>CAMRHE010000194.1:1298367-1947551 GCA_947044405.1 Leptodactylus fallax
TACCACGGTTCATTCAAACAGCTGATCCTGGGGGTCCCGGGTATTGGAACCCCAATAATTTTTTTTCCCTTGTTTTTTTTTCCCTTTTCAATTGGGAAATACCTGGGACATTATTAATAAGGGGCACTATTTAAAGGGGGTGCACAGGGAAGTTATTAATTTAAAGATGTACTTAGGGGTATTATTCATTATGGGGGGGTTATATTATATATTTTATAATTGGGGGTAGCAGCAGGATGGGAGCTTTGTGCAGGTGAGGACAATGTGGGTCAGGTGCCTGGAAAAGTGAGGAGCCAAAGATGTCTGTGTTGCAAACTTTACAGAGACTGGAAGAAGTGGTCATGGCCGTCCAAATGGAAGAGAAGGGAAATGTGAAGGATTAGTCAGAGACGTCACGGGTAAGTCACAAAATGTTACTGCCCTGTATTCACCTAAATTGTCTGCAGAGCCCTGTGTAGAGCTGCTATATACCACTATACGCTCACCGTATACTCATAGTATCGGTATACGAACATGTCCAAGTTGGGGGCCCACTTGGACATGTTCGCCCCCCCCCCCTGTGCTGAATCCCTAGCTACGCCTCTGCAGCTGCCATTATAGATATGTATATCTGAGAAGATCTAAGAAGACACATTTTATTATAGGCTGGATCAGCAGCCACATCTAGTGGTATTTCTGGAGTACTGAGTGGCAGAGATCACTTTCATCATGGTCACTATGTAAAAAGCAACCTGGAAAAATTCTTCTTTTTTTATTAAATTGGCAACATTGTAATTAAATTATTACTGGTCCTTTAAATTAAATAATGGTCACAGTGATTCTCAGGTCAGGCTTAGTGGACGTCAACGAACTTTTTCTGTTCATTTTGACCATTCCACCATTGTCCTGAGATGACAGCCACTGGACCCGATGATCCAGAGGAAGGCGAAACAAACCCCCCCAGAGAGTTATACCTCGGGGGGGGCCAAAAATTCGTTCTCCCTGGATCATATTTTGCCTGCTGCCTTCTGCTTTGTGGTTATAGGAGAATTGGGAGAATAGTTGCAGGTCCGCCAGGGGTACAGGAAATCCAGCGTAGTCCATACAGGGGAACCAGTTAAAACAAAAACAAACAAAAAAAACATTAGTAACATGAATAAACAACACTTTTTATGGGGGCAGATTTATTATGTCTTGATGTCTTGTTCGCCAGTTTTCAGGCATACAAGGCATAAAAAAGTCAATAATTTTTTGAGCAAAGAGGGTTTTGCACAAAGATTTGTAACTTTTTCTGATTTGAGCTGCGTAGGCGGTACAGTAGATTTATTATCATTTACGCCAGTTTACTGACTTAAATGATCCCTGAAATCTAGAAGATGTAGACTGAAGGCCTAGCGGAGGGTGCGCCAGATTTATGAAGAGGCCTGCACCTCTCCTGTAGGGGATATGAAGGCTGGCGCTTCATGAATCTCCTCCATACTCCCTTTTCTTCATGCCTCAGACTGGCACACTGCTGTATGTGATCCTGGACCACTGTCATCTTCATCTGTACCGTCCTCTTCAATCTGTCAAATGACACAAGATGGCTCAGGTTAAGAACAGTACACATTCTACACCTATAGTGACATCATGTAATGTCTGTGATGTCATGTGGTGACTACAATGTAGCAGAGATCTGCACCATAAAACCATAATGTACATGATCACCATTACAGGTTTATAACAGTGACTGCACCAATATAAAACTGTATCATAGCACAACATGTAAGAGCCATGATATATCGTGATACATGACACACCTTTAAAGGGACCCATTTTGCTGTAATACATATCACCTACTGCTCTATGTAATAAAGGAAACACAGGATTTCAGCTGATCCGATGATGTCATGACGCTCGGCTTGCATAGGTCACTGTTGAGGAACAATCACAGGCCTCAGCATTGAGCCTGAGCCAATGACATCATTAGGAGCGCACCATATGCCGTAAGGAAGCCCAAAAAAGGAAAGGGAAGGTGAGTATGAATGTTTTTTTTTTTTTTTTTTTCACCTCTCCTGGTCCTCTACATGTTATTTTAGTTAGTCCGAAGCGAATCTCCATTTCTTCATTTGGCTTTATAAAAAAACAAACAATTTGGAATATTCAGGTCAAACCCAGCTCAGTACGAACCGATTTGCCCATCTCTAGTATATGTAGATGGGGCATCTTATTTATTCTGGTGGCTCACTATACATGCAAAAATAGATGCAAATACAGTCATATGAAAAGTTTGGGCACCCCTATTAATCTTAATCATTTTTAGTTCTAAATATTTGGGTGTTTGCAACAGCCATTTCAATTTGATATATCTAATAACTGATGGACACAGTAATATTTCAGGATTGAAATGAGGTTTATTGTACTAACAGAAAATGTGCAATATGCATTAAACCAAAATTTGACCGGTGCAAAAATTTGGGTACCCTTATCATTTTATTGATTTGAATACTCCTAACTACGTTTTACTGACTTACTGAAGCACAAAATAGGTTTTGTAACCTCACTGAGCTTTGAACTTCATAGCCAGGTGTATCCAATCATGAGAAAAGGTATTTAAGGTGGCCAATTGCAAGTTGTTCTCCTATTTGAATCTCCTCTGAAGAGTGGCATCATGGGCTCCTCAAAACAACTCTCAAATGATCTGAAAACAAAGATTGTTCAACATAGTTGTTCAGGGGAAGGATACAAAAAGTTGTCTCAGAGATTTAACCTGTCAGTTTCCACTGTGAGGAACATAGTAAGGAAATGGAAGACCACAGGGACAGTTCTTGTTAAGCCCAGAAGTGGCAGACCAAGAAAAATATCAGAAAGGCAGAGAAGAAGAATGGTGAGAACAGTCAAGGACAATCCACAGACCACCTCCAAAGAGCTGCAGCATCATCTTGCAAACTTTTTCATATGACTGTATTACATGACACTCGTCCTCAGATTCAAAAAAACTCTCACCAACCTAAATGAATTTTCCAATAGTAGCTTGTTGCTTAGCCATCGATACACAGCAGCAGATGTCAGGCAGCAGAAAGATACTGAAGTGTGATTGAGAAGATAGGGCCTGGGGAGGAAGGATACTGGTTGGCCTGACACCTAGATGTCATCTTAGCTTCCCAGTATGTCTACAATATATAAAAATATACTGGGGAGTTTCTAACTAATCTACCCAGTATATTATGTTGACATATATCCTAGTTGAGATTCTGTGTGAGGAGTATCTGAATGAAGTATAATGTGTGTTGGAGACCACTAGACTCAGGGGTTCACCAGTGGATTCCGTTGTTCACCTGTGGGGCAGTCCGAGCCTGTATATAGACAGATGTAGCAGAGTTAACCTGAAATTCTGCAAATGGTTAAACTTCTGCAGGGCGATATCTTATCAAAGAAGACAACAAACACCAATAAAAAGGTCACAATGCTGAAGGACGTTCTTCAACGTCAGCTACAACGCACCCTGGAAGTGGCAGCGGAGTCGACCAGCACAGTAGCATGGATGAGTGAGTAAAAATCATTGGCCGCTACCTATTGCAATAATACAATAAGTAGCTGCCAATTAAAAATAGAATGCCGCCCCCAGTCATATACTTGGCAGGGTAGCCTAAAAAAAAAGGAGATCATATACTGTGGATTGGGGGGGGGCTAAAATGGGGGTCATATAGTGTCGGGAGGCCAAAAAAGGGGCTCATATACTCTATGGGAGGCAATAAAGGGGGTCATATACTGGGGAGGGGCCAAAAAAATGGGATCATATACTGTGGGGGGGGGGCCAAAAAGTGGGGCCGAATACTGAGTGGGGGCCAAAAAATGGTGTTGTGTACCATGTGGGGACTAAGTATGGAGATTTTTTTGATGTGTAAATGGGGGGGCATGTTCTAAAATTTTAATTTTAGGGGGGCACGCCACCAAAGATAGCTGGGTTGGATATTTTTTTTTTTTTTGAGGGGGGCACCCTTCTATATTTTGCCTCATGCAGCAGAGAAGCTAGGTTCATCCCTGTATAAGATAATAGAGAGAATCACGGCACTCCTAGTAAAATCAAGAATTATTTCTCAGGCACTCAAAAAGAATTCTTTTATGCAAAATTCTTTATTTTATTCACATTATAGGTTATGCAATCCACAGAAGAGTAAAATGTTTTTCGGTCCTATATCTGGACCTTCATCAGACACTAATAAAAATTTTATTGCCGCAAAGAGGGATAACTACGGTGGCACAATTTTATGTTAAGTCATGTCACTAACCCAAATGTCAACTTTGGGTTAGTGACATGTCTTAGTGGGGCCTATAGTGCTGAGCTCTGAGGAAAAATGTCCTGACATAGGACCCTGTGTGTGCTACAGTCACTGCATATAGTGTGGCTAGATTTAACAGCAGACAGGATGGGTGATCTGGGAATCTATCCAGGCTTGACCCAGAAGCTTGCATTTCAAACGCAGCAAGGTGTCAGAATGGCACACATACTGCAAGAGGCAATACTGTGCATTTTAATACCCCAAAGACATCAACAAAATTACGGAAACAGAGATACTGTACATGATGTTGTACTGTACTGCGCATGTTACTTTAGACCAGGCGTCAACAAACCTCAGCACTCCAGCTGTTGTAAAACTACAACTCTTAGTATGCTCCATTCACTTCTATGGGAGTTTCAAGAATAGCAGAGCAAGTATGTATGCTGGGAGTTGTAGTTTCACAACAGCTGGGATATTGAAGGTTGCTTACCAAGTATTAGAGGAGTACAATACTGTGTGTGAAGTAGTACTGTGCATGCTGCTACAGTAAACCCACGTATTATACAATACATTTCCTATACTATATATACACACGTTTACAAAATTGTTGGTACCCCTCGTTTAATGAAAGAAAAACCCACAATAGTCACAGAAATAACCTGAATCTGGCAAAAGTAATTTTCCAAACTAAATGTTGACAAACCACAAAGCTTCTGGGAGAATGTCCTATGGACAGATGAGACAAAAATCAAAATTTTTGGCAAGGCACATCAGCTCTATGTTCACAGACAGAAAAATGAAGCATACACACATGGACAAAATTGTTGGTACCTTGTTTAATGAAAGAAAAACCCACAATGGTCACAGAAATAACTTAAAAAAGCCAGACTGGAATTTGCTAAACTACATGTTGACAAGCCACAAAGCTTCAGGGAGAATGTCCTATGGACAGATGAGACAAAAATCGAAATTTTTGGCAAGGCACATCAGCTCTATGCTCACAGACGGGAAAATGAAGCATATCTTGAAAAGAACACTGTCCCTACTGTGAAACATGGAGGAGGCTCTGTTATGTTCTGGGGCTGCTTTGTTGCATCTGGCACAGGGTGTCTTGAATCTGTGCAGGGTACAATGAAATCTCAAGACTATCAAGGGATTCTAGAGAGAAATGTGCTGCCCAGTGTCAGAAGGCTTGGTCTCAGTCTCAGGTCATGGGTCTTGCAACAGGATAATAACCCAAAACACACAGCTAAAAACACCCAAGAATGGCTAAGAGGAAAACATTGGATTATTCTGAAGTGGCCTTCTATGAGCCCTGACCTAAATCCTATTGAGCATCTTTGGAAGGAGCTGAAACATGCCATCTGGAAAAGGCACCCTTCAAACCTGAGACAGCTGGAGCAGTTTGCTCATGAGGAGTGGCCAAAATACCTGTTGAGAGGTGAGAAGTCTCATTGACAGTTACAGGAATTGTTTGATTGCAGTGTCTCAAAAGGTTGTGCAACAAAATATTAAGTTACGGGTACCATCATTTCTGTCCAGGCCTGTTTCATGAGTTTTCTTTTTGAAAAAATTCTGTTGAAGCATGGTTGAAAAGCAATGTCTGACTTTCATTTGTTCATTTTCATAGAATTTTTATATATTATTACTTTTGTCAGATTCAAGTCATTTCTGTGACCATTGTGGGTCTTTCTTTCATTAAACGAGGGGTACCAATAATTTTGTCCACGTGTGTAAGTGCTATGTAACACAGTATTGTCACTGTATAATACAGGGGTCTGGTGTAGCAGCATGCATAAGAAAAAGCATAAGGATAAAAAGTGAAGAAAAAGAATAAGCAATATTATTAATTTCTATAAATATTTAGACAAGTATAATGAGTTTCTTGTGCTTTGGAGACATGACAAGAACAAGTTATACATATAGTTTATAGTGGAATTAACACATGTTCCACATATCCAATCATGTAGTAACTTTCATGTGCTTCCTAGGTAAGGAATAAACAGGTATTATGTCCAGTTTATAGTGAAATTAATACATATTCCACATTAATACATATTGCACATATACAGGCAATAGTACATTAGCTGTGCTTGATAAATGTGGAATAACCAGGTTATATGTGAGTTTACAGTGGACTCAACACATATTACACATAAACAAGCATGAAGTAAATTCCCTGTGTTTCATGGATTTGAAATGACCAGTTAATAGTGAAATTTATACATATTCCACATATACAGGCATGTAGTAAATTGTCTGTACTTCATCGACGCGGAATGAACGTTATATGTCTAGTTTACAATTGAATGAACACATATTCCACATATACAACCATGTAGTAAATTCCCTGTGCTTTGCAAATATGAAATGAACATGTTATATATGTGGTTTACAGTGGAATTAACACATATTCCACATATACAGACATCTAGTAAAATCCCTGTGCTTCATAAATGTGGAATGAATAGGTTATATGTGTAGGTAATAGTGGAATGAACACATATTCCACATATAGAGGCATGTAGTAAATTCCCTGTGCCTCATAGAGGTGGAATGAACAGGTTATAGGTCTAGTTTATAGTGGAATCAACACATATTCCACATATGCAGTCATGTAGTAAATTCCCTGTGCTTCATAGATGTGGCATGAGCAAATTGTATGTGTAGGTAATAGTGGAATGGATACATATTCTACATATACAATGACTTGATAAATTCCCTGTGCATTACAGATGTGGAATGAACATTTTATATGAGTAGTTGACAGCGGAATCAACACACATTCCACATATAAAGACACGTAGTAAATTCTCTGTGCTTTATAGTAGTACATGGAACAGGTGGTATGTCTAGTTTACAGGAAATTAATACATATTCCAGGTTATATGTGTAGGTAATACTGAAATTAACACATATTCTAAATATACATGTTTGTAGTAAATTTCATGTGCTTTGTAGATGGAATAAACAGGTTGTATGTGTAGTTTACGGTAGAATCAACATATTTCTCATATACAGGCATCAAGTAAATTACCTGTGATTCGTACATGTGAAATAAACAGGTTATATGTGTTGTTTACAGTGAAATCAACACATATTCTACATTTAAAGTCAGGTAGTGAACTCCTTGTGCTTCGTTGATGTGGAATGAACAGGGTATATGTGCAGGTAATAGTGGAATGAACACATATTCCACATATACAGACATGTGATAAATTCCCTGTGCTTCGTATTTGTAAAATAAACAGGATAAATGTCTACTTTACAGTGAAATATAACTTTTAATGATAATGCAGATAAAAATTCAAATCTAAACAATGGCTCACCACCAAAATTAAGCCCCATACTAGGGCTCACCTATAACCTACATGAATCACCCCATAATTATGCCCGGGTAGGCAAAAGCAAGGCACAGCAGCCACAATATATTATACAAAGCAGTTCCTACCTTGTTGACGTAATACTGGAGTAAAACTTCCTCAACAGATGTCGCAACAGATGAAATACGCTGACAGACACCAGTAAAAAGGATTACAAAAGAATAGTCAAGAGTATGAGGCACACATAAAGGGAGTACTGACAGTTTAGTAATAAATACTGACCCTAAAAAGGCCCTTGCATTGTAACACTGTTTGGCCCTAAAAACCTAATACGAAGCCCCTGCCCTATTTAGCATGGGACCCTGACCGGAACCTCATCCTGAAATAACCAAGCCCTTAAAATGTACCCTATAATGAGACCAAAAGAGCACATGCAGGACTGTATACAAAAGAACCGATGGTATAAATCCCTAATACGGGACCAGAGGAGACCCTCCCTGGGGGGCATTTTTGGACTTTGGGGGGATATAGTTAAGGGCAATGCACGCGATCAGAGTAAACTCTGATCCTGGTCTGCGCTGTACAATACAGCAGAGTCCCGGTAGCTATGGAAACTCTGCGATTTCCAAAACCATTGCAGTTTTAGAAATCTCAGCATATCAATTATACTTACGGAAAGGATGGTGGTTTCCCTTTTGGTATAATTGAAGCAGAAAGTCCGCAGTGGAAACCTTTTTCGCTGCAGCCCGCTACATGAGACCTTAGTCTAAGAGGAAAATGTTATGAGAAAATAAACTATTGCTTAAATCAAGTTTTAATGTTAACCCCTTACCAATATAACAGTAGGGCTTATGCCAGCATGTAGGTACCCGAATGTCTGAAAATGAGTTATAAAGATATAAAAATATTTATGCCATATGGTTAACACCAAAAAAATAAAAATGGAGCAATCATTGTTAGTTCCCTGTTTCAGACATTTCCCAAAATGGTATGAATAACAATTACAACTCATCCCGCAAAAACAAATGTCTTACACAGTTCACTTAAATAGAAAAAAGTTACAGGTGTCAGAATATGGCAACTCAAAGGTTTGTTCTGTTATTACAGTCCGTTGCTGTTATCGATCTTAGGAAGAGAGCAACAAACTTAAAAGGCAATGAAATGACTGGTGCAGATGGAGCCTTCTCGGTCTGCGTTCACTTCAGTGTGAAAAAATATGATGGAAGATGCATGTCCTGCATGCCCGTCTTTTCTTCCATCTGAAAAGAACACCTACAAGACGGAAGAAAGCTTCCATCATGTTTTTTACATTGCTGTGAACACTGTCTGTATCTATCATTCCAGTGCTATCTGAGGCTGGGGTCCCCACGTAGCGTAAACGGCGTGGCAAAAAAACGCAACGTTTTACAGTCCCTGCAAATTGGAAGGGATTCTGGCTAATCCCATCCACGCTTTGCAGAAATAAATCAGCAGCGTAAAAGCTGCGTTTTAAAAAATGCCTGTGGTTTTGCAAATCGTAGCATGTCAATTATACCCAGGGAAACGCTGGCGGATTCCGTATAGGTATAATGGAAGCAGAAAGTCCGCAAAGGAAAACTTCCACTGTGGTTTTTCCCGCAGTGCTTTTAGGCTGCCGACCGCTACATGAGGCCTTAGCCTAAATCAGTTACTGTCATTGTATGACGAATGAGAGTAGCAGAAATGTGCACATAGCCCTTCAAAGATTAGAATATTTGTAAGGGTATTTAAACATAACAAAAACTATATAAATTTGGCATTGCTGTGATTGTACCGACACACAGGATATAACATGTCATTGTTACTGCACAATGAATGGCTTATAAACAAAACTCATAAGAAAATGACCCGATTGCAGTTTTTTTTTTCCAGCTTTCCAGTAATTATGTGGAATATGAAATGACATCAATATGAAGTACAATTTGTTGCAAAAACTAAGCCCTCATTTTCTCAAAAATAAAAAATGTATGACTTTTAGAAGACAGAGAGAAAAAATGTAATTCAAAAATGTAAAATGGCTGCTGCACAAAGGGGTTAAACATAATTTTAAAGAATTTTTAGTGATTTCTTTTTTAATTTTATTATTATTATCTATATTTAAACCTATATGGGAGTGTTTTGTAGACATGCTCTGTGATATGTGCAGAGGTCATCATGCAGAGACAGGAGTAGATATGCTGTGAAAAGAAAGCTGTGATTAACAAGTGGAAACTCAGGGGCTCTGTAAAAACCAAACCACAGTCAGGTAGACCAACCAAAATTTCAGCCACAACTGCCCGGAAAATTGATCGGGATGCAAAGAAAAACCCAAACATTACATCAGCTGAAGTACAGGACTCTCTGAAAACTATCGGCGTGGCTGTTTCAAGGTGCACAATAAGGAGGCACTTGAAGAAAAATGTGCTGCATAGTCGAGTTCCCAGAAGAAAGCCATTACTGCGCAAATGCCACAAAGAATCTCGCCTTCAATATGCCAACCAGCACAGAGACAAGCCTCAAAACTTCTGGAACAAGGTAATTTGTAGTGATGAGACAAAAATCGAATTTTTTGGCCACAACCATAAACGTTACATTTGAAGAGGAGTCAACAAGGTCTATGATGAAAGGAACACCATTCCTACTGTAAAGCACGGAGGTGGATCACTGATGATACGGGGATGTGTGAGCTTGAAAAACACAGGAAACTTGGTCAAAGTTGAAGGAAAGATGAATGCAGCACATTATCAGCAAATACTGGAGGCAAATTTGCACTCATCAGCCAGGAAGTTGCGCATGGGACGTACTTGGACGTTCCAACATGACAACGATCCAAAACACAAGGCCAAGCTGACCTGTCATTGGCTATAGCAGAAGAAAGTGAAGGTTCTGGAGTGGCCATCTCAGTCTCCTGGCCTCAATATCATTGAGCCACTCTGGGGAGATCTCAAGCGCGCAGTACATGCAAGACAGCCCAAGAATTTACAGGAACTGGAGACTTTTTGCCAAGAAGAATGGACAGTTTTACCATCTGAGAAAATAAAGAGCCTCATCCACAACTACCACAAAAGACTTCAAGATGTCATTGATGTTAGAGGGGGCAATACACGGTATTAAGAACTGGGGTATGTGAACTTTTGAACAGGGTCATTTTGATGTTTTTGGTTGTCATTATGATTTAAAAAGAGAAAACACAGAAGTTTGACAATAAATAGCATTATCCCCTTAAGGACACAGCCCAAAAGTGCGTTAAGGACCAGGCCTCTTTTTTCAAAACTGACATGTGTCACTTTATATGGCAATAACTTTGAGACGTCTTAACTTACACAAGTGATTTTGAGATAGTTTTTTCGTGACACATTGTACTTCATGTTAGTGCTAAACACTAATGAATATTTTTGTATTTATTTATAAAAAAATAGGAAATTTGATGGAAATTTTGAAAAAAATTGCAATTTTCAAAATGTGAAATGCTCTGCTTTTCAGACAGATGTAGTCATACCACCCAAATACATTAATACATATTATCTATCATATCTCTGCTATATATCGGCATCATCTTTTAATCGTCCTGTAATTTATTTTGGATGTTAGAAGGCTTACAAGTGTAATAGCAATTTTGCAGATTTACAAGAAAATTTCCCAAACTAATTTTTTAGGGACCACTTCAGTTCTGAAGAGGATTATAATGGCCTATATATTAGAAACCCCCATAAATCACCCCATTTTCAAAACTGCACCCCTCAAATAATTCAAAATAACATTTGGGAAGTTTGTTAACCCTTTAAGCATTTCACTGGAATTAAAACAATATGGAGGTGAAATTTAGACATTTAATTTTTTTCCACTAATTCCTTAATTTAGCCCTAAAATTAACACATTCACGAAGGGTTAAAGAAGAAATGCATCTCACAGTTTGTTATGCAATTCCTGCTGAGCACGGAAATACCCAACATGTGGGTGTAAACTGTTTGGGTGAATGACAGCGCACGGAAGGGAAGGAGCAACACTTGGCATCTGAAAAGCAGATTTTGCTGGAATAGTTTTCAGGTGCCATGTCTCATTTGCAGAGCCCCTAGAGTACTAATACAAAGGAAACCCCCAAAAGTTACCCCATTTTGGAAACTACACCCCTCACAGAATTCATCAAGGGGTATAGTGAGACTTTTGACCTTACAGCCATTTCACAGATTTTACTAACACTGGGATGTATAAATGAAAAATTACTAAAATGTCACTTTATCCCCAAAGTTTTCATTTTCACAAGGGGTTAAAGGAGAAAAAGCACCCCACAGTTTGCAAAACAATTGCTCCTGAATACGGCAATACCCCATATGTGGTTGTAATCTGCTGTATGGGTACATGGCAGGGCTCAGAATGGAAAGAGCGCTATCTGGCTTTTGGAGGGCAAATTTTGCTGGAATAGTTTTCAGGTACCATGTCGCATTTGCAGAGCCCCCAAAGTACCAATACAGTGGAAACCCCCTAAAAGTGACCCCATTTTGGAAACTACACCCCTCACAGAACATATCAAGGGGTATAGTGAGCATTTTGACGCTACAGCTGTTTCACAGATTTTATTAACATTGGGACATTAAAATGAAAAATTACTTTTTTTCCAATAAATCGTCAATTTAGCCCCAAATTTTTCATTTTCACAAGAGGACAAAGGAGAAAAAGCTCCCCAAAGTTCGTTACACAATTTCTCCTGAAGACAGAAATGCCCCATATGTGGTTGTAATCTGCTGCATGGGTACATGGCAGGACTCAAAATGGAAAGAGTGCTATTTAGCTTTTGGAGGGCAGTTTTGCTGGAATAGTTTTCGGGTGCCATGTCGCATTTGCAGAGCCCCTAAAGTACCAATACAATGGAAACCTCTCAAAAATGACCCCATTTTAGAAACTACACCATTCAAAGAATGTATCAAGGGGTATTATCATTTTGAGCCTAAAAATGCTTCCCAAAAATTAATGTACAAAGTGAAAATTAAAGTTTTTAAAGAAATATCTAATTTCAGTGACTAATACGTTGCGGCCACTTTGTGGCATCAGAGACATGAACTCCTAAAACTATTAAGTGGACTATCCCGGGGACAAAATAATTAAATATGTGGGTATAAACTGCTGCTTGGGCACACAGCAGGGCTCAAAAGGGAAGGAGCACTGTGTTTTTTTAGCTTTTGGAGTATAGCTTTAGAGGGACTTTCTGGTTGCCATGTTATTTTTGCAGAGCCCTGGAGGTGCCAGTAAATTGGAATTCCCCAAGAAGTGACCCCCATTTTGTAGGGGCAATTTTAGGGTCTCTGCAAATGTGACATGGCGTCCAAAAAACAACAATCTAAATATGCGCTCCAAAAGCACATAGCGCTCCTTCACATCTGCGTCCTGCTGTGTGCCCAAATGGCAGTTTATGCCCACATGTATGACACTGGTGTACCCAGGACAACGTACTTAACAATGCCATATGTGGGTATTAACTACTGTTTGGGCACAGCCGGGCACAGAAGGTTTTTGGAGCACAGTTTGCTTTTTGGACACCATGCCACTTTTGCAGAGCCCATGAATTGCCAGTAAAGTAGAATCCGCAGACATGTCACCCCATTTTGGAAACTATACCCTTCAAGGGATTTATCAAGTGGGGTAGCGAGCATTATTAACCCTTAAGTGTTGCATTCTTTTAATTTCCAGAAATGAATGCGCAGCTGATAATGAAAAGTTAAAAATGAAAATTTTCCATAGATACGACATTTCAGTGCCCAATATGTTGTGCCCAGCTTATGTCTGCAGAGACACACACTCCAAAAACTGTTGAGTAGGGATCCCGGGCACAACAGCTTTTGGAGCGTTCATCTCTGATACAAGCCGGGCACAACATATTATGCACTGAAATGACGTATTCCTGGAAAAATTGTCATTTTCACCTTTCACCATCAGCTGCGTATTCATTTATGGATAATAAATTATAGCAACACTTGGGGGTTAAAAATGCTCACTGTACCCCTGGATAAATTCCTTCAGGGGTGTAGTTTCCAAAATGGGGTGACATGTCAGGGGATTCCACTGTACTGGCATTTCAGCTCTCCAAAAGTGTCATGGTGCCCAAAAACCAAACCGTCCAAGCCTGTGCTCCAAAAACCAAATAGCGCTACTTCCCTTCTGTGCCCAGCTGTGCCCAAACAGCAGTTTATACCCACATATGACATTAAGTACGTTATCCTGGGAACACTATTGTCATACATGTGGGTATAAACTGCAGTTTGGGGACTCAGCAGTGCACAGAAGGGAAGGAGCGCTATGTGGCTTTTGGAGCGCAGATTCAGATGTTTGGGATCTGGATGCCATGTCCTGTTTGCAGAGTCTCTAAAGTACCTGTAAAGTGGAATCCCCTAGGGAATGACCCCATTTTGAAAAGTGCACCCCTCAAAGAATTTATCAAGGGGTGTAGTGAGCATTAGTATCCCAGACATGACTGCACAGCAGATGGCGAAAAGTGAATATGTAAGCTGTGCGGAGTACATTGGGTACACTAAATTCTCTACTATTTCCCCAGTAGCTCCTATTATTGGAGCGGTTACTCTGGGGGTCACTTCTGGTTTATTATCCCTTTTAAGGTCTAAATCTGGGGTGTACCCTGATATACGCTTGCACAGCTTATACATTCCCTTCCTGCACCAGCCAGCTATGTTCTAATGATTTGGCGATTTTTGGGGTTTTTGTCTTCACATTGTACTTGCTATATTTTCTTTATTTTTCTGGTGATGTAGCCATATGAGGGCTTGTTGTTTGCGGTATGAGATGTATTTTGTAATGACACCATTTTTAGGTGCCTATAACTTATTAGATACATTTTATTAATTCTTTCTTGGTGGATTAAAACAAAATCAATTCTGGCACTGCGTTTTACCTTTTAAATTTTTCGCCATGCAGCATAAAGCGTAAGTAACATGTTACCTTTATTCTGCGGGTCGGTACGATTACGGCGATACCTCATTTATACTGTTTTTTTATGCGATACTAATTTTGTAGAACAAAAACCCATTTGGGGACATAAATGATTTTTTTTGCATCACCATCTTCTGAGATGCGTAGCATTTTTATTTTGCAGTTTACAGAGTTGGTTTAGGGCTTATTTTTTGCAGGACAATCTGTTCTTTTTATTGGTACTGTTTTGGGGCACATATGACTTTTTGATCACTTATGGCATATTTTGTAAGGTGAGATGGCGAAAAAATCATTACTTCTGACGTTTGTATTTCTGTTTTGTTTTCCGACGTTCACCGTGTACACTAAATATGGTTTCAGTTTTATTGTACAGGTTGTTACGGGCGCGGCGATACCAAATATGTATTGTTTTTATAAATTTTTAGGTTTATTTTTTATATAATTCATTTTATATAGGAAAAGGGAATTTTTGGGGCTTTATTCTTATATTAATTTTTTTCACATACTTTATTTTTTATTTTTTCACTTTTTTTTACTTTTTCATGTGTCCCATTAGGACACCTGAGCCAGAGATGCTTTGATCTCTGGCTCAGTACTATGGACTGCAAGAAACAAGCATACATGTGTCTTGCAGTCTATACAGGAAGTCAGCGCTATGGAGACGGGCAGACCCCGGGCTGAAGATTATAGATATCGGCACTCCCCGATCTCACCGTGAGGGGTGCCAGGGGGGGGCGGCAAGATGACCACGGCATCCAAAGGGTTAAGACCTCCGATCGGAACTCAGTTCCGACAGGAGGTTACGGAGCAGGGTCTTAGCTGTTAGTTACAACTAACACCCGGTTCCGATGCCGCCTGCTCAGATAGTGGCGTAGTATTATGCCCTGGTGCGCGAAGTATCTAGCGTCCAGGACGTAATAGTATGTCCAAGGTCGTTAAGGGGTTAAACCAACCACTAATCATGAGTGGAGAAAATGTTTTTGTGTTACCATTCATATTCTTTGAAAAAAAGGACAAAAAAACAAAAAATATGCTGGGGTATGTAAACTTTTTAGCACAACTGTAGATAATAACATGCAAAAATTTTGTAAAAAATCACCAAAATACTTTAAAAAGATAAAAATATGCTGATCATATAGACTTTATTCTGGTGACATATGCATGCTCACAATGGGGTATTGGGAGGAAAACTTTTCAGCAAAATGAGCGTTGATGACAGCTAAACTATATGACCAGCTTGAGGATATGCAAGTTTAATCATGGTAACAATTATTAGAAGTGTTTCTATTTAGTGATTATTGACTATCTGAATATTAAATTCTTATTTATCTGCCATTTATTACTTTTTTTCTAAAATAACAGAGAGCTATTCAGGATCTGATGATAAAAAAGCAGCTAAGCGTCCTTTTCCTGTGTGGCTCATTTCACACTATCACCGAAGCTAATTAAACAAATTGTAGCTGCATTTTGGCACTTCTACCATTTGGCACTGTAGCCAGTATATTAGACTGCAATGTTCAGCAAAATAATGTTTATGGCTCTTGTTTTCTTCAGACTTTTATATTATGCTTGGCGAACAAGAAAAGGAATAAATCACCAAACACACCACACTGCATAATAAACAATTTCTGACTCCTCTGCATTTGCTTGTAAAGTTTTCAAATAATATTGGAATAAATGACTACATTTTGTACTTTTTCATAATGGTAATTATTAGGAAATTATATAGTATAAAATATGAAAGTAAAAGAAACATTTAAGTAAAATATAGTTTATTGCTTATTTTCATATTGTCCAGTGGCCTTTACAGATTTATAGGGTTGTACCAGAGGCGTAACATGAAGCTGCTTGGCCCTAGTGCAATATCGTTAACAAGCCCTCCAAACTATAATGTAAAGTTTGCCCCCTTGGGAGTGGCCCAAAGTCAAACTGTTTAGGTGATATGGTGGATCCACCAACTGCTGTCCCTTACATCATTCATTGTACTGGTCTCCTTTTATTGGAAAGAGATACCATATGGGACCCCTAAGGCTCCAGGACTCAGGCGCAACTGCACCCTTTGCACCCACTCAAGTTATGCCCTTGGATTGTACTGAGAATGAATATCCTTCTACAGGTGCAGCTCAATAAATTAGAATATCTTTGAAACGTTCATTCATTTCAGTGATTTAGTAATTCAATTCATAATCAGCGTCTTCCATGATTGTGTGTCCTACTGAACCAGACTGAGGGACCATTTAAAGGCTTAGGAAACCTTGGCAGGTGACACACTGAATTTACAATACTGAACTTTTTTTATAATATACTAATTTTCTTAGATTTGGGTTTTCATTACCTGTAATTCATAATCAACATTTACAGAAATAAAACACTTGAAATAGAACACTCTGTGTGTAAAGAATCTAGAAAATATAGGAGGTCACTTTTTTAATGTAATTACTGAAATAAATAAACGTTTCAAAGATATTCTAATTTATTGAGATGCACCTGGATATCATTTCCAGAAATATAACTAGTTGAAAACACTGTTGGGATTGGGATATTTTTATTATATATTATGCAGCTGTATATAAATATCCTAATCCAAAATGTGTTTTCAACCAGTTATTTCTCTGGAAATAATATAGATGACACTGCATCCTTAGTGTCATCAGAATCTAAGAGAATCACAGAGAATCTCCTCTTTAATATGACACTAAAAGCAAGTTTCTATGTTTTATAACACCGGAGATATAATTGTTGTAATTGTATAATTGATGGCCATACCCACTGCATGTCAGCCCCACCCCCAGCCCCTTTTTGGGAAAGTTGTGACAGCTGCACAAAAATTGTGATTTGTATACAAGACATAATAAGACATACAAGACATAATAAATCTGAAGCACACACACAGGTAACCAGTAAGCTAGGAGTAAGGGACGCAGTGTGCCAGCAAACACAGAGTGTCGGCGTTACAGTCAAATTATATTACTATAGATGACTAGTGATCAGGCAATGAAAACTTCCACTGGCATCAATAAAGACAGTCTAAAAAGTTAGCTGTCAGCAGTAAATTTCTAGGTGCTTTGGCTACCTGACACCTGTAAGTTGTCCACCCATCTCTTCTGTTTCTATTAGTTAATACAACAATTTAATACAACACAATATTTAGCAATAAAAGGAAAATTCCCTGTTAAAATATGTTAAAATAATAAAGACATGCCTACCTGTGATTTTAAGGGGCAGAGTTCATTCAGTCATTACATCCTTGTTGTAGATCAGAGACTTTTCACAGTCCGTGGCACGACATCTTACATACCGAATGTCACTTTGCATTTGCACAGCGTACAGAGCTTGGGTTAGTTCTACATTTGGCAGAAGGGTGAGATTCTCAGTTATGAGAATGAAATATTTGTGGTTTATTAGTAAAATATGTATGAGTGTACCTCTATTAATATGTATTACCTTGTCACATAATCTGCCTTTATTTGAATTTTCTAACAGATTCCATTTTATATTACTAGATACTATTGATGGATATAAAAGTCATTATGTCGCCCTTTTCATTTTGTATAATCAGAAAACCAATTACCTTTTTCAAACTCACTTTTCACTACAAAGTGCTCGAGGTTTTCTCTCTGACAGAGTAATTCTCTCTTTCTCATGTGAATACTGATAAGAACTTCTAATTGTGTTAACTTTATCTGTCACTTTTTAGCATTCGCTAAAAAAATCCAGTTCTCTCAAGTCAACCAAAACATGTTCAATTGAATTAATTCAGGTAAGTGTTCAGTGTCACTTAGCTTATTTTCAATTTCAATATTTGTATATCCAATGTCCTACGCCATGCAAGCTCCTGAAAATGCTGCTATTTGGAATTTTCCTGATATAATCAATTATTAAGGATATAATGTAAAATATCACACTTTTTATCTGTTATCTCTTCTTTTTTACAACAGTTTAGACTATGAGTGGAGCATTTAACTTAACACCAACAGCAGAAGAGGGATGGGTTATATGGACTCTAGAAGTGTACTTCCTCTTTTCAGTTATCAAAAATAGCCAACAAATCTAAAACAAAAAATGAAGTAACTTTGCATTTGTAATTGCTTAGATAATTAACCAGTTCCTTACCGCCCATTGACTATTATTATTACTGCCCCTGCCTTCCCAATTGCTGTGTACACAGTACACACTCAATGAGTGCTGTGTACACAGCTATGGGAGGCATCATGATGCAGCTCCCCTCGGACACAGCAGTCACGTGATCCACCAGGAAATGGGACTGTACAATCTGCTGAGTCCTAGAGGACCCAGGTCAGCTCTACAGTTCAGGTCAGTCCTCCTTTAACTGGGGCCAGTTACAGGGGAAATCAGTAAAAAAAAAAAAAAAGAAAGTACTGTGAAAATGCCCCCAAAAGGTTTATTATGACCTTATGGGGGCACAATGTAAAAAAAAAAAAAAAAAAAAGTTAAAGGTTAAAGTAGAATAAATAAAAACAAATGCCAATACCACGCTCACATCACAAGTTCTAGCCTCGCCCCAAGTGTCACACTACTAAGTATCAGCTACTTAAAAATTACCATAACAGAGAGGGAAAACTATTTTAAAGATTTATTTATTAGCACTTCGCGCTGCAAAAAACAGACGCATTTATTAATACAAGGGGGAGGTTATTTATATAAGGGGCTATTAGGGGGCATCATTTATATTAGGAGGCATTATGAACATAAGGGGGTGGTCATTAATATATGGAGCCATTAGAGGTGCAGTATTTATGTCAGGGTGAATCAGGGGCATAATATGAGGGTCAATTAATTTAATTAAGGTGGCACTTGGGTTTTAATAAGACTAAGGCCCCACGTAGCGGGCTGCAGGAAAAACCGCAGCGGTAACGTGGTTTTTCTCACAGCACTTTTCACAGAAGGTCTGCAGAGGTTTCCCCTGTGGACTTTCTGATTTCAATACACCTATATGGAAACCGCCAGTGTTTCCATAGGTATAATTGAAATGCTTCAATTTCCAAAACCGCAACGGTTTTGGAAATCGCAGTGCATCTGCTGCACGTATTTTTCAGCAATGTGTGGATGGGATTTGCTAGATGTAAAATGCCGGGTTTTTTTCTGTGGGTTTTCGCCACATGTGGCCCCCATCCCCACTTTGCAGTAAAATATGCGCAGCGGATACGCTGCGATTTCCAAAACAGACACAGTTTTGGAAATCGCAGCATGTCAATTATACCTACGGAAATGCCAGCGGTTTACCTGTAGATATAATTGAAGCAGAAAGTTTGCAGAGGAAACCTCTGCGAACTTTCTGTGCAAAGTGCTGCAGGAAAAACCACGATGCGTTGCCACTGCGGTTTTTCCCGCAGCTCTTTTTTGCTGCAGGACACCACGTGGGGCCCTAGCCTTAAAGGGAATTTTCACAAACCTGTGCAATCTGTTCTGGCAGTCATACTTTCTTTCATCTGTTCCTAACTTTACATGAAGATATATTAAGCAGGTTACCGAAAAGATAAGGGACTGTTGAGAAAAAGCATCATTACAGTCTTTTACCTGTTACCATTGAGATGTATAGAGTCTACGGAAAGAAAAGGAAAGAAAATGCTTAACCAAGACATTTTGCAATGTTGCTTTATTTTTCACTTTAGTGTCCTTTGGCACAATAGATATAGATTTTAAAGGAGTACATAGCCTTCAAAGTTCATTCTTCTAATTACTGGAGTGCTGTAGTTTATAGCAAAGTATATATTGCATTTCCCGTATATCAAAAGTATTTCTTTTTTTCTCAAGTCTTTATGTACAAATTACACTACGTTCACATCTGAGAGTTCATTTCCTATTCTGGTCTGGTGGAGCACAAGAAGAACGGAAAAATGGAAAAAAAAATGGATGCCAATGACAGACATGAATAGAGCCTGAGGGACCACATTGACTATAATGGGGTCCGTTTTTTAACTAAAATCTTCAGATAAAAAAAGTCAGGCTTTTGTCACTTTTTCACCCAGCAATTTTTGCTGGTTCTGCACCAGACTCACAGAGCAGATGTGAATGTAGCCTTATAGGAACAGATAGAGGTTTAATGTTTGCACTCACTTATACCAATTTATTTATGGCATACAAGCAATGTAAAATAATCTATATTTACTATTTTTGGAATCCGATAACCAGCCATATAATAGACCATAAAAGAATGGGAAGTCATCAAGCTATAGATGTTATAGACACAAAACTTGTTACCTAAGATGACCTTCTACATATAATGTAGCTATGAACAGCTTTATGACCAAACACTAATTTCAGATCCAGCTAGGATTTTATGCTTCATTCATTGTCAGCTTGTCTGGACATACTATGTGTAATGAGGTCCCCACACCATGAATGAATCCCAAAAGGTACAAGAACATTACTATTTATAGTGAGTACTTTTGTTCCAATATGATAGAAAGCATCATGCAGCAGGTTCAGTAGGCCATACCATGGGAAGCACACAGTACACAAGCTATAGCACAACCTATAGGCACAACAAAGCTCCAGCTATCAGAGAATCAACGCACCTTCTATACAGAACATGCTAGAATAAGAAGTGGCACGATGAGTAAGCAGTGGCATTTAAAGTGACAGCAGCACAATACAATAATATAGTATTACAGTGCAAGTGAGTCATCAGCAATAGTGAACTAACAGCATGCACAACATGGAACTTTATTTTTACACCACAAAAAATAAACACAGGCAGAGTCCTACAAGTCCTGTCCTTAAAACACAATTGTGGAAGGGGATGGCTTCTACCGTGTTATACATAGAGCACAATCTCCAGTACCAGCAATTGATATACATTTACATCCAATAGATGGCACAGCTCCAATAAGGGGTGTACGGTGTCAGAGCTCAGAATCACACCCCTTGTCTGCTCCTGCCACCTCTTGGCAGTACAGAACCTAAATAGCATATTAGGCACCAAAACTAACAGCACTGATTGCTCAGGAATGGTGGGGGCTAGAGAAAGAATTCTGATTGTGCCAAATTTGGTGGAGCGCCATCTATTAAATTATGGAAAGAGCTGGACTTGACAGAGGTGGTAATAGGTCCTGATTAAGGCATGTTAGTCTAAATTTACAGTCCATAGAGTTGTTACTTAATAAACAAGGTCTAAGGGCATATTTGTGAGTCAACCCATAAGAAGTAGACCCAAGTGACAACTAGCTTCATACAAATATGAAATATATAGAAAATTGTATACATATATCCTTAAGAGACAAGTATTTAGAAGGAAATAAATAGGCAAAAATAATGTTTTTTCTTAAAGCATACCCCCAGTTACAAACAACTTTGCATTAATTAATAGTTCAGGTAAAAATAAGAAACTGTGTAATATATCTTATTAAAGAAATATATGTTTTCTTCTCCAGTATTCAGGCAGTTACTTTCAACATATTAGTTTATGAAGAGGGGAGGAGGGATGGAAACGACAATCAAATAATTGCTGCTTTTATACTCCATTATTCTAAACTATTTTAACATTGCTAGGCTACTAGAGCACAGAATGAGGAAAGCAAGGTCCATGGGCTAAGCAAACTGTCACAGGCAGCGGATTGTGGACCCGCTATACTACTGAACCAAGTATCCTGATTTCTGATTGTTTCTTGTGTTTTACCCCTCTTCTGTTTTGGCCTTTTCCTGTCTGTGCTGGTTTTAGTCTGTGTACACATTATGCAGTTTTATGCATTTTATTCTGTTTCTGCGGTGCTCTGCACCATAGTTCTGTCCCCCTGGTCAGTTGCTACCAAACTGGGTCCACCTCCAGAGGTAGTGATCTGGTTGACTCCTGCAGCAAAGTCCAGATCCCTGTATGTGGGTTAAAGGGTGAAACCGGGGAGTCTGCTGGGATGACGCCCTTAGAGGTGGCCCCAAGCCAAGCTATTCATTTATAAAAAGTTGTTTATATCTGGAAGTACACTTTAAGTTACAATGTCTGCTCCATGAAATAGCTCGGCACCTGGTATAATCTGAGCAGCATTGTACTAGAGGTATCCCACAATACATCGCAACATGAGAAATAGGTAATGTGTGAAAGACAACCATTTATAAGACATGTATAGCTATTACAAGTGCAATCTGCTGCAACAAAATCATATTTATAATTTGCTATTCTACAATTGACATTATTGTTACCTTTTCAAGAAGCATTCGCAAAAAAAAAAAAAAATCACTAAATATTACAGAAGAGGTTCTCTCAATCTTACTTTGTGATATAGCAAGGCGAAATACACAACTCCCAGCAAAAACTGAGCACCACCCTTGAGGCTCCAAAGAGAAGCCAGAATCAGTTCACAACAGCTGCCAAATTCTTAAAGGTTTTCTGCACATCTCTCAGTGATACCCATGCAGATAATACAGAATGTGGTACTATTCTCTATGTCTCCCCTGTTGGGAAAAAAAAACTTCTAAGCCTACTAATACCTCTATCAACAATGGCTTGTCACAAAAGTACCACAGTTTTTATATGAAATTGGCGCTGAGAAGTGATGGTCATGGTGGAGAATATCAAAGTCATAATTAATTCTAGCCAAGTTGTCTTTTTCCCAAACCTATATTGATTTCTATATCATAAAAGGTCACAAGATAAGACACCAAAGCCAAAAATGAAGCAGCATTAGCTGTAAAACCACTGGGAGTAAGCTGTTTTACCCTTTCTGTGCTGTCAGCCCTGTGGCTTGAATTGAAAATGAAATCTAGGAATTGACAACACAGTTTACAGTGTTCTATACAATGTATATATTATATGGACCTCTCTGTACTGTAGGTGAATACTGCAGGTGCATAACCATAGCTGTGCAATTGTGGAAAACCTCATACTGCTAAAATGTATATCAAGAATCTGATTAATATTTTTACTTCTATGATCTGTCAATTAGATTGGTCATAAAAGTAAGCAAGGTGGCGATCCACACTCTGTAACCCCCAATATTGTTATTGGTTGAAAACAGAAAGGAGCATGAATCATTGTTCTCCACAGAGATGAATGGGTCCCCTAACGATCAGGAGAACGGGAAACTGAAAGTCCCCAAGTCTCCTCCTTTTCAATGAAGCACCAGTGCGCATGTGTAACCAGCAACCATTCACTGTTATGGGACTGCAGGGATAAGTGTCTTTAATGGAACAACCCCTTTAAGTTATTTCTGATGCTCACATTCATCTCTAAGCAGGGGCATAATACTTGTGCAGGGGCATAATACTTGCGCAGGGGCATAATACTTGCTTGCTTTGCTTATTGGTCAATAACAAAGATTTGGTGTCCTTCATTTATGTTATTGGTAGGGGTTAGGCCTCCTTTGTCATTGCCTTCTGGTGCCTTCAGCAGATGGGTGGTTTTCCTATGGCTAGACAGATTTCTGACTCTAGTACAGGCTGAAGCCTGTACAGCTCCTTTGTGGCTGTAACTGAGTACCGACATAGCACACCTTGAAGGCTAGTTCCACTTACCCCTACTAGCTAGCTAAATATTGTGCAGGTGTCTCCTGCAGCACCTTCAGTGCCTGTCTGTCATCTGTGTTGTGTGACCCCTAATGATATAAAGACATAGGTGCTCTTTTTTAGCTGAACTCATGCCACCCTATGACTCTGACATTGTCTTTCTGCTTTTCTAGTGCATTAGTGCATTGCTCTACTTACATTTAAGCTAGCCAGTCACATCCTGCCTGAAGTATTTTTTTTGACCCAGGCCATATATCCTGTATTCTCATGTCCCACCTCCAATAGTGGTTTATCATCAAAGCAGTATCTATCTCCATAATAATCTAGCCAGTATTATAATGCTGAATGGTAGCAGCAAAGTCCTTACCATATTGCAGTAACCAATAAGTGTGACTTTCTAATGTTTCCTCTCTTACAACTTTATAAAGATCCCAGTGGGGGTCGAGGTGTCTCTGGACTTTCCATCTTTCAAGATGCTGGCTGAGATTTCTTCTGGGATTTTACTTATACTCCAAATGGAGACTGAGTGCTACCATGCATTTTTTGGGATGTTTCCCTGTTGGTGCCATCACATTTGTTGTGTTGTTGTTTCCTCTGTATATTCCTATTCCTATTGAATGCCATTACTGTTGGTCTTGGTTGACCTATAGCGTCCTACAAACATAGTGCAATTAACTATGATCCATGGCTTAAACATATTCTGTCACAGCAAGTGGTCAGGAATACGGCTCTTCTGTGAATGAATTATATGAGGCTATATAGGTTATAGGTAGCCATCTATCTAGCAGTAGAAGAAGCATTAGCCATCTACTTTTACTGCAATAAAGGTCGAGCAATTGATACAATGAATATAGCCTTGTATATACATTTAACATTCAGAGAATGTCAGATATACAGTATATATAATTTTACCACTGGACAAGATACAACACCATATGTTATATCTGTGAATAAAAGATGTGACGTGGGCTTTTTGTGATGACCTTCAGAATTGTGGAAAACCTTTTGAGAACAGTTTACACAAGCACAAACCAAATGGCTGTATGATACATTCAGCCCAACCTAGGTCATGTTTTGCTTTTCACTGTT
This sequence comes from Leptodactylus fallax, assembly GCA_947044405.1. Taxonomy (NCBI): domain Eukaryota; kingdom Metazoa; phylum Chordata; class Amphibia; order Anura; family Leptodactylidae; genus Leptodactylus; species Leptodactylus fallax. The sequence continues at coordinate 1,323,416 of CAMRHE010000194.1, forward strand.
TGTAATATAATTCCTTGCTAATATTAGCGGAAATTGCCTCTCTGCCACAGAGGCAAAGCAAAAAAGCACTTTGCTGTCTTAATATTCTCATCTCTGACAAAACCAGTTAAAATGGAAAATTACTGCAGCGTGAAGATCAGACCAAAGGCAATGACAGGGTGAAGCAGGTTCATATCAGCCTTGATTAATCCACCGTCTTTCAGATGAAATTGATGGGTGTCACATTTGTTATGTCTTTCTCCATATTTAACCCTCTCATTATATTTTTGCAGTAATACACAACTTTTATATATTCATGCATTAAGTAAAACAGGATTGTGTTATTTCACCCGGAGGATACAGCATCAATAATACGGCTTTCACCAGAAATGCCCCCAAACTGCCAAGGCCCCATGTAGCGAAACGCAGCAAAAAAACGCTGTGCAAACGCATCGCATTTTTTTTTTTTTTTTTTTTGCAGCATTTTCATTGCCAAATTGCTGAGTTTTTCTCTGCAGACTTTCTGTCTATATTATATCTATAGGGAAAACTCTAGCGTTTCTGCAGGTATAATTGACATGCTGCAATTTTGAAAAGCTATGTGTTGCGCCGGGGTTTTTCCCACAGTGCTTTTTTGCAGCAAATTACTACTGAGACAGAAAAAACTGTTTGTTAGTCCTAATCACCAGGGCAGGACTTATGACAACAGGTGAGCAGTGCTGATCTATGCTGTTTCCTTAACTCCCATAGAGGTGAATGGGAATAACAGAAACAGCGTAGCACATTTAGCTACACTGTTTTCTAGTGTAGTTCAACTGTGCAAATCCATTTGCATAGCTCCTATTCACCTCTATGGGAGTAACTGCTTGCAAGTCCCAACAACTGAGGCAGACCTATGAATACAAGTGAGTTGTGTTGCTCTGCGCTGTTTCCATAAGTTCTGCCCTGGTGGTCAGGATTTGTGAACAGGTATTCCCATCTTGGCAGAGATTTTCCAGGGTGGCTTTAATCCTTGGTCAACAAGTTGGTTTTGTGAATATTTATTTGGTGTGCTGTACCTTTAATTGTAAGACAAATATGAAGATCTGCCATCTCCCCTTTATCGGATGCTGTATACTGCTAGAGTTAGGATAATATTATGATTTCCAACTTGGATGAGATTTTGAAAGCTTAAAAATGAACCAATGTAAATGATCACCTAATTCTCTAATTGGAAATACACTTGTATAAAATACTAACTTCCACTCATTCCTTGTGTCCTGGACTTGACACAAATTACTTCTTCATGCCATGTAAGTGTTTGAAATAGAGTGGTATGTTTTAATGAGTTTCAAAATACATTGACTACTGTAAATTACCAAACCCTTGTGACTCGGCACCGAGATACTTAATATTAATTTATACTGCAGCATTTCTTATATCCCAGCAAATATCAAGTTCAGCTAAAAATTAAGGAGCCCATTAAAAATAATAATAATAAAAAATACATCTGAAGTTTCCTCTACTGCCTGCTGCTAATCTCATTAATTGTAAAATCATATCACTGTGAAAACCCAACAATTGGCTTCTCAGTTTGTGCCCCAGGGACACAGCGTCTGCACTGCAACATTTATTGCTTTTATCAGGTCAAATCTGTTTAAAGAGACCTGATAACAGTAGCTCAGAATCTGCCATTTTTTGCTGCATGGGCCAACTGCAGTGTAAAAATGCACATATTAGTCATGTTGTAGATCTATTTCATTACTAGCATAGGGATTATGGAAACCCCCCAAATTTTAAGATTAATTTAAATTGATTGAAATCAGATCCAGCATTTTATTTTGTGTGCAATAGACACTGCCTGAGTTACTGGTTTCTTTATGTGCTGAATGTGAGGCTTCCAGGCTGGTTCTGACAACAGGTGATGTGATCGAAACCTGCACCTGGCTTCTTCCTCCTCCTCCCTGTGCTCAATAGTACTATTTACTATTGGCGTATGTTCACATGATGGAAAATGAAGAGGACTTTGAGATGATCTGTGATGAACAGACCCTCAGTTATATATCTTTCTTGGGAATGTATTTTTACTTGCTCATCAGTCCTCCACATAACTTTAGAAATGTTGTGCTTAAGTTGTGTTTACATTGGTAGACGATACGCTTCTGTGGTTTTATGTGTATACCATGGGAGATGGCCCTATCTAGCCAGCAGTTTATTGCCCCAGGATGACAGTTGTACAGGGAGGGAGAGGAGGCCAGTGACCTTAAGTTCACCCACAGACACACATCTCTCCCAGCACCTAGGAAGGCATCCATCTCTCCGAGGGTTCTGCAAAGGAGGGAGGAGGTGTGGGTGGGGCACTAGCCATATGCTGAAAGGAGACTTAGATTCTTGGTCACTCAGCAAAGAGGCAGCAAGAAGATCTTATCTTGGATCTGATGTGAGAGCTTGTCCTGCTGTGGACTGAGCATGGGCCTAGCATTGAGGCCTGAAGCCTTTTGTCTTTGGAGTCTGGACAGCATGTAGGAGAGACGTGCTCTGTAACTTGCTTAAGGAAGCGCCCTAGGCCCAAGAACCTGTTGCGGCCTAGAAAAACTGACTACAAACTTGTGCCGGTAATTTTTCTATCTGTTATTTCCTTTTTTATTTGATGTGCTGTATTTTACGTTTATTCGCTTGATTATTCATTGATATATATTTCTGTATATGTTAATGCTTAGTACCGACCCACTTGGGTTAATAAATATATAAAATTTAAAAAGCTCGTTTTGTATTACCCTATCGGCCCAGAACACTCACTGGAGGAGGGTGTGAGGTAATTGAAGCGATCTCAGGTGTGCCAAAGGCAGCTTCGGTAGGACGAGATCCTTTACACGGTCAACCACCATAAACTAAGCCCCATGAATGTTGCCACAGATGACTGAATACCACTTCTACCCCTAGTAGGTGCAACATACAGTTCTCCATGCTCAGTGTTCCAGTTACATTCAATGGGGCACATTTATTAAGTTACTTGTGTCTTTTTTGGCATAAATTACGCCTTTTTGAGGTCTTTTTCTGCCCTATGCTTAATTTTGGCACTTTTTTTCACGCTGTAATGCTGCTCTTGCCACTTTTACTTTTACTACAGTCCATGAGCAGCGTAAAAGAGCCCGTCAGGTTAGCATGCATTACAAAAGGGCAAAGGCACATCTTAAACTAATTAACATGTGCACAACATTTAACAAGGAGGTATGCTGACATCATAAATAAACACCACAGTAAAACTAGTCTTAAAAAAAAAGGCGCACCTGTGAAAAGTATGGCCAAAAAAAGGGGCAGATGATAAATAACCCCCAATAAATGTACTGGCAGTGCATAATGATTTAAATCACCATCACTTAATTTTCAGATGAGAGAGGAATAGCAAGATGGATAAGAATCCCTACAACTGGAGTGAGGATAGCTAGGTATGTAAGCAGTAGGGATATACTGTATAAAATATCCTAACAATGTTTTTATATAAGTCTCAAATAACCCCTTATGGCTGAAGCCCCACGTTGCGGAAACGCAGCTTTTTTTGTTGCAGACTTTGCTGCGGTTTTTTGAGCCAAAGTCAGGAAAAGGGATGGAAAATATAAAGGAAGCTCTTAGACATTTCCCTTTTGTTAAATCCACTCCTGACTTTGGCTCAAAAAACCGCAACAAAATCTGCAACAAAAAAAGTTGCGTTCTGCAACGTGGGGCCTTAGCCTAAGGCTAAGGCCCCACGTTGCAGAAAAGCAACTTTTTATTGTTGCAGATTTTGGTGTGTTTTTTAGCCAAAGCCAGGAGTGGATTGAGTAGAAGGGAGATGTCTAAGAGCTTCTTATATATTTCAATTCCATTCCCAACTAAAAAAGCTGTTTTTCCACAACATGGGGCCTTAGCCTTAGATCTAAGGCATAAATCATGCAGTACCATCCAAAAGATTATTTAATGCCGGGGCCCCACATTGCGAAAACGGAAAAGGTGCAGCAAAAATAAGCAAAATAAATGCAGTGAATTCAGTGGTCTATATACTTCTGTAGGGCTTCTGGAACAGCGATCTCCATCAGTCCCCTAGAAGTCCAAGGAGTGGTGATTATCAATGTTAGGAATGGGTAAACCACTCTAATTATTTATAATGTTCCCTCTTGGACACAAGTTCTGATCGCACTACATGTAAGCTGAAAAGTCAGATTAATGCAACAACAACATGGCCAGAAGAAAGGTAGAGGAAATAGCAACAAGGGGGTCAGGTTTACCAATCAGACAAGACACAAGGCAGAGCCATTCACTATATCCCAGTTAAATAAGAATGAATAACAGCGGATGAACCTGTATTTGAGGTTAAAAGAAAATGTCTCAGTATAATAATTACCAACTGTAAAATATTCCAGAGCTTATACTTCCCGATTCTAGACAGAAATTCTCACATCATCCATTTTAACATTCCCTGAAAGATCATTCAAGTCTATTTATCTGCATTTTATGTTCTGTTTGGAAATGAGCATAAAACGTGCCCTTACTGTGCGATAGTTTTATTTGTAAAGTCAGGCGTTCAGCTGTCTGGGAAGCAGATATTTACATTTTTGATCCTGAGGTTACACTCTGATGGTTCCAGAGTAACAAAACGGCCTACAGTCACCATAGAGAACCAATTACGCAACTTATTTTTTATGAAGGGAATAACCTGTGACCTGTTTTCTTTAAAGAGACTCATAATGACTAAGAGAGAAAAAGCTGCTTGCTTTCCACAAGAAGAATGCACTCTCTATTCTAAGAAGCAGCATGAGGTCTATGAATTATGGATTTACATTATAATGCCACCTGTTGAACTTTTGTGGAAAATATTATAATAGGCTTTTCTGTTCATGTCAGTAGTAATATTTCTTTATATCCTTTTTTGATTCAGTGTCTTGGAAGTCTGAGTAGACAGCATGACTGCAGACTCCTCTGCACATCAATGCTTCACATGGGGAGAGGAATGTTCATATGGGACTATTAGCCTTTGCTCCATGGAGATGATTCTTCTCTGCACTGAGATGGTTTTTTTCTCTTGTAAAAATGCAGAGAAAGCATTAGATTTCAGGATGTGGAACAAAAATAAAAAAACTTTCTATCAACCAATATAATTGTATATTCTGCATGGATACACAGCAGTTTAACAGCAGTTTTATTTCTATAAGGAGAGATCTAAAAATAGGAAAAACACAACTTGAATTTTTTTTATCCAAATTTAGGTTTTTTTTTCTAAGTAGAAAAGTGCTATTAGCTGTGTCAAAATGTTCAATTGGCAAAAAAATTTGAAAGGGACCACTCTATAAGCATTCAATAGAAATAGAAAAACTCTGGTTGGCTCCTGACCACCCTAACATGCTCTTCTCACGCAACTCAATAAATTTACCTCAATTCCCCTATTGTCTCCCATGAAATTCACACACTCAATTTAGCATTAGTGTAATCTCATATAAGTTCTTCCTTTTCTGCTTTTCTCTTAACTCCAGATTTGCAGGAAACAGATACAGAACTTAATGTTTATGCAGTAGACTCAAGCTGGAGTTTTTAACTATATGGACATTGCCAATCCTCTGACATGGGATATCGTTTCCAATGATTCACTTTAAGGCTAAAGCCCCATGTAGCAGGCTGTAGCAAGAAAGCCCTGCGGGAAAAACCGTGGTGGCAATGCACTGTGATTTTTCCCTCAGCGCTTTTCCGGACTTTCTGCTTCCATTATACTTATAGGGAAACCGCCGGCGTTGCTCTAGGTATAATTGACATGCTGTGATTTCCAAAACCCACTGCTCATATTTTTCTGCAGTGTTTGGATGGAATTTGCTAGACGAAACCACGACAAAACCGCGGTGTTTACGCCATGTGGAGCCCTGGCCTAAGGCTAAAGCCCCACGTTGCAGAAACATAGCATTTTTTGTTGCATATTTTGCTGTGGTTTTTTGAGCCAAAGTCAGGAGTGGATTTAACAGAAGGGAAACGTCTAAGAGCTTCCTTTATACGTTCCATTTCTTTTCAAGTCACTCCTGACTTTGACTCAAAAACCCCAGCAAAATCTGCAACAAAGAATGCTGTGTTTCTGCAACGTAGGGCTTTAGCCTAAAATAAATGTAATATTCCCCAGCAATCTCTTTTCTTGCCCCCACATTTATGACCTGGACAGGGTACTCTTTGACACTTGCAATGTTCCCCAACTCACTCCTTTTGATATGCTATGCCATAAAGGCTCTACCTAACAAAGTCTAATCTCAGAAATATATGTTATATGAGCTTTTGTTTTCCATGCTTGATATATTAATTTATACATTTCTTGGTTGAATAACAGAGGAACAACATAAGATAGAGTTCTAAGAAAGGAATTATTTAATGGGTAATACAAATATTAACTTAAAGTGTAACTATCTTTTAATTTCTTTTTTCCTAATGTATATGGGAAGTGATTTTAAGTGCTTTTGTAATATACTTTATTAGGGAATTTGGGTACACTTTATTAAAAAAAATGCTTCTGAAACGTCCTCCTAGCAACTCATTAACTGTGTTAGTGTTGCAAAGGGAAATCTGTATGTACTGTTTTAGAGTTGCAAAGGAAAAGTTGTATTTACTGTGGGGCAGATTTATAAAAAAAAAAAAAAAAAAAACAAAAAAAACAGATTTGCGAAAAACAGGTGAGTTCACACTGAGCTTTTGGAGCTGATTTTAAGACCTTTTCCACCTCAAAATCTGCTCCAAAAATGGCTCTAATCTGTCTTCCATAGTTTGTTAACGAAGAGCTGCATTTTGAATAATAAATGTACAAACACCATTTTTTAATACTAGTTATACAGATTTGATAAAGACCTTGATCTAGGGTTTGAAATACATTGTCCTGTTATTGAAAGTGAAGCTGAATCATAATGACCTAATCCAGCGTAAAATAGTGATCATCTGCAACACCAAAAAAAGATCCTGTTCTTTTACTTTATCTTCCATTTCTTTATCGTGCCCCAGGAGTGTCCTAGGAGACCACCCAGCCTGAGGTATCAAGGCAGCAGCAGCAGCAGCGATCTTGGAGGAGCACAGGTGTTTAAGGAAAGTGTACCTTAATACAACTCCTAAAGGAGAGCACAAAAATATAGCCACTTGGTACATCCAAAATGTTTTTCTTCCTGCAGTTGAATGCGCATTCTCTCTTCTTTTTTTATATATCTATATGGCTCTTTACATTGAAAAGGTGTATTTAAATTACTGCCAGCAGTAACTGCTGACTGCCAGCTCCCCTCTACCTTCCCTGCATCCCAGCTGCTTAGATAGTGAGCATGCTAGGAAGATATAGGGAAGTGGAGCTGCCAGTCATCAGTGAATCAGTAGCTGAAATATATAATTTCTGTACGTGCTTCTATTTGTATTCAGCATGCACTGCACACGCTGAATATGGATTTTCCTTAGTATGCTTGGTGGACAGTTACAGTTACACTTGAAACATGTCAGAGAGTTGACAGGTCTTCAGTATAGGATACAATTCTTTCTGCCTACTAGAGGAAGCGTAGGGGTTAACTGCATAGTGTTACATACACCAAACTTTAAGGGGTTGTCCGGGATAAAATGTAATTCCTACACTAATCTAAACACCCTCCCCCCGCCTACTTTCTAAATTACATAATTTATCAAAAATGTATCTTTACCCATATCCCTGGGGCAGTCACATGACCGCCCCAGGGACATTTTCTGGTTATCTAGTGACGTTCCGTTTCCCAGTTTCCGGAAATGGAATGTCACTAATACTCCCCCCTCCCCCACCCCATCATACTTACCTATCTTCCTTTCAGACTTCCTCCTGCGGGACGGCTCCTCCTTCTTTTCTGACTTTGCCGGTGCATGCAATAGTCCCAGCGCTGTTCTGTGCTCTGTAGCCGACAATCCACCTCTACTGCACAGGTGTGGGAGCAGTAGCCTCCCACACCTGTGCAGTAGAGGTGGATTAGAGGCTGCAGTGCAGCACTAGGACTATTGCACGCGCCGGCAGAGTCAGAAAAGAGGGAGGAGCCGTCTAGCAGGAGGAAGTCTGAAAGGAAGATAGGTAAGTATGATGGGGTGAGGGGGTGGGCTGAGTTAGTTGGGAAGGGCTAGTAGTAGGCGGATGGCTAGAGAGACAGGGAGAGAGGTGTGAGAGGGAGGGGGAGGTAGTGAGAGGGAGATAGTGTGAGTCAGCCTACAAGTACCATGATGCATTAGCTAAGACAGCAGGAAGCTACACCATGTAAACAAATGCAGAAGATACCAGGAGCTTCCAGAGAAACCCAGAAATCACTCAAAACACTGCTAAAGGTACTTGTATGCATTTATTAACCCATTAATAGCAATAACAAACCTTTTTTAAAAAAAAACATTTTTTGCCCAGAAAACCCCTTTAATAATAAAACAGTATGCAGTAAGCTCCTAAACTCTCTCTAGTGGATCCTATATTTACTCCATGTCTATGCAGGAGCTCTGCATCTTAAATATAGCGTGCCAAATGCTATAAATATTTTAAGGAAATTTGAAGAAATCAGTCAATACAGAATGTGGGACTTAAAAACCACTTGGTATTAAAGTGGATGATTTTGCTAAACATAGAATAAATTTTTTTCTTTTTTTAACAATTCTGATAACTGTCTTGCAAAGTACAGTGTGACTATGATACATCTGTATAATGCAATGAGATGTCAAGGAAACAAACAGAATTCCAAGTCTATGGCATATGGAGAGTAATCGGTTCCTTTATTATAAATTATAATAGCTTTCATTTTGTATATATTGTTGCTATAGCCAAATAACAATCGGTGGAGACATTGTTACATATGTTCACCCACATAAGCAAGGATGTAGTAAGTATAAGGAAAAATATCTGTTAGCATAGTAATAAAAACTTTAAAAATGTGATGTTTTAGATTGAAGCCCCATGTTGCTGAAACACAGCTTTTTTTACTGCAGATTTAGCTGCATTTTTTTTTTTTTTGCCAAAGCCAAAAATGGCTACAAAAGGAATGGGAAATATATAGGAAGTCCTTCTACCTTCTGCTCAATTCACTCCTGGCTTTGGCTCAAAAAACAGCAAAATCTGCAACAAAAAAGCTGCGTTTCCGCAATGTAATAAATAACACCTTTTTAGTTTCAATAGTTTTTATTGAAGATTTTACAAATTAAAAGGAACAGAGGACAATAACATAGATGAATATCATAATACGGGTAAGCAGCATAATAGAGCTAAATAGCGTAACCCTAGTAATAATACGAAGACGCATACTGCCTTTACCCATCGAAATAAAACAACCAAGTTAATGTAAATCTAACATTAAAACATTAAACATTGAACAGTAAACAATTAAACATTTCAGGCACCATAGTTGAGGCTTTGGCGAGAAAAAAATCTCAAATGCGTTAAGCGTACAGGCAATAGTGTCACATATCTGGCTAAAGGAGGATTACATAAGTCTTAATGAGGTAAATAAGCTGAGATAAAGGAAATGAAAAGAACGGGATACTTAGAACGAAAAAGAACGAAATAGGTAGGTGAAGACGAGACAAGAAGGGACAAGGCTAAGAGGAACAACAACAAGGCCCAAAATACCCTAGGCCAAAAGCATGTGAACCCGCATTAAATAACACTTTTTTAGGCTGGGGCATTAGCCTTAAGGTGTTTTAATGCATCTAATTGTTGCAGTTTAGTAGTAGAAGACAAATGAGAATATAAATTATACATGTAATCTATTACCTTGTGATTTCTCATTGCTACTTCTAATGACTTGTTCCTTTCACCTTATCTATTTGTATAATGCTCCAGTGACTTCACGGATATAGACAAAGCCACATGGATTGTGAACTAAACATGTCAGTAACATGAGATCTGTCTCAGATGTAGTTGTCACCTTCCAAGTTATTACATTCACTTTCATTAGAAAGGGCACAAGGGAAGCCAGTGAAAGAAAATGGAAAACACAAAAAGCAGACATGTGGCTTGGGAACTGCTTTCATATATTCAACATAGGCTTAGCCTATTATGTCAGATGTGTAGACAAAAAGGACATTCTTCTAGTTAGTCTCTTAAAGATTCTTTCCAATGGACCTCACAAATGGAGTCAGTTTCAGGTGTTTGAAAGTAAATGATGCTGAAGGCCGGGATAAACAGTGCTTACAGTCGCATGGCCAGTAGGGACCCAGAATTGCCAGAGTCATATGCAGTACTTATTTAAAGGGAACCTGTCGTGTTTAACATGCTATGACAGTATGTTATAGAGCAGGAGTAGCTGAGCAGATTTATACATAGATTTATGAGAAAATATTCAGTACAGTTTGCAGTTTATTCATGTGTATCACAACTTGTTCTATGATTAGCTATCCTGTGGTTGATCCTACTTAATGATTGACAGATATCTCCTTGTGCATATTCATATGGTAAAGGCTGAGTATACCTGCCTACTTGACTCCTAAGCACAGAATGAGCAGGGATTTAGGTGAATAAATTACAAGTTATGCTATACAAAACTACAGTGCCTTGCGAAAGTATTTGGCCCCCTTGAACTTTTCAACCTTTTGCCACATTTCAGGCTTCAAACATAAGGATATAAAATTTAAATTTTTTGGTGAAGAATCAACAACAAGTGGGACACAATCGTGACGTGGAATGAAATTTATTGGTTATTTTAAACTTTTGTAAAAAATAAAAAACTGAAAAGTGGGGCGTGCCAAATTATTCGGCCCCCTTAAGTTAATACTTTGTAGCGCCACCTTTTGCTGCGATTACAGCTGCAAGTCGCTTGGGGTATGTCTCTATCAGTTTTGCACATCGAGAGACTGAAATTCTTGCCCATTCTTCCTTGGAAAACAGCTCGAGCTCAGTGAGGTTGGATGGAGAGCGTTTGTGAACAGCAATTTTCAGCTCTTTCCACAGATTCTCAATTGGATTCAGGTCTGGACTTTGACTTGGCCATTCTAACACCTGGATATGTTTATTTGTGAACCATTCCATTGTAGATTTTGCTTTATATTTGGGGTCATTGTCTTGTTGGAAGATAAATCTCCGTCCCAGTCTCAGGTCTTTTGCAGACTCCAACAGGTTTTCTTCCAGAATGGTCCTGTATTTGGCTCCATCCATCTTCCCATCAATTTTAACCATCTTCCCTGTCCCTGCTGAAGAAAAGCAGGCCCAAACCATGATGCTGCCACCACCATGTTTGACAGTGGGGATGGTGTGTTCAGGGTGATGAGCTGTGTTGCTTTTACACCAAACATATCGTTTTGCATTGTAGCCAAAAAGTTGGATTTTGGTTTCATCTGACCTGAGCACCTTCTTCCACATGTTTGGTGTGTCTCCCAGGTGGCTTGTGGCAATCTTTAAACGATACTTTTTATGGATATCTTTGAGAAATGGCTTTCTTCTTGCCACTCTTCCATAAAGGTCAGATTTGTGCAGTGTACGACTGATTGTTGTCCTATGGACAGATTCTCCCACCTCAGCTGTAGATCTCTGCAGTTCATCCAGAGTGATCATGGGCCTCTTGGCTGCATCTCTGATCAGTCTTCTCCTTGTTTGAGATGAAAGTTTAGAGGGACGGCCGGGTCTTGGTAGATTTGCAGTGGTCTGATACGCCTTCCATTTCAATATGATCGCTTGTACAGTGCTCCTTGGGATGTTTAAAGTTTGGGAAATCTTTTTGTATCCAAATCCGGCTTTAAACTTCTCCACAACAGTATCACGGACATGCCTGGTGTGTTCCTTGGTCTTCATGATGCTCTCTGCGCTTTAAACAGAACCCTGAGACTATCACAGAGCAGGTGCATTTATACGGAGACTTGATTACACACAGGTGGATTATATTTATCATCATCAGTCATTTAGGACAACATTGGATCATTCAGAGATCCTCACTGAACTTCTGGAGTGAGTTTGCTGCACTGAAAGTAAAGGGGCCGAATAATATTGCACGCCCCACTTTTCAGTTTTTTATTTTTTACAAAAGTTTAAAATAACCAATAAATTTCGTTCCACTTCACGATTGTGACCCACTTGTTGTTGATTCTTCACCAAAAAATTTTAATTTTATATCCTTATGTTTGAAGGCTGAAATGTGGCAAAAGGTTGAAAAGTTCAAGGGGGCTGAATACTTTCGCAAGGCACTGTATATATTAATCAGTTTAGCTCATGTAATAATATGCTGCATGCAGATTACATAGCATGTGCAATGTGACAGGCTTGCTTTAAATTTTAAGGCATGGCTTCCCAAAAAAAAATGCAAGTTGTCAGGTGTCTGATAGCAGCTTTTCTCCCAGCCTAGTAAGTCAACCTGAACAGAAATGTTGAAAAGTAAGTCATGGAAGAGTGAAGAAATCAGGCGATACCTTTTAGAGGCTAACTGAGTATATTTGATAGTAAGCTTTCGAGAGTACTAGCTCTCTTCTTCAGACATACAAGAAACTGAAAATTCACACACTCTTTATACACACAAGACATGGATCTTCAAAGGGTCTTAGAATCTTTAAAGAAAATCAAAATGCAATATAAGTAGAGAAGATATTTACAACTGGTCAAGAAATAAACAATCTGGAAACTTGTGGGGCGTGACGGAGGGATCAGTAATTCTTGCTGTTATCTGTTTGCAATCAGGTGGTGATTTGTGACCCTCATAGTTCATACATAGTGTGACATGAAACTGGCATGAATATTAAGTCCAAATTGCAGAGTTTGAAATTTTTGCATTAACTTATATTCCCATTCCTTTCTCTTTCTCTGTCTTAAGATGTCCCATTAAAACCACAGCCCGCAAATCTTCAAGATTCTAAGACCCTTTAAAGATCCAGGTCTTGTGTGTATAAAGAGTGTGTGAATTTTCAGTTTCTTGTATGTCTGAAGAAGAGAGCTAGTACTTTCGAAATCTTACTATCAAATATACTAAGCCTCTAAAAGGTATCGCCTGATTTCTTCACTCTTCCAGTACTTTCTATGGCTAACACGGTACAACATTATACTAAAAGTAAGTCATGTAAGACCGCTGTTGGCTGAATAGCTTATCTTATGTATGGCCAGCATTAAGTATATTGAATGGTTGATGACATAGCCCTAAGATGGCTTACTGCTGCCACAGAACTATGTAACAAAGCTTTCTGCTGGAAGCAGCTGAACCCATGCACGTAATACTGAAATGATGAATGTGCCCAATGTATTATTGTGATGTGCTTTGTAATTGAATAGTTTGGCTATGATTAGACGGTTAATGCATACATTATCCTCATTAATAACAATCAAATCTACCTCTCCAAGGAAAGGAATGGTCAGAACCTCTAGATAGCTACTGCACTATATGCCGTACATTACCCTGCAGCCCCGCACCAACAAACAGCATCTCCTTGTTTCTGTGTGTAGTGATGGTAATTCACAGAAGAGCTTTAAAATGAAATGAAAGCTTTAAATCTAAAAAGAAACACAATAGGGAAATAACAATCCACATAATACATCACATTTTATTAACATTTCAGTTAACACAGTAACTGTAGGGTTGGTTTTATTTTATTTTTCCTTTTTTGGGTTAATTTCTTTTATTACTAGCATATTTACCCCTAGTGATATTTCAATAGCTCATCTTGAGTAAGCCCTTGATCCTTGACATCCATTTTGTTATTCTCCCTAAGCTCTTCTGATGCACACTACTAGTTTTCTTCTCAATAATAAATCTCTTATATTACTCATTCTGCTTATTCTGTGAATATTTTTAACCCTTTTTATTGTATTTTATATAATATTTATTGTATTTTACTATTGCAAAATTAATTTTTTTTATTTAGATTATACAGAGCTGTTAGTTGGTCACTGCATGTGCAGTGTAACCGGGGAGTATGTCCTTGGCTGCACTGAAAAGCTGTGCAGGCGCAAGCACCAGAGATGAGTCAGGGTGTGGACAGTATTATTACAGGGCGCTGCGAGCATTTTTGAAATGTCAGCATTTCCGCTGCGGATCTTTTTCTGCAATGTGTGGATGTGATTAGACAGAATCCCATTCAATTTGCAAGTACTGTAAAATGCGTCATTTTTTGCAGTGCCGCTTCCCCCACCGCCAAAACGCTGTGTTTTCGCAACGTGGGGACCTGGCCTTAACTAACTAATGCTGCCCCCTGGGTCCCAGGGTTCGGACCAGAAGCAATCAGACATTTACCCCTCTGCTGTGAACCGGGGATAAATGTCATAAATGGGGAAATGCCTTTAAGCCGGGGCCCACATGGCATAAATTCCATAGTTTGGCCACCGGGAAATGCCACAGCAAAAACCGCATCATTTTACAGTACCTGCAAAGTTTGCAGAAACTTTCACACTGCAGAAATGTTCACATTGCAGAAAAATACCTGCAGCATTGCGTTTTTGGAAATCACAACATGTCAATTATACACTGGTGGTTTCCCTATAGGTGTAATTGAAACAGAAAGTCCGCAGAGTTTTCCTTTTCCATGAAAAGCGTTGTGGGAAAAACCACGATGTGTTTCCATCGCAGTTTTTCGGTGGCCGAGGTCGAGGCTCCATGTTACAGAAAAGCAGCTTTTTTGTTGCAAATTTTGCTGCGTTTTTTTGAACCAAAGCCAGGAGTGGTTTGAGAAGAAGGTAGAAGTATAAGTACTTCCTATATATTTCCCATTCCTTTGTAGCCATTCTTGGATTTGGCGGAGAAAAAGCTGTGTTTCCACCTTAAAGTGAGTCTGTCAAAGGGAAGTTCAACATCAAACCAGTCACAGAGCATTGTGGGGGAAATTCTGCTGTTTTTAGAAATATTCAAATGAGGCACATGTGCAATGAGCATGTCAGAGTCTCCAATAGCTCCACCTACAAATTTTTATCACTGTCCCTGTACTCTTGATTAACCGTCTCTTCCTATCCTACAGATATAACAGTGCTTATTGAGTTACTGCACATGTACCTGGTATTTCCCGACTGGAAACCTTGAATGCTCGGACACCCCCCCCCCCCCCATTGCACTACAGACACATTTGCATCATTCTAACAACAGCTTTTTCAAGGAAATGGTGCATCTACTGGATCATCTAAAACAGGGGTGAGCAACCAGAGTTGGCCCTTCAGGCATATGTACCTGGCACAGGGTCAGTGGCGTAACTAAAGTCTTCTGGGCCCGGGTGCAAACTTTTGTCCAGGGCTCTCTACCCCCTTCCTACAGCAAATTCTTGATAGTGACAGTTACGGGTGCTGCAGCGGCATCTCAGATACTTGAAAGGCATACAGCTGTAGTACTCACAACTGCGGTTAACAAGAATATGATGAGTGAGTAGCGCAGCGTCCGGCATGTAAACAATACTGAGTTGCGTGCTGTGGGAAACAGCTGATCTGCAGAGTCCCAACAGTCTAAGAGATGTAAGAGATCAGTGGGGGTCCAACACCTGGGGTCAATTCTTTGAAATTACTGTGGTGCTTTTGTGAGTGCCGTGACTCAGACCCCAGAGTATAATAATCGAAGGCCCAGGGAAGATGATTAAAAATTACAAACACCGATACTCACCTTGCATTACCTTTCCTGGGCATCCTCGCTCCGGCTGTCTTCAGCTGATTGGTCCTCAGCGGTCACCTGGCGTGCACTAACGTCATTACGTAAATGTTTGAGTCCACTCTGAGTCCTCTGTTCATATGAAAGCCGATCCTATCTCCAGAGAAGGATCACACTGAAATATATACGTTTATCAACTGATTAGTTGGTTGCTGATACGGTTTGTGTTTTATGACTTTCATGTAAGGTTCGACATCTGTACACTTACAAGAGTAGTTCATCTTTGATTTTTTTTTTTTTTTTTTTTTAAATCATCACACAATACCAAATAGTTGCCGACCCTAATCTAAAAGTATGATGGTGCTCAGCATAATGTCCCCTCCAATGTAGTGTGCTGTTTGACACTGAGTTTCATGATGACAGATATCTAGACAGTAATTATTTTATCAGTGTGTATAGAATTTAGCCAATGTAAAGCAATGAATTTTAGCATTAAAATGCTTTGTGTAATACCTTTTATACCAAACATCCAATATAACACCAGCCCTGCATGTGTGTTACTCATTGTATTCTTGCTGTAATAGAAATCAGCACTCCATGTACAGACTACCTGGTGAGCTCAAGGACGGGGGGGGGGGGATCTTGTGCTTTTACCAAGCAGCCAATCTGAACAAATAGAGCAGCAGCATGAAAAACACTGGGGAGCAGAGCAGCATCCTGAGCTCAATGAACCAGGGCATGAATATAAACCTATTGAAGACAATGTTTAGTTACAACATACAAACTTTATACAGTTGTTCTCAGTCATCATAACTAATGTACAGTATATCTGTGAAATATTGTAAAATAAAGTTCTTTAAGAATATGTTAGCATAGAAAGAAATTCATTCCTCCTCTAACTAATGATTGATATTCTCATTACTATATGATTAGGTCAATGTATGCATACAGGCATGTATTGCTAAGGGTTAGAATTACTTTTTACTTCAGAATCAAAAATATCTAATCTGCTTAAAGATTAATCAGACTTGTTAAAATGTTATGTGATGATTATTATTAAGAGTTTGCCGGGAAGCATTAACAATGAAAACTACAGCAGACATTTTCATCTACACTTGACCAGTTCCAGGCAGTGCGAGAAATTAGCACAGCTATAGTGCATTTTGAATGAACCGGCTGGAAACCATGCCCCTCCATCAGCGGCCATTTGAGGATGGGGCAGAGTGCAGTCCACAGAGAAGATTTTGCTAATAAATTGTCATTAGCCTAAAGGGGTTTGCCCAACAATACACATGCACAACAGATTGATGGAGGTGCAACCACTGGAATCACTAATCACAGTAGCCAAAGTACAGTGCTCTGCTATCTCCAGTGTTCAATAAAAATGAATGGTACAGCAGCGTATCTGCCCAATCCTGTGCATCTTCCCCATTCTGACACTTCTGTTCTGGTGATCAATGAGGTTCCCAGCAGTCAGACCCCACTGATCTATCCTTTGGATAAGATATAAATTGCATTAGTCAACCCATTTAAAGGGATTGTCCAGGAGTAATACATTAATGAAAAATGCTATGCTTTGACTATAATATACTGTAATAAAAGTAGATAATCTTTGCATGTGAAGTATAATAATTCTGTACTTATCAAGCACTGACAACTGCAGTAATACCCATTTTGCAGCTTTTCTCATTATATAATCCAGGTGGACTAATTTAAGGCAAAAAAAAACTTGTTTTTCCAGCTCGTACAATTTGATATTTTTATGGAGTGTTTGCATAACATAAATCAGAGATGTCCAGGTCACAGTATTAATTACACAGGCTTTATGAGATAGTGCAGCCTCATTAGGGGGATTTATACAACCATGAAGGAAGTTGAAAACTTGTTTTTGTTAGTTATAAAATACCTAATTATTAATAACCACATGTGATCCATAATCTGAAGGTCACCTATCCCTCCAGCAGAGGATTATACTATGATGTGAATTAAAAATGGTAATATAAAATGCAGACAAAGGGTAGAAGGATATAGGAGATTTATTAAAATGCCTCCTAATGTATTTGGGAGACTACATAAATAATATAGAAATTTGCACTGAATCAATTGACACTTAAAAAATAAGGTAACAAACACGTGCCAGTTCATCCTGTAAATTCATAGCAAGATGTACATTCCTTTACATTACCTGACTTAATAAATATAATCTGCATCATGGTGGTCTTCACTGTACTCAACTATATTACCCTTACCCCATACACACATGAAAGTAATGTTGGCCAAAACTGGGACAGGAAAACTATTTCAGGCTAATTGCACACGACACTGGCCATAATTGAACAGCACACGGATGTCAACCATGTGCCGTGTGTGCACCCGCCATGCTTCCACAGCCTCATTCATTCAATGAATAGGAGCCTCGGAAGAACTAGGAGCCGCGGAAGCACGGCCACAAAACTGGACAGGAATAGGACTTGTGAGTTTTGCGGCCCAGACTGTTGGCCTGCACTCTCATCTGTGTAATACATGGTCATGGGCATAGGCCAACAGAAATGAATGGGTCAGTGTGCTATCTGGGAAAAACACGGATGGCACACTGACTTAGCCCACGGTTGCGTGCAAGGGGCCTTATGAGTAAAGGGGGCTTATAAAATTCCCAAAACAGATGATATAGGGTCAAAAAAAGGATGGGGCATGATAAATGTTATCTTGACCAATCCTTTGTTCCTCTGGGAGATAAGCCAACAGCAGAGACACAGAAACTGGCAGGAGCTTACGTTCCTGTGTAGCGCCCCACAGAGTGGGTCGCTATAAATGTCACCTCACGTGATCTCTACTGTGTACTGTGAAGGTATAGTGAGAACCAGTTAACCTGTTAGCATTAGACAAATCCCCAGTGACTGCCTCTTTAAAAAGGGGTGGAGCTACTGCCTAGAAAGTTTTTGTTTCGTTTTTGGGAGCAAGGAGAAGCAGACCCATGAGGCAGGGCTGCACGGCGCTGGTGATTCAACAGTCTGCAGAGAGGGTAATGAGACAGCACAGGAGTCCAGCGTTTTGATGAGAACAGGTATCTATCAAACAAGGAGCTGCAGAGTAAGGACCATCGATTCCTAGCTAAGTGTCTACCACACTTCGAACATCGAGAGAATTACTGGATCCAGGTCCAGTAGTGCATATTTCCTGGAGGCTCAGTAACACATAGAGTTAGGGTGAGTGTGCGTACCCAGCACCCGACAGAACTCGCGTTACCTGCCGTCTGGAAGAGCCACAGATCTGGTTATATCTGACCTCTGAGCTTCTGGAATCCAGAATCAGGGGAAATCGATTTAGAGGTACAGCAGCATTGGAAGGCTGAATTACCCATGTGGTTAAACTGGCATCTCACTATACCAGAGCAAGGTGAATTCTCCTGTAAGATCTGTTATCCCTTGCTGACTACAGAAGTAAACCGTAAGTGTTTGGTTAACCCCTGACTGGACTGTATTTCTTATTAATCGCCTCTTCACTGCTCCTCTTCCTGCACACCAGCTCTTCCTCATATATCAGTTGGTCCTGGGATCTGCCCTAGTTGGGGAGGGTACAATATCTGGCACTCTATCACTACCTGTTCCCAGAGGCCCAACCAGCAGTGCCGGGCTTGCCTCCACCGCAAGCTAAACCCCCAACTGGCGTCACGATAAACATTTATTTTATTCCCTTTCAAGGCGCTGTCGACCCCAGTACCGGGCCTATTCGCACCGTGAACTCGCCAAGGCCGGGCTGGGGGCGACGCACCTGTCCCCATTGAAAACATACACTTGCAAAGGCACTACTAGTGCAGATTTATATGGGGATTCGATAGGAACAGCTGTCAACCGAATGAGCATTCAGCCAACAACTATTGGGGGTGTACAGATAACTGTGAGAATCCACACATAGTAGATTTATTTTGCAGAAATGTTTGCAACTGTCACATTCACCTGATTTATCATCAAATATCCTCTTGGATAAAGCCCTGTGAGACGTTATGATTATATGTACGTGTATAATAATGTATTCTTAAAAATGGTACTCACTTTTTAGATCAGGTAAGAGTAAGTCTGGTTCTTGCATCAAAAATATCAGCTCATTATTTCTGATAAGTCTGATACCTCGTGCATACCTTCTCTGTGCATAGTAATACTTGCATTGACCAGGACTTTTTAGGAGCAGGACCATTTTTGTTCTGATAGCGTTTCCTGTGTCAGCACATCATTAGTGAAGGGGACTGGTTCACTGACTCAGTGTAATAGCTAATAATAGCTCCCTTTTCATAACAGCTGGAGCATAGAAGGAGGCTGGCTCAGCTATTAGGTTACACGTACTCAAATGTGTACCCTGCATGGGTTAGTTAAAAATGGAATGGATGGCACAGATGCATGTAAGTGAATCAGCCAGGCTGAAAAACAGACTGGAATAGGACCTATCCTGAGTTTTGCTTCTGGCTCATTACCACCCAGAGGCACCCGTGAAAGACATGTGTATGGGGACACAGAAAACAATTGGTCACTGGCCCAGTCAGTCAGCCCTTCCCATTACAGGGCTAATACGGTGCCAGTGAAGGAGGTGCTCTCATGTGTCAGACACAGAATGGAAGTGGATCTGCAAGTAATGAACGGAAAAATATTATGGGTTATGGGTTTTAGATTTTGGTAAAGATAAGTTGATCCAGGATTTTATATTGATTGCCAGATTTGGAGTTAGAGCAATTGGTATTAGCCTCATGGGTGATTTTTTTATTTTTTTTTATTTTGCCTTCCTCTGGGTCAACACTGTAGGATTATAGGCTGAGCTTGATGGACCTGTGTCTTCATCCAACCTCATCTACTATGTAACTATATGAAGGAACTATACTGTATATCCCATGTCCTGTCAATAAGGGATAACTCTATAACTTGGTACAACCTCTTTAAAGATATTTTTCAACTGGAAAACTGCTTTATATTTTTAGTCTTTGGCTAGATATAGACTTTAATATCATCATATCTCAACACAAGGGATAAGGGAAAAAAAAACCTTGAGGAAATGTTAAATCCAATCCTTTTGATCAAATAAGGCATACAAGATGTCAAATATGATGTTAAAGGGAATTAGATTATACATAAAATATATGAAATGCCCTTGTTATGGACATCTTAAACACACAGGCATTTATAATATTCCAAATCAAAATGGAGAAGAGTCCTTCGAGCTGATGGACCATGTTATAATGTCTCAATGTCTGTTCAGAGCTTTATACACAAACTTCAGTTAATGATAAACTTGTGTTTCAATGGAATTAAGTGTCACTTTTTTATAGGGAGAGAAAAAGGAGAAAAACCATCTATCTTGTCAAATGTTAAAGAAATTTCTACTGCGACTGTCATACATTTTGAGTATTAAATTGGATTTTTAACCTCCTGATTATTACAATTATACTGGCAGCAATAACAAGCACTTGAGTTTGCATTGACTTTGCATTAATTAGTCATTGTGACAAAATGAGCCCAAAGTCCTCCGCTAATCAAAGCTTCTTTTTTTCCTGCTTCATTTATGGGGCTTTTATTCAAAAAGTGACCTACTTAAACAAAACCTTCCCAATTATCCCCCATGTTAGAAGGGTGACATGTTTAATAGCTAGTCATAACATGGAGCATTGGTGTATCTCCCGGAACCTTCCTGCCTAATTATAACTTTCTTTCCACCTGTCATGGTAACAGAAAAATCTATTTCTCTAAGTGTTCTGTGTTAAAAGTTCAATGAGGTAATGCACACATCAGGCTGAAGGGGCTGGATCGCTAATGTTAAATTTAAAGATGCAGAGATTAATGTGTAGAAACAAGGTGAGAATCCCTACATCTGGCTTTCTTACCCAGTCTATGACTACAATTAAATACATGTTCTATTGATCCAAGTTCTCTCATTGTAGTAATATGAAAAACTAGGATCCAAGATTTTACTACTTCATAAATTCCATCTTAAATTCATTGTTATTTTTCAAATATGTAACAAAGGCCAATAGGAGATGTGTACCTACAGATTTAACAGATCAAGTAGTTTATCCCCAAGGGTGTATGGACATTCCCATAAGGATTCCCAAGGTTGCTATCCCAGGAGTAGTTTCTGTTGGCAACAGAGTCATAATTAAGTCATAATACCAAAGCAATGGACTGAGTTGAAGCGGCATGGGCAGTGGATGAGAAAACATGGTCAAGTATGTGTGCTGGATACTGTAAAATTTAGAACAAGGCTTGGACAAATAAAACCAGAAACCAGAAGAAGAAGCAGTCATATGTTTGAAACATGATCACTTCTTTGTGATGTTATATGGTAGAGGAGACTGTGAGTCTCCAATTGTTACACTGGGACCAGAGATTTTTAGTATAAACATTAAGGCTCCTAGAAAATAGACAAACAGTACATATCTATGTAGCTATTGATATTGTTATGCATCTTATAAGTTATAATACTTATATCACAAAAGAGATTTTTTTAAATGTATGAACAAAATAATTAACAAATCTTGAAATACGAAACCATACCATACCATACACCATAGAAGACCATACCATACACCATGGAAGACTGGAAGCCCAAAAATGTCAACAGAAATATGTACAGTATGTATTCTAGTATGTAAATGTTTTAGGCAAGTGTGGAAAAATTGCTGCAAAGTAAGAATGCTTTCAAAAATAGAAGTGTTAATAGTTATATTAACTATTAACATTAAAGCATTCTTAATTTGCAGCATTTTTTCCATGCCTGGCTAAAACTTTTGCATAACACTGTACATATGAAATCGGTATCTAATACAAATATCACAAATAGACATTTAAATGTCAGAAAGATGGTGAGTCGCTCACCTGGAGTCTAAAGGAACAGCTTATCCTGGCAATGGCAGAGAGCAGTACAGCACATATAGCTCTATGCTGTCCTGATGAAAGATCCTATGTGACCATTAATCTTATATGCACTTCACAAATACAAAGCCTACAATGACTTCATTTGCTTTTAAATGGATGCGCCAAGGATGGCCAATGAGACTAGCTGCAGATGCACACAGCTTGTGGCATTGTAGGTGTAATTTGGTCTTGCTTAATGTTAGAACTATGTGCTTTCTATATATGTCAGGAGATTTTGAGTATACTGTAGTGTGAACAGAGCTCAAGGTTAACAGTGTCAAGTCACTGGAAAAAACTACAGCATTATTAATAAAACAGAACCTCAGGAAAGTATGGCAAGGGGCACCACACAATATACCATGGCACACAATACAGTACTGATCAAGAATTCATTAAGAAAGCAGCTACGACTTCATGACTCAAGATATGTCCTAAGGGACAACTCAGCTTGATATCATCAACTGTTTCCTTAAAGTGAAAGGCTGTCACAGAAGATGGAGACTATGGAAAGACATGACAAAGATCAATCATGCATTTAGGGTATGACTGAGTTTTCCTTCATTAAAAATGTGAGTTTGTGATATAGGCGCAAAATAATTCTTGCAAAATAAGATTAAGAGTGTCCCAGCTGCCAAAGTAGCGGGGGGCAACAGTTAAGATTAGTCATCATAAGCTTGGGTGCCAAATCCACAGGAAACTTTTAGAAATATAGTTAAAATATTATTCACTTTCAACCCATTTCATTCCACACAGCACCTTTTCATATACCATCATATACCTATATATTTTAGGATATATATATATATCCTCTTCATTTCTGGATCTACATCTTCTCCTCATCCCCTTGCTGTTGTGGTTCCTCAGAGTTCAGTCCTAAGTATCACCTCTATGCTAATGACACCCAAACACCAAACTGAACTGAATCTTTCCAAAACGGAACTTCTTTGGGGTGATCACCTCATCATGAATTAGGTGCATCTTCAGCTGAAAACTATACCAGTTCCTTGCTGGCGTAGATTTCTACAAAAGTAGGATAACTGATAATCTCACATGGTTGATGGTCCCATCCACATCCTACCTCCCATCCTACCCACTTTGAGATAAATGGCAAGGGCAGCACATCAATCCCAAAAAAGTGGCTTAAAATAATAATGAATTTCCCCTTAGGTCATCTACTAAGTTTTCCCATCCCTTGGTTGAACTTGATAGGCTTACAGCTTTTTTTAACCGTACAACTGGAACTCCTAGGCAGCAAGCCTACTCTCTTGGGGTTATACTTGACTCAGATCTGTTATTTCACTTGCGATATTCAATGACTTGCACTCATGCCACCTGCACCTCAAAACATCTACATTATCTTTCCTTTTTTTCACTTTGGAAATTGGCAGATCTCTTATTGTTGTCATGATCCATTCCTATCATGATTAATGAAAGTCATTGCAATTGGTTTTCCCTTCAGCCTCATGCACACAACCTGATGTGCAGGTTGAAGGGGGCTGATTTTTTAACGAAAGGCACTAAGATCACACTCAGATCACATCCAAGTGCCTTCCGTGCTTCATTCATTCCCATGGGGGGTTCCATCCAGTTCCAATCCAATATCATGGAGCAAGATAGGACCTTACCCATAATTATTGGATCAAATCGGAGCATCAGATGACATACTGGTTCATGAGCATGTATCCTGCAAATTTTCCACTTTTCAATCTATCCTGAATGCAGCAGCCAAGCTCATATTTATATCCAACCATTACACCAATGTCTCTACCCTGTGCCAGTCACTATACTGGTTGCCTAATCACTTTACAATACAATTTAGCTTATTATGCTCACGCACAAAAATATTCACAGTGCTGCACTCCCCCATATCTCCTTCCTCATCTCTGTCTACCTATACTCTACATTCTGCCAACAAAGTTTTCCTCTGCTGACTTTCTGCTTCTATTATACCTAAACGGAAACTGCTAGTGTTTCCATAGGTGTACTTGACATGCTTCGATTTACAAAAACGCTATGTTTTTTTAATTCGCAGTATTTCTGCTTCAAATTTTTTTTCTGCAATGCATGGATGAGATCAGCCAGGATCCCATCCACTTTGAAGGTACTGTAATACACAACATTTTTTGCTGTGACATTTGCCCGTGGCCAAAATGCTGTGTACAGTATATACAACATGGGGCCCTGGCCATAAGAAATTCTAAAAACATATCTTTGTAAGCAAGCTTATCACAGTCTCTAATCTGACCCCCCTTTTAAGCAACAATTCCTTCATTCTATGGTAACCATTACACTCCACACACTAATGTACTGCATATCAGTACATATACTGAAGTGACTGGCTCCTGCAGCTTTATGTTTACTACCCTATTTTTCTAAAAGATGGCTGGACCTTCCTTATTGGCCATGCCTTCTTTATTTCTCTAATTGTAAGCTGTTAGGAAGAGGGCCCTCACTTTGCTTGTGTAAAGTGCCTACATTTACATCTGCTTCGGGGTCTCCATATGAGACTGCATCGCAGTGTCTGCCTGAAATCATAGGCCAAAAAAGTCCTGCAACACAACTTTTTCCTCCACCAATTTCAGTTTAAAAACAAAGGACACCCGACATACCCCATTTTAGTCAAAGGGATCTGTCAGGCTCTGTATGTATCCGTTATTGTAGTGGCCACCTGTCCATTTTTCTGGTTCTCCAAAGGTTCAGATGTGAACTTAGTATTAGTTTGTTACTAAGTAATGTCGGATTTTGTCTTTACATTTACCCTCTGAAATGTAAAGTGTTGTAAAAATAAAAGTAATAATAATAATGGTGATGATAATTATTACTACCTTTATTATTATTAGAAACTAGTTATTAATGATAACAATTTAATAATAATAATAAATAATAATAATAATAATAATAAGATGTTGCCAAGCTCTGATGCTACTGTTTTTAGAATCCTGCAATATTAGTGAGTATAACAAGCAGAAGCTGCTGCAAAGACTTAAACAAGTGTGTTCTGGGCAATTATTACTAGTGATATTTCCAGATAATGAAGCTAATGACAGGTGGTATGCACGGATTATGTTGCCAGTTCCTCATAATTAATCCCTTGAGTTCTCTTGATCCTGCCATGTTAGAGTATAAAAGTTCTGTATAAGATTGTTCAGTATAATGGGTGACTCAGTTCTAGGAAGAACATTGGCCTTCTGAAATTTTTTGCCACAGTTATTTGAAAGGGAAGAATATTTAAAGACATATTCTTTTTTTTTTTCAAAATGTTATATTTTATATACAGTTGTACCAATGGATGGACTTTCTTGGATAGATTGATTTTTTAACATGTATGCAGCCTAACAGGAAAGGATTAAGCACAAAATATATAAGAGAATGCATCAAAACGACACCTTATATTGCAATGTGAGAATTTATTTTCAGTTCTGCGCTTTTGTCAGGAGCGTTCTAATAATGCCCGGACTGATGATAAACTTCCTGATCCTTATATCAGTCTTCATGTGTCTATACAGCAAGAAAAATTGTATCAAAAACAGCATTGTGGCCTATGTGGTGGGCAGCACAGCTTTCAACATTGTCAATTTACTTTCTTGGCCACTTATGATTGACTGGAGAATTTACCATAAGTGGCGGTTTAGCTCTCCCATCTGTGAGCTAATGGTCTACGTCAAGCAAACAGCAAGTACCATTTCTTTCTATTACGTTTTATGTATTTCATTTTCCATCTACATTGCGATAGTATTTGCATATAAAATAGATGAGTGCAGGATTTTCACACTTTTTCAGTTGTTCTTTCCATGTTTCGTGCTTATGAGTGAAGAACTGATAGAGCATCTCCTTGGCTGGAAGGACTCTCATTACGATCTTGTATATGAAACATGCTTCACCATCATAAATGACCAAATCATGAAGATCAGAATGCTCTGTAAGATCCTGCTGGGACTTCCATTAACTGCATATTTTTACCTTCACATTTTACTTACTATTTTTAAGAGTGCCCAGATAATGCATAGGAGTCAGGCAACAAATAAAAAGTTGGCAAAAATGTTCTCATCTATCTGGGTCATCACCTTTATTGCCCATATACCTGGTAAGTTTGGTTCTGCCATATTTTATGTTCAGAGAATTCGCAATAATTACAGTAACCTTTTATCCCTAAAGAATGTGTCCAAGTCGAACACTGTCTTTTCATTTTTATGGGTGTTCTTGGAAAAAGTATTCAGAGTCTTGCTTCTGATATGATAACTGTGTTGGGTGGAACATCTCTGCAAGAAGCCTTGATAAATGTAGCATTTAGCTTATACTTAGAGAGACCTATGAAGACAGATCAGGTATAAGAACCCTCATAAAACAGTTATTAAAACATTTTCATTCCTGTAGCAGTTTTTCCAGACTTACACTTATAGAAAAAGTGGAAAGAAGTCTAAGTGTATAAAAAATAAAGCATAATCCCTTCTATGAGAACAGCTATCTGTTAGGCCCCACATTGCAGAGACGCAGCTTTTTTTGTTGTAGATTTTACTGCATTTTTTTGAGCCAAAGCCAGTAGTGGATTGAGCAGAAAGTAGAAATATAAGTACTTTCTATATATTTCCCATTCCTTTTGTAGCCATTCTTGGCTTTGGCTAAAAAAAAACCCACAGAAAATCTACAGCAAAAAAAACAGCGTTTCTGCAAAGTCGGGCTTCAGCCTTAAAGTGAACCAAGGCAAATTCTTGTGAGTGTGAAGCAGTTAGGCTTGCTCACTTCATATTAAGTAAGATTAGGTATATGTACCCACAACTTTTACAAACTGTTTTCCTTTATCGCAAAAGTTTTTACATCCTTACATTTCTGTAATCAGGAATAGAAGTTTATGTACGGTAATAGAAAATAAAACATAATCCTCACTATGGAAACAATTGTATCTTGTGCTGTGAACATAGTCACACTGTTTTGAGTGCAAAAATGCATTTATTGAATGTGTAGGAAAATGCTTGAAGATAGCACATTAAAGCCAGCTGAAAATCAAATAAACGTCCCTATTAAACAAAAATGCTGACATTTTCACAGATAATTTTTGTAATGCATAAATAGGAAAACATTTCAGAATCTCCTCCAATGATTTATTCATCTTTATGGCCATAGACACATGCTAGAAAATTGTTGAAACATTACAATAAAGTTTTGACTACCTGTTGAGTACCAGAGTAAAAAATGTCATAGCCACATTCTTTTAAAACAGTGCATCAAACAATATGTCTCTAAAGGAA
This sequence comes from Leptodactylus fallax, assembly GCA_947044405.1. Taxonomy (NCBI): domain Eukaryota; kingdom Metazoa; phylum Chordata; class Amphibia; order Anura; family Leptodactylidae; genus Leptodactylus; species Leptodactylus fallax. The sequence goes on from CAMRHE010000194.1 coordinate 1,351,025, forward strand.
AGAAACCCAACTAAGCTAATAGAGTAAGCCAAAAATAATAGAAATGCTCCAGAAATAGCAACTTTTGGTTGAAAGAACAAATGGCACAAAAGTTTTTGCACAAATTGGGAAACAATAGAGAGGACCTGTCTCCATGCTATGCTGCCCTTGCTAATAATTAAACAGTGTAAACTTAGGCACTGTGAAAATTGTGAAAATACTTCAGATTTATAACAGTGGCAGATGCTGGATGATAAACATGGTGCAGCCTTAGACTGTCTATTCTAAGTTTATACCTATTGGTTTACTTTCAGTCAGACTTGCGTGCCAAAAAACCATTTCCCTGGAAAGCCGTGCCCACTTATCTAGGAAGTTGGAAAAAATTTATCTCAATCTAGGTGCACCAAAATGTGCTGAGATGTACCAAGATGCACCAGAATGTGCAACATTTTGGCACATTTTACTTCAGAATCTAGTTGTGACTCTAATAAATTTGCCTGTGTATGTTTAACCTAAAAATGCCGAGCTTTACCATAAAATATAACAGTTTTCCCAGAGGAAATGATTGTATTCCTAGCCTTCTGTGAGTATGTGAGCTGTCATGTGGGTGCTAGGCGTGTAGGAAACTTTATGAGGTATTGCAAGACATGAACATACAAATGTGTGATATTACAAGCAACATACACAAGAATGAGAGATAAGTAGAGTGAAAAGAGACAGGAACATTTATTGCTGCCAATATTATTATTATATACCCTGGATTTAATACATAGACATAAAAGAACAAACTAAGACACTAGAATGCTTGACTATGGCTTTTTTACCCCAGATCTGGATGTCTTTACTTGAAGAATGGGTGGCCAGATATATGACACTATAGTATTTCACCCCTGGGTTATTTTGGACAATCCCTGAAAGCTTTATTGTAAATTTACTATTAAAAATGAGCAACATTTATCATCTGTCTTCCACACTTTCTGCATCTTGTATGTCAGGTAGGCAGGGCTGCTTGGAAAAACTTTGTGGGACAAGCTGTAATTTGCTGATCAGTGGGAGTCCCAGAGGTCAGACCCCACCAATCAAACACTAATGGCCTAAGTCCTTAAGGATATGCCATAACCATGAGGAAACTCATTAGGGGAAGCTTACTGCAGGGGAATTAAGTAGAATGTCCGAAAAGGGTGACTATAATGGTACACAACAAATACAAGAAACACAAAAAAGAGAATTTCAACATCATTTTGTAACAGTATTCAGTACTGGATAGAAAGTAATCAGGGAAATCCTTTGGAAGCATTGGCCTGTTCTAAAACAGGATCCTTACATAAAATATATAATTTCAGGCAACCCAGTACTAATTTTTAGATGTGACCGTACACCGTGAAATATCTTAGCACCATGTGTAAGTAAAAAAATTCCCCAGGTTTTTCGGGTTGTGATTCTGCCTTTGGTAACTCAGGTGGTAGTGTTCCATCTGGAGTGTAAAAATTGTTTATGCTGCAGCATTACATAACATGGGGCTACCAGTGTCACTTCTCGTTGGACAAATTTAAGTTATAAAATGTTGACACATCTGGATTGTACGTCATCCTACGTTGTCTGTTTGGTCAAGTGTTCATGCGGTGTTCAGTATGTGGGACACACACCAATGCGCTGGAAGCCTTCTCGAGAGCCCTGGGGTGTTAACATCAACCTGACTTATATGCTATTATACAAGTTCACCTAGGTGGAAGTCTCTCTTATGTGTGTTTGAGTCCGATGTAATAGCGGTATCACTCTAGGAAGCACCTTCTATGTTTTGTCCCTTTTAGACACCTTTAAGCTTTGATTTAAGTATTTTTTATGTTTTATGTTTTCATCTTAATTTCTTTGCTTTTTTTTTTAGGAGGAATCCTGCCTCTCATTGCAGACAAAAACATCTGTTTGGAAACAGCAACTGAGTTTTTATTTGATCTCCCTATCTTTACCAATCCCATCATCCTCTTCTGCATGAATAAGGAGCTTCGAGTTCAGTGCAAGAAACTAATGGGCGGGCGTTGGCGTTCTAGATCCAGCTCACAAAGCAGTGATTTGGTTGCCACAACAGATGAGAGTCAGAAAATGACCAGTAGTTCTAATGAGTCAAAACTGGAATCAATCTCTAGTGCTTACTAAATGTATCCCATAATACAGGGATGACGGGGGAGTGTAGAAATGAAGTACACACATTTTTGCTAGGTATAATAATTGACAATGAATGCATCAATGTTTTATTATTTCTTTTAGTGTACTGTGTGCATGAGAGTATGATTCACTAAGGGGGCGTTCACACAACCGTTGGTGACCGTCAGTAGTGTCCGTTGCTATTGTCCGTTACAAGATTTTAGCACCGGACACTAGCTGAACCATCAGAAATCCGTTAAAATTTCCATTCATTTGAATGGATTTTTATATTGTGTCCGTTTGTGTCCGTTAGTGTCCGTTTACACCAAATCTGTCAGAATTCCGTTTTTTTTTTTTTGCAGACAAAAAATCCTACATGCAGGACTTTTCGTCCGTTTGAAAAACACGGATTCTTGACGGACAGCAAGTGTCCGTTATTTTTTTAACATTGAAGTCAATGGGTAACGGACTTATAATGGACAGTAACTGATGTTAACGGACACTAACTGATGCTAATGTGTCCGTTTTTTTAATTGAACCATTAATTGGATCAGTTAAAAAAACAGACACATTAACATCAGTTAGTGTCCGTTATGATAGGTGTCCGTTTTTTGTTTTTTTTAACGGACACCTTCATAACGGACTCCAACGGTAGTGTGAACCCTGCCTAAGAGCAATGGCTGTAAGTACAATAAGCGAAAGGTTGTTTTCAATAATGATTAGGAATACAGGGTCAAGTTTGTCACCACAGCATTATTATGGTGAACTCATGGTGGATCATACATATGGAACAATGAAGAATTTGTCAGCCAATTGTCTCGTTTGTGCACCAGGATTATATAGCAATTTTACCCACAATGCTATGACAAAAATAACACATAAGACATTCTAATATCACCATTACCTATGTCAAACCACAAACAAAACATTTTGTCTGTACATTCAGCATATATAAGGCAGATGTATACCACAACTGTTTCCTTTTAGCATAAATGAGAGGAATTTATTGAGAAAGCTGGTGGCAGATGTGCCAGATACTCCAGCCTCTTAATAATTTTGGCACACAACGCAGGAGGTCCTGTTCACCAGAACTGAAACCTATGGCAGCCAGAGACTGGGGTAGATTTCAAGTATAACTCATGGCAGTTTTCATAAACTCCCCCAATATGTATACCTTGAAAATGTTTGGATACTTTTGCCTCAATTGTATTAAAAAACATAGTTGATACATAAATACAACCGTATGAAAAATAATAATTATTGCTGCATATTCTTTCAAAAAAGTTTGTAAAGGAGACTGCATTGCTAGGGGCTCTATTTAATATACCTGTGGCAAAGGGACTGGGTAAAGCACCTGACTTCAATAGTTAATATTTAGGGCCCAATATTTTTCTTTATATACTGTATAATGGCAAAGGATATTGCAAAACAATGTTATGACCTTGAAATTTATATGTAATACAGTCAAAACGTTTTAATTCACCTTATGCTTAGTTACATTAATGTTTGAGGCTAAGGCTTCACGTAGCAAAACACAGCTAAAAACACTGGGGAAAAAAACACAGCGGAAACGCATCACATTTTTTACTGCAGCGTTTTTCATTGCGTTTTAGATTTTTTCAGCGGATTTTCTTCCCTTATTAAACCTATAGAGAGAACACCAGTGTTTTCTGCAGGTATAATTGACATGTTGTGATTTTTGAAAATGCAGCTTTACCACTCCTAAATTTTTTCTACCATGTGTGGATGGGATTAGCCGGAATTCCATTCACTTTGCAGGTACTGTAAAATGCAGCCACGACAAAAACGCTGTGTGCCTTTCATGTCCTCAGGCACATGCTGTTTTATATACCACTAAAAAGCCAACAGTGTGCTGAATTCAGCGCACTGTCGGCTTTCCTGTTATGTGCCCTGGGGCTGGAGATATCGGTGGTCTTAGTTTCACCGTCCACCGTCAGAAGGGCGTTCCTGACAGTCTAGCTGGGCTGTGAGGAACGCCCCCCTGACTGTACTCGTCCATAGCCCTGTACTGTCAGAGGGGGCTTTCCTTACAGCCCAGCGATGACGCTGAGCTATGAGGAACGCCCCTTCAGTACAAGTCTATGGACGAGTAGTCAGGGATGGTGAAACTAAGACCCCGATATCTCCAACCCCAGGGCACATAACAGGAAAGCTGACATTGCGCTGAATTCAGTGCACTGTCGGCTTTCTAGCGGTATGTAAAACTGCATATACATGAGGACATGAAAGGTCCTCTCTAAAGGGATATACCTATTTTTAAAATTAGCCCCTATTCACTGATTGGAGAGGAGCAGACTGCTAGAATACCTACTGATCATGAGAACGGGGGTCTCTTGTACTCCACATGAATGAAGTGGCTGGTTACACATGCATGGCCAATCCATTCACTTGCTGGAGATAGTGGGGTTATCTTTAGTAGTCCCATTTAGAATAAATGCAGCATGTGGCTTCAGGCTACACTGTTTTATATTAATCCATATGGAGGATGGGAGGCATAAATAATGCATCGGTTATGGCATTTTAATGCTAGTGTGAACATGGCTGGATATAATCCATTCAATTGTCAATGGTCTTAGTTGTAATGGGAAAATACCCACTACAATCAATCAATAGGTGCTAATGTACAGTAGGTAAGAAACCTAATATCTTTTTTTAGGAGATATCAATTTTAACACTCCTTTCATACCACTAAAATAAAAAGCTAGGTAGTGTAAAAAACCTTACAATTAGCATAAGGCAGCTTAATAATAAACATACAACTGTGCAATGCAGGCATACCCCCTTTCCCAGCAGACCTAGCTGCCTGGCTACTTCTGTGTGTGCTCCTGTTTCTTTAAGAATTAGTGTTCTCACCTGCTAAGCTTCCTTCTGCCAATGTCTGTCTGCCTGTATGTATAAGGCCAGGGCTACACTGTGACTTTGCAGTGCTACTAATTGACTTTAACTACTTAACTACAGCTGCAGCTCAAATGAATATATTGAGTTGTGTGCAATCGTATGTGCTGCAGCTGTCACTAAATAGTTAAAAGGCATTATGGGAAAGGAGCTGGGGAGCTCATGCGCCCTCTGTTGGATGTAACAGATCCTCAATTTGCTTTTGACTCACCAAGCCTTGAGACAGCAAAAGCAAAAATTTAACTAAATAGTTAAAACAATCAGCAGTGCTACGAACCGTCACAGTGTAGCCCTGGCCTATAAGACTGCTTCTCTAGCCACACCCTCACTGACCAATGAGTTCAGTTGCCTGGTGATGTTCTGCAAGCACACATTCTGTTTGATGCTAGAGTGTCTACATGCCATGTCTGAACTATGTCATAGTCTCTGTCTGTTCTGTTTGACAAACGTTATTCTGTCTGCCTTGTCTGAACTATGTCCTAGTTTCTGTCTGTCTTGTTTGGACATTTGTTCCTTTGTTCTGGATGACTAGCCTTTTGGCTTCTGTCATGAATGCTTCTGTTTCTGTGTGGACACATTGACCTAGATTTACTAATACTTAGACAGTGCAAACTTAGACAAGCAGTCTGAAAATACACCAGATTTGGATTGCACCAGATTTCTGTTTTGGACCCAACTTCTGTTCAATCCTGTATCCCTCTCAGTTTTTAGTCTGTGCATGCATTCTGTCAGTTCTGTTTTTAGCCTGTATTCACATTATGTGTTTTGTTTCTGCACTGTAGTCCTGACCTGTCTAGTCAACTTCTTCCAAACTGGGACCACCTCAGGAGGTAGTGACCTGGCAGACTTGCTGCGGCAAAGTCCAGATTCTCCGTATGGGGGAGTCTACTTGGACAGCACCATCAGAAGTGGCCCCAAGCCAAACCAATTTGGAAGCACAGTGGGTCCCATTACAAATTGCTAAGATAATTATTTATTACATGTAGAAAGCCTTAAAGGAATTATCCAGGGAAAATAAAAGTTTCCTGGTAGTATGGCAGTCATAACAATAACAACAACAAAAAAGACCACTATACTCACCCCTCCTTGCTCCTCTGTTGCAGAGAAGCAGCTCTGCTTTTCTTTACCAGCCCCTGTTGCCAACACAGCAGAATTATGTCACTGGTACAGCTCACAAAGGCCTGTGATTGGCTGATGCTCTTGTGACGTCATCCTGTGGCACCAATAATAGGGCGCGGCAAGGAGAACCAGGGCTGCCTCTCTGTAATGGAGGAGGGAGGGAGGTGAGTATTATCTCATCTTTTGGGGGTTTTTTTGTATGACTGCCACTTCCTCCTTCATATTTCTCTGTAAAGACTCCCCATAGTCTTTCTATAGAAGCAAAAGGCATGTAAGGTCAGATTTCTCAGCCACTGCAACAACAACAAAAAAAAAATGAGATCAAGCTAAAGTGAGCTGTGGCGATCTTGTCTATTTTGTCATTGAGAAAGAACACGCTGAACTCAATGAAGCTAATCTTACCAAATGAGGAAGAAGGCGAGTTTACAAGATTTAGGCCTGAGGGTTCATTCACATATCAGCTCATAGATGTGTCGTACATGTGGTTGGATTGGCCATGGCTAATCACATGCGTAAAGCTCTGGAAATAGAGCAGGCATCAGGACGACTGATCTCCAATATTGCCCCAAGAAAACATGTACATTTAATCTCAAGACCGCAAATATTCTTTTGTAGCCATATTTTATTCCTTTTGTGACTAGTTAGTTTATGCTGCCATCTACTGGCCAAATAAAATAAAGCAGCTGAAAAGAATTTGTCATATCAATTGAAGACTATGAGATCCAAAATGCCTCCCAAACCAATGATAGTGCTGTGCAGGGGCCTTAATGTGTGCATTTGTGGCCACAAACTGATAAAGTCATACAGAGATAATCATATTTTTATTGATATGCAAATAAGTCTGCAAATGGAATGGCAGACCTGACTTATAGTCATGATGCAGGCAGACATAGGAGCGGAAATTCCAGAGGAGAGCCAGAGCACAGGCCCTGTTGCAATACTCTTGCAGACTGATTTACATATCCATAAAAATATGATTATTTCAGTATTGCTTTGTGTTGTAAATAATAATAAAATTACATAAAATTAGTAACTATGAACATCACTGCCCCACATCACTTCAATATATTAGTCCTCCAGAAGGCTAACTGAATTGACAGGGAGAATACCCCATTCTAGCTATGGGTTAGGACCCGCAGGATTCTTGATTTGGTAAACAACAAGTATCTACTGGGGAAAACAATAAGCTCCTATAGGGAATTTTAAGGGGTTGTTTGGTTTCAGAATGAAATTTCCTATTGAGGAATTATGTGTGAATATGAATTCCATCATCTAACAAGAGCAGATAGTGTCTCTAGACTATTCAGTATGAACATGCATTACATGAACAGACCACTGATTTCAATGGGCACCATGTAGTGCTTATTTCACCTGTGGTAGCCTTCTATTAAAAATTGTCAAAAGTGTACAACCGTTGCAGTCAAGAGATCATTGTCAAATTGCTGCTTAATTTGCATATAGTGATTAAAAAAAACAAAAATTTATTTCTACTGAACAGACTGCAGAAATTTTTAAAATAATTTAAAACTACTCCAAAGTCTAAATGTAGCCCCAGACCAAATAACCTGCAGGGTATCCATAACGCAAAATTATCTTTTGTCTAGTGCCCAGAATGCTTCCCTATCATATGATCAGCTATATTGGCATCCACCAATACAGCTGATTACTGTGGTGGGATTCACGCTCATACGCCAAAAGACACTTTCAGCCTGCAGTGTATGCAAGGGCAGATCAGCAGCACGGGTGATGCAATGACATAATCGGAGAACTTATTATTTCAGGCACTATGGTGGGTACAATGTGGAGCTTTTTAATTCTTAGGGGCACTATCATGGGCACACTGAGGGATCATTATTACTAATGGGATCATATTGGGGGTACATTATTATTATGTGCATCACTATAGGAGGCAATATTACCAATAGCACTATAGGGAAACTTTAATGAATGGAGGTATGCTGGGGGAGTGTTATTACTATTGGGAGCATTATGTGGTCTCTTTTACTAATAGTAGCACACTGAGGGAACATTGTTACAAAAGGGGCACACTGGAGTAGCAGTATTACTATGGGGCATAATTTGCTGGATTCAGTTATTTCTCAGAGGACTATGCATGACAATAGCTACTGTATGGGGGCACTAGCTCTGTGGTAGTATTTTTAGGGGTTATATCTATCTGTGAAGTACAGTATTTGGGGGCACTGAGCAGCTCAGCATTAGAGGTAAGAGTTTGCTGACACAGTTAGAGCACCAACATGGAGGGCATGATGAAAAAGTAAAGAATATAAGATGTCTGTGTGGCAAACTCTGCAGAGTCATGGCTGGAAGAAGCGCCCATGGAGGTCTGGGCCAAATGGAGAAGAAAAGGATAAATATGACTACAATCAGATGTCACCTGTGTCACTGGATGTAAGACATATGTTTTTCCCCATGTTTTATATGACGCCATCTGATCAGTACTGTTGTTTTGGATGTTTTGTGAGTTGGGGGATGTGGGGGTAATATTGAGAATTCAGAACATATGTTTTGGGACTTGGGCTTTTAGAGCACTAGTAATGATCCCGGTAACCAGTCTGAAAAGAGTTCCCATTCTTTTCTGTAAAGAGTTAATTGCTTCTAGTTTAGATTAATTAACAAGACTTTATTCAGCCATACTGCCTCAGAAATAGGGATATGCAACCTGACCAATTTGGAATATTGCTCTAGGAAAACATGGAGACCTCAAATTGACTTCATACTGTATACCAGATTTATTATATGTTTTAGACACCTGGGGGCTGATTTATCAAGACCCTCTTTGGGCCCTGAGCCAAGTGGGCCCCCAGTTTATGTATGGCACTGGTATGGAACTGTACACTCATTGTACTTCATACAGATACTCATTGTATAGAATCTCAACCAGTTTATGCACAAGTATAATATACAGGGTCACGCCATCCAGTATGGGCACCATTTTCTCAGTCACACTGAAAGGGCCCCAGTCACCACTCATCTTGCAGAGTCTTGCTACTGCCTGGGGTTTCCTGGCTCACCGAGCTAAGAGGGCCTTTGTCAAAAGCTAGTCAACAGACTACTGACAGGACCCCAGGATTGAAAAAGACAGAGGCAAGGGTTAAGCAGCAAGCTACTACTGAATAATACATTTATGGTGGCAACATTTTAGAAATTTGTGTACAAGGTAATCTTTGCATGTAGCAGTATAGTAGTCCCCAAAATTCATGTACTGATGGGCCCTAGGCACCCCAGTCCAAAATTGCACATACGTGTTCATGACACTTTTGCTTACAGTTTAAAACCCAGTCTGCACAAATCTCTTGTGGCTTTCCTCTGAGGTGACATTTCCCCATAATGTCAGAGGTAAGACTGACAGGGCCAGATTATATGGAGGGCACGTGGATCATGTGTGCCAGGGCTTCCACCACTTTCATGATCTATGGAGCATCTACTAACCACCTTTTCTGCATGTCCAGTCCTCCCTGCCAAGCATTCCCTAGTCACTTGTAGCCTAAGAGAGATGGCCACACATGCTGGTAACGTCTCTCTTATGAGGACTAAGGCACCATGCACATGACTGTATTTTTGTCCATATGCTATCCATCATTAGTTGGTGCATAGGATCAAGCCACAAAATATGTAGTAGGTCTAATTATTGTCCATTTTTGTAGCCCAGTCTGTCAAATTTACAGCAGACAAATCTATGGTGAAAAATTGCAGCACACAAGCTCAGACTGGCCCACCAGGGAGTAGATGAATCCACCCATGGGTCCCTGAGCCATGGCCCCAGCATCACCACCCATTTTGCTGCTTCATGAGGTGTGCTGGACAGAAACAGTTTGAGACAAGGACTAAATAAAATAAATTTGAGTCAATGTAGTTTTAGAAATTTGTGAATGTGTGGTAGGTAACATTTGCATATACTGTAGTTGTACAGTGCATTTTACTGGTGGGCCTTAGGCAACCCTGTTTGAAACCATGAGTTTGCACAGCTTTACACAACTCATAAAAAGTTGGCTTAATTTCAGACAAAAAGGAACAGAAACTTAGAAACTAGTGCACATGCTTAGAACATGCGGTATAAAGCATGTGCACTAGTTTTTTGCTGCAAATTACGCCAGAATTCTGTAGCATGTTCATGGTTTTATTTGCCCCAATGTGTGCCAGAATTGCTACAAAATTCTTGTGCAAATTTCTTTCACAAAGTCAACTAATAGATGGTATAAACGCAGACCTGGAAACCCAGATATTCACTAGATATATCATCCAGCATCAGCCTGTGATAAATCAGACACATTGTAAAACTATCTAGTCTAAATCCACACTGTATAAAAATTAGACAGGATTAGTAAATCCGCCCCAATGTCTTTTCCTTCTAAACTATGCACCATGAAAATTGATTTTACTCACATAGGGACTGATTTATTAAAACCGACATTTTCCATGTCAGTCTTGATAATCCATACATCAATGGGAAGCACATTTACCATAAACTAGGTGCTTTCTAGGGGTCCATACACCTAAACAGAAATCTACACCAGGTCCTTTCTGATGTAGATTTCTGGCATCATTTACACTAGAAAAATGTCATAAATGATAAATGTGATGGTGCTGATGGCCCCGCCACACCCCAACCATGTTCCCTTAAAGGAAAGTTCAGAGCAAAAATTCTCACTTTTTTATGCAAAAATTTTTCATGGCTTGTAGTATAGTTTTCTGGCATACAATCCATGATAAATCAGCCCCATATTTCTTTGCTGTAAATAGACATGCAAGATTAGGACCAAGCTGAGAACAATGAAGTAATGGGAGTAAGTTCATCATTCAGAATGTGGTTACCAATATCCTTGATGTAGCATAGAATTGATTTAGGCAAGTGTAAAAATCTCTGTACTGTAAGTATCAGTTCTTGTAGATATTCATATTATTAACCATAATAATTGTGTATTGAACGTAGTGGCTCTGCATCATAATGTAAAGATGAGTAGCGGCAATATCCATGAGTTAAATCCATTATTTGTATCATAAATCATGGATACTATTGGCAAGGAAGCACATCCAGAAGCTATTGTGCTGAAGCTATTAATCATGTAATGCTCCCTTAATACTAATGGATTATGTGTCTTGTCTATAACTTTATTAATTACCTACATTAACACAATATGACAAATGTGGGATTTTATTCTAAATTAAACATTTTACAGAAAATAATTATTTCTGTGTTATACTTAAAAGTTAAGCAAGAATGTCACTACAGTTGTCAACATCAGAAACAGTTGTAGAAACTGATGTGGCATCCTGCACAGTAACATGTGTGGCGAACTTGCAATAGAAATAAACATTAGGTAATGTCCCCCAATATCTGTTGTTGGGAAAAACATCAGTATTTTAGATGTGCCTGATCCATTCTCCAAGCAGATATAAGCAGAGTCGGCAGTGTCTCGCAGCTGATAAATACTGTTCACCTTATGATATAAAGTTATATGTTCACTCTGTTTCTTGCATAAACATTGAAGGCCTATGGTGCATTAGGGTATGTTCACAAAGAGTTATTTCCAGGTGGATTTTGATGCAGAATCCGCTTCAAAAATGCCCCCATTTGCATATGAACTATATAACTTCAAAGGTCATGGAAATATTAGAGTATATTATAAATAAATGTGAAATGGGATTAGGATTTATTTGCAGCCTAAAGGGATTTGTCCACAGTAGACAGTTATCCCTTATCCAAGGTATAGGCGATCCACAGGAGATGAATAAAGTGTCACATTATAGACACTTACCCCTATCTACAGGATAGGGAATACGTGTCACATCGCTGGGGCTCAGACAGCTAAAATTGTCTCACCTGTAATTTACCTTTCCTTGAAATCTGAGGCAGCACAAATATATGGGTTAAGTTTCAGCTCCCGCCTACTACAACAGATGAATACACAGGGTTAATTAGCAATAAACCCCCCCATGAGACAAGAAACAGATGTGTAATATGCAGCAAAAAATAGGGAGAGACTTTGTGCTTACCTCGGATTTCAAGGTAAGAAAAATTACAGGTGAGACAATCTAAGCTTTCCTTTTCATCCTCAGCAGCTCAAATATATGGGACAAAGAAACAAGAGGGTGGGATTACTGTGACACTGCTTGAAGCACTTGTCTGTCAAAATTAGAATCCCTGGAAGTCCAGCCTGTAGTGATTGGCAAATGTGGAACATAAGGACCTCAAGGCTGCTCTGGCTATTTGATCAAAGCCAACATAATTTTGTTCAGACTATGAGCAGGAGGTACAGCGTGTAGAATGGGCCCTTATCTGGTTTGGCAGGGACTTGTTTTCCAAGGTATAACAATTCAGAATGATATCCCTAATCCAGTGGGAGAGAGTTGCTTTGCTGGCTTGAGAACGCAGATTGAAGTGATCGACTGATGGTGAAATGGAAAAAATAGAGTTCTGCTCACACCAGGAGAAGACCTTCAATTTTCTCACATAGACTTGACTGTAGCAGGTCTTCTTGAGGAATGCAGTGTTTGGATGACTTACAGAGAGACACCCCTGTCTTCTAATAATTGCCTATCATCCTCCAAGCTAAAAGCTGCAGCACCCTGGTGTCTGGATGGAGAAACCCGTTCTGCAACAGAAAACCTGGACGGAGAGGCAACCTCCAATATTCTCCCCTGGAGAGAAGAAGCAACTGAGGAAACCATGCCATGAGACATGGCATTCACCTGCTCCTGACATTTCTTGTTGAGCACTCTGAGTATGAGCCTCTGGATGAGGCATTGGTGATGATCACCAGCTGGGTCTGGGGATAAAAGGATCTTTCTGACAGTAGTCTTGGGCATAACCAACAGGAGAGGTCTAATTTGGTCTGGTGCCAGATTTTTATAGGAACATCCAGAAGATTGTGGATCCTGATTCGCTGTGCTAAAATGTTGTTCTGTAACATCCTAAAATGGAATCTGGCTCAGGGGACCTCCTCCAGTGCTTATGTTAGGTAGCCTAATACTTTCATTCAAAACAGAATACTATATAAACTTATCACCCTCATCCACAAGGATCTCCATAATGCTGCACCTCCCTACATTTCCTCCCTCATCTCTGTCTATCGCCCAACCCGTACTCTCCGTTCACTCAATGACCTAAGACTAACATCCTCTATTATCAGAATCTCCCACGCTCATATACAAGACTTCTCCCGAGTTGCACTACTTATCTGGAATGCTCTATCCCCGACTATCAGATTAACCCCCAATAAATAAAATGTTATTATTATTATTACTATTATTCATTGCAAATCTGACAGACCCTTGATTGCACAGGATGAAATATTTGATTCCTTTCCTCAGTTTACATCTTTCTTGTAGTTTACTAGAAAACTGTGAAACTCCAAGAACTGGATCACAACTGACAGATGTGTGGAGAAAATTTCTGCAGAAGATGCATTAAAGAACCAATCATCGAGATACTGTACTGTGAAGATTCCCTGCAGTCTGAGTGCTGCCGCTAGAACCACAATGATTTTCGAGAACACACATGGAGCCTTGGAGATGCCAAAAGGAAGGCTTGTAAACTGAAGGTGCTGAACCTGCGAGATCCTGCGTACTGCAAGCCTGAGGAAGCATCTGTGGAAAGGCAGAATCAGAACTTTCAAGTAGGCATCTTTTAAGTCTATTGAGCCTTAAAACCCTGGCTGAAGAATATCTATGACGAATCTAATGGAGTCCATTTTTAATTTCTTTTTAGAATAAACTTGTTAAGGTGAGAACAATTATGAGGTGCCACTGGTTGTTCGGTTTTGGAACTAGAAAGATGATGGAATAGACATCCCTGTCCCTTTGAGCTAAGGGTACCTGTTCTAGAGCTATGGAGGAAAAAAAAAAAAATTCTCCCAAAAATGATGATGAGAAATCCGCGCTTATCCAGGTGAAGAGTGATTTTTATTGAATAGCACTAACACTACATACACAACGTTTCGGGGTACAACCCCTTTATCAAGTGTATACAGGTGCATCTTCATAAATTAGAATATCTTTGAAACGTTTATTTCTTTCAGTAATTGAATTAAAAAAGGGACCTCCTATATTTTCTAGATTCTTTACACACAGAGTGTTCTATTTCAAGTGTTTTATTTCTGTAAATGTTGATTATGGATTACAGGTAATGAAAACCAAAATCTAAGAAAATTTGAATATTGTAAAAAAGTTCAGGATTGTAAATTCAGTGTGTCACCTGCCAAGGTTTCCTAAGCCTTTAAATGGTCCCTCAGTCTGGTTCAGTAGGACACACAATCATGGAAGACGCTGATTATGAATTGAATTACTGAATTACTGAAATGAAAGAACGTTTCAAAGATATTCTAATTTATTGAGATTCACCTATATCAGGCGAACAATAAACACACAAAAATCCAATGCTGCTATCGAATTACGGAGTCCATTTCGCATGTGCAACCTGCGGAATTGCCGTAGGTGCGCTACGCAAATAACGTACTCAAAGGAACACTAGCCTTATATAGAACTTGTGTTTATTAACAACCAGAAAAGGTGAGAGTACATCTTGACCACTTTAAGATTCTGTTTGTGCGAGTGCACTCTCACCTGATTTGCCTTTGGCTAATCACTTTCCACTGATTTCAAGTTCTGCACTCACATTTATTGTGTGAAACAGTATCACACTATGTGCCACTCGGCGGTGTGTTTTTTCTGTTTATAGATCTGTTCTAGAGCTAGAGCTGGCAGTATTTGTGTCATTAATTACACCAAAAGCAAGTTTGTACATTTTATAATATCTGAGATATAACTGTTTGAAGTGACCATCCCCCACTCCCGTACACCATACACGGTAACTTTCAGTGAGAGGCAGAAACAACTCTCAATACAAAAACAAGGGAAAGAGTGAAGAAATGCTGGATTTTACAGAAAAGATCAAAAATTTGTTAATAAAGTATATTACAAAATTTATTAATGACACAAATACTACCAGAAAATCAAAAGTTATCTAAAAGTTTAGTTACTATTTAAATAGGCGGTCAAAGGAGAGCAGGAAACCCAACCGGGAAAGACACCCCCCCCCTCCACCCAAGCCCTTAAGCGCTACAGAGTGGTTACCAATACCTGTCACTGCAAAGCCGCCACCGGAGGATAGGTTTTGATGCCGATGAGGAGAGCTGCAATGGGACATCACCACTGTCGAAGGAGGACATGCAGGTGATTGCAGGAGCTGCTGCAGCCAAAGTAAAGTGAAACATCTCCTTAGTAGTAGCAGAAGAGAAAAAACACATCTGTTTCTTGTCTCAGGGGGGTTTTATGGGTATTGTGAACTCCTCATTGGTTGTCTTTAGTTGCTAATTAACTCTGTGTACTCTTCTGTTGTAGTAGACGAGGGGCAAAATGTAACCCATATATCTGTGCTGCCGAGGATAAAAAAGGAACACTGGCTCCCTCATCAATCAGGAGAACGGGGGACTGAAAGTTCCATATGCCTCCTCCATGTGAATAAAGCACCAGTGTGCTTGCACATCCAGCGCTCCATTCACTGCTATAAGGCTATCGGTCATATCACAAGGCATTATGGGAAAGGAGCTGGGGAGCTCATGCGCCCTCTGTTGGATGTAACAGATCCTCAATTTGCTTTTGACTCACCGAGTCTTGAGACAGCAAACAGGATTTTAGCCAAGCCAACTTCACTTATCTGCATACAGCGCCGTTTCGGAATTTTTGTCCCTCATCAGTGCAGAGCAAAGTGAGTTGGCTGGCTTTGTGGGAGGCAATGAGTGGCTTAGGGACAGGAACATGAGCTCCCCAGCTCCTTTCCCATAATGCCTTGTGATATGTAGATGCTTAGTAGAGGGCGAAAGGCAATCCAAAACTCTACACACCTTCACTGGTGCTCTCCTCAAGGAGAGATGTTCCTGTCCCTAAGCCACTCATTGCCTCCCACAAAGCCAGCCAACTCACTTTGTTCTGCACTGATGAGGGACAAAAATCCTGAAATAGCGCTGTATGCAGATAAGTGAAGTTGGCTTGGCTAAAATCCTGTTTGCTGTTTCAAGACTCGGTGAGTCAAAAGCAAATTGAGGATCTGTTACATCCAACAGAGGGCGCATGAGCTCCCCAGCTCCTTTCCCATAATGCCTTGTAATATGTAGATGCTTAGTAGAGGGCGAAAGGCAATCCAAAACTCTACACACCTTCACTGGTGCTCTCCTCAAGGAGAGATGTTCCTGTCCATAAGGCTATCGGGACTGCAATCTCTGGCAGCCTCAGCAGCCCCATAGCAATAAATGGAGCACTGGTCACACACTGTTTCATCATTTGTAGGGAGAATACAAGGAGACTTTCAGTCCCTAATCTCCTGATTGCTGGGGGACGAAGCGGTCGAACCCCCAGTGATGTGACACTTATCCTCTATCCAGTGGATATGGGATAAGTGTCTTTAATAGGAAAACTCCTTTAAGTGTGTGACTGAGGAGCAGTCCCCACTCAAAGATAGGCCTGTGTAGTGTTATGTATTATACGCTTTGTGATTCTGTGCATTGTGATAATAAAGTGTTTGCTGTGCATTGTAAGAATAACGTATGTAAATGCTGATGACTCATGATAGTATTTTGTATGTAACTGTCACTTTATTTGGTATTGCTGAGTCATCGCATCACTTCTGTTTTTGGTACTGTGTGCACAGGAGGTGGTGGAATGATTCCCCTCAGAGGAAAGTGCTTTTCATTTATTGGATGTGCTGTAGATGGTGTCTTTTTGTGATTTTCAAAGTACAGCTTACATAAGGTGTAGCCTTACGTAAGCTGTCAAGCCAGGATGGGAAAAACTCCCCATATTAGGAGTTTTCCTTTGTGTTTCAGGATCCTGGTCTGGAACTTTGGTGCATCCAGTGCAGTTACACATCAGTGCAGTGACCATAGCAAAACCCGGGCTTTTTCCTGAAAGCCAAAGAGTAAATGACAGAGATAGCCTGGAATAATAGGACCTGTGAGAGCTGAGAGCAACCACTGTGCCAACAGGAATACTGTGTGCAGCCTTCAACTTTAATGCTGTATGAAAGGGGACTGTGTAATGCAAAAATAATGTGAAAATTATGTGTACTTCTGAGACATTCTATAACTAACAAGTATCTCAGTAAACCGTGACCTGTCAGTTTAGTGTACACCTTTTCGGCCTAACTTCTGGAAGCAGTGGTATAGGGGGGTGGATGGTTGCCCTGTACATCTCCTTGGGAAGGCTGACACTCAACGAAGGAAGGAGAGAAGGGGGGCATATTAGAGCAGTGTGGAGCCTATGGTTTTGGAGCAAGAGGGCTCCAGACTTCTCATTTGCATATTGTGAAACAAAAGAATATCTCGGCAATGGAGGCACAAATTTTCACGGGGAAAAAGGAGTCATATTCAGGACACTGGAAGCAGCACCGGAGCCCAAGGGAGGTGAGTAACATTGTTTATTATGTTTATTCACCTCCCCGGGCCTTCATTAATTATGACGAACCCCACAAACTACCATTAGGGGCAGGCGTCTCTCACCACGTGTGTATTCCTGGTGATAGTTATTTGCAGGGACTTTGCTTTTGGCTGAACCCCAGAAAAAATCCGAACCCAAAACTGTTACAATATGTGGGATTATTTAATTTTATTAAAGTAGGGTGCCACTTAGGAACATTATACTGCGTGAGGGCCAGTATAGGACATTATACTGCCTGGAGGGGCCGCTATGGGACATTATGCTGTATGGTGGCCACTATGGAATTTGAAGCAGATTTTTTTTGCTTGGCAATAACCAATAAGGATTTTGACGTGTGTAGAAGACGCTCCTCATGGTGATGTTTCCCAAGGGTTTCCTACCTTCGCCGGTCGCATCCACGGTTGATGATTTTCTTTTCGGGGCAGATGATGAAGTAAGCTCTTGGTGATGATTCTGTATCTTAATCTTTGTATCCTTAGCTTTGTATATTAATCTTTGTATCTAGCATTTTACAAAAGTGTACGCAATATCACACTATTTCTTGTAATCAATTTATTATATCACTTGTATTCTATACTATATACTATACTATATATATTTTACCGTAATTGATTTGTTATTACACTAGTTTAAATAAAATTGCTTTATATCCTAATTGACCAGCCTTCTTTAAAGCGTATCTAGAACCTGTGTTGAAAAAAACTTGGCAAAACAATATGTGATATGCGGATGTGTGGACTCTATATTATTGGGCTGGCAAACAGAAGTTTAGTCTGATTTTGGCCATTTAAAGGGAGTCTAGCATTAGAAAAACACATTTTTAACTAATGGCATGTTGGAATAGCCTTTAAAAAGGCCATTCTACTCCTACCTTCCATTCTGAGCTTCTTCCCTCCGTTTCTGCTAAAATCGGTTTCCTCTGTTATGCAAATTACGATCACAGAGCACCGGAGGCGTTCCCCCTGTGCTCCGAGCACCCTCCGCGTAATAACTCTCCACTGCCCCTTAGCTGCTTATGTTCACTCCCCTCCTCCTCTTCGCTGGAACTTCAGCCTTTCGCAGGCATTGGACTCCACATGTCCAGGCGGCTTATGTACTGCGGCGCAGTACATAAGCATGTCCAGGCGGCCATTTTCTGGTGGTCTGCTACACGAGCATACTGCGGCGCAGTACATAAGCATGTCCGGGTGGCCATTTACCAGTGGTCTGCTACACGAGCGTACTGCAGCGCAGTACATAAGCATGTTTGATGCCTGAAAAAGGCAGAAGTTCTGGCGAAGAGGAGTAGGGGGAGTGAACATAAGCAGCTAAGGGGCGGTGGAGAGTTATGATGTGGAGGGTGCTCAGAGCACAGGGGGAATGCCCCCGGTGCTCCGTGATCATAATTTGCTTAACAGAACAAACCGATTTTATCAGAAATGGCGGGGAGAAGCTTAGAATGGAAGGTAGGAGTAGAATGGCCTTTTTAAAGGCTATTCCAACATGCCATTAGTTAAAAATGTGTTTTTCTAATGATAGACTCCCTTTAATCCTTAGGATGACACAAACATGGCATAATAAGGGAATGGAGCTTTCTTTTCTCCTGATCATCATCATCTGAGAAAATGATCAGGCATGACATTTTCAAGGAACAGCCAGAGGCCAGAAAAAGATAGGCCATTAATATTAGAAACTGGATAACCCCTTTAATAACTCCCAGAAAACCTATTTAATAGGTCTGCACCTGTTACATTGTGAGTAGATACTAG
Source organism: Leptodactylus fallax (assembly GCA_947044405.1). Taxonomy (NCBI): domain Eukaryota; kingdom Metazoa; phylum Chordata; class Amphibia; order Anura; family Leptodactylidae; genus Leptodactylus; species Leptodactylus fallax. Next base: position 1,370,380 of record CAMRHE010000194.1, read on the forward strand.
AAGACCAGACTGTCTGATTATTTGCACTGTTAAAGGTATTTTCCAACTAATTTTTAAAACATTTAATAGTGCAGCTAATAGGGCCAGTAAATGTGAAACCATTACTCAATTCTCCCCATTCCTCCATTTGCACCGATCCTCTGTTTACAGGTCCCTTGGCTGACATCACCAGTGGCATTATATTTGTGCCAGGAGACTGCTGTAACCAATCACAGGCCTTAACAGTGACCTGTTCAGAAATGGCAAAACTGACATGTCACTGAATACCAAGCACAGCACTTCACATAGCATAGTGGCTTTGCTTGGTATTGTAACTCAATCCCATTTACTTTAATAAGACTAATATGCTGCTGTACCATGTGACTGATGAATGTGATGTCATTGGCGCAGGGAAGAGGCTGCACTGCTCATGAGTGCTGCAGCCTCTACAAACAGCTAATCAGCATGGGTTCCCAGGTGTTGGACCTCGACAAATCACATATTGATGACTGTCAAGGAACGGGGTCTCACCCACGATACATCCACTCACTGTATACCAGATTTGGGGGTTATCCATTCACCTTACTAGCCACACACACACACATTTGACACCAGATGCAATTATAAAAGGGACCCCCGCATCCACACTCCCTCCCACAGGAGTGAAGTACCCTTTTACACATAACTGCCACCCCTCACCACTTTATGGAACAATGAGACACCAGTAAACCCACACCACGCACAAATTGCACACAAAGAGAGTAACACAGCTACAGATATTTACTCTTTGGAAATGTGGGGATGTTAGAGCCAAAGGACAAACATCAAATTTTAGATTTAATATACAAAAAAGGTGTGCATTAACAATAAAATGATAACACAAAGACAAATACATAGAGACAATGTAAAATAAAAGGGAATAATTTACAGATCTGGTTTTAAGTCTGGGACAGAATCCATGCTAATTTCCAAAGAATCTGCCACTGAAGTCATGAACCTCTTTTATGCACCTCCAACCACCAACCTATTTCCTGCAAACTCCCACCTGTGATGTCATAATTTCCTTTAGTTGGAAATCTAGGGCTTTTGATCAGCAAGCTCTCAGATGATCTGGAGTCGCAATGTCTGCTATGATCAGACTGCTTGATTTGCTAATTAGAGTGTCCATCTGTACTAAATGCACTTTATGGGACTTATTAACTACCTGTCTCCTGGCTTGTGGATTGAAATTTCCATACAAATTAGAGTTACTGTGAACAGGAAACTCAGATTTAGCACATGCAAGTACACAAAGGTCCACTGTCCTAACTACACTAATGAATGAAAACTATAAAGAAATTCCCAAATAGATGCATAACTCATAACAAGATATATACATATTTCATCAAAATGACCTACCCTAAGAATAGGTAATCAATATGTACAGGTGCATCTCAATAAATTAGAATATTATTGAAACGTTCATTCATTTCAGTAATTCAATTCATAATCAGCGTCTTCCATGATTGTGTGTCCTACTGAACCAGACTGAGGGACCATTTAAAGGCTTAGGAAACCTTGGCAGGTGACACACTGAATTTACAATACTGAACTTTTTTACAACATTCAAATTTTCTTAGATTTTGGTTTTCATTACCTGTAATCCATAATCAACATTTACAGAAATAAAACACTTGAAATAGAACACTCTGTGTGTAAAGAATCTAGAAAATATACTGTAGTAGGTCACTTTTTTAATGTAATTACTGAAAGAAATATCAGTTTCAAAGATATTCTAATTTATTGAGATACACCTGTAAGTCCTGGAAAACCCCTCTACATTCTCCCATGGAAGCACTGCAGGGGAATTGAACAATAGTTGACAGGCTCCACTACAGATTACAATGGAGGACACTTTTAACAAAAAGGAATTATCCTATGTTGACAATACCTTTAATTAAGAGTTCTTTTTAAGCCCTTACCAGGGTTATTTGGGATATGAGAAGCTTACAAGTCCATTCTCTGCACAGGATAAGCTTACTTACTAAAAGTACGCAGGTCTTACATTGACCCCATTCCTAGTTTTCAGAAAACAGTGAGGTGCTGGAAGTCTCTGTGTTCAGACGTCAGATCTCTGTGACATCACTGCTCTACTCCTGTACTTGTCCATGGAGTAGAACGGAGTTGGACATGTAACTGAGAGTCAGAGCATTAGGAAGGGAGGCTGAGGAACAAGACTTCTTGTCCTCCACAACTCTAATAATCGGGGGTCCAGGGACCAGCATATGCATATTAGTAAGTAAGCTTATGCTAGGTTCACACTAGCATTAGCCTATCTGTTGGTCTGGTCCGTCATTAAAACAGTGATCATATATGGAGTCTGACAGACCCCATTAACTATAATGGGGTTCATTGGGTGTCCATTCTTTTAAACTGAAAAAGTTGGATTTGCAGGTGTTTTTTGACACACATTACAATGGTCTTCAAACGGAGACTCCAACACAGATGTGAACTTAGCCTTATCCAGTGCAGTTAATGTAATTAGCAAAGTAATTTTTTTATTTTTGCATCTCTGCATTTTTTAGCAGGAAGAACAAAGGGGGACATGGAACTGTGGGGGCAACCAATAGGGGGGCATGAAACTGTAGGGGCAACCAGGAGGGGGACATGAAACTGTGGAGGCAACTGGAGGGGGAGATGAAACTGTGGGGTCAACTAGAGGGAAACATTATACTGTGGGCACACCAGGAAAGGGACTTTATACTGTGGGAGCAAGTGGAGGGGGGACATAATAATATAACGTTTTAGGGGCCACTAGGGGAGGACAGGTTAATGTGTGATTATATTATATGGGGCCACTGCAGGGGCATTTGACTGTGTTATAGGCCACTGAGGGGCATTATACTATGTATGTGCCACTGAGGTGACATTATAATTTGTGCAAGATGAGGTGGTTATGTTGGGGGGAACCGTTCCATAACTAAGCATACCGGGAAACTGCTCCACATATCAGCAGTGTTGTGAAAAAATTTTGCCAGGACCCCCAAAAAACAATAACATGGTGACTCATGCACAAAAGGTGAACAACTTGGGTTCCTATAGCGCTCACAGTGCCGCGAAACATGGAACAGAACCCCGGACAGCTCTCACGTGAACGCGGAAAAAGGAGCGCCCACGACTGCGCCAAATCCCGGCCAGCAGCTAAGGTACCCTACATTCAGCAACGCTGACAGCATGTGATTCCTAAGACTGACCACTAGAGGCGCTGATTTCTGTCAATGACGGCCGGACTGCATTGTGAGGTAGAACAAAGAGATATATTTTTTTATTTCATTCAATAAAATGGCGTCATTGATGCGTAGTGTAACCATATATAGCTATGTAGTAACGAGAGAAGGCTACTGCACGGCAGTGCTGCATTGGGCGTTGTTCGTGTACGTTTATTATGTGCGACATATGACACGGTATTGGCGTTACTACACCATAAGAGCCCTCGTTCTGTACTCGCGGTACATCAAAGAAAAAGAACAAATGTCAATCTCGCGATATTGTCTATTCACGGAAGTTGCCGACATTTTCCGAGCGCTTCATTTTCCAGTTCGGTCAGTTGAGGGGGGCGCCTCGGGTGCCCTCTGCAGGTCAGAGCCTGCTAGTGCGGCGGCGCTCGGTGGCTGCGGGAGGAGCTTGTTCATTCGTTGTCTGCGGAAGCCGAGGCACCGGGTGGCCCGGGGACACCAGGTAAGTACTTCACAGGGGGCGTACGCGACTTCTCCTACAGAGGTGGCTCTCACCAAGGCAGGAGCCAGAGCGCGCTCTATAAAGCATGGCCGACAATGTGCGGCATAATGAAGCCGGGGCCTAGACGCATCAGCGCCAGCATTAGTCCTGGTCTTTCTCCTTTGTGGGCGCTTTTGCCGCCATGCGGTAGTGATGGTGTGGGGCTCAGGGCTGTACACGGGGCAGGGGGCGGATGCAGGGGTCTGGGGGATCTCGGGGTTTGCGGGCTGTGAGGCCTTATAGGCCGGCGGCTTGTCTGGGCGTGTAGGCCGCTGGTAGAGGCAGCATGGAAATCCGTCTGTGGCATTGTGAGTGCAGGGGTTAAGGTAGAGATCGGCCGATTGTCTCATACGATCCCTGTGGAAAGTGATTGATTTGTGATAATGGGAGTGTGAGCACATGGATGGCGAGGGGGAGGATGCTACTCAAAGGGGTTAATACTGGTACAAAGTGGCCAGAGCTGGGCATACACGTCCAGCCATTGGGGGTGTTGGGGCACATCAGCCTGTACCCCATCTTCTCAGGGGGTTCTCTTCAGCTTTGTGCAGGGTCATAATGATGAATGGCCAAGTGTCGCCAATGTGTGTGTTTTGCCAGTCTCCTGATGCCAGACACCATTCAGAATCTCAACAAAGCGCAGATCTGATGCGCTGGCGTGTTAGGCTTGTAATAAGGCCAATACAAGTGTCTGGATTGTGGCTGAAAAGGAGGAAAAAAAAAAAAAAAACCCTCTGCAATGTTGGCTCCCTGGGCAGTTCGAGGAGGGGGAGGAATAGCAGCATGTGGCTCGGAGAATTGTGCACAATGATAACAGCCTGGGGCTAAGTGGTCAGGAGGAATGATGGCCGGACCAAGGCAGACAACCTGGATCCAGCTGAGACGTGTCGCATCTCCTCTTATATTTTCATTCCTGCTGCTTGTTAACTCATAGCCAATGAGACACAGCCCCCATCCCCAATGAGGGGATGGCAGCTATCCTGATACCATCTTAGTACCTATGCCTGGCATTCATCCAATACCAGAGTGAGATAAGGACATGGCGGCAGTGATTGGTAACAACTAGGATAGACTAAGATTATGTATAACGTGTGAGGCGTATGACATGTGCACAATAGACATAAACATAGGCAGCAAACCCATCCTTTATGATTAAGGCCCCCTGTGAAGTCTATGGACACAATCAAAGTGTTAACAGGGTTATTGCCTTACCTGTTGTGTTGCTTTTAAAAGAGGGGAAAGGAGTGTGAGGTTCCAGCCTAGCACCACATGTGATACTATGTTGCTATGGTTACATATGTGGTTGGTTAGTCTAGTCCTCTGTCATACATGTGAGGTCCTGTAGCATTGTGCATATTAATAGGTGCATTATTATATATTTGGACTTGTCTTAACAAAGTCACATAAAAATAACGTTTTTACTCCTTTTTTTTGTGGGGGGGGTTCTAGGTGTAGTATAATAAATAGCAGTACATATGTACAGTGAATTTTATGACATGGATGTTGCCAGATTCATCTGCAGTAAAACATGTGAATTTGTCATTCTCATTGTTGGTATCACTGAGCCTTCACTCCAGTTTTTCAGCCGTCTTATAAAGCTGCTCAATGATGCCAAAGAATTGTAAGCAGATTGTCGAGGATCATTTCCAGTGGCAGATTTCCTGCCGGTACCAAGTCCTGATCAGGCCTCCTTTAGGCACATAGTTCCATTATTGTCAGCAGTATGTCCCTGTTTACACGATAAGGTCTGCTGCCGATAACAGTGGCTTTCATGCTCACATAAGAGATGTTTGCTTGTTTGTTGGCAGATCACTGGACATGTGTGCACAGGGCAATGGCCGGGTGGCCAGGAGGTCGAAAATGTGATCATTGACTTATATAAATGGGCCTTTTAACCTTCCTCTAGTGTTAGGGTCGTGACCGACCCGTTTTAGGTTTTAAATGCATACAAATTCTACATACATTTGTTTATTGCATCAAGACTTTTTGACTTTTTCAGGAACTTATTTTTAAACAAAATACAATAAAATAAAACTATTTTACTAAATTGTAAAATGCTCTTATTAAAATTATAACATTTGTGTTGTTGGGGTCAATTTCGACCCAGGTCTAATATAAGAGTAAAAAAAACAATAATAAGTCCCAAAACTGAACTCATAAACACAATATAAACCAACAGCCCACAGCCAGCTCTACCTCCAACAACTTGAGTTAGGGACATGTCCAGGCATGTATGGCCAAATCAGCTTACAGTTGGTACTTTGCAGAGTATACATCTTCAGTTTACACCATGCAACAATGAGGAGAAGATTAGATGCAAGCCAAATTCTCGATTATATCTTGGATGATAATGAATCAGAGGACACACAGCAGCAAACTGATACAGATGAACAGGTTTCTGAGGAGGAAGATGATGTGGAGTATCAACCGGAAGACACAGACAGTTCTGATCAGTCTGATGAGGAGGTCACCGGTGCTGAAGCTGCTCCCGCTGAAAGATTCAAATCCAAAAGTGGCAAGATCATTTGGAGCTCAGTACCTCCAGATGTACATGGCAGGGCAGATGCTGCAAATGTCATAAAAATGACCCCTGGGATCACAAGGTTTGCTGTGACAAGAGTAAGTGACATAAAGACATGTTTTGATCTGTTTATGCCATTGTCAATAAAAAAAGTCATTATTGCTATGACAAACCTTGAAGGAAAAAAAAGTCCACGGCAACATGTGGAATGACCTTCATGATGATGACCTGGATGCCTACATTGGTGTTCTTCTCCTTGCTGGAGTGTACAAATCCTGCAATGAGGCCACTGATAGTCTCTGGGACGCATCGACAGGCAGGAATATTTTCTGGGCAACAATGTCACTTCAAAAGTTTCAAATGATATCAAGAGTCCTCAGATTTGACAACAGAGACACCAGAACAAAATCTGACAAACTTGCTCCCATCAGGGATGTTTGGGAGAAATGGGTGCAGCTCCTTCCACTGATGTTCAACCCAGGGCCAGAGGTGACAGTAGACGAACGTTTTCTCCCTTTCCGCGGAAAATGCCCCTTCCGGCAATACATGCCAAGTAAGCCAGGCAAATACGGCATAAAAATCTGGGCAGCCTGTGATGCAAAAACTAGCTATGCATGGAATCTACAGATTTACACAGGCAAGTCTGAAAGCGGCATCCCTGAAAAAAAACAAGGAAAACGTGTAGTCCTCGATATGACTACTGGACTGCAGGGTCACAACATTACTTGTGACAATTTTTTTTACCAGCTATGACCTTGGACAAGAACTTCTCAGGAGGAAAATCACCATGGTGGGCACAGTGAAAAAAAACAAACCTGAGCTGCCCGCTGAATTGTTGCAGATGAAGGACAGGGCTCCACTTTCCTCAAAGTTTGTTTTTACAGACACCACCACTGCTGTTTCATACTGCACCAAAAAACGACGGAATGTGGTACTGATGTCCACACTTCACAAAGATGCAGCTGTGTCATCAGGAAGTGACAAAAAGCCCAGAATCATCCTGGACTATAACAAAAACAAAGGAGGAGTGGACAAGCTGGACAAGCTGACTGCCACCTACACTTGCCAGCGAATGACTAGGAGATGGCCAATGGTTGTATTTTCCAACATCCTTGATGTGTCAGCATACAATGCATTTGTGTTGTGGACCCACATTCACCAAGGATGGAATTCAAAGAAAAAAAACAAGCGGAGGATGTTTCTTGAGGAACTAGGAAGATCCCTTGTCAAGGCGCACATTGACCAAAGGGAACGGGTGCCCCGAGACCCAGCCGCTGCAGCCTTGGTCCGACAACTCCAGAGCTCAACAAGTGCTTCCCCACACCCACAGCAACACAAAGAGCATCATCACCAGCATCCTCCTCAACCAGCCCTGCCTCAACATCAACCACAACCCCAGTGAGACCACCTGATTCTAAAAAGAGGTGTCAGGTCTGCCTTAGCAATAAGGACAGAAAGACAAACACATCGTACTTCGCCTGCAAAAAATACCTCTGCAAAGAACACACAAAAAGTGTCACTTTTTGCCACACATGCATCTAAATACTAATGCATCTAAAAACTAGTACTTGATTTCTGTTGATTTGATTTGCTTGATTGATTGTTGTTTGTTTGTTTGACCTAGAAAAGCTACTTTTTATTATTATTGCTATTAATGTTAATAGAATTTTCATCTTTTATTTGTATTAAAGTTCTATAAAAAAAAAAAAATCTGTTTTTTGCCTTTTTCATAAAGTAGTTAGATATGGGTCAAAATTGACCCGTAACACCATAGATGTTACTAGAGTTAATAATATAAAATATATATATGTATATTTTTTTTACATTTAAGAAATGTGTTCTAAAACCCTTCAGTAATAGTCAGGTAATATAACAAACTTTTTTAAATTTATATTATTCTCTTGAGGTTCATTTGACAATATTTTTATATTGAAAATGAAGGGTACTCTCTCAAATGAAAGGCCCAGGGGGCCACAACAAAAGTATTAAAATCAATCCTTCCATGGATGAGAAACCCTAACAAGGTAACTAAGAGGTAAGAAACAAATTGGATCATAAATAACTGTTTTAGGGTATCCTAGGGGTGATTTAAGACACGGGTCAAAACCGACCCGTTAACATAAGAAAGAGTAACAGAAAGCTAACACTAGAGGAAGGTTAAAGGGATTGTCCAGTTTCATAAAATATACTAGCGTGGCAGCTCTGTAGTTCCAGGGCTGCCACATTTGTTTTCCAGACTGCAACAGTGACATACTGTTTTTTTATTTTTTTTTAAAAAAAACCCTTCTGCCAGTATATTTGTTGGCCTCTGGTAGCTTTCTCCCCAAGGTATGGTGTTGTCATGCCATTGATCTAATAGAGTTGCTATGCAACCTGCCACAGGCTGAAGATTAGAGTTTCTTCGATGGTATGTTCAGATGATTTGCTACTCATTTTCTTCTCCACCAAGTCGGACATTCACTGCAACGGTGTGCCGTCCAACAAGAGATCATGTTCTGATATCTGTGACCTGAGTCACATTGCTAATCATACACCTGCAGAGAAACTGCTAGAGGCCGAGTTAGCCAGCTGGAATAGCAGAGATGAATACTTGTCAAAATGATGGCTCTAAATATCAGGCTTGAGAGAGGGGGTAGAGACCACGGACATGGTTTCTTATGTCACTAACTTGTACCTTGATAAAGAGGAAGGAGTGTGTATCTAAGTGTGCTTGTAGACCAGAGACCATATAATAGCATGTGGGCCTGTCTGCTGCTGCTTCCGAGCACCACAGGAGACTTCTTGTAGTGAAAGAAGCAAAGACTTGAGTCCTGATCTACTGTCCGCGACCTCATCAAGAACCATGTCACAGAATGTGGAGCTACAATGAGAACTGCACTCTTTTCTTTCCCTCTGGTCCATTCCTAAATTGTATGCAACTGTAGGTGACATGTAGTCTGGTTCCCTGCTGCTATCTACTACCTACACGGGAAAAGACCCCTAAGGCTTCATGTACACAACCGAGTTCAGTGTATGGATCAGTAAAAATGGCACGAATGACACACAGATTGGTATGTGTGTGTCATCCGTGGTTTTCACTGACCCATACATTAAAATGAATTAGTGGGCAGAGCTTCAGATACGGACAGGTATAGGACCTGCTCCTTATTTTGTAGCTCTTCACTAAGGCTGCAGCAAAAACTGTAGCTGTGTGTATAAGCCAATATAAATGAATGGGTCCGTATTGCTGACAAAAACTACGGTAGTGTGCGTGGAACTTTTGGCTACACTCATGTTTGAACCAAATTCTCCTTAAGACACCCCGTCACAATGTCCGCCTGGAATCGGCGAACGAAAAAGTCCTGCATGCACGACGGACTGGTACAACAGACAGGTGACGCTAGTGTGAACCTAGCATAAAGCAGTCACTGGGCACAGAAGAGACCTAGTGGATGAGTGAGATGAATATCACTTGTTCACTTGATTTCTTTTTGCCATTCTGACCCTCTTGAAAAACGCGATCTACAGTAATGCACTTGACAAAAACCAGAAGCACGTCATGAGACTCTCGATCTAACATCTAGCAGTTCTACATCTACATAACTAACTGTTATGGATGTTATAGAGGGGAGTACTCCACTTAGGACCCCCTTCCCTTCTTTATCAGCCTAGCAGGGTGCCGCTATCAAACAGTCTCCTGCTCAGATTTGTTTTTCAGGTATTATATGGTCTCTCTTATTTTTAATACTACGCAATGTAGTGCTGTAATATGTAGTGTACTATATATAGGGTTAGCCAGTTGGTGTTTTTTTTTTGTGTGTGTATAATTAATATATAATATATATAATGGTCTGATCTGTTACAGTAGACTAGAATAGAGGTGACAATAAACTTAATACATTAACATTGGACAAACCCGTATGGTCTATGTTGTGTGTTTGTGACTGTTTTGACTCGCCCGGACAGCTAATGTTGGGAGGGGAGGAGAAAATCAGGCATCCGTCCAATTTACCCAGAATTTTGGCAGTGAAGTACTCCCCTTTTCCCATTTGGAACATATGCTTGCATGGCAGATCTGCAGGTGTGGGGGGAATGTGGGAGGGAGTAATAGCATAGTAATGAGCATTTGGCGAAAAGCTATTGAGGGTGTGTGGCCACTTTAAGTGTCTTTGCATCCATCTGGATGAATCCAGATTCACAATAATGTAATTTTCTAACTATCAATTTAACAAACTTCTGACATCAGTGTGATATGAGAAGTTTTCATGGGGGGGGGGGGGGTCTGTGCGCTAAGTTACCCACCAATTGCTAAAATCAAGAGACAGAATTGCAGCTGGTACCCCATCTTTCTGTTTGTCTCGCCTCAGAGGGCCAAGCAAGCTATGCAAAGACTTTTTAGGAGCCATAGACTGCATGCTCTGTTCTGAGGAGATACAAAGGGACACAGTGCTAAGTTGAGAAAGTGATGGGTGTGGGGTCTCATCACACAGACCACAATACATCACAACTTCTGCCATGTCACATGTCCGATAAAATGAGTGGCACACAAATATTTAGGAGCTTACATTTTATATAATTTGTTAATTTGTACAAAAAATTGCTACTGCTGTATAGAGATGTCTCTAGTTGACACAATGTTCTACACCAGGGGTAGGCAACCTTTTTTGTTCGGTGTGCCAATTTCAATTAAAAAATCAAAGTTGAGGTACTCGGAGTTCCGGTCAATAATTGTAACTCCGACGACCCCTGCACACAGTATTATGTCCCATAGCGGCCCCTGCACACGGTATTATGTCCCATAGCGGCTGGTACCTCCTTGGCTCCTGAGTGTCTGTTGCTGTGTTTCTTCACTGCACCCTTGCTACAGTTTGACCTCTTAGTGAACTGTAGGCATCAAAGTAAGCCTAGCAACAGACACTCCGGAGGCAGGAGGTACCAGAAGCATACAATTGGGCAATGAAACAAACAATTCCGCCTTGCAACAGGGTCCACCAATCATAATTGGCCAAGTTGGTCATCCTAACTGACTGCAGTTTTCTTTAAACCTGTTATAAAACCAGGCCTCATCCTTCCACATCTTAAAAAACATTCCTGTTTTTTCGTTTTCTTGAATACAGTTTTATAACATAATGTGTTCTTTATTTTAAAAAATTGAAAGAAGAATCACTTTTACTACACTTGTATTAAGGGTGTAGTGAAGAAATCACATGCTACTACCCGCAAACATTTGAGGGCATTTTTTCAATCCTTATATGAAGAGACTCCAAAATGAAAACAACATATTCTGATAGAAGGAAATCTTTCTGCTCTTTCTAATGGTGCTAAAAGAAAGAAGATTGAAGCTGTCCCACTGGAGATATAGGGCGTCAAAGATAGCGAAAATTAGTCGAAAAATGTTTTTTATACCAACTTTGAATGCTTATATTTTTTCAACCACTTGAAGCAAAGTGCTGCAGATTGGAAGGCCTCATTACAGCCGTGTATTTAGTACACCTACCAAAAATCAACCTGAAAGGCCAACTAGTTTTGACACTACAGCAGCCTCAACATCGCTGTAAATTCATTTTTGCAGTTTTTTGACCCTAAACCATGCAAAAAGTAAGAGGACTAGGAACATGGGGTTTTGCCAGTTCATTAAGCCCTAAAAGTTGTGCAGGTTCTCCAAACATCCCCCTTATACTACTAAAACTTCCATGTTTACAGCTTCTGGAAGTTGGCCCAAAATGTCATTTTTGCTCAGGTGCCGTTTTGCAACCCTTTACTTGAGGTCCCCTAGAATCTCCAATTTTTTGTCTTTTGAACTAAAATTTTGCACAGCTTAGTTTTATATCATAGAGAAACATATGTACCAAATTTCATCAAAATCTGAGGTGGGGACGACCTTTAAAATTGGTCCACTTGACACGGAATGACTCATGTATGAAAATGGATGATCAAGTACAGTACTCCATGTATACCCAGTCTAGGCCATGTTGCTGTTTGATCATTTGGTTCTAAGCAAAGTTCATAGTCAAGGTAAAATAGTGTAAAGTTAAAAAAAAAAAAAAATGACCTAAGTCAACATAAATAACCAGCCAAGCTCCGTTGCTCTTGAAGCTTGTTTTAGAATTGGGAGGTTGCTGATGTAGCTTTCCAGTAAGCCGTTCTTATTAAATGATCTTGTAATTTTCCATTGGGATGAAATAAGACGTTACTGTATTTAAACAACTTTTCCAACAAGAAAAATGTCCATGTCTTTACTACTTTACATTGGGAAAACGCATCTGTTTAGGATCATATTCAGCTGTAATGAAATTGTGTCCATATTGCCCTTTAGAATCATTCAGATGGCCCTTTCATGGTCAGGGCAAAGTACCAATGATCTTTTTGTGAATGTTCTTCAAAGGAAAGATCTTATAGCTGACTATAGAAACTATTAAAACTTAAAACCCAGCTTAGTAGATGATAATGATGTGTCATTCGTCATCTAAAACAGATATCACGCGGTGAATGTTCATTATGGTTGAAATTGTCCTTTATTTCAACTTCATTCTTAGGGTTCTGCCACACAGCCAACTACCAGGCAGTAACAAGTGCGAATCGATGATGCAGCTTGTTGACCACCACTCATTTAGAAGGCCTTTAAGCGGGCTGCATGGGACAGGAACCACCATTCATGCAATTGTTTGTCCCATATAGTGTACGTTATGTTGACACATTGAGATGTGCAGACAACAGTAGTTTTCAGGTGTGCATTAAAGATGTGAGTATCATTGCTTTGTTTGCACTGGGCGATGATCAGGAACAAGTGTTTTTGCAAATATATATTTGCCTGATAGTTGGGCATAGGCATCTTTAGAGTAAGCGTAGTAGAACTTAAATCTATGAATGACTTTTATGTATAGGTTGATATGGGTTATTGTTTTTCTGTTCACGCACTGACTTCTTAATATTTTCTTGCAGACATGGACGCAAAGAAGTTGATTACGGCAACAGACACCCAGTACTCTGGCAGCCTATTGCAAGCATTAAATGACCAGCGGCTGCAAGGCTTGTATTGTGATGTCACAGTCATCGTCGAAGACCGCAAGTTCAGAGCTCACAAGAATATTCTTTCTGCCTGTAGTACTTATTTCCACCAACTCTTCATTGTCGCTGGTCCAGTAGTGGAATTGAATTTTGTCAGAGCTGAAATTTTTGCAGAAATTCTTAACTATATCTACAGTGCTAAAATTGTTCGTGTGAAATGTGACATGCTGGAAGAACTGATCAAATCTGGAAAATTGCTGGGAGTTCCTTTTATAGCAGAACTTGGAATACCTTTATCACAAGTGAAGAGTATGTCTGGCGGAAACAAAGATGGTTCTCCTGAAGCCCAGTCTAATTCTGATCAAAAATCACGGGATTCGACAAAAAACACAAGCAGTCCTTCATCAAGTACAGCTCAAGCTGAGGGAGAGAAGGAAATGCCAATCATCGGTGACTCATTCTCCTTATCATCCAATAAAGAATCCAAGACAGAAACAAATGTGATAGAGGATGAGTCAGATGATGATGACGTGATCTTCTGTTCAGAGACTATGCCAACCAAACCTGTGATTCAAGAGAAAAAAAGAATCTGTGCAGACCCCAATTGTTGTTCCTAATGACCAAGTCCTTGATGCAAAAAAAGCTGTGCCTTCGAGTCAACCACCACAGCCGAATCAAAGCCCTAAACCTCAGACTCAACCCCCTTTGAAAAACATGGTTTCTGCCCCGAGTAATACAAATTCCAACGTTTCTACTCAAAATCCTCCTGCAAACGGTTCTGTTCCCCCTCCTGCTCCGCAGCCTGCACCCGCTACGCCTGCTCTTTCCGTCCAGACTTCCCAAACCACCTCCTCATCTGCTACACCAGGGTCGACCCAGAAGCAAGCACCTACTGACACTACTCAAAACTTGCCAAAACTACAACCAATTGGTATTGTTCATCCCAAAACTGAGCTGATATTGGATGGAAATGGCATTTCAACCTCCCCTGTGTCTTCTGCTGTGTCTTTGGAGCAGCCAACGATTACACACAAAAATGTGTCATTCGATGGTGTTCAAAAAAAGCAAGTGGTTACCTTCAGTCCTGGATCATCCTCCAAACCGGGAGAATTTAAGATTAAGATTGCAGACGTTGTTTCTGGAACTAGCAAGGACTCTTCTGAGCCCCGACGCATAATAGATGGGAAGAAAATCATCACATTGGACACAGCATCAGAAATTGAGGGTTTGTCAACGGGGTGTAAAGTTTATGCAAACATTGGTGAGGATACATATGACATAGTAATCCCCATCAAGGAAGAAGAGGAAGGGTTGGCTAAGTTGGAGGAGGATGATGATGGGTTTCCAAATCGTAAACGAATGAAACTAAAACATGACGACCATTACGAGCTCATTGTTGACGGAAGAGTCTATTACATCTGCATTGTATGCAAAAGATCATACGTTTGTCTGACAAGTTTAAGAAGACATTTTAATGTTCACTCCTGGGAAAAGAAATATCCTTGTCGTTATTGCGAGAGAGTCTTTCCTCTTGCAGAATATCGTACAAAGCATGAAATTCACCATACAGGTGAAAGAAGATATCAGTGCTTGACTTGTGGTAGTTCCTTTATCAATTACCAAGTCATGGCGTCACACATTCGATCTGTTCACAGTATGGACCCTGCTGGAGACTCAAAGCTTTACCGCCTAAATCCATGCAAGACTTTACAGATAAGGCAGTATGCGTACATAACAGAAAATTCCAATTCTGTCCCTGTCATCAATGATGGTGGAATCGTGTATGACATTGACCCAGACAAATCTGAACCCGCATCTGCTGAGAACCACTCTAATGAAGGGCCAAAACCTGTAAATTGGGACGATATCTTCATTCAGCAGTCCAACCAGAACATGTTTAAACCAACTACTCCAGAAGGCAGTACTGAATTTGAGTTTGTTATACCAGAATCCTATTGATCATAGTAACCTATAAGTTCAGTGTAATGAGAACACGGAGTATATGATCTTCAGGTGAACTGCTGTCAGGATTTTTTTTTAACCTTAAATACATCATTTAATATAGCCTACAAAACGGGATAGTTTTAGCTTTTATAAGTTACAACCAGTATGGGAGGGCATCTTCTCGCATTCTCTTAGCCAAACAATCATGCAAGGTTTTACAGAGACAATTAACCTAACTTGGTTTTTCGCAACCTTTGTATAGGAAATGGTTAGACAAAGAACTTTGTAATAAAAAATAATGGTGTGTATTACATTTCACTGAAGTTGTTCCAGTGTGACTTAGTCAGACCCACTTCCCAATACTTTAGGCATGTTTGCACTTTAAAATGAAGAAATTTCATGTTGGCATTTATTTGGCAGTGTCCAGACAGGTAAGCTAATTCAGTGGTCTTGATGCGTAAAACTAAAGCTAAATGTCTTGTCATGATAGCGAAAGGGCCAGAAACTAGGGTCTTCCACTCCTTCAATACTAAACAGGTGTATTTTGACATAGATGACAAGGAAGGCTGCTAGCAACACATGCTCAGTGTATGGCTGGCCATACACTCGAGTTACCTGTTCAGCGAGTGCTTGTTTGGCCAGCAGCTGTTTTTCCTATTTTCGCACCACCATCTCCCATTCACATGCAGGTATTTTAAGTGTAGAGAAAATGTTTCTCCAACACTTCCAATAGTGGCTTAACTCACCAAGAACTAGGATCTGGAATGTTGAAATCCAGCTGCCGATCCTTGTCACCCCCCAGGATATCTGTCGTCATGGGATAGTTGGGGAGCCCCCATATGCATTAGACGGTCTTACTGTAATAAGCAGCTTCACCTAACGTTGTGTATGCCTCCACATCAAAAGAAATGCAATAAATACAAAACTGCTACTGTAAAAGACTAAGGCAGTCAATAGATTTAGGACCCTTTTAGCTGCTTAGCATTCTCACATGATGGACCTCATAGATCTGCTGATGTTACTTTTTTTGTAATCTGCAAAATGGTTCTAGAAGATTTAATCTTAAATATCTACCCCCAAAATGTAATCTTATGTCACATTTACTGTAGGAGGTCTAAATTGTGTTTTTGTGTGTTATGTTGTACATTCTTGAGATACAGTACTTTCCACCTTAGCAGGTACAGCTGCAATTTGTGAAATCACCCTGTCCAAAATGTAAGTTCCTGTGCATGTATGAGTTATCGATAATATTCTCATACATGTGTGTACAAGCATCAAGGTTATAAAGGATATCTCAGCACATAGCAGGCTTCTCAGTGTAACAAGAGCTTGCCACTGGCACTGCAGTAACTATTGTCTTCAACAATTTTGAAAAAAAAAGTTGCCATAACAAAATCATGTGCGACTTTACATGGGCATCGCATTTGAGTCACCCATGAGACTTTTTTTTTTTTTTTTTTTAACCCTTTGTCATCTTGCATATTTTACACATGCAATTCACATAGACACAAGTCATAAAATTTCTATGCAAAAATAAAATTGTGATCGCAGAAATTTCCCTCAGCATCTGACTTGTATGTGACTTTTCCCGTTGCATTAACTGCAGCTTCATTGACTTTGGGTTGCAATATTAGATTGCAGGCATATGTGCTCACCCCAAAACCATGGCTGTTCATAATATAACTTCTCGAGCTACTGTGTCCACTGTTTTTGGCATATAACTCTAGCCTTACAGAGCCCAGCTGTACAAAAGCAATTGAAATACATTTTTGGAAACTTTAGCAGTTATTTGCTACATTGTTACAAGATGCCTTCTCATATTGGATCTTTTCCTAGTTTAAATGAATGGGTATTAAACTTTTCCCCACTGGATTTGACAGATATAAATTATTTTTATATATATATTTTTTTTTTTTATTATTATTTTTCTTACTGTAGACTTGTTTGGTTCCTGCATATTTACACCGAGTTTCCTTTAGTCTAGCTGTACGTACTCTTCCCTGCTGTGCAGTGTGGGCCTCCCATCCTTGCAAAACATTTAAGCAGTCGAGCATTTCTACTACACGTTTGCTATCAAGGATCTGAACCGAATACTGGGCTTGTTGTAGTTAGCATAGTACAAGTAGGCCAATTGATATGGGCTTTTTTAATGACGACTTGGTAAAACTAGTAAGATTTTGTTTTTTTATGTGTGATTATACCATTGTGGATGCTTAACATTGTACAAAGACTAGGTGCAGGTGTCTGTGTATATAATAAGCTAAGATGCAGGATAAAAACTGTATTTATATGCCTTTTAATAGAAAACTGGAAACAGGTAGCCCAAGTAGTATGAAACAGGAAATGTTCAGAGGAAAGTTAAGCTAAATCTTACAATCACAGGGTTGCAGTCCTAACAACTTGTTATATGATTAACATATGTTTTATCTGTTTACTAGAAGATGTCAGTAAATTGAGTTTAACGTGAACTTGTTGCTGTGCCATCTGAATAGTATGTGATAGAGGGAGAGAAGCTGAGCTCTGTGATTTATAGGTTTATATCATCTGTAGGAGGTTTTCTGAGTAGTGTTGAGCGAACCCAAACTCCACAGTTCAGGTCCCTGCTGAACGTTGTGCATTCGGGTACCCGACCCCGAACATCACTGCTGAAGTTCGGGTCTGGGTTCGGCTCATCCCTAAAGATGGTTGGCTGCTGAGCAGCCAATCAACCAGCTTTAACCACATTCGATCACCATTGGAGCCCAACCGTATCTGACAGCCAGGCTACCCGCTGCAACAACGATCCCCGCTGTTAACCCTTAAGATGCCGCTGTCAATAGCAACCACGGCATCGGAGGGTGCACATAGCTATCTTCTGCAGCCTGAGGTCTGGACAGTGACCCCAGGCTGCTAGGAGCCCCCAGTACCTGGTTGATCCTGCCGAGACTGAGGAAGTCAGCCTATGCGTCTGCATAGTGTATCGCTGTTTCAGGTTCCATAGTGGGACATCACAAAAAAGTTTAAAAAAAAAAAAAAAGTTTTACAGTCATATTTGGGTCACAAAAGTTCGGGTCCCCATTGATTTCAATGGGGTTTGGGTACCTGAAACGAACTTTTGAGCAAAGTTCGGTGGAACGCGTCAAACCCGAACTTCAACGGGTTTGCTCAACACTATTTCTGAGTCAAAGGCAAAGTAAATTTTGACAGGACTCCTGAGAGTCCTGCTAAACTCTGCCAACACACAGTGATTGACAGCCCTCTGTGTACTTGGAAAGCTGTCAATCATCTCTCCTATTATCATGCTGCTATCAGATAGGGCAGCAAAAGTCACCTGACCGGTTGAATCTGGACCATGGTGATTTACACCCCCACTTTATAGTACATTATATTAAGACATGACATTCACTGTGGACTTCTAATGTCTTTGTATGTAAAAGTTTGGAAACACTGAATTTGACTTGCCATATTATTTGCTATGATGACATATACTGGATAGATTGCAAGTACTGGGCATGCTGGTATGTGTAGTTCAGTAACTAAAGAATCCACACAAGGCACCCCAGTCCTGGATACTATGGCTGCTCCTGTTCAATTTCAGCAGTCTGTAGAGACAGACATAAAACCAGTGATGTTCAGCGGACTGCCATCCTGTGACTTTAGACCCAGTAATGGGGTGTGCTTATCATACATATGTGTGACATATAGCTTGGATATGCTAATAATGTCTTGGTGGGAAACCTCACAGGTTTAATGGCTCAATAATTCACGTTGCATAAAGTATTTTCTCATTTGGAAATAGTGAATGTGAAAACTAATAGTTTACTGCTTTAAAGGGAGTCTATTAACCATTTTGGTGCCTCAAAATTTCTGAAAACTCTTTACAGGGTATCTCCTAAAAATAGATCCAGGCTAATAGCTGAGAGGGAACTGTGGGTGCTTTATATACTATAGAGCATAGACTGTTCATTGGTGCATCAGTGAAATTTCACAACCTCCAAAAAAAATAGAGGGCTTAAAGTGTTCTCTGCAAGATAGAGCTGCAGTTCGTTGTAATACAAGATGAACTTTGTACAATCCACATTTTGTTCATTTAAAAAAGTTAGAAGGGGCGCTATGTGCTCCAGAATTTTTGAAGAATATGTATGTTCTCTGTATGGGTGAGCTGCTGTCCCTTTGCTTCTTAAACGTACCTGATAGTGTGTTAATGTTTTCATCTCATAATATTAAACCCTGTATTTTTGGGAGGTCGGAGAGACCGAAGCACCAATGAATAGCTCATGCTTGACAATGTATAGAGCACCCATTGTTTACATGAATCCTACAGTTCTTTTTGATCTATTAGTCTGGATCTGTATAGAGGATGGAGGGATTAGTGTAAACACAACTGGGGCAATGGTCATGGAGGGTGCATAACTGAAAAATTCACATTTTTAACTCCTTGTTCCATGATCTCAAGTGTCCAGGATGCTGTCTCTTCATATGCTGTGCGACATCTGGCTTACAGTCCAGAGACCACTAAAGCCATCACTTAGAGTAGTGGGCCGTGCACATGAAGGGGCTGCCTCCGGGGGATTTGTGATCGTAGCACCAGGGATATGAAAATGTGGATTTCTCAGCCATGCATGACGACCACCACTAGTATGTTTACACAGTTCTTCCTGTCCTATGTATAGTGCTATCAGCAGTTTTAAGGGTTAAAACTGTTGACACACTCCCTTTAAATCCAGTAAATAATGGGGAAGTGTAATAATGGTCCAGAATAACATTAAAATGGGAGCAAAGGCTCAAAAACTGACATTTGGTGCTTGTGTGACTAAAATGTTGGTCTGGACAGTATGGAAGGGTTGCAATGATACAGATACTATGATTAATAGGAAATTCTTAAATTGCCAGTTCCTGGAGAAGCCGCATGCGATTAAATGATGCAACCCTTTCTTGCAGTATTTATTTAGACCATTGCACTTATTGAATGAATATTTAAGACTTTAACTATAACGCTGTCTAAAGATGCTAAGCTGTAAGCCACAGAAGCCGCTACAAGTCCGTTAACCTTGGCACAACTTACTTTGTCCCCTATAGTTGCTCCTTGTCTCTTGTATATTGAGGTTCCATTTCTAGATTGGACATGCAGGATAAAGTCTTTACTTTCTGAACCCTTGCAATATTTTCATGGTTTTCAGATAGCATTCCAGCCTTGTACAGAAAGAGAACAGTGTCACAGTCACTGCCCACCATGGAATGCCTGTTTGTCTTTTAGAAATTGGCTTGTAAATCCTTTTATTCTTCAATGATCTTGTACTGAAATCATTTTATTTGGTACCAGCCATGTTGTATATATGTTATACTTGTACAGCTTTTAACTTCCTTAACTTTTTTTTTTTTTTTCTTTTGGTTTTGTTTTTTTAAGTCGTGTGCTACTTTTCACTAATCGATACTTGAGCCTTTAGACTTTAGAGCTTTCTATGGCAAACCAATAAACATTTTTCAATCTGAATTGTGTAATATGATTTTATTGTGAACTGTTTACATTCAGCATTTGTATATAATGTAAGTTAAAGGGGAGCCTGTTATGGTGAACCTGTTGTCTGATCTGATGGCAGCATGTTATAGAGCAGGAAAAGCAGTCCAGATTGATTGATATATAGTTTTATTGGAAAATATTCAGCATAATTTGTTTTAAATCCCTGTATATTACATGCATACGTGCTTAGGAGTCCAGTGGGTGACTCCATCAATGACAATGATGGGATCGCCCACTGGACTTCTAAGCCGCATGTAATATACAGGGATTTAAAACAAATTATGCTGAATATTTTCCAATCACAGAATTGGACCACCCATTGGACTCCTAAGCATATAAAGGAATAAGATACACAGCCTATAGTAAACTTTTCCCTTAAAACTATATATCAACCTGCTTAGCCCCTCCTGATATATATATATATTCAGACACTGTGTAAGCTTCAGACAGTGTAAAGTTAGAGTAGACCGTCTTAAAGGGAATGTGTCGCAAGATTTTTGTTTTGTTTTTTTTTTTAGGGTTTTTAATGTTTTTGATAAAAAAATCCTGCAGTTTTGATACTATCCACTAGGCCATATAATGCTGACGCTAAGTTCACACCTGCGTTGGGATTTCAGTTCTTCAGGTCTGATTGGGGACCTCAAAAAAAGGAAACCGAATCCGCTTAATAAGCTGCTTATATTCTATGGGGTCTGTGGGGTTTCCGCCTATTGTAGTATTTTTCAAGTGGAATGGGGGATGGAATCCACGATCGGTGATCAAAGGAAGGTGTGAACCTAGCCTCAGACTGTTTTCTGTAACATTCTTTGTAGTAGTCACCTCACTTATCAGCACACTAAAGAGAACAGCTGTCATTTATATGTAAATAAGACAGAATCCACCAGTTACAATACAGGATTTCACAGCTTATCTACTTCCCTTTCCCCACAATGACGTCTGCCCTGGTCACAGAGCTTGCCTAGGAAACTCTCTCATACAAGTGAATAGGCCCTGCTCTAGACCATTTTGTGGCCCGTCTATAGGACACAGGAAGTCAGTGTGTTTTATGCTTGGTGGCAAAAGCTGGCATTGCAAACTTTTTGGATTATTGATTTTTTTTTTTTTTTAATCTAGCTATTAGATTGGAAAATTAAAAACCTCACCCAAAATTCTTAAAAAAATGTTTAACACAAAAACGTGATTTAAACACAGTCATTTCCTGGCGATACTGTCCCTTTAAACTTCATCAAATTTAGCAACGTATCTAAGGCCGTTTGACAGATTTGGCATATTGTTAGACTGTCTAGTCTTTACACCACTTATTTGTTGGCTGTGCAATTTTTTCACCATAACTAACTGCACTTGTTGCTTGGGAATAGTGGGGGCTAGAGAGAAAATTCCATCAGTGCTAGAATCAGTGGAGCTGCACCTATTAACAGATGCTAAGCACTTGGAATTAGTGGAGGTGGTGAAAGGTCCTCCTTAATAGCAGCTGCTGCTGAACTCTGCTACACTCTGAGTGCAGGAACTGTTTTAACACTGCCATGTTTGTCACTGCACAGAATGAGGCAATAAATCAATTAACAGTTTCTTTCTTCCCCTCCCTTTGCCATAGAGTTCTATGTGTGAGTTGGATACAGCTACTGATTCTATGTAAACAGTCTGAGTGAAGATAAGGAAGAGAAGATCAGCTTAATAAATGGAGAAGGAAACAGATTTCTTAAGATATGACAACGTATATATTTATGAGAAATTAGAGCTATGCTTTTATGGGGTTGGCATATGTCTAGGACACTATACTGAGATTAGGATCTGCTTTTATACCAGATATTTAGTCCCATAAACACTCTCTCCTACTAATTTGCATTTACACATAGGTCATATTCAAAGTACAGAAAACCTGATAGAAACCATGTTTTGTTCAAGCTCAAATTTCTTAGTTTTTTTTGTTTTTGTTTTTTTTTAGTTTACTTTTATATATCTGCTTGAGGATTAGGTCACACGGCTGAACGTCTGCAGGGAAATTCTGCATTTTCCTCTGTGATTTAAATCACAGTGGTAATGACTTTCAATGTTTGCATTGCAAAGCTTGAAATCACTGGGTGAAACCTGCAGCATAAATCACTTTGTGGGCTTATTTTTTGAGCATAGCAGATGGAATGGATTTGTTTTAATCCCATCCACAATGCTATAACTATAAATCCCCATGGGTTAGCCACTGGCAAATTCATGGCAGCTAATCCATTATGATTTTGCCCAGGGTGTTCCCAGCTTAAAAGGAGAAATCCAGACAATTCATTTTCTGACATCAGCAGAACTTTGCTGCATACCTTATGATTATTAGAAAAACTGCAAACATTTCTAGAATTGTTTTTATAAATCTGAAGCTGCCACTAAGAGGCGCCAACTGCATATGGATTTATATGCAGTGAGCTTGATATAGGTGACTGCTTGAGAGTCAAGACAGTGGAAGAGTGAAGAAATCAGGCGATACCTTTTAGAGGCTAACTGAGTATATTTGATGGTGAGCTTTCGAGAGTACTAGCTCCCTTCATCAGACATGGTGTTATACAAGAAACTGAAAATTCACAGATTTTTTTATACCCTAAAGACATGGACCTTTAAAGGATCTTAGAATCCTTGAAAAAACAAAACAGAATGCAATATAAGTAGGGAAGTTATTTACAACAGGTCAAAAAAATAAACAATCTGGAAACTTGTGGGGCGTGACAGAGGGATCACTAATTCTTGTGTCTGCTGTCACGTGGTGATTTGTGACCCTCACAGGTCATACATAGTGTGACATGAAACTGGCATGAATATTAAGTCCAAATTGCAGAGTTTGAAATTTTTGCATTAACTTGTATTCCCATTCCCTCTGCGTCTTAAAATGTCCCATTAAAACTACAACCCGCAAATCTTCAATAGAGTGGTTTTCTCCGGAGAAATGTGCGGCCACTGGGAGATCGGTTCTGCTGTTATTAATATTGGATCTGTGTGAGTTGATTCGTTGACTGAGTCTCTGCCCTGTTTCCCCCACATAGAGGCCTGTGGTGGGACATTGCACACTCATTATGAGATACACCACATTTGAAGACCTGCAGGAAAATGTCCTCCTAATTCTGTGCACCTGTTGTGACTTTGGGATAGGTACACTGTCAGCGGTGTGGATGTGCTTGCAGGTCATGCACCTGTTTTGCAGGCAAGGTGAGGTGCCATTTTCAGTTGTGGCCTTCAGGGCACTCCGGACAATAATACGCCTCAGGTTTGGTGGTTGTCGAAAGGAAAGGAGAGGGGGGACTGGAAATGTGTCCTTGAGTCTGTTGTCCCTATTTAGCACAGGTTGGAGCTCCTTGGCAATCCTTCATAGGATCTCCAGCTGTGGGTTATAGGTGACAACTAGGGGCACTCGGGCTTCTTTCTGGGTCTCTTTATATGTGTGCAGACTGTCTCTGTTAATGGCTGCCACTTTGTTTAATTGGTTGTCCGTCACTTTTGGTTTGTATCTCAATCGAAGAAATTTCGTCCTCAGATCCAGGAGGTGCTTGTCCAGGTCTGCTTTGTTGGCGCAAATACGATTGTATCGTATAGCCTGGCTGTAGATTATAGATTGTCTTGTGTGCTTGGGGTGGAAGCTGTCGTTTCTTAGGTAGGCCGTTCTGTCTGTGGGTTTGTGGTATATCGATGTGAGTAGCCGGTGGTCTTTGTATATTGTGGTATCCAGAAAGTGGATTTCACTCTCTGAATAGCTAAGTTTAAGGTTGATGGTCGGGTGAAAGTCACTGAAGTCATTATGGAATTGAAGTAGGGCCTCCTCACCTGCAGTCCAGATGACAAGTCAAGACAAGCAGGGTTATTGGTCCCTGTATTTTGGCCAGTGCCTGTACATGATTTAATCAATTTATTCCTGAATAACCTTAACCAAAATCTCTAGGTGAACTTCGGATTATTTTTATTATTATTATTGTTGTTTATTTATATAGCACCATTAATTCCATGGTGCTTTACATTTGAGGATTTACATACGGTACACAGGATGTACAAAACAGATAATACTAACAGTGACCAACTGGCACAGTGGGATAGAGGGCCCTGCCTGCAAGGGCTTACAATCTATTAGAGAAGAGGGACAGAGACAGAAGGTGGGGGTAGAGGCTGTTCGGGTGGTGGTGTGGTGACAGTAGCGTTATTGGAGGTTGTAGGCCTTCCTGAATAGGTGAGTCTTCAGGGCCTTCTTGAAGCTTGTGATTGTGGGGGTAAGTCTTATATGTCTTGGTAATGAGTTCCAGAGTATGGGGGATGCACGGGAGAAGTCTTGGAGACGTTTGTGTGAAGAGCGGATAAGAGCGGAGTAGGAGGTCTTTGGAGGATCGAAGGTTACGTGTGCGGGCAGGTAGCGGGAGATTAGGTCGGAGATATATGGAGGGGACAGGTTGTGGATGGCTTTGTATGTCAGCATTAGTAATTTGAATTCTATTCGCTGGGCAATGGGTAGCCAGTGAAGGGATTGGCAGAGGGGGGCGGCCGATGAAGAACGGGGGGAGAGGTGTATTAGGCGAGCAGCACAGTTTAAGGTGGACTGGAGGGGGGTGAGGGTGTTAGCTGGGAGGCCATAGAGAAGGGTGTTACAGTAGTCTAGGTGGAAGATTATAAGGGCGTGAACTAGCATCTTTGTAGTTTCAGGGGTGAAGGAAGGAGCGGATTTGATGGATGTTCTTGAATTGGAGGTGGCAGGAGGTGTTGAAGGTTTGAATATGCGGCTTGAAGGATAGGTCAGAGTCTAAGGTTATCCCAAGGCAGTGGGCTTTTGGGACTGGGGTGAGAGTGGTTCCATTAATTTTGATAGATGGGTCAGGTGGGGGGGGGGGGGGTCGTGCGTTGAGGGGTGAAGATTATGAACTCCGTTTTCTCCATGTTGAGTTTGAGAAAGCGGGAGGAGAGAAAGGAGGCTACGGCTGCTAGACATTCTGGGACTCTGGACAACAGAGAGGTAATGTCTGGTCCAGAGAGGTATATTTGGGTGTCGTCAGCATGGTAATGGAAACCATGGGATTCTATGAGTTGGCCAAGGCCTAGGGTGTAGATTGACAACAGGAGGGGTCCTAGGATGGAGCCTTGGGGGACACCTACAGAAAGTGGGCGTGGCAGGGAGGTGGTGTGTGAGACGCTGAATGTGTGTTTGGTGAGGTATGAGGAGATCCAGGAAAGGGCCAGGTATGAGATGCCAAGGGATGAGAGAGTTTCTATCAGGAGGGAATGGTCGACTGTGTCAAAGGCAGAGGAGAGGTCGAGGAGCAGGAGGACAGAATAGTGACGTTTGGCTTTGGCAGTTAGAAGGTCGTTAGTGGTTAGGGCAGTTTCTGTAGAGTGATGGGGTCTGAAGCCTGACTATAGTCTGTTAAAGAGCATATTGGACGAGAGATAGGAAGATAGTTCGGAGTGGACGTGTTGCTCCAGCAATTTTGAGGCGTATGGGAGCAGTGAGATGGGGCGATAGTTGGCTGGAGAGGATGGGTCCAGGGAGGGTTTCTTAAGTATAGGTGTGATGGTAGCATGCTTGAAGGCGGAAGGGAAGGATCCATTGGGTAGGGATAGGTTGAAGAGATGGGTTAGGGCGGGAGTAATGTCTTCAGAGAGTTTGGGGATGAGATGTGACTGGATTGGGTCGAGTGCACAGGAGGTGAGGTGGGATTTAGAGATTAGGGTGGAGAAACAGGTTAAAGATAAAGAGCACCGAGCAGTTGGATAGAGTGGTTGTTGGGGGTGTAGGGTGAGACTGTCTCTGGTGTCAATTTTGTTTTTGAAATAAGAGGCAAAGTCATCGGCTGTGATAAGTGATGTCGGAGTGGGCACAGGAGGACAGAGAAGGGAGTTGAAGGTAGTGAATAGCTGTTTGGGGTTGCGGGATAGGGCAGATATTAGTGTGGTGCAGGAGACCTGCTTTTCAGAGGTGAGTGCGTTCTTGAATGTGAGAACTGCCTCTTTATACCTAAGGATGTCCTCCTGGGAGTGGCTTTTCTTCCAGAGGTGTTCCGCAACCAGTGAGGCATGTCTCAGTTTTTTAGTCAGGTCAGTGTGCCAGGGTTGCCTATTGATCGGCCAGGTTCTGGTGTTAGTGAGAGGGGCCACAGAGTCAAGGGTTGCAGTGATGGTGGTATTGTAGAAGTCAGCGGCGGTATCTGCGTCCTGGAGTGAGGATATGTCAGCGAGTGGTCGGAGAGAGTCTGAGAGCGTGCGGATGTCAAGGCGATTAAGGTTCCTGTGGGGGCATGTTGGTTTAGGGGTTGGGGGGGTCTATTACAGTGGAGAGGGCCGAGAATGTCAGAAGGTTGTGGACTGAGAGTTAGAGAGGTTGACTAGAGAGCAGAGGCAGGTGAATATGAGGTCCAGCGTGTGCCCCTTTGTGTGGGTGGCAGAGGAGGACCACTGAGAGAGACTAAAGGAGGTAGTGAGTGACAGGAGACTGGAAGCGGAGGGGTGGGTTGTGTTAATGGGGATGTTGAAATCACCCATGATGATGGTGGGGGTGGCTGTGGATAGGAAATGCATTAGCAGGTGGTGAAGTGGTCGATAAAGGCAGTGGTAGGTCCTGGTGGTCGATATATATGACGGCCGGTTGGAGGGCGAGTAAATGTGAACAGAGTGCACTTCAAAGGAGAGGAGGGTGAGAGCAGGTATTGGTTGGATTGGGGCAAAGGAGCAATTGTCAGACAGGTGTATGACTACGCCACCGCCAGGTTTATTGTTGGGGTGGGGAGTGTGCGAGAATTGCAGACCTCCATAGGAGAGGGCAGCAGGGGAGGTGGTGTCTGAGGGTGTTAGCCACGTTTCTGTGATACCAAGAAATGATAATTTATGAGAAATGAAGAGGTCGTGGATGTAGTAAAGTTTGTTGCGTACAGAGTGAGCATTCCATAGTGCACCAGGGAGTGTGTGGGGAGGTGCAGGAGCGGGTAAGATAGGTGTAAGATTTAGGGGGTTCCGTCCGCTGATGCCGTTTGTGCTGAAAGATCCGACAGCAGGGAGGTGCTGGGGCGGTCCAGGATTAGTCGATATGTCTCCAGAAGTGAGGAGTAGCAGGGAGAGAGATAGCAGGTGTAAATAGGAGAGAGTGTGGGGTGGTTGTGTGTTTCTGAGGCGGAAAGCTTGAAGGTGTGTGAGTAGCTGAGCAGAGAAGGTCAGATGGTGGGGTAGAATAGATGGAGAGATAAAGATATTCTTAGTGACATGGCTGGTTTGGGGCGGAAAAGTGGTTTTTACAAGAATGGGAAGAACAACAGTGATTTAAAGTAAGAAGCATTTCTATAGTTAATAAAGTTTTCTTTTAGTGGCTTGTTACCTTCAGTTCCCTTCTGGTCCAATTCTGGCTCGATTCTGGTCTATACACTTAGAAAATGCACTGACCTAGGTCAACAGTGACCACTGCTCTCAGATTTATACTAACTAAGAATACATTTGTTTCATGTGTATCAGGTATGAATAGGGGGTGTGGAAACATGCAGATAGAATCAGGAAGGGATAGGCGAGAAATCAGCAGGGGATTGAGACTGATTTCAACGTTAATACAATTACAAAGTGGAAAATAACATACCAGCAGATAGATATAATAAAATCAGCAAGCAGAGGTATATTATGAATGGAGCAGCAGATGTATTCAGTATATGGGTCCAGAGGCATTACACATACCTGTGGATTACAGATGGTATACAGGGTCAGATGACAATTAGATGCAGGATGGCAGTCTGTATGTATGTAAATACGTTTAGATATTATTGGGACATACTGAGGGCTTTTTAAGGTAACACTTTAGAGCAAAGTCCACCTTTTTTCAGGGTAACGTGTACTTTGCTAGAGACACCTGAATAGTAAGAGACAAGAAGGGACAGAGAATATTGTTCAGTCTGACTTCATAGAACTCAAGGAGAGATGTGGTGGTGAGATATATTTTATAACAGGAATCTAAGGGTGGGTTCATATGATGGAATTTGCAGCTGATTTTGAGGTGGACAGTGGAAAAGAAGCATCCTATTCAATCTTGCCATGGATTTCGGTTAGCACCATTGTGTTAGGGGCTAATCAAATAGCAAAGTCAATGGAGGAAAGCTAATGCTCTACTTCGGCTTTGGACTTTGGAGAGGAATCTAAAGCAGAAGGTTGCCACAAATTCCTATTCCAATTATGCCTGGTGAATGTACCTCTACTGTGGCAAACCTGAGAGACTTCACAACCTTCTTGCTGCCTTGACAACTGATCAGCACTGGTCAATCATCATGCTTATGAGGGTAAATGGGGGTCAAAGGCCCCCCTTCCCTCTGACTCTAAGGTGCTATGGACGCAATTGGTCACGGAATCTGAGTGGGTTAAATATCCATGATCCCATTTATTTCTCATCGTGGACACTGCAAGTTGATGTCAATTATACCACAAAACACTACAACATGTAAAATAGGCTACACGGAGTGATTAAAGGTTAACCCACCAGTTCACAGAATATATTAAGGCTTTTATGGTATACGATGAATACTAATACGTTTTATTTAGAAGGCTACATAGGATCAAAATACTGAGGAAAATCCACTCATTCATCTATCAGTCATGAGGGGGTGGATGTTTAGTGTTCTCAATACACATAGATAAGGCTTCTATAAGTCACCAGTCGCATGGTTACGTGTGGTATCCATACTATTTGATCAAACAATCGGGCACCTCTAAATATACCCCACAAGAACTGGCATCCCAGTCTTCCCAAACACTGAATTCCACCAATAAGCAGTTACCCATGTGGTAAGTCATGCCGCTTATGGTGTAGTGTTGACTTAGGTTTCCACCAGTCAACAAGCAGGATTGGGTATCAAGATCAGCAACCTGCTGTGCATATTCTGTGTAAGGGCACATTCACGTGGCGGAATTTGGTGTTGATTTTGTGGCTGATTCTTCCTGGAAGTCAAAGTCTGCTCTCAATCTGTCTCCCATGGTGTTCAATGGGAGGTAGAGATCAAAGGAGGAAACTGTAAGAAAAGGCATCCTGCATGATCTTGCCGCAGATTTTGTGATTGATTCATTTGCAGAACCCGTGGAGCAAGCTACTCAATTGGTTAGGCTCATGAATATCTGAGCTTAAAGAGGTTGTCCAGGCTACAATATTTATTTATTTTTTTTTTTTTAATTAGGCCGGGGGGTGAAAAAAAAAAAAACACATACTCTCCTGTCCCTGGTGCTCCAGCGTCCTCCCAGTGCAGTCCAGCCCTGCTACTCAGCTGTCTTCTTGCGGTGAAGTCCTTGCCACTGTGAAATCCCAGGTCCCTTCTATTGAGGCCACTGATTGACCTCAGTGGTCACGTGCGGCAGGAACTTCCGTCAGAAGAAAGCAGCAGAGCTAAAGGACCAAAATCCCTATTCCATGTCTGTCATGTGAATGTACCCTGTCTTATGCGGCCTTTCTGTTCCTTGTGAACATGTCAGGAAAAGGAATTCACAGAGAATAAACTGCTTTATCTAGCAGAGCAAAAACCGTTGGAACAAGTGCATATCATCTAATGGACAGGATTTTGAAGAGGATTAATGTTTTCAAGTTATCTTGTAAAAAAAAAATTTCAAAAAAATTTAAATGTAATTCTGTTTTTTTTTTTTTGGTACCCCTATATATATATATATATATATATATATATATATATATACACACACAGGGCCGGCTCCAGGTTTGTGTGGGCCCTTGGACGACAGAGCCCCAGTGGGCCCCTTTTGGAGTAACTCATGTACAATACAGCAAAAAACAATCGAAATTGGGTGTTTTTTGCTGAGTCAGACCTACTGGAGTGGAGTGTAATACAGTCCATTCCATACAAGTAGATAATGTACAACCTGTTCAGACATCGGACAGTAAAGAGGAATTTGAGGCGGACATCTGCCACAGATTCTTCTTTATCTTCTGCCCCCGGCTCACGGTGCAGAACATCAGCATGCCCTTGCAGTTTTCCACCGCTGATTAGGCCCAAATGAATGAGTCTAACCAATGCAGAGTCTCAAGCCGCGGCGTCCGAATCAGCTGCAGAATCTGCAGCAAGGTCCAGCAGGACACTTTTTTTTTCCATCTTCCTGCTCCAGTTAGTTTCAATAGGAGGCAGAATTTAGGGAGGAATCTGCTGCAAAATCAGTGTCAGATTCCACCGTGTGAACAGGGCCTGATACTGTTAATAGTGCCACTCCACAGTGGCCCCACACATTATCATATGCTCCACAGTGACCCCCACACAGTATTATATGATCCACAGTGGCCCCCACACAGTATTATATACTCCACAGTGGCCCCCACGCAGTATTATATACTCCACAGTGGCCCCCACGCAGTATTATATACTCCACAGTGGCCCCCACACAGTATCATATGCTCCACAGTGACCCCCCAGTATTATATGATCCACAGTGGCCCCCACACAATATTATATATTCCACAATGGCCCCCACACAGTATTATATGCTCCACAGTGGCTCCTACACAGTATTATATGCCCAGTAGTGGCCCCCACACAGTATTATATACTGCATAGAGGCTCCCACACAGTATTATATGCCCAGCAGTGCCCCCCCCCCCCCACAGTACTATATACTCAGCAGGGGCTCCCCACACAGTATTATATGCTCCCAACAGCCCCCCTTCCATCTGGTGCTATTATTATACTCTGGGGTCTCCTCAGACCCCAGAGTATAATAATCGGAGGCCCAGAGAAGGTGAATAAAAATAACAAACACTGATACTCACCTTGCATTACCTTTCCTGGGCATCCTTGGTCTGTCCTGCTGTCTTCAGCATCTTCGGCCATTTTCAGACGTCTCTGCTGAGGCCTGTGATTGGTCCTCAGTGGTCACGTGGGGGCGCACTGGCGTCATTATGCCATGTGACCACCGGGGCCTAATCACAGGCCTCAGCGTGGCCTCAGGAAGGATGCCGATCCCAAGAGAGGTGAGTATAAGTATTTATTATTTTAAGTCACCTCCCTTGGTGACATGCCGGGGCCCCTTTTCATTTGCAATATGTATAGCGGTAGGGGAACCAGGCTTTCCCCAACTGCTATCATAGTAGTCCGGGGCCCCAGCCATCTCCAGCTGGCCGTGGGCCCCGTACCCCGCCGGGTCCGATCGCGGTGGCACCCCCCTGCGACCGCGATCATTACGCAGTAACAGTCAGCACCCTGCAGCCGAGTGGGCCCCTTCAGGAGCATGGGGCTCCGGCACTTGCCCAGGTATGCCGGGTGCTGGCGCTGGCCCTGTATATATATTATATATATATATATATATATATATATATATATATACACACAGTAATACCTCGTACATTCGCGAGGTTAGGGTCCAGAACCGGTCGCAGATCGCGAGGAATCGCGAATGTTTGGTACAAGCGCTTAGAAGCGCTTACAATGCCGATTTCTAATGTTTAACCCCTAAATATCAATAAACTTTACCCTACAGTACTGTACAGTATACTAAAGTATACTGTACAGTACTGTATATTAATACATTCATTCATTTTTCTTATACACTCACAGTAAAATGAAACTAATTAGCGGGTACGTAACGAACAGGACGCTACTACCCAATAGCGAAGATGTTTTTTTTAATTAAATTTCACAGATCTGAGAAAAAAAGAGCAAAATCTATATATGTTAGTTGCCAAAAAAATATCGCGAATCTGTGAATTCTCAAATTCGGAAACGCGAGTGTACGAGGTATTACTGTATATATACATATATATATACACACACACACACACGTTATATAAGTATATATATGTAAATATATATTACACACGCATATTACTTTGATATGGATGAATAAACACTTATATTTGCTATTCCTGGAGTGATGTGTTTCAGTCTATGTGTATGCATTAAAACCCTGGATCAAGGTCATATTTGCTGCCTCCCTGATCTCTTATATTTCCCAAAGTGCTGCTGCTTAGTCAGAATGTGGTTGGTCAGTAATAGTCGAAATACATAAACTATTATGGTACTTCATTGTTTAGGGTAAATATGTGAAGTTACTTGCATTTTCTTTTACCTGGAATTTGCCAGTAAGTATAGGGTGTATCTGAAGACATACAATACGCCATTTTATTAAAGGATATCCCCAGGAATGACGGTATTGTTGCACATCCCACTTTATTTTATGTTACATATTGATAGCTTCACAAACTTATCATACAATTAAGAGGCACCAATGTTGCATGATAAAATAAGACTTCCCCAGTTATTTCTAAGTCTGTGTTGCAGTGACAGAATCCCTGGATTTTGATGTAAACAGTATCTCCTCTTTGTAAATTTATAAGTAAAATAAACTCTCGTAGACCTACTCATCTATACTCTGTAAATGTATATTGAACACTGAAGCTTAGATACATAATCTCATCTCTCCATACTGTCTTTTACTTTGCTGGTGCTTTGATTAAAAAGGAGGAAGCATGAGCCGAAGACAAGTCACATCGGTGAGGTTGCCCGGGCATTACATTTTCACACAGTGGCCATGAAAAAAACTGTGAATCACTACACATGGTAACATAAAGTTTACACTGGCACGACAAATGAAGCACAGAGGCTAGTGCAACAAAGAAATCAACGCACCATTAATTATTTTTTTCCTATTTCAGCACATCCATGTAAAAGCAGACAATGTGCATTTTTCTTTTGGCAGAAGTTAAAAAGTCAGTTTTGTATCTGGGGTGTCTTGCACACATATGTACACTTATAATTTACACAGTCGTCCATTTCACCCAGATATCTTAAAGGTATTCCATAAATATATAAAACTTATATTATTATTTGGCGGGCTTTTGGCCTATATTTTGTAGGAGGAGACGGATATCTATGTCACTGAAGATCATGGTGTGTAAGGTGGAGGCTTTTCATCTGGTGGAAAATAAGGTGGAGAGTAGCGAGGAGGAGCAGTGGATGGCCACATGAAACTGGGACCAGACTGTGAGGTTGAGTTCGGATCATCTGATAAGCCAGAGGGTGTAGAAGCCGGAAAGACATTGGAATGCTGCAGAACAAATGCATACATTATCATTACTTGGCATGATTTAGTGAAGTGTGAAGCACCCCTGTAAGCCCCCCACACACAAACGTGCTTTATCAGTGTGCTAGCCATATTGTTAACAACTAGTACACGGACCCTTTATCTTTTATGGTGCTATACACACAACCGATTATTATTACAGGTCTTCTCACACTTAAGCCGGTTGCACATGATCTTGTGCTTACCGCCGCCCGTGCCTTTCATTCACGGATTTCATCCATGTGCCGCCCATGCACAGGCCGTGCTTCCACAGCCCCATTCATTCAATTAATAGGAGCCGCGGAAGCAGGGCCGCAAAATTGGACAGGAATAGGACCTGTTCCATATTTTGCAGCCAGGACTGTTGGTTTGAACACGGGACCGTGTAATTCACAGTCATGCATACGGGCCCACAGAAATGAATGGGTCAGTTTGCTATCCGGGAAAAACTCGGATAGCACACGGACATTTCACATGGTCTGCAAGGGGCTTTACCCTGCAGAAACTGACCTTCATTCTCTCATGTCTTGCCTCAGGCTGAGGTGGATCTGCACCTAGCAGATATTTATGGCAAATCGTGTGGATATGCCATAAAATTTTATAATGGGAATGACCTTTAAAGGGGCTGTCCAGGATTTTAAGAAAATTGCAACAGGCAATGGAATAAAATAAAAAATTAACCATTACTTATCCATTAAATTGCGGCCACTCCAGCACCACTGCCCTAGGAGTAATGATGTCAAGTAGGTCATGCACATGACTGCCCACTG
Source organism: Leptodactylus fallax (assembly GCA_947044405.1). Lineage (NCBI taxonomy): Eukaryota > Metazoa > Chordata > Amphibia > Anura > Leptodactylidae > Leptodactylus > Leptodactylus fallax. The sequence continues at coordinate 1,404,860 of CAMRHE010000194.1, forward strand.
CAGATAAATACTGGTCTGCATGTGCAGTATGTGACCCTGAAGTCAGTGACTGACTGTGATGTAATATCATGTGGTTGATGTACATGACATTGTCGCTACAGAACCACCGCAGAAACAGCACTATGGTGATGGGGATTTAACGAGTAAATTGTTGCTTTTTTATTTTATACCATAGGCCTGCATTTACGCTGCTACGCTAAGACCCAGACAACAAGTTTAAAGAGCTATATACTGAAAGAGGACAATAAAAAAGTTATTTATGCAAGGCATTGCTTTGTGCTACAAAGTAAAATATAAAAAGATGATGCTTCATTGCTTCTTGCATGTTATTGGTGAAGGGTTTCTTTGTTGGGGATCCCAGAAGTCAACTACCCACTGATCAGAAATTGATGGTATATCTACTTAAAATACCACCAATGCTTGTTGTGGGAGAGCCCCTTTAAGTGTGTAGTTGAAGGGGTTTTTCAGGGTTGGAATTGTTGCTGTTTTTTACCCAGAAAAAGCACCACACCTGTCTACAGATTATGTCTGGTACTGCAGCTCTGATCCATTAAAATACCACACACAACCTGTGGACAGACGTGTCACTGTTTTTGGAGAAAAGTAGCCATGTTTTCCTAACCTTCAGCAACCCTTTTAAAGGTGCCTGTAATGTTATATACATAGCTTCTTCATATGCTACATTTTTGGTAATAAACCCAATGACATGGGTATATAAATTTATCAGTTATTGTTCTTTGTTATTATTTTGATGTGTATAAATAGGTTTCACATCATTGTACAGTATATATAATATAATATATTGTATATATATTGTATATATCAGGTCCATATTATATTTTCATACCTGTAAGTCATAGGCAGTGTAAGGTGGCAGGTGTGGAGTGCTGTGATAGTAGGTATTATAGGACGGCACTGGTGGTCTTGTGTTGTATTGTACAGTAGGACGTGGGGTCTCCACAATACAACTAATGGCAGGAATAGTAGGATTCTGAAAACAAACATATAACACATTTATACTCAAATAATCTAAAAGTATCTCTGTTTTTATATAAAGAAAAATAATAATAATAATAATAATAATACTAAAATACATTTTCCAGAAAGCCACACCAACTAATCATTGCTTCAATTTGGACTGCTCAGTTTCCTCAGTTTCATAGAGAAACCTAATAATTTGCATGGACTAAAGCTGGCCTGACACACTCAATGACCATCAGATATACACATTTGGCTATTTATTCGCTTTTCCTGCTAAACTCCCATACACATGTACGCTCCATTTGTCCAAGTGTACATGTGCTTTCAATAGGGTGAGAGGAATAAGCCATTGCCAGACACCTTTGGCGACAGCATGTTTCCATTGAGTGCAAAAGATTAGGCATGCTAAAATTCAACACGACCAATCATTTTTTCACGTGCTTCAGACAAACAGACACCAGCCAATGTTAGTCTAATGTTAGTTTGCATGGCTACCCTGATGTTAGAGAAAAATTAAGACATCTATCCTCCATCCATATAGAAGAATTTATCACTCCCGTAAATTATTAGCAGAATTGCAGAAGTGTGATGGAAAAAATACGCTAAAAAAAAAAAAAAAAAAAAAAAACTCTTCTTCTTACCATATCTTTGAATCCACCAAGTATTGCAGCTGTTATAATCCCCAGGAACAGACCCACAATGTTCAGTATGGTTACCGACCAAAGTAAGTGGTATAGATGTATAACATCTTGGCAGCTTTTAACATCAATATATTCATAGTACAGACCTGAAATTCCAGCCCTGCAAATATAAAAAAAAAACAACTAAAAATGACAACATTTTGATTATTAGGCCACTGAATTATTTCAAACTACCTTCTTGTATACAGGTCTTATTTGGTTATTTTAGTACTGTGATGGTGTGATGAAGAACAAGGGAGTTACATCAACTGGGGCAGAGGGTATATCTCTGTAGCAATACATCGCCTTTACTTTGTCAATTATGATTATATTATATTTTATTGTGATTCTATATTTTGTGGTATATCCATTACTGTAGCCAGTGCAATGGTGGGACGGCATTAACGTGTCACCAGGACAAATCATTGTTATGCATATGGACATCATAGAGATCTGCTGGACTCAGGCTTCCATGTGTTACGTGGATGGTCTTGTATTTAAATGCATTTGCCCTGCTTCTCCAGCTAAAAGCTAGTTGGATCTGTGTTTAAAAGAATATAAAATAAGCAATACTCACCTCATCAATCCTCCGCCACTACCTTTCAGAGGCTTACCAGGTATCCTGATATGTACAGATACAGACATAAGTGCCACGTATAAATTCTGTACATCTCATATTTTTTTATTTTCTTTTAGTTTTTGTGGGTCCCAGGTTCTGCTTTGGTTTTTAACCAAAACCATGAATTTTTACAACATTACACTTTGAAGAAAAATTACATGAAGGCGTCTATGACTGTAAAGTACTACAGTATAAGGGTTTTACAAAATTTGCAAATATTTGTGTACAAAATGACCACCTCATCTTTTAATGGGTGTCTGTCACCAGAGACCAGTATATCAACCCCGTCCTGCATAGAGATGAAGGTTACCCAGAACAGTATTTTTCCAGAGAAATATCTCGGCATCAGTGCCTCTGTTGCTGAGATATTGCTGGTTTTGTCAATATGAAAATAAGCTTTTTGGAACCGCAAGGGAGTTGTCGCTTACCTCTTTGGAGCAACAAAAACAATGATATCTTAGCAACAGAGGCTCCAATTCACAAGGGGTAAAACACTGTTTAATTCAGGTGACCCTGACCTATCTATCTTTGGATCTGGGTTGAGATGTGGTTTTTGGTGACAGACGTCCTTTAAATACTCCCCTGCTCTCATATGCTCCTTGGTCCATTGCCAGACTGTTTACAAACTTGCAGTAACATTGTGTCATCCCAACATGTTATTCCAGGAGCCAGACACTGGTGGCAGCTGTAATGTCAGTAAGGTTGATATATCACTGCTGATGCTAGTAATTGGCTCTGGTGATCACAAGCCATTTTGAATATTAGACATAAGTATCCAGAAGTGACAGATGTGAATCTAGGAAAATCAAGCAAGTATGACTTTTACATGGGGCATGGAAACCCATTTAGGAGAATCAAAATCTCATGGTACATCAAGCAGTTAGAGAAGTGAAGAAAGATACGAACACTTGTGATGTGTAAAAAAAATAAGTTGGAGCAGGAATAGGATCAGCACTTTGATCCTCTACTGGTACCACTGGTGCTGTCCACTAGCAGAGCGGAATGATAGCTTCCTGTTCATTCCATTTTATCAAACTTACCTAAATCTATGAAACATTACTACTTCTACACTACAGGCTGTACTGGGGTAAATTCCTCCCTCCTAAAATGCAAGATTGATTATTGGAAAGAGCCGTACAACATGTGCACTGACCAAAGGGAATGCGGGGGAAAGATTTGAAAAAGAGCAATTAAAATAGAACACCTATTAAATACCTATTAAAAAACTGTGTGTTAGTGATTTGAATGTACTCCGATCGCAGCAAGCTAAAAACTGCCATCACTATTTACAGTACATTCATGGGAACTACAAATGTGCCATTTTTTTTTTTGGTCTAAGTTCAAAAATAGACACGTCATTCTTCTGCAGTATTCTGCAATATATTGAAGGGGTTGTCCAATTTCCGCAAATAAATGTTATTATATGTTTACTGAAAAGTTGTACTATTTTCCAATATACTTTCTGTATCAATTCCTCACGGATTTCATGATCTCTGCTTGCTGTCATTCATTGTTTACTTCAGGTCATGGACACACAGGTGCCCAATTCGTTACAGTCACAGCAAATTAATCAGATATTTGAAACGAGCTGTGCACCTGTGTGTTAATCACATGACCAAGGACTATACATCACATGACCAAGGACTATACATCACATGACCATGGACTGAATTTTATCCACTAGAAGTAAACAAAGAAACTAATGGTAATTGTATGTCAGTTGTATGTACTGTACCATCACTTGTTGAGCACATTAGAATAGCAGCTGTCAGTGTCACATGGAGCCCAGCAATGCACTGCCAGATGCTAGATATGGATAAGTGTGTATGGATAAGTGTGTATTATTAATCATCCATTTGCACATGAGCTTTTTGGTTCACTCAGAGAATGGTTATGTCTTCCAGGGCCCTCATTTTCAGCCGTGATCACCAAACATTAAGACCTTGTTAGGGGGTAGCACTAGGTGGCATATAGATCAAAAGTTGATTTTCTCTGCAACTAGACTGCACTTTGACACAATAAAGGTCTGTTCACTATACCAATTCCAGTTCCTAACATCATGTAAATGGATTAAAAGTGATTGTGATAGACCCCCTTTGAAGCGTGAACGAGCAAGTAGAGGTGTATGCATCTTTTGCCAATGGCCTGAGATCTTCCTCTTCAGAGGCTCTAAACATGATATGAACAGAACCATACACTATACATACTGTACCTCCAACAAAAGCTTTAAACATGATATGAACAGAACCATACACTGTACACTGTACCTCCAGCAAAAGCTCTAAACATGATATGAACAGAACCATACCCTGTACATACTGCAATGCAAACAAGAACAGGATGTCTTCATGTCCAGATGGCCACTCTACTACCTGTAGGACTGTAAGGATTAATAAGGATGAAGCAAATGTCTCATCTCTTTATAGATTGTTTATATTGTTTTAGAACATTGAGACGACCAAGAGGATTTTGCTGAGATCATACTCACTCACCTTCCACAGTTATACAGCTCACAACAATAGCACGTGTTGCTCTTAATCTTCACAGAACATGAGCCCCGCGTCGGCATCTGGCAAGTAACCTGAACAAGATGTATATACAGTAAATGAGATTCTCCGTCAGTAATTCCTTCAGGAATAACATAGTATATAAAAGGAGAACATGTGATCTTACCTCTGTAGTGTCAGTCGCTTGATCATCTCCTGCAGAGGTAAAGTATCGACATTTGCCTGCATAGATTGGTCTGAGATCCTTTAAAGTATGATAATTCATAATTAATGCAATTTCTGATAATTAATTCTATGTTACCATTTCCCTATATTATTTTACATGGCCTAATGAAAACCTACATGATCATTCATCCCCATACATTTTGCATTGGTCGGCAGCATATACCCTGTTTATATAGAGGCCTGTGCTGAAAACTATCAAGTATTTTAATGCTCTTGCAAACAGTGCCATCAACTGATAAAGGATTGTTCATGTGTTTGCTTGTTGGGTGATCAGGGGCCCACTTACACTGGACAAGGATCGGGCACCCGATTGTCGCTTGTGTAAAAAAGGCCTTTAGTGTCTAAAACCAATTTTGTCCATTGTATGTCATACAGCTTACAATCTTAGAGTTTTATACAACCATGGTTTCCACTATAGGATACAGACTGAGGAAGGGCATCTAGACCGAAAAATAGTTAAATAACTATAGGCACTAAGACTTAAAGGGGATATCTGGGGAATAATAAAGTTTACCAGTGCATACCTTGCACTGAATAAGCTTCATTACTAATATACCCTGGTCCCCCATTTATTACCTGTGCACTTTGTTTTTGTGATACAAAATTCCAGTTATCCTACATAGACATACATTTAAAACAGTAGGGGGAGGCTGGAACGATTGGTCTCCTGCGCAGCCGCACCAGCCCTCACCGAAGGTACCGACTCCCCCTCTACTTGGGCATCAGGTCCATTGAGTAGAGTGGAATCGTCATGTGACCGAGAGTCAAAGTGTCAGCAGGGGAAGCAGGGGAATCGGAGGAATTGGAGTTCCGGCCTCCCATGCTGCCCTCAGCAAAGGTAATAAATGGGGCATAGTCCAAGAAATACACTGGTAAGCTTTATTATTTCACAGATAATCTCTTTAATATAGTATCCGATGACTTGGAATTGCATAATAAATCCTCTTGGATCTGCTTATTTATTTTAGCAGTTGCTTCCTCTTGCAATAATCATCCAAAACTAGTACAATTGATACTAACTTTTCATGACCCACTGGATATTGTCATTAGTAGAGTGCTGCCTGAGATTCCCTGCACCCTTTATGCTGCAGGACAATCACAAGACATTCCTGGAGAACGTGCAGTATCAGAAGAGGAATCTAACACATGCCAGCAGACTCATGAATGTCAGAGGTGGCACTGGTAAACTAAACTAAACTGGTAAACTAATTTTACTACAAATGTTTACATAGGAAGACTTCTAACATCAGACAGTATATTAAAGAGGAGAGCCACGTTATACCTTTGAGGCTTCATGGGCCCATAGACCTATATAGGTGCAATATTCAGGATCCATATCATGAACATCCTCAACAAATCCACATGCAATTACATTAAAGTAAATCTCCATCCTAAAAAACACTTTGGTGTCTGGCATATAATGGGGTTCAAAATTTACTAGAAGTAACACCAGAAAGCTGGCGTGAGTTACTACTCTTAATAATTCAGGCATATGTCACACCCACCCGAGGACTTGACCGACATTTAGGCTGCGAATCCGACCTAAATGTCGGAAAACTGGACACCCTCTGCGCCACGAAGCGGTTTTTTTTTTTGTTGTAAACAGAGTCGAACATGCAGGACTTTTTTTTCCGACGAAAAAAAAAAATGGTTTCGCGGCGCAGAGGGTGTAAGCGCACACCAGCGCATTGCTTTAAAAACCCATTCAAATGAATGGGTTTTTAAGCAAAGTGTCGCAAACTTTTCCCTATCCAGTTTTCCGACATTTAGGTTGGATTTGCGGCGGACGGAGTGCCGGTGCAAGTGTGAACCCCCCCCTAAAACAGACGTTTAAAACAGCAGTCTCAATAAAATCTTCCTAATATGTTGACTGCTTTCAGATACCACTAGAGAGAGCTTAGAATTTTACTGCACACTGTTAATAATAATAATAATAATAATAATAGTCCTTTAATAGTCCCACAATGGGGAAATTCAGTGTTTTACAGCAGCAAAGATAAGCAGATACAAATACAAATACAACATGTACAGGAATGTTCCAAGGTGAGAGGCATTACATTAATAGCAGACAGACAGATAGGACGTAGCAGAGGGGGGGGGGGGATTTAACAGGCAGAGAGATATTTCAGTTCTCTGTGTGTAATGATCTCCGCTTATGTCGGTGTTGGTTGTACAGCCTAACCGCGGTGGGGAGGAAAGACTTCCGATAGCGCTCCTTCTCACACCTAGGGTGGAGCAGTCGGTCACTGACAGTACTGCTCAGCGCGATCACAGTCTCATGCATGGGATGGGACTTCTTCTTCTTCTTATACAGTAATATCAATATCTCAATATCACAGGGCACTCCATGGGAAGATTAAACTCAAAATTAAAACATTTGACTAATGATTCCTAAATTATAAATGTGAATTTTCTTTTAAATTATTTGCAGCTCTTCAACTAAAACTGCTGATCTATGCTACACTGATATAATGGAGGAAAGATACATAAAGTGTACTTACTAGATGCCTTGCAGCAAACACACCATCCACGATTGCACAGCAGAAAGCTGCGATCACCCCAAAACTGATAAAAACTATTGATGCAACAAGCTGTAAATATAAAGATTAGGTTGTTACACATAGTGCTGCAGTACATGATTTACTTTAGTGTGCATTCACATTGGCTGTATTAATTTTTGCAACAGGAACAAGGGATGTATACAAAATAGAGATAAAGTAGAGATCTTTTCTATATCTTGTGCTACCCTTTTATGATCTACTCTTGATATTTGCTTTAAAGTCTGCATTGAAAAATGATCCGTTTGAAAGTACTCACAAAATGAATGCGATTTTCAACATGATTTCAGAATTTTCACTGAGCTTTCTGAAAGAGTGGGTGTGGTTTATAAGTATAACACTATGAAATATCAAAGCACCATTTTCATTTCACAAGACAGTGATGTCGCATTCATTGGTCACATAATCTATTTGCAACTCAGTCACATTTAAAGTGAATAGGACTGATCTGCAATACCTAGCACAGCCACTATGCAACATATGGCGCTGTGCTTGGTAAGCAGTGAATAGCTGCAGTGCTCATGCAAAAAATGTGGCCTCTTCAAACAGCTGATCGGAGGGGTGCCAAGGCTCCCACACGATAATCAACGGCTTTCAGTTTCAAAACAGCGGACACCCGACAGACCCCATTATAGTCAATGGGGTCTGCACGGGCTGCGTGTGTAACCACTGTTTTAGCGGACCACTTCTCTGTCATTCAGGTCCCCCAACAGATCCGAATGACGGAGAGCCACTGCTAGTGTGAACCACGCATTAGATAATAGTCCCCTTATACATCAGCATTGCTTCTATACTTACATCACACTTCCAGTCTTGAAATACAAAGGTCAGCTAAACTAATACAAAGCCCGCTGCATTTTACTGCTATTTTAGTTATTATTGCAAAAAGAGTGATATCACTGCAGTGTGTGAACTAGAACTAAGTATCTTACAGTAGATAAAAAAAGAAGATTCAGCTAGCTTAGTAACCAGTGGCATAGAAACAGAGATGTCCTATATCTGTTCATTTTTACTTGAGAAAACAATTTCAAGTTACCATTGCATTTACTTTGAAATTATATTTTCTTTGTATCTTACAATGGTTTACACTTACCATCTGCCGTTTATTCTCAATTAAATTGGATCCAATTATTCCAAGTATGGATCCAAATCCAAGCTGAAGACAAAAAAAAATCTGTTTTATATGTACTATTGGCCAATTCTGAAATATTCAAGATACAGCTCCACAAAGAAATGCATTTCTGTCCAGCCACCCACGTTTTAATGATTCTGTTATCTTTCCTAATACTATATAGTAGTTTGCATACAGATATTTGTTAGTGGATATTACTTTATGAAACAATGTAACAAATGTCTTGGTTGCCCATACCAGCTTATCACAATGTAGCTTTCATCTACATACTTTGCACTGTGATTGGTTCCTAAGGACAACAAAGACTATTTTAAGTTTAAATAGTATTCATACATGTTTGCGGCAGAACTTATTTTTAGAAAAATGGCCAAATTTTGTTGCCAGATTCCTTCCTATTATAGTTATACAAAAATGACTGTAAAACATTTAGACTTACTATTACGCCGGGATAGTAGCCTCCCACAGTGACATTTTCAGTTCTGGTGGTTGCAGCCAGACCCACAGTTAAAATTAATATGGATACCAGGAAGAGTGTCACAGTAACAAATATGGAATTTCGTCTTCTTCTATTAAAAGAGCCTGCAATACAATAAGAACACTAATATGACTAAAAACATACTATTTTCTTGCACTGTAGTTTTGTTTCGTGTCCCTTCATTCTAGTTGAAACCAGGGCTGTGGAGTCGGTAGGACAGACCACCAACTCTGACTCCTACTTCTACAGCCCGACTCCTTCATAAATGGCTGACAGCTATGGTTAGTCAGAAGCAGTAAATTTATTAAAAACCTATGAAAGTAAGTATGTAACAAACTATGAGAAGAAGAAAAATGAAGAAGAAGAAGATCATTTTATTTTGAAGTAGAATTCTTTTTTCCACCCAAAATGGTCCCGACTCCAAACCCACTGTCCTGGTTGGAATGCTCTTCTTAGATTAAAGGATCCAGGAAGCTCCCAGTCAGGCAAGGGACATTACTGCAGTCTAGTGAACACTATATAATCTCACTTTGAGGGGCATTTACATTTATATATTGTACTGATAATTTTTCTGAAAGCTTTATTGATCAAGGTCAGTTATAAACAATAGTCTATAGTTCAATCTCTTCCTCCATTCACACTGGCCAGTTCATTCTGATGGCTCAGGATAAGAAATGAGATTTGTTAGATGAGGTTCTATAATGAGTGGACACTGTATATGCTATGATATGCATATAATGCCCAATATTACACACTAGGCATTGCATGCTATATTTATTTGGCCAATTTATAGCTTGCTCTGTACACTATTTATTGGAAAACCCCATTCACTAATTATTGAGGTAGTCTTATAACACTACCACATTGAATTCCAATCAGTCTGTATTTTCAGGATTGGCAGAAGGTCAATTTAATGGATTATATTTAGCTTTTAAGGTTGTTGACAATTTTCAATAGCAACCAGAACTGTGAATGTAGCACTGGAGTACAGTATAAGTAAAGAAATATAACTAAAAAGTTACTGAACTTTAAAGGGAGTCTACCACCTCCCCCGAGCATATTCAACTGCCACCACTGTGTTACAGTGATAAACAACATACCTTGCGTTATGCATGTCACTTTTGTAAGTCTACAGAAAAGCAACTTTGAAGTCTTATGCAAATGAGACAGTTGGTGCACTGGGGGCTGGCCTTCAGACCTTGGAGCACTGCTTTTGCTGCTCAAGTAGGATGGGTGATGTCTAAGCAGTGTGAGGATCAACTCTCACCGCATGGGATGGCACAGGAGGTCTGAGTATCAATGGCAGTGCTCCAGGGAGCTGAAGGACATCCCCAGTGCACCAACTGCAATATTTGCATTATACTTTGAAATTCTTTCTCTCCTGACCTACAAACATGACATAAATACAGAAGTTCACTGTGATGTGCTCTTGGCGTAACAGTTAAATAAAGTAGATTAAAATCATGCTCAAATAACCTTTAAAGGACACCTACATAAAGGCTATAAAATACTATTACTTTTTTTATATATACAGAATGTCTAGGCAAATACTTTTGTAGACCATGGGTGGATGCGGGATTATATTTTGGGGGAGGAATGGAACTACTAAAGCGTTTTCTATCTGTAACAGTCAGTCACGGGCTGCAGCCTGATTGGCAGCGGCAACAGCCTCCACCCATGGCTGCAGAAAGGACCTGGAGGAGAGCTGGCTGGCCTGCACTGTGACAGCAGCCACCAGCCGTCCTTGTAAAAGAAAATAAAAAATCTTTCAACTTTCAAAGGTCTGAAAGAGGGGAAATTTACGCATCATAAGCCAAGCCTCTAAGTCCATCCATATCCTCCCTTTGTACACCCACACAATATAATCCCCCTATAGTGGCCACGGCATGGTATACTACCTCTTTAGTGCCCCCTTGCACTCTCATCCAAATATACACACGTGGACAAAATTGTTGGCACCCCTCGTTTAATGAAAGAAAAACCCACAATGGTCACAGAAATAACTTGAATCTGACAAAAGTAATAATATATAAAAATTCTATGAAAATGAACAAATGAAAGTCAGACATTGCTTTTCAACCACGCTTCAACAAAATTTTTAAAAAAAGAAAACTCATGAAACAGGCCTGGACAGAAATGATGGTTCCCTTAACTTAATATTTTGTTGCACAACCTTTTGAGGCAATCACTACAATCAAACCATTCCTGTAACGGTCAATGAGACTTCTGCACCTCTCAACAGGTATTTTGGCCACTCCTCATGAGCAAACTGCTCCAGTTGTCTCGGGTTTGAAGGGTGCCTTTTCCAGACGGCATGTTTCAGCTCCTTCCAAAGATGCTCAATAGGATTTATGTCAGGGCTCATAGAAGGCCACTTCAGAATAGTCCAATGTTTTCCTCTTAGCCATTCTTGGGTGTTTTTAGCTGGGTGTTTTTAGCTGTGTGTTTTGGGTCATTATCCTGTTGCAAGACCCATGACCTGCGACTGAGACCAATCTATCTGACACTGGGCAGCACATTTCTCTCTAGAATCCCTTGATAGTCTTGAGATTTCATTGTACCCTGCACAGATGCAAGACACCCTGTGCCAGATTCAGCAAATCAGCCCCAGAACATAACAGACCCTCCTCCATGTTTCACAGTAGGGACAGTGTTCTTTTCAAGATATGCTTCATTTTTCCGTCTGTGAACATAGAGCTGATGTGCCTTGCTAAAAATTTCGATTTTTGTCTCATCTGTCCATAGGACATTCTCCCAGAAGCTTTGTGGCTTGTCAACATGTAGTTTGGCAAATTACTTTTGTCAGATTCAAGTTATTTCTGTGACCATTGTGGGTTTTTCTTTCATTAAACGAGGGGTACCAACAATTTTGTCCACGTGTGTAAGTGATGTAGCAATAAATATCACAGCAGAAAAAGCAGGTAAAACATAACCTTGCAAGAAAGCAATTGTATCAAACTGATCTGTAGGTCTTTCAGCGAACTACTGTGATAAAGCAGCTGCAGTGCATACAAAATAAAAGCCTCCACTTTGATGCATTGAAACTTGTGGCATTTGATAGCGGCATAAATCAATCAGATAAAAAACTGCAGGTCAAGCAATGCAAGGTCTCCATTGCGTCTATAACCTGTGCAGATCATACAGTACAAAGCAAATGCTGAAAAGCTCCTGATCTGACATAAGCAATGAAAAACATATACCATGGAAACTATATGCAAACTAATATGGCTCCACTTGTTTAGTATATTACAGTAAAGCTCTGTAAAAAGCTGGCCCTCAAATATTTATCACTCACTAAAAACTGCAAATGTAACAAGAGTAATGCATTTCATCTCTAAAAACTCCATAAAATCTGGCAGACGGAGAATAATCTGCATTTACCTAATTACTGGGTCATCAGAATAATTCTGCAAAGTAAACCATTTAGATGTGCGGTGATTAATATCAATTTACCATCACTATAAAGTACAAGATGTCCGACTTCAGCAAAATAAACAAGAGAAACCATGACGTTATTTTATATCCATTAGCTAAACCCAGGTCTAGTCGTACAGTCAAGATGCACAACAACAATGTGCGATACTCACCTTTGGCGTCAGAAGTATAGTATTAGGGCTGTACTGCAGCAACAGGTGTCAGGTTTGTGCAGGCGCTTTTCGCACAAGCATTGATCTGCACGCTGGGTGGGCTCTTATACAGGCAGTACTAAAGACAGACAACTTTTTTAGAATGCAATCTGATTGAGAGTCACATACAATCTAGGATTCGTGACAACCAAGATTGTAAGCCTTTGCGGACAGGGCCCTCTATCCCACTGTGCCAGTTGGTTAATGTTTGTATTATCTGTTTTGTATATTTTGTATACCGTATGTAAACCCTCAAATGTAAAGCACCATGGAATTAATGGTGCTATATAAATAAACAATAATAATAAAATAATAATAATAATAACCAACAGAAAGAGAAAAGATGCAGTCACTCATATTTCTATATTGGAAAAGTGACTTGTAATCTGCATATAAAAACCTATAAACATTTTGAGTTTTTGTGATTGTCAATTTTGTCCATAAAATATTTGACTATTACTGATTTAGAACTAGTCAAAATAACAAAACTAATTCTCTTAGAACATGAGTCTTTCTGCAGAAGTATGTCTAGATATTAAAGGGGTTGTCCACATTCATACCAATATTGAGAAACAAATGTTATTGTCTGATATAATAAAAAGTTATACAATTTTCCAGTATACTTTATGTATCAATTCCTCACAGTTTTCTAGATCTCTGTTTGCTTTCATTCATTCTGCTTACTCCCAGTACATAAAAATCAGCCCATGGTCATGTGGTATACAGTCCATGGTCATGGGATATGCAATCCATGGCCACATGATATGCAGTCCATGGCCATGTGATATGCAGTCCATGGCCATGTGATATGCAGTCCATGGTCATGTGATGAACACACAGGTGCACAGCTCGCTACCAGACAGAGGTGCTGTGACTATAATGACAGATCTGCTTTAAAACCATCTCTCAACAACTGAAAGAATGAGTCCCAACAACTGAACCATCTGCCCTAGGTATAACCACCTACTGAACCAAAGTCCTTCACAGAATAGACTGAGTTTATAACTAAAGTGTACCTCCAATTATAAAACAGCTTGTAATAAATGAATAGTACATGTAAATGTAAGGAAATCTGTTTCCTTCTCCACTTATTAGGCTAAGTTTACATTTCTTTTATTACAGTTCGTTGCTCTCACCCATCACATGATGAAAACAGTGGACTGAAAAACAGTGCTGGAATGACTTATGCAGACGGAGCCCCCTCCAATGTAAAAGACATGAAGGAAGCTTTTTTTTTCTATAGTATTTGATTACTTTTCAGACAGAAGAAAACCTCTGCATGCAGGGCACCTGGCGGATTTGACCACTCCCTAGATGGCATCAGTTTTGTACTGTACTACAAGTAAGTGCAGTTGCCAACTTTCTTTGAAAATACATTATATAAGAATTTGAGTTTTAGGCTTCTTGCACACAGCTGTTTTGCAAGCGAAGTGTAAGCAGAGTGTCTTCCAGATCCATGTGTCCATTCCAACGGATTGGAATAGAATCTACCCTAAAAATATGTGAATGAAACGGAGAATCAGAAGACAACATGGGTTGCACGGTCGGATATGTGTATGGAGTCTTACTGTTATCAAGTGGCCATTGTTTTTACTTGAAGCCAGATTTGCCTGAGGGATATCTCTGTATGCCTATATGTTGTTTATGTTGTTTTTTAGTCTAGACTACTGCACTGTACTTTTTGTACCCAGTTACTGCTTGTACCCAAATATTATAATGCTGTTGTTACTGACCGGTTTGTCTATATAATATATCTATATCTATATATATATATACACAGTGGGGAAAAAAAGTATTTAGTCAGCCACTAGTTATGCAAGTTCTCCCACTTAAAAAGATGAGGCCGGCCTGTAATTGACATCATAGGTAGACCTCAACTATGAGAGACAACATGAGAAAACAAATCCAGAAAATCACATTGTCTGATTTTTAAAGAATTTATTTGCAAATTATGGTGGAAAATAAGTATTTGGTCAATAACAAAAGTTCATCTCATCCTTTGTTGGCAATGACAGAGGTCAAACGTTTTCTGTAAGTCTTCACAAGGTTGGCACACACTGTTGCTGGTATGTTGGCCATTCCTCCATGCAGATCTCTTCTAGAGCAGTGATGTTTTGGGGCTGTCGCTGGGCAACACGGACTTTCAACTCCGTACAAAGGTTTTTTATGGGGTTGAGATCTGGAGACTGGCTAGGCCACTCCAGGACCTTGAAATGCTTCTTACGAAGCCACTCCTTCGTTGCCCTGGCGGTGTGCTTGGGATCATTGTCATGCTGAAAGACCAGCCACATTTCATCTTCAATGCCCTTGCTGATGGAAGGAGGTTTGCACTCAAAATCTCACCATACATGGCCCCATTCATTCTTTCATGTACACGGATCAGTCGTCCTGGTCCCTTTGCAGAGAAACAGCCCCAAAGCATGATGTTGCCACCCCCATGCTTCACAGTAGGTATGGTGTTCTTTGGATTTAACTCAGCATTCACTCTCCTCCAAACACGACGAGTTGTGTTTCTACCAAACAGTTCTACTTTGGTTTCATCTGACCATCTGACATTCTCCCAATACTCTTCTCGAACATCCAAATGCTCTCTAGCAATCTTCAGACGGGCCCGAATATGTACTGGCTTAAGCAGGGGGACACGTCTGGCACTGCAGGATCTGAGTCCCTGGCAGCGTAGTGTGTTACTGACGGTAGCCTTTGTTACGTTAGTCCCAGCTTTCTGCAGGTCATTCACTAGGTCCCCCCATGTGGTTCTGGGATTTTTGCTCACCGTTCTTGTGATCATTTTGACCCCACGGGGTGAGATCTCACGTGGAGCCCCTGATCGAGGGAGAGTGGTCTTGTATGTCTTCCATTTTCTAATTATTGCTCCCACAGTTGATTTCTTCACACCATGCTGCTTGCCTATTGCAGGTTCAGTCTTCCCAGCCTGGTGCAGGTCTACAATTTTGTTTCTGGTGTCCTTCCACATCTCTTTGGTCTTCACCATAGTGGAGTTTGGAGTGTGACTGTTCGAGGTTGTGGACCGGTGTCTTTTATACTGATAACAATTATACTGGTAATGAGTGGAGAACAGAGGAGCCTCTTAAAGAAGGAGTTACAGGTCTGTGAGAGCCAGAAATCTTGCTTGTAGGTAACCAAATACTTATTTTCCACCATAATTTGCAAATAAATTCTGTGATTTACTGGGATTTAAAAGTGTAGAGCCTACACTTCTGGGTAGACTCTGGGAGAGTCAGGACGTACCTGGGTCTGCAGAAAAACTGACGTTCTGGTGATTTTTATGTGTTTAAGTTTCTCGTTTACCCGAGTAGCTGGTAGAAAGCCACTCGTATAGTGAGGGACGTTTTTTTTTTTGTTTAGTTATTGTTCAGACGAGCAGATTTTGTGTTTGTAGTATTTTTTGCTTGAAGTTAAGGTTGTATTTTATTTTATTTTATCTGTTTCAAAATAAACACAATGGGGCAAAACCCATTTTTCACCAGACGCTGTGTCACTGTCTCTGACTGTTTGGGTCTGCTCTGCGTCTGCTACCAAGCTAATTCCCATACCTGTCATAGGAATAATATTGGTTGAAAGACCTTTTTCTGAAGATTCCCTCATGAACATACATTAGTAGCACAGATCAACATCAGACAGACACAGGTTTGGCAATCCAAGCAGACTGTCTGTTGATTCTGCCAAAATCAATAGGATCTACTAACAAGCATGTATTGTCTATGGCCACCATTACTCCTATTTCACCATCCTTTGCATTTGTCACTACCCTCCCCATTAGCAGGTTTTCCTTATATCTAGGCAACATCATAGACCTGCATTGCTAATGTACAGAGATGATATAATGATTCTACTTTTACATTTGTTTCACACATTTTGGACACAGGTTTACGGCAGGTTTCCCTAAGAATAACTTAACTGGATACTGCACTAAGCACTTAAGTGATAAAGATTACTATAATGAGTTGGCAGGAGATATTAAAGGCTCTTATTTAAAGGGCACTTATTTACAGCATGGACTCACAAAATGGTCTTTCCTTCAAAAGGATTTTATTAGGGAAAGTGTCAAGGGAATGTAACTTTATACTATACTTGTATTATGTTTTCTTTATTAGTTATACGTTCTGCAGCACTACCACAATAAATAAGGAACTGCAGATACAGTACAGAGCAAAATGGAGTGGCCTAGAACCCAAAGTGACAATTTCCAATAGCGAGGACTGGCACTATTTGCAATCTTTTCATGGATAATGAATCGCTTCACAATGTGCTCTTGTGGTGCTATAGTTTAGCTACAGTGTGGAAGTATTACCTGATGCAGTGTGGGGCATTTCCCAAGAGGTGATGCTGGTGAAACATTCTTGGTGGCCTAAATAAGGATTTAATAGCTCCTTAGTGGAGCTGTTCACATGTAACGGATTAATTCCTTGCTAGTCTGGGGATGTGACAGGATGAATGGCATAAACTGGATCTACTAGGCTATGACAACTGAAGCATAATAGGAGTTGTTTCATTATGATAACCCCTGCCTTTTCCAAAGGTACTACCTGTCCTTTTATTACATTTATCTGGCTGCCAGGTAATACTGCATTTCCCCTGCATCAAAATCAGGGGAAATGTGTGGCCAGCCCAAACTTACCATCTGTGCACTTAAGAAGCAAGAAAGGATTTATGAATGCAGGATCAGACTACACAGTTTGCTTGTAGTCTGTTACTATAGAAACGTAGAGGTCTCCATAACAGTTATACAGACCAGACAATGGGAAATTTTCATTTTCATCTTCATAAGTTTCTTTCCTTTACTTTTTCATATTAAATGCATTGGAGAAAAATACTTGAAGAGGAGCTTTAACCGTCTTCAACAACTCCAGTTCTTTTCATCCTTTAATAGGCACCACTTTACTGATTCTGGCACAGTTGAAATTTTTCTGTAGCCCCATCATTCCCAGGCAATCAGTGCAGTTAACTGTAGTGACTGATATTCTATTTAGGTTCTGTACTGTCAGGTGGGTAGTATTCGGCTGGAGCAACAAGAGGTGTGATTCCAAGCTCTGACACTGTCCACCTATGATTGGAGAGAGACAATTATACCAGCTTACCTGCTCCTGCCTGATACTACCCACCTGACAGTACTGAGCCTAAATAGCATATCACCAAAAAAATAAAATAAAATCCACCTGCAACAGAATCAGTGGAGTTGCACCTTTTAAAAGATGCAAAGAGCTGGGGTTTGTGGAAGTGGTGGTAGGTCCTATTTAAGGCCAGGGCCCTATGCGGTTCGCTTGCAGCGTTTTACAGTCAGTCACAGCAAAGTGGATGGGATTCTAGCAAATTCCATGCCCACTTTGCAGTAAAATAATCAGTGCGGACACGCAGCGATTTCCAGAACCATTGCAGTTTTGGAAATCACAGCATGTCAATTATATCTACAGTAACATCGGCGGTTTCCCTATAAGTGTAATTGAAGCAGAAAGTTCGCAGAGGAAACCTCCCCATGCCTCATTTTCCAGTTTTCCCAGGTCTTCATTTTAGAGGTTCCCCAGCTGGTTGTGCCAGGTGATCACTGCAGCCAAACAAAGGCCTCAGTGGTCACCACTTCACCAACGACAAATCAGCAGTCACTGATGGGGCCTGTGATTGGCTGCAGTAGTTCCCTAGCAGAAACGTGATGTCAGCCAGTATATAGAAGACAGGAGCTGCCGGAGGCCAGGGGAGATGTGGCAATGTTTTTTTTTTTGTTTTTGTTTTTTTATGTTTATGGGACCCTCAGCAGCACTAATAAAAAAAAAAAAAAAAAAAAAGTCATAACAACCATTTTAAATTAAGTATATTTCTAAGCTTTTTTTAGCTGAAAAAGCAGATGTTGCTACTTCTAACAGCAGTATTTTTTCTTTCTGTTCCCTTTTATCTAAACATCAGTCTTATCATCAAATGTGCTTTTGCTGCAAATTTTTTGTCCGGTAAAAATTATGCAAATGTTATAAGATGTGTGGATTTAAAAATTTAAGGTAATTTGGTGTATATATATATATATAATATTGCTATGAAATCAAATTCTTCACTAAAGCATAGGACAGAGAAGCTTTAAATAAAGGATGTAAGGCAACATACATGTCACAGATATATCTTCTTAGTATTTTCCAGTGAAACCTATTCAGAGAAAAACTATGGAAAGATCTGTACCTTTACCATATCCTGGCCCCACTCCGGGTTTTAGCTTACACCTACTGATGCAAAATACTGGCGTGCTAAAGTGGCCTCAGTGTACACAGCTTTCCAATAAATATGTGATAGGGATTTTTCAACATGGCACCATCTGTGGCCATGTCTACAAACAGAAAATTGTCTTTTTCCTGCAAAGATTATCATACAAATGAGAGATCAATAAATGCTTCACTTAAGTGTAATATCATTGACCTGTTGATGTGCGAGATAAGTGCACAATCATGTCATTCTGATATTTTCAGCTGTCTGGAAGCTTCCTGACCCTGCCGCCTGGAACATGTATTAGGTTGCAGCAGGTGTTTGAGGCTTTGGTCTTAGGGATGGAGTACGGTTTGCTACAACACAGGAAAACAACCTACAATTGCATGTATGTAATAATCTGAAGGGCCGACACACACATCCATTTTATAAGGACATATGATGTCAGAATTAATCACGCACAATCCTGCTCATATTCAGGTTGTAGGCTGTCCATGGTAGATATATCTAACAATTTTTTTTTTTTAATTTCTATACTTTTCTATGTCTCTGGGACACTGAATGCATCTGTGTGCTGTCTGTGATCTTAATAGATGCATGGGGAGAGAATTTATTTTATCGATTTTGATAATCCCTGCTCCAGTGGAGGATGTACCTGTGTCCATCTTGTCATAAATCAAGAGCAGCCTCCATCGGGGCCTGTTCTGAAAAAGAGCTGGTGTAGATTTCAGGCATCATTTATGCTAGAAAGCTGGCATAAAGAATAATAAATCTGACTAGGGTTGATGGCCCCACACCCACCATGCCCCATTTCAGGAAAGTGTGAGGGCGACATAAACACACATATTGCAACAAATACTCTCACAAATGACATTTAAACAGTCACAAACTTGTTAAACTTGGTTTGCATTTTTTTTATACAATAAAAGTGGCATAAGGCCACAATAAATACACCCCAGAGGCGGCTATGATGCACTGTATGTCACTCCCTGCTTCCAGCTCTGTGCACCAAGGTGGTGGAGTCAGTAGGCCAAACCACAACTCCTATTTTTCCACAGCCCGACTTCACATCCTTTATAAATGGAGGACAGCGATGGTCAATCAGAAGCATTAAAGATTATCTAATTCATTAATAATCTAGTGATTGATTCCTATTTAAGTAAATATGCAACATGATATGCATCTAATTAAATTATACAATATTATAAATTGTATAATATAACATAATAAAAAAAATAATAGTTTTATTTTGACTCCAGAGTCAGAACTATCTTTCCCCAAGTACACAAAAAAATTGGTCCAGACTCCGACTTTTTGCAGGCACGCTAGCTGCTGAAATCAGCTGATTCCAAGGATTGGCCATTAATATCATAATCCTGGAAAAACCTTTTAAGCAGATCAGAAATGATTATTGATTGTTAATTATTACCGGCTAGCAACATCACAGTGAATTACCCACAATTATACCATCACTGTATCAACATTTGCAAACAACAGAGGAATAGATTCATAAGAAATTCTAGAATTGTTATATTATGGGAAATAAAATCGGTAGACCAAACTCTATTTTCCACTGCCTGATTTCGACTCCTGCTGCTAGTAAATATGTAACAAACTATGTAATTATACAATATTAAGAATTGTACAATATAATTAAAAATATTTTATTTTGAAGTTGAAGTCAATAACTTTTTTTTCAGACTTCACTCAAAATTGGTTCCGACTCCAAAGCCCTGGCTATATTATACGGTATGTGAGTACTTACTACAATAGATATGCTGATAAAGACTCAGACAGTGTCTTGTTATCTCTTATGTTAACACAAATGCACCATACTTTTCAATGTACTCTAGACAACCCATTTTTCTGGATGAGCTCTCATCGTGTAATAATTGAAGTAATAAACCAAGGCATTTCATCTACAATTTCATAGATGCTCATGACAAGAACATAGTTATGCCTCTATACAAATGGCCACACACAGACTATTGTGCGCAATTTTGGGCCACAATGTTCAAGAAGAACATAACTGAAGTAGAGAGAGTTGAAAAGTGACCAAGATATTCAGGGGATTGGATGGATTGGAGTACAGAGACAGATTAACAAACTTTGGTTTATTCAATTTAGAAAAAAGATGTCTACGGGGAGACCTAATAACAATGTACAAATACATGAAGGGACAGCACAAAGAACTTTCTAATGATCTTTTTACTCCTAGGCTGGTAACAGTGATAAGGGGACATTCTTTACATCTAGAGGATAGAACAAAGCACCAATAAGAGCAGTGAGGCTATGAAACTCACTGCCACAGGATGAGGTGATGGTGGATACATTGAAAAGTGCTGCAGGAAAAACTGCAATGCGTTTCCAGCGCTTTTTGGCTGTGGCTCGCTACGTGGGGCCTTAAAGGGTTTTTACAGGCTTTAGAATTGAGAACCTATCCTCAGGATAGTTATTCAATTAAATATCGGCAGCGGTCTGACACCCGGGTATCCGGCAGATCAACTGTTTGAAGAGGCTGTAGTGCTCGTGTGAGTGCTGCAGCCTCTTCAGTAATTACCAATTATTGCACCATAAATTTGTGCTGTGCCTGTGGTTGGTATAGCAGCTCAGACCATTCAATTGAGTGCAATGAATGTGAAGCAGAAGTGGCACTTAGGGAGTACCACTGCCATTTCAACCTGCTGATCCACAGGGGGTCCTGGATGTCAGACCCCCAGAGATCTTGTCTTTTTTTAATTTCCTGTAGCAATGATGTGCCATCCTTACATGTGACTGCTCTGCTGCAACCAACCAATGGCCTCAATGGTCACACGGGAGTGGTCAGATATGTCATTGCTACAGAGGAACTGGAACCTCTGCACTGATGCCATATCTGACCACCCAATACGGAATGCTGAGGCCAATAAATGGGAGTGAGACAAGTGATCTCTGAAGTTCTGGAACAATGATCTAGGGACCTGCGAATGAGATGGGGGGGGGGGGGGGGGTTATATCACAGGTATGTTTTGTTCCTTTTGTTATTTTGAACCCCTTCCCTGCCATCCCTTAATTTTTAACCTCAGGGCCATGAATTCCCTTTAAGTACTATAGTACGTCCTTCTCTGGGTTACTATACAGAAGTGAAGCTAATGCAGTGAGGCATCTTCTGACTGACAGGAGTTAAAGAGTACAATTCAATAGCTAATAAACACTGTGTGACAGGTCCTGTCAAGACGTATAACTGGAGATGCGCTGTATATCATTATCAGACTGCCTGAAAGTAACTACACAATGTATGATGGACCAAGACCTAAGAACTACATTTATTTATGAGGATAACATGACTGACTGTAGCTAGAACGTTTAAGGCTGCAGTAACACTGCAATAACCCTTATTCAGTCCCTGCCGGGGGTAGCCCTACTCATGCATATGTTTCAAGGTTGGTGGGACAGTATCCGCTATGTAATGACTGGTTGCCGCAGGAGTCTAGTTCTTCCCTTTTCTCGATTTTATAAGACTTTTTATCGTTAACCTCTCCGTAGACTACTGACCCTCAGACCAGTCTTTACCACATGCATAAAACACACCAATACGTCGATGGTAAGATAAAGGCATAGAACAGTGTGAAAACGGTTGGATGTATGGCATGCTGTAGGCCCCAGCACAAATGATATATGGAGGTAACCAGGCAGACAACGCGTGATGAAAGTGTAATGAGTGTTGTTCCTGCCTGGAAAACCTTTAATTACATCAGACACATCACAGCTAGCAGCACTGCAATACAAGCCAGGAAAACAAATACCCTGCACTGTCTGCAGCAGCCTACACAAGCCATGGATAATTCAGTTTATACAGAGAAAAGATCCATGTCATCACAACAGAAATAACAAGGATGTATAGTACTGGCTGATGGCCAACTTCACATCTGCACTATAAACTGAAGCCGTGAGGGATCAGTCTAATGACAAAGCAAATGGCACCTGATGGTCCTCATTAGCTTATAGTGGGGGAAGGGTCTGTGGGGTTTCACCATGGTACCTATCATTTTACCAGATCAAAAATGCTGCATGCTGCTCTATTTTTCTGCTATTTATGACCATATCTCCATTGAAGTCTTCTTATGGAGCTGTATCCATCACAAAACAGAAACAAATGCCACCAATGGACACCACTGAATTATTTTAGGGTCGGACAGGTTTTATAGAGATGTCCCTACTTTGCAGGAAAATATAACACTGTATGCAGGAGACTGCAAAGTACATGTGAGTACATCCTTATACACACAGAAGTACCATGGTGATAAAGACATGTGTGCGGGACATACAAATGTAGCAGAGTTAACCTGAACTTCCGCAAATGGTTCATCTGCTGCAGCGTGATAATTTATCACAGAAGACAACAAAAAACATTAAAAAGTAATTGAAATGATTGTTCATTGTTTTTTTTGTTGTTTTCTGTCATAAGATATCACACTGCAGCAATTTAACTAATTGCAGAAGTTTGGGTTAAATCTGCTTCATCTGTACATGATATATGGGACATAAAATCGTGTGCTGTGTACATGGACACAAAGTATTCGCATGGCAAGAAAAGACATTTGCTACATATAAGAAATTCAGGGCTAAACAAATCAGAGAAGACACTGTCTACATTTAGTTATTACTGCATACACATTTCATTTACATAGATTCCCAGCTGTGATATCTGACATGATATGTCCTTGAATTAGACATAATTCTTTCCAGCCTCTTATCTTATGTGATAAAAACACTGGGAGTTCGAGAAACTACCCACGATGATCAATTTCTCAGACATTCTGCAGATATTGTCCATAGGGGAAAAATAAATTTAAAAGTGTATTCATTTTGTGTCTGAATTGCAACCTAAAACTGGCTATAAAATAATTGTTGGTCCAAATGATTTCAAAATTAACCTGCACATTCAGATCAATACAAAAGAAGTTATAGGGAGTGTGTCAGAGCCATTGCCCAGGTAGGGGTGGAAGAAGACATTACTTCTTTATGCTGAACATGGTATAACTGACAACAAATCAGATTATTTTCCTACATGTAATTGCCCACTTCTCATTTCCAAGCCTGGCAAGTGCTTAGGCACTCCTCACTGTACCCCAGCCTGTGCCCCCCCCCTTGTGTGTACTTACATCTACAGGTGCACCTCAATAAATTAGAATATCTTTGAGACGTTCATTCATTTCAGTGATTCAGTACTACAATTCATAATCAGCGTCTTCCATGATTGTGTGTCCTACTGAACCAGACTGAGGGACCATTTAAAGGCTTAGGAAACCTTGGCAGGTGACACTGAATTTACAATACTGAACTTTTTTACAATATTCTAATTTTCTTAGATTTGGGTTTTCATTATCTGTAATCCATAATCAACATTTACAGAAATAAAACACTTGAAATAGAACACTCTGTGTGTAAAGAATCTAGAAAATATAGGAGGTCACTTTTTTAATTTAATTACTGAAATAAATAAACGTTTCAAAGATTTTCTAATTTATTGAGATGCACCTGTAGGTCACTATGAATAGAGGTATGTCTCTTGGTAATGTCTCTTTCACCCCCTATCCGGGGTTGTAATAAGTTTAAATGGGGTCAATACCATTGGCAGACTTCCTTTATTTCTATCTAGGAGAAATGAGCGTCTGGACGTTTTCACACTGCAGAATTTTGGTCAGTATTTTGCATAAACATTTGTAAATCAATCCCAGGAATGTAAACTATACAGAGAAAAGATATAATGGAAACACTTGTGCCTTTTCAATATTTTGGACCAACTCCTGGTTTTGCCTTACAAATACTGTTGAAAAATATTGACAAACACACAGTACACAGTAATTCAACACCAAATATCCACACAAAAACTCAAAAGTAAAATAATGAATGCAACTTTATTGTATCAATATATGTTAAAATAGAATGAGATTAAACCATAAGAGTGAGTGAGGGGTCACAAAATCTCAATATTATAAAATACAATAAAGTAATGTATCTATCCACTGGGGTCAGACAAATGAGAGGTTATATTACTACCCATACATATATAGCATATAAGTAATGTGAGCCCAACATAGAAAGTAACACGGGGCGTGGCCTGGACGCGCATGGAGTAGCACGCGCGCAGGTCCTTCTCCGCTCCTCCGCTCGCTACTGAGACCCGTGGACCCCTCAGCAGGCGCAGTATGGGCAAGCGCTTACCGAGGAAGGTGGCCCCGGGCACCCCAGCGCCCGTGGAGAGGTCTGGGGGGGCCACCCTGGACGCCTTTCTGGCCCAGCGGCCTTCTCTACCGGGCCAGGATGCTGCGGGGCGGCCATCTTGGATTTCCTCCGCTCTCCAGGCACAGGGGTCGCAGCGCAGCTTCTCTCCTCCCGCGCTCCCCCTGTCAGCCAGCGGAGCGCCGCTTCAACAGAGATCCCTGTCGGCGCCTGGGCAACCCAGAGTTTCCCCAGCACGAGTACTCCCACAGTCTCCTCACCCTGGGATGTTCCAGCAACTACATTCTGCTTCACCAGCACTCCTGGCAGAGCGGCATGAGAGGACCCCGGATGTTTCCAGCTTCTCAAGGAGTTCTGAGGTCAGTGGCTCTGCTCCCTCCTACACCGCTGATGAGTTGCAGCCTGTGGCCACAGAGCTGGTCTCTGTGGCCCCCCATCTACTATCTTCCCCCATCGCCCCTCCCCTCCATAGTTCAGGGGGGGGATGGCGCGGTGGAAGGCGCTGGCGTAGGGGCTCCTCCGCCCCGCACTCCCAAGGATTATGGCTCCCCCCCTCCAGTCCTGTACCCCCAGAGCTGCATTCCAGGCCCATCTTCAGCACCATCATCCATGGCGGACCTTCTTCCTCAACTTACTACTAAACAAGACCTTAAAAGTATGGTTGCGGAAATCACAGCATCCTTCCGATCTGAAATTGCTACCCTCCGCACTGATTTACACTCCATTGCTAACCGAATGGACACGCTGGAGAATGACCATGACACTACCAGGGACTATGTTGCCTCACTGCATGATACTACCACTGAACAGGGTTCAGCTATACGGGACATGCAACGCCACTTGGAGGATCTTGACAACAGGGGCCGGCGCAACAATATACGCATCAAGGGACTCCCAGAGGCTGACCAATCTGAGGATCTACCTGTTCTGCTGGAGGCTGTCTTCAACACTATACTGCAGGAGCCCCCGTCCCACAAAATTAAGTTTGATAGGGCACATCGAGCCCTTCGACCCAGAGGATCTTCCGCCACACCCCGTGATGTCATCTGCTGCCTCCACGACTTCACCCTTAAAGAGGCTATAATGAGCAAAGTGCGCAAACTCAAAGACTTCGAGTTTCAGGGAGCTCCACTACAATTCTATCAGGATCTGTCGCTAATCACCCTCCAGAAACGCCGCCATCTCCAACCCCTCCTCCAGATTCTTCAGGAGCACCAAATTCCTTACCGGTGGGGATTTCCGTTTGCTCTCATTGCTCGTAGGGATGGTCGCTCCGCTACGCTTCGCTCCTTTGCGGATTTGCCTCTCTTCTGTGACCTATTGGATGTTCCCCTGCCGGATTTAACAGACTGGGAGCTATTCTCTCCACCCCCTCCCCCACCACCGGTTTGGCAACGATTGGAGCCCAGACGACGTCATGCATCCTCCGCGGTGGTGACCACTCGGAGGCCCCGGCTGGAGACTGATCCCTGAGGAGGCTGCCCCCCCTTGAGACGTTCTCCCTTTTCTCGGTGGTGCTTTGGAATCTGCATGCCTTAATGTTATGTTTGCTTCTCTTTTTTTCTTTTTTTAGGTCTACGGGTCTCATCTATTATGCTTATTATTGGATTGTTTTAGCGGAGTGGGGCGGGGTGGGGTTCCGGTGACTCCCCTTCCTTCCTTCTTTTTACTGGTGGTTGGGGATCCACCGCCTCCCCTCCGACCTCCTGTCCACGCTCTCCCCCCTAAGGGGATACTTGGACTGTGCGGCCATTGATCCTGATTGGACCTCTGGCTGCCCTCATTGGTCCCCAGGCGAGTGACTTAGCCTCGCCCACAAAGTATTGTTTAACTGTTTTTATTTTTACTTTGTCATTTATGATGTCTTTTGCCTCCCTCCCTCCCTCTCTTTCCCCCCCCCCTCCCTGATCTAGAGACCCTGCCTCGACTTTGGGTTCCTGTTTGTGGATTGCCCTTTTGCCTCTCCGAGGGAAACTTGCCAGCGTCATGTGAGATGGGTGAGCTTATTGCAATCCGCCACTGTCCTCCAATCCTGGGTCCCAATGGTTAGGTGCGTGACAATTAATGTCAAGGGCCTGGGTTCCAACATTAAAAGGCGCCATGTCCTTAGAGAACTCCGCTCCTTACGAGCGGATGTGGCGTTTCTTCAGGAGACTCATTTTGACCGCGCTGGTACTTTTGCCTTCGCTAAGCATTATTTTCCCGTAGCTTTTTCAGCCTTCCACAATCGACGCAGAGCTGGGGTGGCTATCCTTCTTTCTCGATCCTGCCCAATTACAGTGACGACTTCCCACATAGACCCAGGTGGCCGGTTTATCTTGGAGGGGCTCCTTTATGGTGCCCCGATTGTTTTATGCAATGTCTATGCCCCCAATTCAGCACAGATCCCGTTCTTGCGCCGGGTATTCTCCCGTCTGCGCGCTCTCCCACCATCAGCTTGGCTGGTGGGGGGAGACTTTAACATGGTCTTCTCTGAACGGGCGGATCGTCTGGCGTTACCCCAGGGCCCAACCCCCCATAGGTTGGCCCAACTTGCAAGGGAGTTCCGCAGGCTGATCCGCGCCCACTCTTTGTATGACCTTTGGCGAGTGGACAATCCTACGGCGCGCTCCTACACCTTCTTTTCTCACCCTCATAACACTCACACCCGCATTGACTACTTCTTTGGAAATGCTCCCGCTCTTCGTTTGCTTAGGGACACGAACATTGGCCCTCTCACCTGGTCTGATCATGCCCCAGTCGTGGTTACCTTATCTACGACTCCAGTGCCTACTCGCCAATGTCATTGGCGTCTTAACGAAACACTGCTCAATTCGCCGACCTCCCTCGAGACCCTGCGCACACACTTGATAGATTATTTTAGGGGCAACTTAGGCTCGGTAGACTCTCTTGCCATTCTCTGGGAAGCCCATAAGGCGGTCATGAGAGGATGCTGTATCGCATTGGCTTCTAGGCTTAAAAGGGACAGACAGGCCCAGGAACAGCTCCTCCAAGCCCGTATTCGGTCCCTTACGACGACTTTGGCAGAGCATCCATCCCTGGGGGTTCTTCGCCGTTTGGTCCTGGCCCGGGCGGACCTCCGTGATTTGGAGACCCGCCATGTGGAACGACTTCTCCTTTATACCCGTCAGCGGTTTTTTGAACGAGGTAATAAATCTCATACCCTCCTGGCAGGAACCCTCAGGGATCATCGGGCCTCTTCCACACCACACTCTGTCTGTGACCCCGCGGGTACTCTTCAACATCACCCTGATGCTGTGGCGCTGGCGTTCCACTCTTACTACTGTAAGCTGTATGACTTACCCCCCCCCACGAGCACTACTCCCTGGGGATGACTCAACACTACTGGAAGACTATTTAAAGGATTGTTGTCTCCCACGCCTTCCTCCTGAGGCCCTAACCTCCCTGAACACCCCCATCACCAGGGAGGAACTAGAAGGGGTCCTGAGGGACCTCCCAAATGGGAAAGCCCCAGGCCCAGATGGGTTCACTTACAATTATTATAAGGTTTTCAGGGTGAACTCTCTGCTCATCTATTGTCCCTCTTCAATTCCTTCCTTTCAGGTTCCCCTATACCCCCGACTATGCTCTCTTCACTACTCACATTGGTCCCTAAACCGGGTAAGGACTTGCAGGATTGTGCTAACTACCGACCGATTGCTTTGCTGAACACGGACCTGAAACTTTTCACCAAACTCTTAGCCAATAGACTGAATGCTTGGCTCCCTCTGCTTGTCCATAAGGACCAGGTGGGATTCATCCCCTGTCGTCAGGGTGGTGACAACACCAGGAGGACTGTGGATTTGGTGGAGGTGGCCAATCATTATTCTACCCCGGCCCTTCTCTTGAGCCTGGACGCTGAAAAGGCTTTTGACCGCATAAATTGGTCGTTTATGCATACTACGCTTAAGGCGTTCGGGCTTACGGGACCGTTTCTCACAGCTATCCAGGCCCTTTACTCCTTACCCTCAGCAGCAATTAAGCTTCCCCATGCATCTTCGCCCTTCTTCCCTATTCGAAATGGCACTAGGCAGGGTTGCCCCCTGTCACCCATCATATTTGCCCTCTGCATTGAACCGCTAGCGGCCAAGATTAGGCGAGACCCTAATATCAAGGGCATCATGGTCCAAGATAAGGAATTTAAGATATCTCTCTTTGCGGACGATGTACTCCTCACTCTCACCTCCCCTCATACTACCCTTCCAAACTTGCTGCGCTCGCTAGAGACCTATGGTGATCTCTCAGGGTATAAGGTGAACCCCGCGAAGACTGAGGCACTCCCACTTAAGATCCCACGGGACCTTCTCCTTCTCCTCCGCAGTAATTACGATTTCCAGTGGCGGGAGTCCTCTATCCGCTACCTGGGAGTCCATATATCCACCTCCTATGCGACCCTCTACTCGGCAAACTACCCGCGGTTGTTTTGTGAGCTAAGAGCCCTATTGGACAAATGGCAACCCTTGCCTATCTCCCTTTTGGGGAGAATTGCTGCGGTCAAGATGACTCTCCTCCCGAAGCTACTGTATTTTTTCGAGACGCTCCCAGTCGCGATACCTCGGGGAGAATTACGGAACCTACAGAAAGCTATCTTCCAGTTTATCTGGAAAGCAAAACGACACCGAATACCTAGATCTGTTATGCTGGCGGATAGGGGGTCTGGGGGTATGGCTGTCCCACATCTGTTACATTATTACTGGGCGGCCCACTTACGCCATATCCCATTCTGGGCGGCTATGCCAGCATACACCAGATGGGTGCAGATAGAGAAGCTATGGCTGGCACCCATGCATCCTAACGCGCTTCTGTGGGTCAGCTCCCCCCCCACCACCCCTGCCTCGTACCTGTTGGGCCCCATTCGGTTTACTAGATCTATCTGGTCTACCTGTTGTGCTAGATTCTCCCTGATGTCCCCGCGCTCATCTATGGTCTCCATACTATACAACCCCCTTCTCCCAGAGAGCCTGACTTCTGCCATGACTAAAGTGTGGTCTGAAGCTGGCCTTTACCGGATTGCTGACATGGTTGACCCTGGAACCTTGGAACTCAGGTCCTTTGCTTATCTTACAGCTAATCAAAACCTGCCAAGTACTGAATGGTTCCATTACTTGCAGGTGGTTCACTTTGTCCGCTCCCTCCATGGGTCTCTTAAGGTGTCACTCCCCACCGCTTTTGAAAAGATTTGCCATGCAGGCACGTCCACTAGGGGCTTTATATCCTCTATTTACCAACTTCTTAACTCACAAACTACAGGCTCTCCTGTTAATCATCGCTATATGCTTAAATGGGAGGAGGCGGTGGGTAAACCCATCTCCCAGGAACAGTGGCGGATTGTATGGTCTCGGGCCCAGAAATCATCTCAGTGCATTACGTTTAGGGAAACGCAGTATAAGCTGTTCATGCATTGGTATCATACCCCGGCTCTCCTTCATACTTTAAACCCATTAGTTCCCCCATGGTGCTGGCGCTGTGGAGCTGCGGTGGGTACCCTGCACCATATCTTTTGGACGTGCCCTCTCATCCTCGGTTTTTGGAGGGAGGTCAGGACTCTGACGACTGCTCTCTTTTTGCAAGAGGTTCCTCTTGACCCTCTTCTTTATCTCCTGAACCTTCCCCCCAGACACCTGAGCAATAAGTCATCCAGGCTTTTCTTGCATCTTTGTACTGCAGCTAAAACTCTCATAGCTAGAAACTGGAAGAAGGTGAGTCCCCCATCTAGTCTTGAGCTTGTGGCTAGAATGAAGGATGTGAGGAGTCTTGAATACCTGACTGCTGGCCTACATAATTCACGGGAAGCCTTTGGGGCTATTTGGGCACCCTGGGACATGTATTGTACATTACAGGGTCTCTGATCTCTAGTCCTCTCCTTCCCTCCCCCCCTTCCCTTTGGTCCTACCCTTGTCTTCTTAACCCCTCCATTCCCCCCTCCCTTGTTCACTGCTTAATTTAAATGCATATTGCTTAAGGGGGAGGAGGCAGATAGCCTCTATTTACCTCAATGCTTCCTGTTTGTTTGATTATTATTGTTTTTTTGTTTTTTCTTTATTCCTTGTTAATGAAAAATTTTTCAATAAAATTACAGTTATATAAAAAAAAAAGAAAGTAACACAATAGCATATACAGACTAATTAGCACCAACCCTGCTTGACACTTATGTTGTTTTTGTGTTATATATATATATATATATATATATATATATATATATATGTTGTCATGTCCTTGTTTTTGGATTGGTTCTATAAATACACAGTAATGCAAAGGAGACCCAAGGGTGAAGTCACAACCAGGCATTCAAAAATAAAATTGTCCAATGCGTGCAGTCAACTTCCAGCACATTCACTGAACCTTCACTTATACATTATACTGTACAGCAATTCTCTACTGTACTATACTGTACGTGAT
Organism: Leptodactylus fallax; assembly: GCA_947044405.1. Lineage (NCBI taxonomy): Eukaryota > Metazoa > Chordata > Amphibia > Anura > Leptodactylidae > Leptodactylus > Leptodactylus fallax. The sequence goes on from CAMRHE010000194.1 coordinate 1,436,491, forward strand.
GGTCATCAGGACCCTACTCGTCTCTGTGCAGACATAACACGGGTACAGAAAACAGAAGGCCAGATATACTATTGTGGTTATGACTAGACACTGGTGTAAATGTGGTGCATCTTTCACGCAATGTAGCACATCTAGATTGAGCTAAAATCTTTTGACTTGCTAGGCGTAAATGTGGATTCTCAGAAAAAGGGGCATGGCTTAAATGAGCCAAAAAAGTGCCAAGATTGTGTGGTCAAATTCTGGCTCCAAGTAAGCCAAGTGAAATGTGATATAAACTTTAGACTAAACATTCTAAGGATACACCAGATTTATTGTGTAGCATCAGTCACTTTCATATATCTGGCGTATTTTCAGACTGACTAAGTTTGAACTATCTATTAGCAAATGTGGGCCGGGTCCATTACTTTGCTAACAGTACCAGGTTTTTCTGTCTTCTGTGATAAGATATCACGCTGCAGCAATTTAACCAATTGCAGAAGTTCGGGTTAAATCTGCTATATCTGTACGTCCCGCACACAAACCAGTATGTATACTGTTGAGAGCAGCTGTAGATGCAATACACAAGTGAAGATACAGCAAAGGTGAAGACGTAAGAACCAGGTGATTGATATTGAACGGTTAAATAACGATCAGAGCTAAAAGTATTGCAATACTACTTCAATCCCCTGGATGGCAGTTCCTCCCTACATACATTTGTGGTATAGGAATATGATTTATTAAAACCATAAAATGATCTATTTTAAGACTAACCAGAGGAGAAAAAAAAAGATTCTGAAGCTCTTCAATTATGTTAAAAGGGTTGTGTGTTATATACAGCCTAGGGTAACTTGGGCTCCCAGAGAAACAGATTCTTGGCATGTTCCCCTACGTTACACAAAAAGAGTACAGATCTTAGTATCTTTTCCTGGAATGATTGGCCTACTGTGGCTGTAGCCCCATTACTGTGCAGTACCCCGACTCCACCTGAGGATCCTCTGAATTCCTATCAGGCCAGTACAACCACACAACTGTGTGTGTCGCCGTGCCGTGACTGAACGGCATGGGCGGCACACGGATGTCATCCTTGTGCTGCCTGTACACTGCCCGTGCTTTCACGGCCACATTCATTGGGGCCAGTGAACACGGTCGCAAAACAGACAGGAATAGGACCTGTCCTGAGTTTTTCTCATGGTGAAAATACACAGTTGTGTGTATGGGGCCAAAGAAATGAATGGGTCAGAGTCCTAGCCATGAAAAACACGGCTAGCACACTGACTGTGCACACAGTCATGTGCATGAGGCCTATGGCTGGTTGCAGGCGACTGTGCGGCAACTGGCTGGCCATGAATTAATGGATGTCCCTCATGTGCCGCCCGTGCTTCCGCGGCTCCTTTCATTAAATGAATAGGAGCCATGGAAGCAAGGGCTGCAAAATAGGACAGGAATAGGACCTGTTTTATATTTTGCAGCCCGGACTGTCTGCCCACACACGGGACCATGAAATTCATGGTTGTGTGTATGGGTCCATAGAAAAGAATGGGTCAGTGTGCTATGCGTGAAATACACGGAGAGCACACTGATCACGGCCATGGTCATCTGCAACTGGCCTTAGGCTGAGGACACATGTTGAGGAAAAGCTGTGGTTTTTGCAGATTTTGTTCCAGTTTTTTTTTAAAAGTCAGTAGTGGATTTAACAGAAGGGAGGAGTATAAGAGCTTCCTTTATATTCCCCATTACTTCTGAAGCTACTGTGGGCTTTGGCTATAAAAAAAAAAAAAAAAAACAGCAAAATCTGCAAAAAAAGCAACGTGTGGCCTCAGCATTAGGGTGATTATGCACACAGATTTCCTGGCCATTTGTGATGCTATTTTGAGCCAAAACTGCAAAATCTGCAACAAAAAAACAGAAGTATTTACAATTTTTTAAATAGCAATTTTTACACCACCCTTTTCGAAAAGAGAGTACGTCTTTGCAAGGAGTTTGTATGTTCTCCCCGTGTTTGTGTGGGTTTCCTACAGGTACTCCAGTTTCCTCCCACCCTCCAAAGACTTACTGAAAGGGAATTTAGTGCGCCCTATATGGGTCAGTGTTGACAATATCTCTATATAATTAAGCAAAAATAAAACTGAAATAAATAAATATCATGGGCATTCTGTGGGCAGGGCCATTGGCCCCAAGCATTTGTCTGGCATTAATGATGGCTCAAATCTTGTCGTTTATTGGGCATATCCTCTGGCGACACAGGGATCATCAAGACCAGCGTACCATACACTGAATTTGATAAATCCCACCATAGTCTTTTTGTAGCAGTTTTAGAAGGAAAAGTATAAATATAGAAACTTTTAGGCTAAGGCTCCATGTAGCAAGCCACAGCTAAAAAGCGCTGCAGGAAAAACCATGGTGAGACACATGGCAGTTTTTCCCCCAGCTCTTTCACAGAAAATCCGCAGAGTTTTCCTCTGCAGACTTTCTGCTTCAATTATACCTATACTGAAAACTCCAATGTTTCCGTAGGTATAATTGACCTGCTACGATTTACAAAAACGCAACATTTTGAAATCACCGCATGTCCACTGCGGACATTTTTCTGCAATGTGTGGATGGAATTAGCCAGAATCCCATCCACTTTGCAGGTACTGCAAAATCACAGCATTTATGCTATGTGGGGCCCCGGCCTAACGCTTGGTTCACACCTGCGCCTAGATTCAAGTTCAGGGTTTCCATCTCCGAATCTGCTTAAAAAATGCAAGCAGGACTTTTCTTTCCGCATTCTTCAGGCAGACCCCATTATAGTCTGTGGGGTCTGCGGGTTTCCGTGAATAACTGCTTTTTAAGCGGAGTAGGTTTCCATTCTTCGGTTCCCTAAGTGGACCCGAAGAACAGAAACCCAGGAGCTGGTGTGAACCTAGCATTACTCTGTTTTTAATTCCACTCCAGAATCAATGCAAGTCAATTTGCACTGTGTGTTTTAGTCTAAATGAATAAGATTTGTGGGTTGAACACTGGCATTTTCGTGGCTGCTAATGCGTTACGATCACACATGTGTAGCCTCTGCCTAAGGGTAGTTTCACACATACAGTAACTTTTTTTATTTTTTAAATAAACTACAATTTTTGTGGCAAATTCTGATGCAGTTTTTGAACCAAAACTTGAAGTGGATTCAAAATCAATGGAAAACTGAATCACAAATTGACATAATTTTCCCAAAAAATTCTGTGTGTGAAGATAACCTAAGGCTAAAGCCCCATGTAGCGAAACGCAGCAAAAAAAACCTCTGCAGAATAAACCGTGGCAGAAACACATCACATTTTTTTCCACAGCAGTTTTCCTCTGCGGACTTTCTGCCCCTATTATACCTATATGGAAAACACCAGCGTTTCCACAGGTATAATTAACATGTTGTGATTTCTGATAATGCAAGCGGATTTTTTTTCTACAATATGTGAATGGGATTACACGGAATCTCAACCAGTTTGCAGGTACTGTAAAACGCAGCATTTTCGCAACGCGGGACTTCAGCCTAAGGCCGGTTGCAGACGACCGAGCTGCAACTGGCCTGCCGTGATTTAAAAGCACAGGCTGCACACGGGGGACACGGGGATGTCCCAGTGTGCCGCCCGTGCATAGTCCGTGCTTTCATTAAATGAATAGGAGGCACGGAAGCACAGGACGCAAAATAGGACAGGAATAGGACATGTCATATCTGATGCGGCCTGGACTGTCGGCCCACACACGGGACTGTGAAAATCATGGTCGTGTGTACGGGCTCATAGAAAAGAATGCGTCAGTGTGCTATCCGTGCACTGTCGTGTGCAAGGGGCCTTAATCAGTCTTTTCAGAGTATGTCCAGCTTGGTTGCTTACATTTGGCCGCTAAGTTTTTACTTACAAAACTACTGAAAAAAAAAAAATTTCACAAAAACCTGATTTAGGCTAAGGCCATATATTACAGAAATTCAGATAAAAAATGCTGCTGAAAAAAATGGAAATGCAGTGGGGGGAAAATGTAGCAAAGACGCTTGCATTTTTCTCTGTTTTTCTGCTGCATTTTTCATTCTTTCTTCCTCACCCATATATGTCTATGGGAAAAATGCAGCATTTCCACAAGTAAAATTAACATTCTGCGTTTTTGAAAACATAACGTTTCTGCAGCATTTTTTCCATATGTGTGGATGACACTACACAAAATCTCATTCACTTTGCTGCTACTGTAAATTGAGGTTTTTTTCTTCTGGGTTCCCTCAACAGCTAAAAATGCTGCGTTTCTGCAACTTGTGGAAATAAGCCTTAAAGGGAGTCTGTTACCTGAATCCAACGTGTCAACTCAGCCACGCAGATAAATAGGTTAAAGTCACTGTATCAAACAGTATTTTCCCCTTGTGAATCAGTGTCTTTTGACAGAGTTCCTTTAAATGTTGTATGTTATTTCTGCTTAAAAAGGACCTTTCATGTCCTCCAACACTGCACTCAATTCAGTGCACTGTACACTTTGCTGGTATCTGCCCTGGTTGCAGAGATGTCGATGCCTGCCCTGACAGTAATAGACTATAGAAGTTTACCGTCAGGGGGGCATTCCTTACCACCCAGTGAAGACACAGAGCTGTGAGGTCCGCCCCTTTGACAGTGTAGTAATATCTGTACCAAAACTAACAGCACCGATATCTCTGGAACCAGGGCACATATCAGCAAACTGTGAGCTTTCCAGGGCCTATAACATGGCTAACATTAGGGGACGTGAAAGGTCCTTCCTCTTTAAGGGATTTTACAGACTAATATGCTGCACTCATACGAACATTTGACAAAAACAATGAAAACGTTTAGTCCATATACTTTATATATAGTGAGATTTGTTTGTTTTTAATGGCCAACAGATACAGTATGTCTGTGGATAAACAGTCTGATAGCTACCCAGACAGAGTGTAAGAGGGAGTTTTGATATGGTCTAGGCACATAAGCAGCAAATAAAATAGAAGGGTAGATACAACAAAGTTAAGGGCAAGTGCAACTGTGCACAGTATTACAGAATACAGGACACTGTTACTAAAAAGGTTATACTGGCCCTTATATGTATCAACTGCGTACTAAAAAGGACATATATCATTTAGGCTCTGTTCACATCTCCATCACAGTTTCTATAAAGAGTGCTGGACATAACAGCACAGCATGCTGCACTATTTTGTCTGACAAACCCAAGAGATCACATAATAACCGGGCACATAAGTCTGAGCACTTATGTTCTTTTTGTTGTTCTCCTATGACGGAGCAGGACAGTAGAATGAACCAATGCAGATGTGAACAGAGCCTTAAAAGGTATATGCGGTGTCTGTGCAAATAACTGTTTACAGATTACTGATTTGTGCATATCCGGTTACAATGTAGCCACAACAGTAAGGACAATCTCACTCTGCGACATGAGTAGGTGGCAGGGCACACATGGGACAGCACATAGCTCTCATACAAGACCACCACATAATTCACCTTCATGAAGGTGCATCACTATGTGGGACATGTTTGACAGAGAGAAACAATTTGCAGAGATGCTGAAAACCCTGACCACCACCGACACTGTGATACATTAGCCCAATGTTGCATTGTACTATTTGGGTTATATTGAAATATATATGTCATATGGTATAATGTGAGCTGCACATGCAGTATACAGCTCTATGTATCCAAGTATAGTAATAGCAATGTTATGAGGTCATCACAACAGCAGATCAACACTAGGACTGAGTGTATATACCAAAGATGATACAATTCGCATGCTTATACAGTAAGCAGCCCCAGAACATCTTTTGCCCCCACTCCGGCATGCAGAGGGTGCTGCTGACGTCACTGCCCTGATAATGATACCTGTCACCTTCTCAGAGTACAAGCAGCAGCAGCACCACAACAACAACATGCATGCAATGCACAGCAGGCGCCTGCCATGTAAGCGCCCCCTAGACATGGCAGATGCCAGGCTGCACTCACCCGTAGAATCTGCAGCTGGAATCTCAGTGCGCTGGGACGCCTGCTGAGTCAGCATGCTGCAGGGCTCACTGTCCTGCTACTGGGCAGCAAAAAAACAAAGAAGCCTCTTGAAAATGCAAAAATGCACTGGGAATTGGTTGGGCGCATAGCATCCATAGGGGCTAGAGGGTGAACCGAGCTTCACTGCCACAGCCTCCTCCTCAAGCATAGTCCCATACCAGCCCTGGCCATTATGACAGGTACAAGATAGAGTGGAGAGGGATTAAGGCGGTCACGTGATCGGAGAGCGAGGGGCGGGGCTAACTCCTAATGCAGCTTGATGTAGAAGGAAAATACAGGAAGAGTGAAGAAATCAGGCGATACCTTTTAGAGGCTAACTGAGTATATTTATAAGAAGGAAAATACAGGAAGACAGAGGGGCATGTGGTGGAGGGCAGTGAGGGGGCCGAGACTGGGGGGCCGGCTCTGTGACAGAGGGGGAACTATGGGGAGCAGACTCTGTGCCAGAGGGGGGAACTATGGGGAGCAGTCTGTGTGACAGATGGGGGAACTATGGCGAGCAGGCTGTGTGACAGGGGGAGCTATGGGGAGCAGTCTGTATGACATATGGGGGAACTATGGAGAGCAGGCTGTGTGACAGAGGGGGGACTATGGGGAGCAGTCTCTGTGACAGAGGGGGGACTATGGGGAGCAGTCTGTGTGACAGAGGGGGGACTATGGCGAGCAGTCTGTGTGACAGAGGTTGGGACTATGGGGAGCAGTCTGACAGAGGGGGGAACTATGAGGAGCAGTCGGTATGACAGATGGGGGAGACTATGGGGAGCAGGCTCTGTGACAGAGGGGGAACTATAGAGAGCAGTCTGTGTGACAGAGGGGAACTATGGGGAGCAGACTCTGTGCCAGAGGGGGGAACTATGGGGAGCAGTCTGTGACAGATGGGGGAACTATGGAGAGCAGGCTGTGTGACAGAGGGGGGGACTATGGGGAGCAGTCTGTGTGACAGAGGGGGGAACTATGAGGAGCAGTCGGTATGACAGATGGGGGAGACTATGGGGAGCAGGCTCTGTGACAGAGGGGGAACTATAGAGAGCAGGCTGTGTGACTGGGGAGCAGTCTGTATGACAGATGGGGGAACTATGGGGAGCAGTTTGTGTAACAGAGGGGAAACTATGGGGAGCAGTCTGTGTGACAGAGGGGAAACTATGGAGAGCAGTCTGCCTGACAGAGGGGGATCTATGGGGAGCAGGATGTGTGACATGGGGGGGGACTATGGGGAGCAGGCTGTATGAGAGGGGCTACCACGGAGCTGTATGTGAGAAAGGAAGGGGTGGAAGAGTGAAGAAATCAGGCGATACCTTTTAGAGGCTAACTGAGTATATTTATAAGTAAGCTTTCAGGAGTACTCGCTCCCTTCATCAGACATGGTGTGATACAAAAACTGAAAATTAACAGATTTTTATACACATGGTTTTCAAAGCATTTTAGAGTCCTTAAAAAAAATTGCAATCTAAGTAGAGAAGTTATTTACAACAAGTCAAAAAAAACAGTCTGGAAACTTGTGGTGCGTGACGGAGGGATCAGTAATTCTTGCTGTTATCTGTTTGCTATCAGGAGGTGATTTGTGACCCTCACAGGTCACACATAGTGTGATTTGAAGCTGGCATGAATATTGAGTTCAGTTCATGGTTCAAACATAGTGTGACATGAAGCTGGCATGAATATTAAGTCCAAATTGCAGAGTTTGAAATTTTTGCATAAATTTATACTCCATTTCTTTTCTTTTCTCCTGTGTCTTAAAATGTCCCATTAAAACCACAACCCGCAAATGTGACAGTGACAGTCTGATGTGTATTATTAACTTTAACTTTGGTGTTTTCTCATGTTTCCCTAAGGACATGATGACACAAATAGGATGATGGAGTGTGGCGAGATGTGGCAGCCTTATAGCAACTACAAAGCTACTGAAGAATTCTATGGGGCTTTTCCTCCTTTTTTTTTTTTTTTACAGTTTTTACATATTTTGCATTTTTGATTTATTGGTATGTAATTGTAATTACATATTTTCACATATCACTTCCACATCATACAATTATATACTCACATTCTTTCAGTTATCTTATTTACACACTAGAGAACAAAGCCAGGAGCAGAGTCACGACGTGCGGAATCTATATTAATTTTTACAGAGTTTTAAAGTTTTTCTCCAACCATCTTAGTGGTTGCAGCATTTTGTCTTGATTGGTTGCCAATGGATACAACAATGAATACAGGAACCTTCTATGGTCTGACACTTATCAGAAAACCAGCCATTATTTCCTTACTGTAGACAGGTTATCAGGCAGGGACACATGAAAATAATCCGGCTACACTAAGGAAATTATGGTTAGGTTTTTGACAAGTTCCAGACCATAGAAAGTTCTTGCATTCACATTTGTATTAATTGGGAACCAATCTTGACAAAAGTCTGTCACCACTAAGTTGGTTCGAGAAAATCTTTATAACTCTGAATAGTAAATACTAAATAGTGCTATGTTCATTAGTATGACTGATCATACAAGCTTCCCAGATAGCTAAGAGAAATTGATGAATGTCTGAGCACTGAACACTGAAGGCCCCGGAGCCTCTTGTTCCTCCTTGAATTTGAATGTGGTGGTCACACTTGCTCCCTGCCATTCCATTCACTGTCTATAGGGCTGATGTAGACAGAGGTCAGTTGTTTTCATCAGGCATCAAAAAAAAAAAAAAATTCTGCACAGACACAGACTGCTCCCCATGCCCGCTATTTCACCTACTGTTCCTTTTGGTTTTCCCTTCTCTCAAACACTGCTCTTCATGCCCCCTTCCTCACATATTACTCCTTATGGTTTCCGCCCTCTCTTTTAGACAGCTTCCCCCCTCCTTTCTCACATACATTCCCTGTGATTTACCACTCTCTCATTCAGACTGCCCCCCTTCTTTTCTCACATACTGCTTCCTGTGGTTTTCCCACTCTTTGACACAGACTACTCTCCCTGTCCCACTTTCTGACATATTTCTCCCAGTCTGCTCCCTCCCTCCTTTCTCACATAGTGCTCCCTGTGGTTACCCCTCTTTCACACAAACTGGTCTACTTGGCCGACTTTCTCACATACTTTCTCTATGATTTCTCTTTCTCATAACGTCTTCCCCCTCTCTCCTTTTTCACATACAGTGCCATGTGGTTTCCCTACTCTTTCACACAGATTGGTTTCCATACCTCTCTCAGACAGCCTGCTTCCCCTCACTTCTCAAATATTGTGCCATGTGGTCCCCCCCTTCATACACACTGACCTCCATGCCCCACTATCTCAAATACTACTCCTCATGGTTCCCACTCTCTCTCTCACACAGACTGGTCTTCATGCCCCACTTTTTCACATAGCGCTCTCTGTGGTCCCTCCTGCTTTCACACAGACTGCTCACCCCTCCTTTCTCACATACTTCTCCCTGTGGTATCCCCTCTCTCTAATGCTATTTTCACACCTGCGTTGGTGTTTCCATTCTTTTGACCTGTTGTAGGACAAGATGAATGGAGCCATCTGTCAAATGAAGGACAACAACGGATTTATTGACTATAATGGGGTCCATCTGGTGTTCGTTATTTTTTTAACATCATTGGACATAAAAGTTGGCTTTGCTGGACTTTTTTATATAGGCTATATGCTGGACACTTTGATGCAGATGTGACCATAGCCTTACACAGACTGCTCCCCTTCCTTTCTAGTAGTATAATGTTGTACCGTGTTAGCCATTGAAAGTAGTGGAAGAGTGAAGAAATCAGGCGATACCTTTTAGAGGCTAACTGAGTATATTTATAAGTAAGCTTTCAGGAGTACTCGCTCCCTTCATCAGACATGGTGTGATACAAGAACTGAAAATTAACAGATTTTTATACACATGGTTTTCAAAGCATTTTAGAGTCCTTAAAAAAAATTGCAATCTAAGTAGAGAAGTTATTTACAACAGGTCAAAAAAAACAGTCTGGAAACTTGTGGTGCGTGACGGAGGGATCAGTAATTCTTGCTGTTATCTGTTTGCTATCAGGAGGTGATTTGTGACCCTCACAGGTCACACATAGTGTGATTTGAAGCTGGCATGAATATTGAGTTCAGTTCATGGTTCAAACATAGTGTGACATGAAGCTGGCATGAATATTAAGTCCAAATTGCAGAGTTTGAAATTTTTGCATAAATTTATACTCCATTTCTTTTCTTTTCTCCTGTGTCTTAAAATGTCCCATTAAAACCACAACCCGCAAATCTTCAATAGAGTGGTTTTCTCCGGAGAAATGTGCGGCCACTGGGAGATCGGTTCTGCTGTTATTAATGGTGGATCTGTGTGAGTTCATTCGTTGACTGAGTCTCTGCCCTGTTTCCCCCACATAGAGGCCTGTGGTGGGACATTGCACACACATTATGAGGTACACCACATTGGAAGACCTGCAGGAAAATGTCCCCCTAATTCTGTGCACCTGTTGTGACTGTGGGATAGGTACACTGTCAGCGGTGTGGATGTGCTTGCAGGTCATGCACCTTTTATGTAGGCAAGGTGAGGTGCCATTTTCAGTTGGGGCCTTCAGGGCACTCCGGACGATAATGCGCCTCAGGTTTGGTGGTTGTCGAAAGGAGAGGAGAGGGGGACTGAAAATATGTCCTGAGTCTACCTGGACCCCACGCCCTGGAGCTAATGCAGCACTGGATAAATATATTGACTGTTTCAGAAGCAAAGTAAAATCAGAAATCCTAGAGAAACAAAAGAAACAGGTGCATAACCTAACCCTGCAGGAACAGAAGGCTATTACATCACTGAAAGAAAATCAGGATATAATAATAAAACCAGCTGACAAAGGGGGCGCAATAGTCATAATGAATACCTCAGACTATATCCAGGAAGCAAACAGGCAACTGTCAATTCCCATCCATTACTCCAAACTTGGAAGTGATCCCACAGAGGCCTATATGAAAGAACTAAAGAGTATGATCAAGGAGTTTCCAGTCCAGATCCAGAATCAGGTAAAAGGACTTATCCCCCAAGATCCCAGGCCGGGCTGCTTCTATATGCTCCCAAAGATACACAAAGATGGCAACCCTGGGAGGCCTATCATTTCTGGCATTGGGACACTGGCAGAAAACATCTCAGGTTGGGTGGAAAATCTCCTAAAACCCCTTGTCAGGGATACTCCAAGCTATATCCAGGACACCACTGACCTTCTTAACAAACTGAATGCCCTGGGCCCTCTACCTGAGGGTACCATTTTGGCCACCATGGATGTGGAATCCCTGTATACTAACATTCCCCACAAGGATGGAGTTGCAGCATGTCGGGTACACCTGGCAAAACAAAACCTCCCAACAGAACCAGTAACGCAGCTCATACAATTCATCCTTAGCCACAACCATTTTACCTTTGGAGAGGATCTATATCTACAGCGAATGGGAACTTCAATGGGGACCAGATGTGCACCCCAATATGCAAATCTCTTTATGGCAGAAATGGAAGGAACATATTTATCAACATGCACCACCAAACCTATGATTTACCTTCGTTATATCGATGATATCCTTGTCATCTGGACTGCAGGTGAGGAGGCCCTACTTCAATTCCATAATGACTTCAATGACTTTCACCCGACCATCAACCTTAAACTTAGCTATTCAGGGAGTGAAATTCACTTTCTGGATACCACAATATACATTAAAGACCACCGGCTACTCACATCAATATACCACAAACCCACAGACAGAACGGCCTACCTGAGAAACGACAGCTTCAACCCCAAGCACACAAGACAATCTATAATCTACAGCCAGGCTATACGATACAATCGTATTTGCAACGACAAAACAGACCTGGACAAGCACCTCCTGGATCTGAGGTTGAAATTTCTCAGATTGGGATACAAACCAAAAGTGACAGACAACCAATTAAACAAAGCAGCAGCCATTAACAGAGACAGTCTGCTCACATATAGAGAGACCCAGAAAGAAGCCCAAGTGCCCCTAGTTGTCACCTACAACCCACAGCTGGAGATCCTACGAAGGATTGCCAAGGAGCTCCAACCTGTACTACATAGGGACAACAGACTCAAGGACATATTTCCAGTCCCCCCTCTCCTCTCCTTTCGACAACCACCAAACCTGAGGCGCATTATCGTCCGGAGTGCCCTGAAGGCCCCAACTGAAAATGGCACCTCACCTTGCCTACATAAAAGGTGCATGACCTGCAAGCACATCCACACCGCTGACAGTGTACCTATCCCACAGTCACAACAGGTGCACAGAATTAGGGGGACATTTTCCTGCAGGTCTTCCAATGTGGTGTACCTCATAATGTGTGTGCAATGTCCCACCACAGGCCTCTATGTGGGGGAAACAGGGCAGAGACTCAGTCAACGAATGAACTCACACAGATCCACCATTAATAACAGCAGAACCGATCTCCCAGTGGCCGCACATTTCTCCGGAGAAAACCACTCTATTGAAGATTTGCGGGTTGTGGTTTTAATGGGACATTTTAAGACACAGGAGAAAAGAAAAGAAATGGAGTATAAATTTATGCAAAAATTTCAAACTCTGCAATTTGGACTTAATATTCATGCCAGCTTCATGTCACACTATGTTTGAACCATGAACTGAACTCAATATTCATGCCAGCTTCAAATCACACTATGTGTGACCTGTGAGGGTCACAAATCACCTCCTGATAGCAAACAGATAACAGCAAGAATTACTGATCCCTCCGTCACGCACCACAAGTTTCCAGACTGTTTTTTTTGACCTGTTGTAAATAACTTCTCTACTTAGATTGCAATTTTTTTTAAGGACTCTAAAATGCTTTGAAAACCATGTGTATAAAAATCTGTTAATTTTCAGTTCTTGTATCACACCATGTCTGATGAAGGGAGCGAGTACTCCTGAAAGCTTACTTATAAATATACTCAGTTAGCCTCTAAAAGGTATCGCCTGATTTCTTCACTCTTCCACTACTTTCAATGGCTAACACGGTACAACATTATACTACTAGAAAGGAAGGGGAGCAGTCTGTGTAAGGCTATGGTCACATCTGCATCAAAGTGTCCAGCATATAGCCTATATAAAAAAGTCCAGCAAAGCCAACTTTTATGTCCAATGATGTTAAAAAAATAACGAACACCAGATGGACCCCATTATAGTCAATAAATCCGTTGTTGTCCTTCATTTGACAGATGGCTCCATTCATCTTGTCCTACAACAGGTCAAAAGAATGGAAACACCAACGCAGGTGTGAAAATAGCATTAGAGAGAGGGGATACCACAGGGAGAAGTATGTGAGAAAGGAGGGGTGAGCAGTCTGTGTGAAAGCAGGAGGGACCACAGAGAGCGCTATGTGAAAAAGTGGGGCATGAAGACCAGTCTGTGTGAGAGAGAGAGTGGGAACCATGAGGAGTAGTATTTGAGATAGTGGGGCATGGAGGTCAGTGTGTATGAAGGGGGGGACCACATGGCACAATATTTGAGAAGTGAGGGGAAGCAGGCTGTCTGAGAGAGGTATGGAAACCAATCTGTGTGAAAGAGTAGGGAAACCACATGGCACTGTATGTGAAAAAGGAGAGAGGGGGAAGACGTTATGAGAAAGAGAAATCATAGAGAAAGTATGTGAGAAAGTCGGCCAAGTAGACCAGTTTGTGTGAAAGAGGGGTAACCACAGGGAGCACTATGTGAGAAAGGAGGGAGGGAGCAGACTGGGAGAAATATGTCAGAAAGTGGGACAGGGAGAGTAGTCTGTGTCAAAGAGTGGGAAAACCACAGGAAGCAGTATGTGAGAAAAGAAGGGGGGCAGTCTGAATGAGAGAGTGGTAAATCACAGGGAATGTATGTGAGAAAGGAGGGGGGAAGCTGTCTAAAAGAGAGGGCGGAAACCATAAGGAGTAATATGTGAGGAAGGGGGCATGAAGAGCAGTGTTTGAGAGAAGGGAAAACCAAAAGGAACAGTAGGTGAAATAGCGGGCATGGGGAGCAGTCTGTGTCTGTGCAGAATTTTTTTTTTTTTTTTGATGCCTGATGAAAACAACTGACCTCTGTCTACATCAGCCCTATAGACAGTGAATGGAATGGCAGGGAGCAAGTGTGACCACCACATTCAAATTCAAGGAGGAACAAGAGGCTCCGGGGCCTTCAGTGTTCAGTGCTCAGACATTCATCAATTTCTCTTAGCTATCTGGGAAGCTTGTATGATCAGTCATACTAATGAACATAGCACTATTTTGTATTTACTATTCAGAGTTATAAAGATTTTCTCGAACCAACTTAGTGGTGACAGACTTTTGTCAAGATTGGTTCCCAATTAATACAAATGTGAATGCAAGAACTTTCTATGGTCTGGAACTTGTCAAAAACCTAACCATAATTTCCTTAGTGTAGCCGGATTATTTTCATGTGTCCCTGCCTGATAACCTGTCTACAGTAAGGAAATAATGGCTGGTTTTCTGATAAGTGTCAGACCATAGAAGGTTCCTGTATTCATTGTTGTATCCATTGGCAACCAATCAAGACAAAATGCTGCAACCACTAAGATGGTTGGAGAAAAACTTTAAAACTCTGTAAAAATTAATATAGATTCCGCACGTCGTGACTCTGCTCCTGGCTTTGTTCTCTAGTGTGTAAATAAGATAACTGAAAGAATGTGAGTATATAATTGTATGATGTGGAAGTGATATGTGAAAATATGTAATTACAATTACATACCAATAAATCAAAAATGCAAAATATGTAAAAACTGTAAAAAAAAAAAAAAGGAGGAAAAGCCCCATAGAATTCTTCAGTAGCTTTGTAGTTGCTATAAGGCTGCCACATCTCGCCACACTCCATCATCCTATTTGTGTCATCATGTCCTTAGGGAAACATGAGAAAACACCAAAGTTAAAGTTAATAATACACATCAGACTGTCACTGTCTCTACCCAAACAGAACCATAAGTCTACTCTCCTCTTCCCTGATCTATAAGTTAACCCCCCCTTCATACTAGAAGACAATTAAAGGGGTTTTCCCATCTCCCCTTTTCAGCAACTTTGCCTGCTGTCTCTTCTCACTTTCAGTATTCTTCAGCAAGCTGGGGGGAGGTGCCTTTGACTGATAAACAGGACACTATGAATAATCACAATATAGACATTGCTATTGCCATGAGAGTTTATTTATTAATATTACTAGTGATCTAGTATAAATGCAGATCAAATAATATGCACAGTAAATGTATATTACATTACACAGGTTTGTATCGAGCACTTACCATGCGTCTAGAGAACGGACTCAGTGTTATCTTTGTGTTTACATAGCGAAATAACAGACTGCAATTAGCTGACCTGATTGTCCTGAGGTAGAGCTGTATATAACAGTAAGAGCACTCAGCCCCCTCAGAGAGCAGTGACTCAAGTCATGTGTCCTGCTTATCACATAGGCCGTGCTCCATGAAAATGATGTGTAAACAGTGGGAGGAATAATTTCACATAGTAGTCATTGCTAAAGCAATGTATTGAGGAAAACTCTTGAATTTACATAAGCTAGCAGTATAGATAAGATCCTTGAGATATACCCCTTTAATTCCACAGAACGTGATACACATAAATTGAATAAAAAACACACACATATATAACAAAGAGCAACAAAAAGAAATAAAACAAGCAAGAAAAAGGAATTTATAAAATTATGAAAATCCCAACCTAAAGGTTCATCTCAATAAATTAGAATATCTTTGAAACGTTTATTTCTTTCACTAATTAAATTAAAAAAGTGACCTCCTATATTTTCTAGATTCTTTACACACAGAGTGTTCTATTTCAAGTGTTTTATTTCTGTAAATGTTGATTATGGATTACAGGTAATGAAAACCCAAATCTAAGAAAATTAGAATATTGTAAAAAGTTCAGTATTGTAAATTCAGTGTGTCACCTGCCAAGGTTTCCTAAGCCTTTAAATGGTCCCTCAGTCTGGTTCAGTAGGACACACAATCATGGAAGACGCTTATTATGAATTGTATTACTGAATTACTGAAATGAATGAACGTTTCAAAGATATTCTAATTTATTGAGATGAACCTGTATCATTAAGACCCCTTTGAGACATTGTTTTGAGCATCAGTATCCACTTGCATTCAATCCGGGCCAGGCGTTGTTGGACATTTCCACCTCTTGACCCAAATCGTTTGTGATCAATGCCTCTAACACGTAGTTGTTGCCATTGACTTGGATGGTGTTCCCAGAAGTGTTGAGCTATAGATTTCAATTTCAGTGAATTGGTCAGTACTTTTCCCTCTGTCTCTGTGATATGTTCCCTGACTGGACCTTTCTGCGCCCATGCAGGTGGTTTCACAATTTAAATACCTAGGGGTAAGGGTATCTCTTAATCTACTGGGAGTATTAAACTCTTAACCTCGATTCCCTGGTGGCCTCTATTGAGAAACAACTTAAATCAGGGCAGTTCCTTCCCCTCTCAATCTACAGCAGGATTAACCTCTTTAAAATGATTTACCGTTCTAAATTTTTATATCTATTTCACTCTTGTCCTATATTTCGATCTATGACATTCTTCCACAAATTGGACAGTATAATATGTTGAATCTACTGGCAGGGAGGAATAGCTAGATTTGGATATGTCCTTTTGGAGGCTCCTAAGTCCTGTGGGGTTATGGCAGCACCCAGTTTATATAAATACTACTTAACCTCCCAACTAGTGTATGCCCACTGGTGGATAGACCTTGCTTTGGGTAATGCGGCTACAGTTCTGGCAGGTGCTCTTTTGGGTTCATATGAAAGTTTGGTGACCTTGTCTTCCACTGTGTAGGATTCAGGGGATGTTTTCCTCATGTTCTAAGGCAGAATCTAGTAAAAGAGTCATTGTTTTGTCAGGGTTTCAGCATTATGCTTTGGGTGCATGTTATACTTATAACAATTTCTTTTATGTTGATGCTGGAAGGTTACTAGACATTTAATCAATGTGGTTAGCAAAGTATAAATACAAATATACTTTTGCAAGCTATAGCTAAGACATGACACAATCCCTTTACTTATGACGCAGCATTTTATAGAGCGCTGGCTGACTCAGACGCACGGATAAGTTTATAAAAATGTTACTCATTGTGGTATCCCTAATGAATATTCTAGAAAATAGTGTAAGAGATTTAGATTACACGGGGTCCTTAACAAATCTTACACACTCTCGGGACCACTCTACTCTACCACCATGAATTATATTGCCACACAACATTATAATAAAAGTGACATCAAAGAGAGCAGATGATGCAAAGACATCCCAGTCAGGAAGCCTTACTGGCATGCTTTTATTAATGTACATTGGTTGCAACTGGGGCATTTGCCAGGTTTTACATGTACAGTAGCATGGGAATCAACATGGCCAATCTGCAGGTGTGCCACTGAATGACCAAATTCGTTTTTTTATTTGGCAGTCTCATAAAGATGAATGGAGTGGCAATACACATTCTCCACCACTGCTGTATTCATATGGGGGTACATATGACCTCCATTCTAATGAATATTGACCCCCACTGATCAGACACTTATCACCTATCCTGTGGAAATGATGAGTCAGTAGCAATAATTGTATAAGGAAAATGCTTGTATAGAGCTATAAGTGCTATCATATATATATGTCTAATGCACCCAGATATATGTCTTATGCATCCAGATAGGAATGTCGATTTTTCGCAAAACTCTGCATGGAGTTATGTCTCAGGCAGATATGTAAATGATAACATGTGTGGTCTGATTAGACACTGGGTCTTACCACAAGAGGGCGTAAAAGTGCTTATCCCACTGCCCTATAGAAAGGCTCTTTAAGGCCACTTACGGTTAGTTTACTTCTTGGTGAAAGATCATTGACTGCTAGACATTCCTTTACAAGTCATTCAAAGACATTTTTCCAGTTAACAGACTTTTGAGAAGTGGTGCACCATTGGACTGAGAGAAGCAGGATGGTCATTTTGATGAAGTGCCTGATATTTAGGCCATTCTGACCTAGCTGTTAGGAGGTTTTGGTTTCAGAGCAGGAGTGTAACTAGCAAAGACTGGGTCCCATAGCAAACGTTTCACATGCACACACACACACACCGCCCCCACATAGCATAGCGCCCCCTTATTGGCCCTCATGTGATAAAACACACCCTTTACCTGTCCCCACACGGTATAATCACCCTTTTACATACAGAATAATGTCACACAGTGGCCCCTCCATACAGTATCATATTCCATAATGACCCCTTCACACAATGTAATGATGCACAGTGGCCTCCTCACATAGTATAATGTAACATAGTGGCCCCTCCACACAGTGAAATGTCCCAGAGTGGCCCCTCCACACAGTGTAATATCCCAGAGTGGCCCCTCCACACAGTAAATGTCCCATAGTGGCCTCCATAGAGTATAATTTCCCATAGTGGCCCCTCCACACAGTATAATGTCCCATAGTGGCCTCCATACAGTATAATGTCCCACAGTGGCCCCTCCACACAATACAATGTCCCTAGTGGCCTCTACGGTGTTTGTTACTCTTCAGACCCTAGAGTATAATGTGCAAAGGCCTAGGGGAGGTGAACAAGCATAAAAAACAGTATTACTCACCTCTCCTGGGCTCTGGCGTGGGTCTTTGGGCCTCTTCAATGACTTCACAGTCTGCTGAGGTCTGTAATTGGTGTTTGCTCACCTCCTCTGGGCCTTCAATCATTATACTCTGGGATCTGAGTAGCCCCCAGAGTATAACAATAGCAGTTTCATTTGTACGTTTTTGGTCTGAATGAAACCGCCAGACAAACCTCGCAAGACAAATCTGGTCTACAAATACTCGACCTTACTTACCAATTCCTGCATCTGCCTATGGCCGCTTCCGCTTCCCCTTCAGTCTCCAGTGATGTTGGATGTATGGGGCCCCCTGGAGGGCTGAAGGGATAGTGGTGGCTCAGTGTGTCAAAATTCGTGAAAAAACCTAGCTTAACCCGGGTGCCATGTCACATCTATAAATATCCATAATTTTGTGATATTTGTAGCTCTAGTAAAAAAAGAGTTATATTTTTGATATATGTATTTGTATTATACAGTGGGGAAAAAAAGTATTCAGTCAGCCACCAATTGTGCAAGTTCTCCCACTTAAAAAGATGAGGCCGGCCTGTAATTGACATCATAGGTAGACCTCAACTATGAGAGACAAAATGAGAAAACAAATCCAGAAAATCACATTGTCTGATTTTTAAAGAATTTTTTTGCAAATTATGGTGGAAAATAAGTATTTGGTCACCTACAAACAAGCAAGATTTCTGGCTCTCACAGACCTGTAACTTCTTCTTTAAGAGGCTCCTCTGTCCTCCACTCATTACC
Organism: Leptodactylus fallax; assembly: GCA_947044405.1. Taxonomy (NCBI): domain Eukaryota; kingdom Metazoa; phylum Chordata; class Amphibia; order Anura; family Leptodactylidae; genus Leptodactylus; species Leptodactylus fallax. The sequence continues at coordinate 1,455,817 of CAMRHE010000194.1, forward strand.
TGTAGTAATGGCTCCTGTTTGACATTGTTATCAGTATAAAAGACACCTGTCCACAACCTCAAACAGTCACACTCCAAACTCCACTATGGTGAAGACCAAAGAGCTGTGGAAGGACACCAGAAACAAAATTGTAGACCTGCACCAGGCTGGGAAGACTGAATCTGCAATAGGCAAGCAGCTTGGTGTGAAGAAATCAACTGTGGGAGCAATAATTAGAAAATGGAAGACATATAAGACCACTGATAATCTCCCTCGATCAGGGGCTCCTCACAAGATCTCACCCCGTGGGGTCAAAATTATCACAAGAACGGTGAGCAAAAATCCCAGAACCACACTGGGGGAACTAGTGAATGACCTGCAGAGAGCTGGGACCAACATAACAAAGGCTACCGCCAGTAACACACTACGCCGCCAGGGACTCAGATCCTGCAGTGCCAGACGTGTCCCCCTGCTTAAGCCAGTACATATCCGGGCCCATCTGAAGATTGCTAGAGAGCATTTGGATGATCCAGAAGAGTATTGGGAGAATGTCATATGGTCAGATGAAACTAAAGTAGAACTGATTGGTAAAAACACAACTCGTCGTGTTTGGAGGAGAGTGAATGCTGAGTTGCATCCAAAGAACACCATACCTACTGTGAAGCATGGGGGTGGCAACATCATGCTTTGGGGCTGTTTCTCTGCAAAAGACCAGGACGACTGATCCATGTACATGAAAGAATGAATGGGGCCATGTATGGTGAGATTTTGAGTGCAAACCTCCTTCCATCAGCAAGGGCATTGAAGATGAAACGTGGCTGGGTCTGTCAGCATGACAATGATCCCAAGCATACCGCCAGGGCAATGAAGGAGTGGCTTCATAAGAAGCATTTCAAGGTCCTGGAGTGGCCTACACAGTCTCCAGATCTCAACCCCATAGAAAACCTTTGGAGGGAGTTGAAAGTCCGTGTTGCCCAGCGATTGCCCCAAAACATCACTGCTCTAAAGGAGATCTGCATGGAGGAATGGGCCAACATACCAGCAACAGTGTGTGCCAACCTTGTGAAGACTTACATAAAACGTTTGACCTCTGTCATTGCCAACAAAGGATATATAACAAAGTATTGAGATGAACTTTATTTGTTATTGACCAAATACTTATTTTCCACCATAATTTGCAAATAAATTCTTTAAAAATCAGACAATATGATTTTCTGGGTTTGTTTTCTCATTTTGTCTCTCATAGTTGAGGTCTACCTATGATGTTAATTACAGGCCGGCCTCATCTTTTTAAGTGGGAGAACTTGCACAATTAGTGGCTGACCAAATACTTTTTTTCCCCACTGTATGTATTTCTGGCCCATCACACTGTATATGATCCCGTTTTTCTGGCCCCACAGAATATGAACCCCTCTTTTACCCCCCAAACAGCATATGAGCCCCCTATTTATGGCCCCCACACAATTTATGACACCTTTTATACCCCCCCACACACAGCATATGGCCCTTTTTTTAAAGCCCACCCACAGTATATGACCCCCTGTTATCCCCTCACCCTAACACAGAGTAGTGGCCGATACTTTTTACTCACCTGTCCACACTCCAGTCCTGGCCGCCCATCTCTGTCGCCTCCAGGGTGCGCTGTTGCCGACGCTCAAGAAGGCCGGGACGCTGTACGTAGCGTCCCGGCCTTCTTCGTCGTTGTGACGTCAGTGTAGCGCCACCTAGAGGAGGCAGCGGCCAGGACAGGAGTGTGGACAGGTGAGTAAAAAGTATCAGCAGCTGCTTATTGCAATAACACTATAAGTAGCTGCTGATGTGTGTCACCCCAAATGTCTGTGCCACGTGTGTCATAGGTTCGCCATCACTTTCCAAGAGCCACATGTGTTGCTTCTCATTGCAGAGCTTTCAGCTGGTATTTTTCAGAAGGATAATGCTCGATACACAGCAAGGATATCCCAGGAATGTCTGCAATAGACTGCAACATTTTTTTTGCCCGTCCGGTCGGCAGATTTATCGCCATGCAAGCATTTACTGTATGGGACCAACTGGGACACCAGCTTCGGCAACCTACAAGTGTGCAGGATCTACAGACCAAGCTGCAACATCTGTGGGCAAATGTGCCACAGAATACCATATAGAACTTGTATGTCTTCAAGCACAATCGTATCTCATCTTGTATCCAGGCTACAGGCGGTTCAACAGGGAACTAGAGCCTCCGTTCAATTGTATAGTTTTCCCCAAAAAACTTCTCCTTTTGCTCTATTTTTTGTCAACGATATATATAAAGATAAATGTATATATATATATACAGTGCTGGCCAAAAGTATTGGCACCCCTGCAATTCTGTCAGATAATACTCAATTTCTTCCAGAAAATGATTGCAATCACAAATGCTTTGGTAATAAGATCTTCATTTATTTTGCTTGCAATGAAAAAACACAAAAGAGAATGAAAAAAAAAGTCAAATCATTGATCATTTTACACAAAACTCCAAAAATGGGCCGGACAAAAGTATTGGCACCCTCAGCCTAATACTTGGTAGCACAACCTTTAGACAAAATAACTGCGAACAACCGCTTCCGGTAACCATCAATGAGTTTCTTACAATGCTCTGCTGGAATTTTAGGCCATTCTTCTTTGGCCAATTTCTCCAGGTCCCTGAGATTTGAAGGGTGCCTTCTCCAAACTGCCAATTTGAGATCTCTCCACAGGTGTTCTATGGGATTCAGGTCTGGACTCATTGCTGGCCACTTTAGAAGTCTCCAGTGCTTTCTCTCAAACCATTTTCTAGTGCTTTTTGAAGTGTGTTTTGGGTCATTGTCCTGCTGGAAGACCCATGACCTCTGAGGGAGACCCAGCTTTCTCACACTGGGCCCTACATTATGCTGCAAAATTTGTTGGTAGTCTTCAGACTTCATAATGCCATGCACACGGTCAAGCAGTCCAGTGCCAGAGGCAGCAAAGCAACCCCAAAACATCAGGGAACCTCCGCCATGTTTGACTGTAGGGACCGTGTTCTTTTCTTTGAAGGCCTCTTTTTTTTTCCTGTAAACTCTATGTTGATGCCTTTTCCCAAAAAGCTCTACTTTTGTCTCATCTGACCAGAGAACATTCTTCCAAAAAGTTTTTGGCTTTCTCAGGTAAGTTTTGGCAAACTCCAGCCTGGCTTTTTTATGTCTCTGGGTCAGAAGTGGGGTCTTCCTGGGTATCCTACCATACAGTCCCTTTTCATTCAGACGCCGACGGATAGTACGGGTTGACACTGTTGTACCCTCGGACTGCAGGGCAGCTAGAACTTGTTTGGATGTTAGTCGAGGTTCTTTAGCCACCATCCGCACAATCTTTCGTTGAAATCTCTCGTCAATTTTTCTTTTCCGTCCACATCTAGGGAGGTTAGCCACAGTGCCATGGGCTTTAAACTTCTTGATGACACTGCGCACGGTAGACACAGGAACATTCAGGTCTTTGGAGATGGACTTGTAGCCTTGAGATTGCTCATGCTTCCTCACAATTTTGCTTCTCAAGTCCTCAGACAGTTCTTTGGTCTTCTTTCTTTTCTCCATGCTTAATGTGGTACACACAAGGACACAGGACAGAGGTTGAGTCAACTTTAATCCATTTCAACTGGCTGCAAGTGTGATTTAGTTATTGCCACCACCTGTTATGTGCCACAGGTAAGTAACAGGTGCTGTTAATTACACAAATTAGAGAAGCATCACATGATTTTTCAAAGGGTGCCAATACTTTTGTCCACCCCCTTTTTATGTTTGGTGTGGAATTATATCCAATTTGGCTTTTTGACAATTCTTTTTGTGGTTTTCCATTGGAGACAAATTAAATGAAGATATTATTACCAAAGCATTTGTGATTGCAATCATTTTCTGGAAGAAATTGAGTATTATCTGACAGAATTGCAGGGGTGCCAATACTTTTGGCCAGCACTGTATATATATATATATATATATATATATATATATATATATATATACACAAACACACACATAATAAGTATGCTGAGCTAGATGTGATGTACGTCCAAATTTCTATCCCAATCTAACCCTTTACCCTGCATTTTTTGCCTCATACAAGATATGTCTGGTCTGGGAACTGACACTGCAAACAGATTTAGCTTTCTTGCCATGACTGTATGCAAAGATAAAAATAGTGCCACTTTTTGAGAGGACTGCCAGCATGGGATAGATTTGACTGACAGGCACACATTGCCTGTTCTCTAGGATCTGGGCTTCTAGGTGAGAAAACATCTCTCAGTCTCTCTTTATGCAGACTAGCTGGGACATCTCTGTCTGCCCAGAGACAGTTCACTCAAGGATTGATATTACCAAAAGATATGAGATAGCACTGATACTGAAAATCTCCAAATCCACAGTCAAAAAGACAATATAAGGTAACAGAATGTACTCATTGAACAAGTAACTATTATGTAAGCATTGTTCAGATATTGTACATATATATATATACTGTTTAGAAAAGGATTAATTACTTGTGTGTATATATACAGCCAAAATGTAATATATAAGCATTGCATATAAGCATGAAATCTTTATATTGTAAGAATATTGCACATGGGAATACTTACACATTAACATTCCTGCCATCCTGGGCTAATCCTAGACATCCATTATTTGCAACATTTTATCAGTCATAGTATATTGTAGGATTATATGCTCTGTGCATGTATATATTTTATAGAATATTGCAATGCAAATTCAGATGTTCTACATACTTGTAATCTTAGCTCCAGGCCTATAGAAAACCACAAATGACACATAATATCAGATATATATTTAGTCATGTAACATATTCACACATAATGTCTTGATCAAGATATACATTGCAGTAAACCTATAAGATGTAAATAACTCCAACATCTTCGTGATCTATCATATTTCTTTATTTTATTCTAGTATGGATATGAATTCTGCACCCTCTGTAGATCAACATGGAAACTATATACATTCACTGGTAAGTAGTTTGGGTAGACTAAGAGAGTAGTTGTCATAGTCTGTTGTAGTCAGGTGGTGGTGCCAATCTAAGGAATAATCCCATGTCAATATATAAGAAAAGATGGCACTTTCTAGGCTCACATGTAAATTAGGTTGCAGGAGGAGAAAAGGTTGTATAGGAGAAAGGTGAGCAAATAATTTTCAGACATTTTGGTCCACCCAGACATTAATCTCTGAGACAAAAAGAGGCATATACATGTCTCTGAAACATATATGACTGTGCCAGTCAAAATCACAATGATGATGGCACTGCTGCACATTGTGATACCTCAGTTTAGCTCTTTGTCCTTGCATCTAAGTTAAAATATTTTCATGATAAAGCCAGTGTCCAGTACAAATGTAAATAATTTTTTTCAGCAGACCTAACCACACCTAAATGAAAAGGTGTCCTGAACCCCAACTAGAAGGGGAACTGCATAATATGACAGCCAACTGCAGTAGGATGTATTGATTTTCTTGGATTTACTCCCAGGACATTTCTTCCCTTTCATTTCTCATTTGGCACATTGCAAAAGCTCGGCTGTGAGTGTTATGTTCACTGGACATGTGCTGGATATGGGTGCATCAGCGACAACTAGTCTGTTTAGAGGAACAGCAAGGTTGACTCAGTAAGGGAGATAAACACTTGCATATCCATAATGTAGATTATATGTGCATTTTAGACTAATTTCAATTATTCATGGACCACAGAACTTGAAATAATAACAGGACAACATATATGTTATCATATTTGTTTTACATTTTATTCTATATAGTTGTCTGTGCATTGGCAGTGGCCTTATGGATACCTCACCAGACCACATGGTCTATACAAGCATGGTAGATTTAATTAACCAAATTTTGTGCCCATACAGTTCTGGTGATTTCCACCTAAAACAAAAATAGCCTTACAAAATGGAACAGAGCAGGAGAAGGTTTGAATTGCTTCAGCCCTTTACTTCCTCCCTGCTGAGACAGACATATCTAAAAAGTTTTGAATATGTTATCCAAACAGGGAATTGCAAGCTGCCTTTAGAGTGAACTCGCTAGCTAATAAAGCTCTGTGATCACCGCAGCGTCTGCATGTGATCCTTGCAGTGTGGTAGGGGTGGAGAATGTGTAATGTGAGCTAGCAGGCTTATAGCCATAGTGACCCTGACGGGGCTGCAGCATGAATGGCTGAGCTTTAGATGGGTTTTCCCATGAACATAACCATGTTTAAATTTAGACAGTTAAACGTTTTGCAAAGTTTTAAAGATTTTCTCTAACCGTCTTAGTGGTTACATTCTTTTGTCCATGGTTGACAGTGGATATGAGCATGAATGTAGTAACATTTTATGGCCTGGCACTTGTCAAAACCCAGTCACGATTTCCTTATTGTGGCCGGGTTATCTTCCTGTGCACGCACTGTCCCTGCCTATTAACCTGGTCATAATAAGTAAATCATACCTGGGTTTCTGACAAATGCCAGACCATAGAAAGTTCCTACATTCATGGCTGTATCCATTGGCAACCTATCAAGACAAAAGACTGTCAGCACTAAGATGGTTAGAGATAATCTTTAAAAATTATATTTGGAAAAAAATTTTAGTTAAATTAATTTTAGGCTAAGGCCCCACGTAGCAGGCTGCAGCAAAAAAGCGCTGCGGAAATAACTGTGGGTTTCCTCTGTGGACTCTCTGCTTCCATTATACTTATAGGTAAACCGCCAGCATTTCTGTAGGTATAATTGACGTGCTGCAATTTCCAAAACCTCAACAGTTTTGGAGATCGCAGTGTGTCCACTGCGCATATTTTCCCACAATGTGTGGATGGGATTCGCTAGAACTTTGCAGGAACTGTAAAACACCACGGGTTTTGCCGTGGCGAAATTGCAGCATTTTTGCTTGGTGGGGCCCCAGCCTAAATGTGGTTATTTTCCCAGGAAAACCCCTTTAAGGCTGAGGCCCCATGTTACAGAAAGTACTCCACCCCGACACATGTTTCGCCGTAAGGTGGGGAACTGGTCAGGTGAGGTTACACTTGGAAGTTTATTCATTTTGGTATACATCTTTGAGTAATTACTTGTCAGGATCGTGTCACTTATCTTTTTTACATGGCAACATGGATTTTGGGTTGCTTTCACCATAGTATCATATGGTATGTTTACTAACTATGCACAGGTGTCAGTCCCTGACTGTCTATTTTCATTGCTATTTATACATTGTTTATGCCCCAGTGTTCCCCATTTGGTTATTTATTATGTGGTGTCTCCATTTTTTGAATCCCTTTGTCTATGTATGTGGTAACTTATTTATGTATTAATGAAATGAAATTGTTTTATAATTCAGTGGTCATGTTTTATTTGGTTATTGATTACTCCAAAAATGAGGTATACATTATGTATGCTAGTTTTTTGGTGCAAATTATCCCAGAAATCTGCAGCATTTTTATTAGTTTATCTGTCCCAGTGTCACATGTTAAGTGCCACCTCTTCCTGATAAGCCTTGGCCACTTGTTGAACAAGAAAACGGTTAAAAAGTGTCTAAAACACTTAGTAAATGAGATGTAAAGTATGTAGACCATTTTTGGTGGCATTCCACCAAAATTCTGGGGCATTTTCGTTAGCTTATTTTCCCCAATTGTATTTTAATTATAATTTATATAAGTTTATTGCAGTCTGCAGACAGTTGTTCAGAAGTCTGGTGGCAGTAGTGTGCGAGAGGGGAGGCAATTCCAAAGACAGACTCCATGTTTTCTTTTCACAATGCAAATTAGAAAAATATATATTTGGCTAGAATAGCTTGACTAATTTTCTTGACGTGTAGTCCTTAGTCGTAAAGGAGAGCATTGCCAACTGTGGTTGTTAGCTACACAACATATGTATCAATGTCTAGAGTTAGAACCCAATGATAAGGTTGTATCTCTTTTATACATAATTTTATAGTCTGTCACATTAAAGACATCTGTTTTAGGCATTGTGAGATTGTTGAAAATATATTATAGGCAAAATAGAAAAAATAATTCCAGTAGTGAAAAGAAGCTCACCTATCTCAGTTCCAGATATGTAATATCTACTTGTCCACAGTTTTCCTCCATAGCGCTGCCAGAACTGTAGTTGCTGACAGTACATATGTTTATGGCACACCATCATGGATTGAGTGACAAGGCTGGATCCAATATTGTTCCAACAGGACTATCTGTTTTTGTTGCTTATTGAAGGCTGACCTCTTATTTAACAATCTAAAGAAGACCAACTAACCTGGAGCATGTTCACTTTGATGCTTTCTTATGCCATGTTTCTGGGATCCACAAAATCTTGGCAGACAGCACAACTCTCTGTACAGCACAAGTATCTGTGGCTGTCAAAACATTATTTTAGCCAAGATCAGTTTTATGATGCTTGCAAAACAATGTATAATTTTCAGTGCTAGAAAATGTTGCCTTAAAATGGGTGCATAGGTATGTGTAAACTTTTTTGCTGGCATCTTTGAAACTAAAAGTAAACCATGCCATGCATTAGTTTTTGGTTTACTGCGGTAATAAGTAGTTAGTACCTTTAGCCACGTTGAAATATATCGACTGAGAAAACATTTTTAGAATAAATGGAGGGAGTATAATGTAAATTGCGCAAAACAGATATAGTGGACTAATGACTTTTTGTCTATTGCTTATAAGTCTTATTATAATCACACAAGTCTTAAGGTACAGAAAGCAAGGTGCCTTAGGCCTCTACAGCAAGACTTCCATATTTCACTAGTATTAACATGAGAGCCTCTAATATTCACTTAGTTATAGCAGCAACTCTTTCACAGTAGTCACAGTAATGTTCCCAAAGTAATTGCCATAAGCCCCCTTCTCTAGCAGGGCCTCTGCTGCTAAAGTTACACTTTAAGCTGGTAAGGTCATAATAGAGGCATAGCTAGAAGCGGCTGCAGCGGTGGCACTTGCTACTGACCTTGGACCAAGGGGGCTCAGAGGTCTCTACCATATAAAATATACCACTATTCTAAATGGAACAAGATAGGAAGGGGTCCCTTTATAAATTTTGCACTGGAGCCCAGGAGCTTTAAGTTATGCCTCTGGCTGGTAAGCTATGTGAGTGACATCACCAGTCCCTCTCCAGCGACCGCTGAGGCCACTGATTCATGGGGTCACGTGGGGTCACGTCTTTATTCCAAACCAATTTCTGATCAATGCCTTTAAGGTTGCTTAAGGGGCCATTCACACGGCGGAAAATGAAGAAGAATTCCTCTTCATTTTCTGACCATCGTCTCCCCGTCTACCGTCGTGGCTTTCTGCCGCTGATTAGGCCGAGATAAATGGTCCTAATTAGCGTGAAGTCTCGAGACATGGACTCCGCAGCTAAATCAGCCGCAGCATCTGCAGCAACTTCGAGCAGGACGCTTATTTTTTCAGCATCCTGCTGCGATCTCTACCTTCCATTGAAAACAATGGGAGGCAGAATCTGGCACCCAAATCTGCATCAAATTCCAACATGTGAACACCTCCAATATTATTGGTTTGTCTTACATTATAGTCACTTCTGCCTATCACCATAACATGGACTATGTAGAATATATCACACAACAATAAACCAAATTGTGCTAGTATATAGAATATGTTCATGATAGTTAATAACTGTAAAACACCAACCTTTTCCTTATTTTGAGCTCACATCCCATGACAGTAGTTTCTTTACTAATGGGAGGGACTTCTGTCTTTCAGGACAATCAGGATGGAAGATACTCACAAACTGACAGGCAGCTCCAGATGGAACAGAGGAAAAGCTGGGGGGAATGGATAAAAGACTTAAAAATCTTCATCTGGAATCCAGAGAAAAAAGAAGTACTAGGACGAAATGGGAAAAGCTGGGGTAAGGAAAGAAAATCACTACGACCTAAGATCTAGTAAACTGAATGCCTGCTGTATGATAATACATATTCTGCAAATTTATCATATTGATGTTCTACACAATGCCTTCACAAGCTGAGGTTTCAATGCTATGACATCTTGATGCTCTCACTTTGCTACCGACAGGGTCTTATATTATTTTTTTTCTCCGAAAAAAGGGCTAGGGCTTATTTTCGGGGTAGGTCTTGATTTTTTCCATGAACAACAATCACACATTTGATCGCTTTTTATTTCATCTTTTATCAGAGGTGAAACAGCGAAAAAACAGCAGTTCGGCACTTTTGATTTTTTTTTTTTTCGGCATTCACGATAGAAGTAAAATATTGTTAGAAGTTTGTAGAGTGGGCATTTTCGGACACAGGGATACCTATGTGTATGTGTTTCACAGTAATATTTTATTTTTATATGTATTCTAGTGAAAGTGGGAGTGGGCTTGAACTTTTATTTAGTTTTTTTTATATTTTTTAACTTTTTTTTTTTTTTTTTTTTTACTATTTACCCCTCCTAGGGGGCTTGAACCTGCAATCATCAGATTATCTATATTACTAATGAGGCTGGTCATAGCCTCAATAGTAATATTCCTATGACAAGCCTGGGAGCCTTCATAACGCTCCCGACTGTCAAAGGAACAGGTCGGCTCCCGCAACGTGAAAGGTGCGGGGCTGATGGGGATCGGCCCTGAGGATAGTTTCTCTGCTTTGGGGGGTCGATTTGGAGGGGGGGGGGTCACGGACTGGCACACTCAACAATGCATGTGATCAGAGTGAACTCTGATCGCAGGCATTAACTGCGGGTCTCCGCTGCACAAGGAGACCTGGTATAGTAGCTATAGGGGGTGGGAACTGGCCCTAGGGACTGCAGGGGGGGATGCGCGGAGGTCACACTTAGCAAAGCCCGCAGTCAGAGTCCAAGAGTCCATTCTGATCGCGGGCATTAACTCCGGCGGTTGTGCTACTTTGATGGGCAGGAGAGGGGGTCACGCTCAACAATGCCTACGATCAGGGTAGACACTGATCGTGGGCATTAACACCAGGTCTCTGCGGAGACCCGGTACGGCAGCTACGGTAGCCGCTCTGCAACAGGCTGCCATGTTTAAGGACCCAGCATCCGCTGTAATCGCACGGCAGATGTCGGGAAGGGGTTAAATTAGCTAGGGCTTATTTTTGGAGTAGGGCTTATATTTCATGCCTACTCCAAAAATCCTGGAAAATGTAGCTAGGGCTTAGGGCCTCAATATACAGTGCTGGCCAAAAGTATTGGCACCCCTGCAATTCTGTCAGATAATACTCAATTTCTTCCAGAAAATGATTGCAATCACAAATGCTTTGTTAATAATATCTTCATTTAATTTGTCTTCAATGGAAAACCACAAAAAGAATTGTCAAAAAGCCAAATTGGATATAATTCCACACCAAACATAAAAAAGGGGGTGGACAAAAGTATTGGCACCCTTTTAAAAATCATGTGATGCTTCTCTAATTTGTGTAATTAACAGCACCTGTTACTTACCTGTGGCACATAACAGGTGGTGGCAATAACTAAATCACACTTGCAGCCAGTTGAAATGGATTAAAGTTGACTCAACCTCTGGCCTGTGTCCTTGTGTGTACCACATTGAGCATGGAGAAAAGAAAGAAGATCAAAGAACTGTCTGAGGACTTGAGAAGCAAAATTGTGAGGAAGCATGAGCAATCTCAAGGCTACAAGTCCATCTCCAAAGACCTGAATGTTCCTGTGTCTACCGTGCGCAGTGTCATCAAGAAGTTTAAAGCCCATGGCACTGTGGCTAACCTCCCTAGATGTGGACGGAAAAGAAAAATTGACGAGAGATTTCAATGAAAGATTGTGCGGATGGTGGCTAAAGAACCTCGACTAACATCCAAACAAGTTCTAACTGCCCTGCAGTCCGAGGGTACAACAGTGTCAACCCGTACTATCCGTCGGCGTCTGAATGAAAAGGGACTCTATGGTAGGATACCCAGGAAGACCCCACTTCTGACCCAGAGACATAAAAAAGCCAGGCTGGAGTTTGCCAAAACTTACCTGAGAAAGCCAAAAACTTTTTGGAAGAATGTTCTCTGGTCAGATGAGACAAAAGTAGAGCTTTTTGGGAAAAGGCATCAACATAGAGTTTACAGGAAAAAAAAAGAGGCCTTCAAAGAAAAGAACACGGTCCCTACAGTCAAACATGGCGGAGGTTCCCTGATGTTTTGGGGTTGCTTTGTTGCCTCTGGCACTGGACTGCTTGACCGTGTGCATGGCATTATGAAGTCTGAAGACTACCAACAAATTTTGCAGCATAATGTAGGGCCCAGTGTGAGAAAGCTGGGTCTCCCTCAGAGGTCATGGGTCTTCCAGCAGGACAATGACCCAAAACACACTTCAAAAAGCACTAGAAAATGGTTTGAGAGAAAGCACTGGAGACTTCTAAAGTGGCCAGCAATGAGTCCAGACCTGAATCCCATAGAACACCTGTGGAGAGATCTCAAAATGGCAGTTTGGAGAAGGCACCCTTCAAATCTCAGGGACCTGGAGAAATTTGCCAAAGAAGAATGGTCTAAAATTCCAGCAGAGCATTGTAAGAAACTCATTGATGGTTACCGGAAGCGGTTGTTCGCAGTTATTTTGTCTAAAGGTTGTGCTACCAAGTATTAGGCTGAGGGTGCCAATACTTTTGTCCGGCCCATTTTTGGAGTTTTGTGTAAAATGATCAATGATTTGACTTTTTTTCATTCTCTTTTGTGTTTTTTCATTGCAAGCAAAATAAATGAAGATCTTATTACCAAAGCATTTGTGATTGCAATCATTTTCTGGAAGAAATTGAGTATTATCTGACAGAATTGCAGGGGTGCCAATACTTTTGGCCAGCACTGTATATATATATATATATATATATATATATATATATATATAGTTAACCTGAACTTCTGCTCCAGAGATAAATTGCTGTAGCGTGATATCTTACTGTAGAGGACAACAAAAAAACAATAAGAAGTCAAAGAAAAAAAAAAATGATAACTTTTCATTGGCTTTTGTTGTCTCCTGTGATAAGACATCATCATGCTACATAATTTCTTCTGATAAATTGTCGCCTTTTACTTTTTGATATAAATAAAGAATAAAAAAAAGACATCACACTACAGCAATTTATCTTGCTCCAAAAGCCAATGAAAAGTCATTAAAAAACCTTCTATCCTGCTTCAGGAGTTCGGGTTAACTCTGTTACGTGTGTGTGTGTGTGTGTATATATATATATATATATATATATATATATATATATATATCGGTTTTGTCATTGACTTTAGATAATTGTTTAAGTTTTTATTTTTTCATTTTAGTTTGAAAGAGATTTATTAAAATAGTGTGGTAACGTAAAACATAGTAAGGAGCAAAGTAAGCATAATGTAGGTACAGGTATATAAAGGGAAACAAGTGAAAATCAGAGGTACTGCTATACATGTAAGAATCAACATAGACATAAACATAAAATGGGGAAGGGTTATAAAGGGATATTAAAAACCTAAAACCTGGGTAGGGAAGAGGACGGGGTATCTAGTGTTATAGTGCATATGGTGAATGAAAAGGGAAAACCAGGAAGTCGCCTGATGGAAGGTGTTAGAGGAGGGCATTCAATCCAGCTATAGGGTCAGAGCTGAAGACAATATGGAAGACCTGAGATGCTAGACCTGTGGACCCAAGGTGCCCAGACCTTATCAAAGAACGGGCAAGTATCAGAGATGGTGGTGTTAATCTTTTCAAACATATTTTTGCATTTTAATCGTTAAAAGAGGAAACAAGACAAAACAAACAGTCACTCAGTGCAAGAGACAAGGAGAAATGAAGAAACATTAGTAATAACAACATTCCAATACAGTATTGTGTACAGCTATCAGTAATGTATTTGGTGACCATTGACAAGTGAGTGCCACTAATCTGTCACACACACATACACACAGAGTCAAACACACTACTCTGAGGATATTAGATCAAGATAGAGATGGTATGCTTGTCTCAGCATTAAGCCACAGATCCCAGACTTGCAGGAAACCATCCAGAGTGTCTCTATATGTTAACTTGTATTTGGGCAGGTCAGTCACTATTAATTGTATCCATGGAGAGATGGAAGGGACTTTAGTGAGTTTTCAGTCAAGAAGAATGTTTTATAGCATAGAATGCTAGATGTCTGTGCAACTTTCTCCTATACTTATTGGGTCATTGGACCAAATTTATTATGTATGCCAGTTTTCTGGTGTAAATGTGGCGCATTATTTGGGACATGCCCATTTATCTCCATGAAATGCGCCTCATTTGTCAACTAGTTTTAATTTTTTTCTTGTTTCAGTCTTTGATTCAATTTTTTTCTATGCTGCTATGAGCAGTCAGTTGTGCATTTTGTGCCTTTTTTGAACTTTTTTTTTGCTTTTTTTTAACTGCAATTTTCTGTAAAAGCCAGATATTTGTCAGCTGAATTAATAAAGAGGGATTTTCCGAATCCTTTTCACTACAATGGCACATCTGGTGATCAAAACATACAACAAAATTACAGCATCTGAAAGTGCCCTTATGAAGTACATCAAAGGCAGTCTAAATGGTTTATTTTCCCAGCAGAAAAGTTTCCATTCACCAGCTGAACTCTTTAGAGAAAATGAGGTTTAAAATACATTTTATTACCAAAGGTTTAAAACGATAGTTTTCCCATAGCTGACAAAAATAAAGTCGAGTTCAGGCAGTGGGGATTGGGAGAGGTGGGTTTGTCTTCTGACTCTAATAACACATCTGTTAAAGGGGTTTTCTGCATACAACAGGTGGTCAATGGCCACTAAATATGCAGTACAATAAATGGACCTCTAGCATGAATATTACTAATAGGGGTATTCCTGGCTGTGAAATACAGGCTGGCGTATACCACCAAATGTAGCTGTCTTAGTGTCTATATACATATAAATGTAAATCCAAGCACTCCGTTGGTTATACAAAAAGTGAAAAAAATGTATTTGTGTTTCCCAATTTATCCTTGTCCATACAGCAGTACAGGGTTATATAAGAGTAGAGAAGTTAACATGTAGACTTGTAAATACTTGGCAGAGTCTCCCAGACGTTTCGGTTGTTAAACCTTCCTCGGTGGGAGTATTCAGGTGCCAAATCAAGTAGATGCTGAGGTGTATAGAGAAGGCACATGTCATGCCTGCAGCCAGTATTTACAAGTCTACATGTTAACTTCTCTAATCTTATATAAGGCCCGGTTCACATCTGTGTTTGGGTTTCCGTTTGGGGAATCCGCTTGGGGACCCCCCAAGCAGCACTTTCCTCTCTGCATGTTTCGTGCGGAAACCAAGTGGAAACCACACGGACCCCATTATAGTCTATGGGGTCCGCGGGTTTCCTAGGTCAACTGCTTTTTTATGCGTATAGGTTTCCATTCGGGGGGTCCCCAAGCGGACTCCCCTATACGGAAACCGAACGCAGATGTGAACTGGGCCTTACACTGTACTGCTGAATGGACAAGGATAAATTGTGAAACACAAATAAAAATTTTTTCACTTTTTGCATAACCAACGGAGTGCTTGGATTTATACTTATACTAATACAGCTCTGACAAGCCATCCAAATAGCACCCTATTTTATTATACGTAGTGCAGAACAATATTTAAATACTAAGTGTCTATATACATGCCTTATTGGCAGCCTGATAGGGATTAGTTTATATCCCGGGACTATTTAGCGCTTGTTTTAGCAGGAATAAAAAAAAAAAAAGTTTTCTCAAATGCCCTCCATGACAGCACCACAGGAGGTTGTATCTCTTCCCACTATTAGGGACAGGAAAAGCACACAAGAGGTTAAATAGCCCCTCCCCTTCCTCCCTCTTCAGTGTTTTCTCCTATCCCCATTAGTGGGCAGACAAGATGTTTGGAGCATACTTACCCGACAGAGTGGGGTCCAGTGCGGCTGTCCCTGCAGGTCTGTGCCATCTCTCCGCGGAGACTCGGTAGGTCCATCTCCTCCTGCACCATCCTGGGACAGTGGAGATGAGTATCGCGGGCCTCGGTCCCTCTTCGGAGGCTCCCTGGCCTGTAGAGTCCCCTGCCTGTACTCAGAGCCAGCATTCCCGGCTGGGATACACGCCGATGCCGCTTCCGGTCGTGGTGACGTCACTTCCGGTTGCGGAGAAAGACGCTAAAGGAGGGAGATTTGAAAACTTTAGCGTCCTGAACAGGTGCAGGTGGACCGGAAGCATTCCTATTCGTGGAATGCAGTACGCTGGTCGTCGGTGGCTGGTTTAAAAAGCCTCCCAGACCAAGAGGCTTTCTCCTCAAGGTAGGACCATCTGTGTCTGTTTGTTATAATGCCTGGAGATGAGGTCTCTAGAGTGGTGTATGAGCCTGGCGTACCCCCAGCCCCAGTGAGTAATCTGGTAATGGGATGTTACATGGTATGATTAGGGGAATTCTCATGTTCCTTTATTGTCATGTATTTATTTAGGAAAAAGAATCTAAAGATGTGTCTTCTAAATCTAAGAAAGTGCTGTATGTAAAAAATGTGCCATCTGTGAGAAAAAGCTTTCTTCCACGTCCAAAAAATCTTTATGTCAGTCTTGCACTGAAAAGATAATTAAAGAGGAACAGTCGTCTTTAATGGAGGAAATTAAAGGGATGGTTTGGCATGAGATCCAGTCCTCCCTAGCTTCTTTTTCCCATGCCTTTTCCTCTGCTGAGCCACAACCTGCAGCCAAAAAGAGGAAGTTAATTACTGATCCAGATTCGGATAATAGTGACGTTTACGTCCCATCTGTGTCCAAAGATTTCCTGGAAGAAGGGGAATTACCGGGGCCTTCAGATATTGAAGATAGAAGATATTACTTCTCATCTGCATTTACTCAGGAGCTTCTTTCTGCCATTAGAAGCACCATGAATATAGACGATGTTCAGGAGAAGCAAACCATTCAGGATTTGCTGGGCTCAGGCCAAATAAATTTTTCCCATTCATGAGAATTTAGAGTGTCTAATTCAGGATAAATGGCTACATCTGGAGAAAAGACTGTTTCTGTCTCAAGAGATTAAGGACAGATTTCCCTTTGATGAATCTAAAATCAAAGGTTGGGCTGAAGTGCTAAAAATTGATATACAGGTGGCTAAAGTGGGGAAAAAGACGACGCTTCCTTTGAAGACTCGTCGCAGCTTAAAGACCCGCTAGATAGGAAAGCTGACAGCCTCCTTAAAAAATCCTGGGAGTGCTCTTCAGCCCTATTACAAGTTAATATTGGATCAACTTGTGTGGCAAGATCTATGTATAGATGGCTAGACCAACTTGAGATCCACCTTAGAGAAGGCACCTCAAGGGAAGATATCTTATCCTCCATTCCCCTGCTGCAGAAGGCCACTGGCTTTCTTGCAGACGCCTCGGCGGAGTCAGTAAGGATTGCCTCCAGATCTGGAGTCCTCTCTAATACAACTCGCCGAGCATTATGGCTGAAAATGTGGGCCGGTGACCCAATTTCTAAACAAAAGCTCTGTGCTATTCCCTTCCAGGGAGAATATGTTTTTGGTCCAGAATTAGATATGTTGCTTGAAAAGGCAACGGATAAAAAGAAGTCACTTCCAGAGCCAAAACCTTCTAAAAGAAAACAGCCATTTCGTCCCTTTCAAGGATACAGTTCTGAATTTAAATCCAAAGGTAAAACAGGAAGATGGAGCTACCCTAAGGGAGGCAGGGGAAAGAATATCTTCTTTAACCCCAATAAGCAATCCGGGGACAAACAATGACGCCAGGAGGATAGGGGGCAGGTTGTCCAGGTATGCCGTACACTGGAAGGAAATAACATCCAACCTGTACAACCTAAATTCTATAACAAACGGCTTCAAAATAGAATTTTCAACCTATCCCCCCAGGAGAGTAGTGTTCACATCCATACCATCTCCTACGCTTCACCTGGCTTTGATGGAAGGTGTCCAGAAACTTCTGGACACGGAAGTAATTTGTCCTGTTCCTCCCTTAGAAAGAGGGAAAGGTCATTATTCCCGCTTGTTTATGGTAAAAAAAACAAGTGAGGCGTACAGAGTAATAATAAATTTAAAGCCTCTAAACAATTACATAGTTTATCATCACTTCAAGATGGAGTCAGTAAAGTCCACAATTCCCCTGGTAGGGCAGGACCATTTTATGGCCACCATCAACCTTCAGAATGCATACTATCACATTCCTATTTATCCTCTCTACCAAAAATTTTTAAGGTTTGCAGTCCAGAATGGGGGGGAGTCACTCCATTTTCAGTTTCGGGCTCTCCCCTTCGGAATATCATCAGCCCCAAGGCTATTTACAAAGGTGATGGTGAAAGTAGTAGCTTTTCTAAGGAAACAAAATCTGACAGTGGTCCCTTATCTAGACGACCTCTTAGTGGTAGCTCAGTCTTTTTCTCTTCTCCAGTATCACGTTCAGATAGTATGTCAGACTTTACAAAAAATAGGATGGGTAATAAATTGGGGGAAATCCAATATAGTCCCAAAGTATCACAAGATTTTCCTAGGTATCCTGCTCGATTCCCATCTGCAGATGTTTTTTCTCCCTCCAGACAAGATAGTGGCTCTAAAGTCCAAAGTGGCTACCTTTCAAAGGAAGACAAAGGTATCTATAAGGAAGGCAATGTCTGTACTGGAGTCTATGACCGCTTGTATTCAGGCAGTTCCCTGGGCTCAAGCTCATTCAAGAGTTCTTCAGTCCTTGATACTATCAAGTTGGGACAAGAGTCAGCTGTCATTAGACAAGATGATCTATGTGTCTCACAGTGTAAAAGTCTCACTACAATGGTGGAGGAAGACCGCAAACTTGCAGCAGGGAAATCCTTGGAATCCCACTCCAGTAATTCAGATTACTACAGATGCAAGCAGATTGGGTTGGGGAGCAACCCTTTCTCAGAGATCATTTCAGGGGGCCTGGTCTGCAGCTCTCCACAACCATTCCTCAAACTTCCTGGAGCTCAGGGCAGTTTGGGAAGCCCTAAAAGCAACCAGACCATTGATAAAAGACTCTCATGTCAGGATATTGTCAGACAACATGACAGCAGTGGCATTCCTGCGCCACCAGAGAGGTACTCAATGGCGGAACCTTCAGGCTCTCTCAGCTCAGATATTCGCCTGGGCAGAGAGACACCTAAAATCCATCTCTGCTCTCCATCTAAAAGGTTCTTCAAACCATCAAGCGGATTTTCTGAGCAGAAAACATCTAAATCCAGGAGATTGGAGTCTAAAGGCAGAAATTTTCCAGCAGGTTTGTCAGGTCTGGGAAACTCCAGAGGTGGACTTATTTGCCAGTCATCAAAATGCGAAGGTTCCTCAGTTCTTCTCACTCAACCCAAGAGAACCTTGTCTAGGGGTAGATGCCCTTTCCCACATCTGGGATTTCACTCTGGCTTATGCCTTTCCTCCACTTCCTTTACTTCCAAGGGTTCTGCAAAAGATCATCAAAGAGAATCTGAGGGGCATTCTAATAGCCCCAGTATGGCCCAAGAGAGCGTGGTTTGGGCTCCTAAACAGTCTCAGAATGGCAGATCCATTGATACTCCCATTACTTCCAGACCTTCTACATCAAGGTCCAATATTTCTTCCAGATCCTCAGAAACTCCGGTTAGCAGCCTGGCTTCTGAAATCTCCATTTTGAAATCAAGAGGACTGTCTGAGTCGGTTATTCAAACCTTCCAGGCGGGAAGGAAGAAAGTTACCCATGCTATCTATAGTAAGGTGTGGAAGAAATTCCTTTCCTGGTGTGGCAGTAGTGTTCCTGACATCAACCATCCAAATATAGCAAAAATCTTAGATTTCTTGCAAGCAGGTCTGGATAAGGGTCTAAAACCTAGTACTTTGAAGGTACAAGTATCAGCCCTTAGCAGTTATTTTGATTCTGACTTAGCTAACCATCGCTGGGTTAAGAGATTTTTTAATGGGACCTGCAGGCTTTTCCCGGGGAGAAAGGTGTTACTTCCACAGTGGGATCTCAATATAGTCCTTAAGGGCCTGACGCTGCATCCCTTTGAGCCAGTCGCTGAGGCTAATATAAAAGAACTGTCCTGGAAAGCGGCTTTTCTGGTTGCTATAACATCTGCCAGAAGAGTTAATGAAATTCAGGCTCTCTCTTTCAGAGAACCTTTCCTAAAAATTTTAGAGGACAGAATAGTTTGTCGGTCGGACCCTACTTTTTTTCCAAAAGTAGTTTCAGATTTTCATATGTCTCAGGAGATCATTCTTCCTTCCTTTTGTCAACATCCGTCTAATAGGAGGGAAGAATCGTTTCATAGGCTAGATGTCCGTAGAACTATCCTTTCTTATCTGAAAGCCTCTTCGGACTGGAGAAAGGATGAGAATCTTTTTATACAGTTTTGTGGCCCTAACAAGGGGAAGAAACTGTCAAGGAAATCCCTTGCCAGTTGGATTAAAAACGCAATTTGTAAGGCCTATCTGTGTCAGGGGTTATCTCCCCCGAAACACCTTAAAGCTCATTCTACCAGAGCCATGTCTGTTTCTTGGGCTGAAAGGGCTGATGCCTCCTTAGACCAAATCTGTAGAGCCGCTACTTGGTCTTCGGTCCATACATTTACTAAACATTATAGATTGGACCTTTCTCGCAAGTCGGACCTTTCCTTTGGGAGGAAGGTCCTCCAGGCGATAGTCCCCCCCCTCAGAGTAGTTATCTGGCATTCCTCCTGTGGTGCCGTCATGGAGGGCATTTGAGAAAATAGAATTAGTACTTACCGGTAATTCGGTTTCTGGTAAGCCCTCCATGACAGCACCCTGATTTCCCTCCCATTAGCTAGACTATATTTGGTTTAGGATATACTAATAGTGGTCATCTGGAATCCACTGAAGAGGGAGGAAGGGGAGGGGCTATTTAACCTCTTGTGTGCTTTTCCTGTCCCTAATAGTGGGAGGAGATAAAACCTCCTGTGGTGCTGTCATGGAGGGCTTACCAGAAACCGAATTACCGGTAAGTACTAATTCTATTATTTCAGGCTTATATTTAATTGACATCAGTGATAGGGGCTGAATAGTGAAGCAGGGACCTGATGACTCCCTGTTTTATCTTTGTACTCAACTTGAGTTAGACATATAGCCCACTACCCAAGACAGCACTCAAAATCCAATGTGGTTCTTTTACAGGCAACAGAAGCTATCCTTCTGTGCCACCTACACAAAACAGTGCTTGCCCAATGAAAGCCAGCAGCAGGGGCACAATATCTCCCGCTTACTAAGGATGGCCTAGGTTACATAAATTCCTTGTTTTTGTATGCCTTCTGCATCTGAACAGGTGGCTAGAACATGCCTGCCCACCATGGTTGAGTTGGAGTCATGCTGCTTCTACAGACCTTGCACTGTGCAGAAGAGAGATTTAGGTGGCTTTGCCTACATCGCCATCAAGGTGGTTAGCAAGTTATGTGATTGAAGACAAAGTATGTGAATCCCTAGATAATAGATTTCAAGTGTAATGAATTTACAGCAGCTCTTATCATCGGAACTGGATGGTCCTCATTCCAAGAAGCTCTACTACACCATTCACTCATAGTAACAACCCCCTTGGGTACCTATACATGTCATCACTTTTGGTGCACATTTAACACAAAAATGAAACCAGCACTACAGCCTTTATATGCTGTATACCTTGCCTACTATCCTCTTATTTAATAACTTGCTTTATAATATTAGAACTTCAAAGTACAAAAACGATTTATGTGAGCAAGTCCCAACTACTTCTATTACTTCATTCATTACATCTATGAAGTAACTATGAGCTAAAACCTTAGTAATAAATTCCCATAGTCAAAGATGAATGTTCAGAACTCTGCATGATATAGTTTCCATGACTGACTATTCCCATAACTGCAATGCTCTATGGGAATAATCTTAAGTAAATTTCCATCTGTTACTGTGAACTTTAGCTAGAAAAATGTTTCATCTGGGAAACATACAAGTAAAAACCGATCAACAAACCTGTGCAAATAAGTGACAAATATGTTGAGCATTGTGCAGAGCATCCAGGAAGCTTTAACTGTTTGATTTTCTGTAGATATATATATATATATGTGTATTCATTAAATAATTATATATTTTTATTCCATAATTTCACAAATATTTCCACATATTTCACTGTCTTTTTCTTCTATACATAGTAGCGAAACACAGTAGTAAATATTTGCATTTCTAGTAGACAAATTACATTAGCTTTGCAGGCCTTAGCCTCTGCCCACAATGAAGGGAAGATACAGTGGGGAAACAAAGTATTTAGTCAGCCACCAATTATGCAAGTTCTCCCACTTAAAAAGATGAGGACGGCCTGTA
Source organism: Leptodactylus fallax (assembly GCA_947044405.1). Lineage (NCBI taxonomy): Eukaryota > Metazoa > Chordata > Amphibia > Anura > Leptodactylidae > Leptodactylus > Leptodactylus fallax. The sequence goes on from CAMRHE010000194.1 coordinate 1,478,015, forward strand.
ATTGTCATCATAAGTAGACCTCAACTATGAGAGACAAAATCAGAGAACAAATCCAGAAAATCACATTGTCTAATTTTTTTAAGAATTTATGTGCAAATTATGGTGGAAAATAAGTATTTGGTCAATAACAAAAGTTCATCTCAATACTTTGTTATATATCCTTTGTTGGCAATGACAGAGGTCAAACGTTTTCTGTAAGTCTTCACAAGGTTGGCACACACTGTTGCTGGTATGTTGGCCCATTCCTCCATGCAGATCTCCTCTAGAGCAGTGATGTTTTGGGGCTGTCGCTGGGCAACACGGACTTTCAACTCCCTCTAAAGGTTTTCTATGGGGTTGAGAGCTGGAGACTGGCTAGGCCACTCCAGGCCCTTGAAATGCTTCTTACGAAGCCACTCCTTCGTTGCCCTGGCGGTGTGCTTGGGATCATTGTCATGCTGAAAGACCCAGCCACATTTCATCTTCAATGCCCTTGCTGATGGAAGGAGGTTTGCACTCAAAATCTCACCATACATGGCCCCATTCATTCTTTCATGTACACGGATCAGTCGTCCTGGTCCCTTTACAGAGAAACAGCCCCAAAGCATGATGTTGCCACCCCCATGCTTCACAGTAAGTATGGTGTTCTTTGGATGCAACTCAGCATTCACTCTCCTCCAAACACGACGAGTTGTGTTTCTACCAAACATTTCTACTTTGGTTTCATCTGACCATATGACATTCTCCCAATACTCTTCTGGAACATCCAAATGCTCTCTAGCAAACTTCAGACGGGCCCGGATATGTACTGGCTTCAGCAGGGGCACACGTCTGGCACTGCAGGATCTGATTCCCTGGCGGCATAGTGTGTTACAGACGGTAGTATTTGTTACGTTAGTCCCAGCTTTCTGCAGGTCATTCACTAGGTCCCCCAGTGTGGTTCTGGGATTTTTACTCACCGTTCTTGTGATCATTTTGACCCCACGGGGTGAGATCTTGCGTGGAGCCCCTGAACGAGGGAGATTATCAGTGGTCTTGTATGTCTTCCATTTTCTAATTATTGCTCCCACAGTTGATTTCTTCACACCAAGCTGCTTGCCTATTGCAGATTCAGTCTTCCCAGCCTGGTGCAGGTCTACAATTTTGTTTCTGGTGTCCTTCCACAGCTCTTTGGTCTTCACCATAGTGGAGTTTGGAGTGTGACTGTTTGAGGTTGTGGACAGGTGTCTTTTATACTGATAACAATGTCAAACAGGAGCCATTACTACAGGTAATGAGTGGAGGGCAGAGGAGCTTCTTAAAGAAGAAGTTACAGGTCTGTGAGAGCCAGAAATCTTGCTTGTTTGTAGGTGACCAAATACTTATTTTCCACCAAAATTTAGCAAATAAATTCTTTAAAAATCAGACAATGTGATTTTCTAGATATGTTTTCTCATTTTGTCTTTCATAGTTGCGGTCTACCTATGATGTCAATTACAGGCCTCTCTCATCTTTTTAAGTGGGAGAACTTGCACAATTGGTGGCTGACTAAATACTTTTTTTCCCCACTGTATGTTGTTCTCATATTCATCTAAAGTGCATCTATGTGTATCTATACTATATTTGTAACCTATATGGCCCATACTCCTCACAAGTGTAATGCTGACAGCTCGTGGCCATTGAAGCCCTGCTCTCCCCAGTGGTCATGTCCACCAGCTTATCTTTCTGTGCTGTGGAGTGCTGCCTCCATGCTATGACCCCAGCTTGTTAACTGACTTCGCTCCTGTTTCTTGACCTTGCTCTGATCATCCCCTTTGTCCAAACCCAGCTAGTTTTTGATCTACGAACTTGTGCATTCTATCCTGGCCTGTTGCCTGTATATCAACTTTGCATGTACTCTGCCAGCTCTGACTCTGACCCATACTTGATCACTCTCCTTCCCTATCATTCAATGCTTAGCTCTGGTATCTTTTGGCCCTTAGCAATCTGTTACGAAGACTGGGACCACTCAAAGAAGTGGATTCCCTGCACAAAAGACCAAGTCTCTATATAGGGGTTAGAGGGTCAAGATTTCAGGAAAATTACTTAGACAGCGCCCATTAGACATATCCCAAAACCAAACTGTAGTGGGTCGGTGGGTCTACAACCTGCTAGTTGTTAATAAATAGAAAGAAGAAACAGAGAAGGCACTTTCTAGCGTGATACCACTATTACAACGGAATCAAACATACATAGGAGAGACTCCCACTCAGGTGAACTTGTATGGATGGTTATTTCCGAGCCAAAATCACGTTCCCAAACGGTGTAGATCTTATAGAATAACAGAGGACTGAGAGGCTGTAATGAGAATATTTGGGAGGCATCCAATTGTCTCACTATTAAATACAAACTCTTTGTGAAATAGGATAGTGGAAGAGTTTAGCAGCTGCAAATCTCAGATGACAAGCAGGACACAACATCTGAATCTTTATATAACAGGGGAAGCTGTGCACAGAATGAGTATAAAGCCTTTTCATGAATTCAGTGTGTATGTATTACAAGCACACACTGCATCATTTACATTCTTGCGATAATATTGTTTGCACTGACCTATCCACTCTTTACCAGAACACCAATAATTAGGGGACCTTATTAGTATTGGACCAACCAGGATCCAGACACCCTATGTTTTCAGTCTGTCAGTAAGTATCAAATGATGTTTACACAGTTTACCATAGAAACAGAAGCTTAAAGGGGTTGTCCATTTCCTATTTTTATTCTGTAATACTGCTGCTACAGGACATAACAGGACATAAACATAACAAATGAGTACTCACCTCTCCACATGCCTCCATTTCCACCGCCAGCAGTTCTCCTTGCTTGTATACAGGTCTTGTGCTGGTTGTGTGAAGGGACATGACAAAATAGGATCGGGACAAGTCCTTTAATATTTCAAAGGCCACAAGGACTGGGTGGCAAATAGGCACTGAGCAGATTACTGAACATCAGAAGTCAGAGCTTTAACGGTACCAATGGGCACTAGAGATAAGTATTAAAATAAGATGAAGTTTGAGGAAAACATACACAGTGTTAATAGGCTATTGAATATTATTGAATATTAATATTTTATATTGTAAAGCTCTCTGACCGAAGAAACAAAGAATATAGAACATGTTAAATAAAGGAAATGACAAGAATTATTCTAACATTACAACAAATATTTTGCACACTTTCTATTTCCGAAAGAAGCAACACAATAATAATACCACATAACAATAATAGCACCCAAGAAGACCCTCATTAAACCAGACATATTAAAATGTACCTTTTCAATGTATTTAGCATATTTCAATAGTACAGTGTATGTACATGTGTAGTAACACTATTTTTGACCATTATATGTGTAGTATTCTACTTTTATAGCAGTTTCCCCCTCTGCTGGCTCTAGCAATAATTCTCAGTTGTCTCAGGGCAGGTAGGTAGCGGAGACTATCTGATGTGATGTCTGGAGTACACTGCACACAGAAAGTAGAGAACACTCTGCTCCGTAACTCTCACAACTCACAGGAGGATCATATTGGACATTATAGAGAAGTACTGACCTGTATAGATATAAAGCTTCCTATACTGTGCTTCTCCAGAATCCTCTGTCTGTATCTCTTAACTCTCACTGAGCTCCTGTTCACTCCGCCCCTCCTACTCCATAGACTTCTATGTATTGTCAAACCTCTGTGAGCCACAGTGTATCTTGTTAGCAAGACAGATTGACCATATGTAAGGGAATTGCCTGTTGAGCAATTCCCCAGTGCTGCTGCCAACCCTGGGGGGAGGGTCACAACAAGACAGTGAGCCCTAAAGCTGAACCCCCCACTGTCCCTGGCTAACTTGCCCGATCTGTCCTAGGCGACAGCCAGCAACCGGTCGATCAGTTCCTTCCTAATATAAGTGACACACAGAACAGGACAAGACAAAACAACACAGAAGCAGCAACAGCAAGCCAAGGGGTCGGTAACAGTCGAGCAATGCAGTACCAAAACGAATCCAAGAGAGTAGTCACAGGGGGAGCCAAAGGTCAGAAGTCAGAAATACAACAATAGCAGAATAAGCGCTAGCAGGGACAAAACAGAATCAATAGCCAGCGACCATGTGAGGGCTGACAACCTGTTTATAGAAAGTCAGGACCCGCCCCAGACTGGATTGGTAGACAGGCCGTCAATCACACAGGCAAGGCTGAGATTAACTATTAGTGGAGCAGAGGAAAATCAAGGTGCTGAGACGGGTGTGGTAGAAAATCAATTACATAGTCTAGGACAGTGTTCAGACTGAGCAACAAGAATCTTAAACAAGGAATCAAACTGAGCACGCCTCCTGCGCCACCGCATGCGGGCGGAGGGTGATGCAGAGACCTGAACAGGCAGAGACGTTACACCATAGATTTCAATAAATGTCAGTTTAGAAGAAACCTGGAGAGGGGGATGAAAAGAGCCAACTAAGTGGAGAAAGAACCTTTTTTTCTCTGATAAGATATATTACAAAGTGTCTTACATTTACTTGCACTATTAATTTAGTGTTGAAAAGTTAGTGATCAGTTAAGGAATGGTAACGGGACTAAAATCAACATAAAAGATGAATATTAGTAAGTTCCTTTTATAGTGTCAGAGTAAGACTGAAAACAAAAGCCAGGATAAAACCTGTGGCAGAAAGGATAGAATATAGGGCAATGTTAAGAAATAGGGTTGTGGCCAGGGGGTGGAAATAGCAAGGGAAGGGAGTCAAGTTACCTATATGTCTGTATTTCAAGTTACTCCATATCCCCCCCACACACATTACTTGTATCTAATGATAGATGCTATTGAAATACAAGACTATATTTCAGTTACAAGAACACTGAAAACCGCACATGCTCTACTGTTCCCATCTCTGGCTTGTCACCCATCTTGATTTAAGACACATAGACTACACTGGCATCTCTCCATAGAGTCCGTAGAGATCTCCTGTCTCATCTCTGTTTATCTGTTCAGAATCTGAGTGAAGAATAGAAATAACACCCTTTGTCCGTTTAATGACAGATTTTGTTTCTTTTATGTTCTCATATTTCTCATATACACACCAGCAATTTATTTCTGCTTTATTTTCTTTCCAGCTCTGATTCTTCTATTTTACTTCTTACTTTACGCATTTCTAACTGGGATGTTTGCATTATGTATCTATGGACTGCTTCTCACAATAAGCCCGTATGTGCCTACCTATAGAGACAGAGTTTTTCCACCTGGTAAGTTGCCTTTTATGCAGATATGTATGTATATATTTATTGATTTATTTTAAGAGCCTTTCTGTTAGTTGATATGTTTCTCCTGACTTAAAGGAAGTCTACCACCTCCTCCAAGCATATTCAGCTGTCACCACCATGTTACAGTTCACATTACAGTGATAAACAACATACGTGTGTTATGTATGTCACTGCTGTAGATTTGGAGAAAAACAGCTTGGAAGTCTTATGTAAATGTGGCCATTGGTGCACTATGGGTGGGCCTTCGGCTCCCTAGAGCACTGATCTTGCCACTTAGAGCCCTACCATCTCCTGCCTGTGCCATAGTAAAACATCTGAGATGTAAATGCCACTGAAAAAGTAGTAAATGTTAAAACTGAGTGGTCAGTATAGAATGGTATTGTACTACCTAATTTTATTTACTTGTAGGATATATGATACCTTATCATTTAGGTATAATGACACAGACAAGATCACATTTACATTTATGTGTAATTGGACTATTAGACTTCTTTGCACCATCGCAATGCTACGTGTTCCTATTTTTAAAGCAGGGATTGATTTTTGGCGCTGGATTTATTGGCCGTGTTAAAGGGCATTCTACATTCCTCTGGATCATGATAAATAGGATGGCAGAGGGCTCTCAGGCTGACCTTATGAACTCCATTTAGCCTACTCTGCAATGTCTCTACATTCAGTTGTGTGACCTTGTGGAGTAACCAGATCCTCTCAGTGACTTCACTTCCTGAAAACATGTCTAAAGACTATGTTTATAGACCCGTATCTTACCTTGGGTTTCAGTGTCAGTGCACTATTTATGACAGGTGGAAAGTAGACAAAAGTTCACAGAGGCACAAATCAGGCAAGGATAATAAAAGTATTATTTGTCATTGCTAAAAATGACTTCTTCATACTTACAAAACATGTATGTTCTTCTGTCCTGTTTTGCTGTCTGTCTTTTCTATTATGCTCAGATTCGTCATGTCTTTATATGAGAATTGTAATAATGTAAAATCCATCTTTGAGTCTTAAAGGAAGTCTGTCAGCAATAAATTGGTTACAAACCCAGTATCTTGTAGAGGGGATTCTGCAGTTTCCAAATATGCCTCTGTTATTCAGCTTTGGACCTGCAGTTGTATTCATATGCAAATGAGGGGTTGTGTCTTGCTTAGTTAATTGTGATATCACAATGGTGTATTGTGACATCACATTGGGGCAATATAACATCACAATTGGGCATTGTGACATCATAAAGGGCATTGTGACATTATAATTATGACATCACAATGGAGCATCATGACATTACTATTGTTAACCACATGTGGTCTGTGATCCCCATCTGTGTGGTTCTTCACGGAAACCGTTACTTATGGCCATAACTAAATAGTGCCAATGTAGATAGTATAATATAGTACTACTAGTATAATTACAGTAAAATATCTGCAAATGTTTGCAATTTCATAATTTATTTTTCCCAATTTACTTTTTTTTTAACTGAATGCGGCGCTTACCACTGGTTACTGTGATTGTAGCTCACAGTGAACAAAAGGTTCACAACCAGGGGCCGATGAAACCAGAATGTAATACTGTATGGCTGATTTTTGAAAAGTGTATGGCCAGATGTAGTATTCCTCAACAATAATAACCCATCTGGTTCTAAAAGCTAAACTGCTGTTCTTACAATAAGCTATTGTCCTATGCAGTGTACATTGTGTTTCCTGGCTTTGGCTTTGTGGGCTATGCACCAGCCGACAGCATCTTATGGAGCTGTGTACTTATTATTATTATTATTATTATTATTATTATTATTATTTTTATTTAGCTTACTGGTATAGCGCCTACATATTCCACAGCACTTTACAGATTTTGTGAATCACTGTCCCATATTGGGCTCACAATCTACATTCCATATCAGTATGTAATGTACAAGTGAGAGTTTGTGGAAGCCTGGTGAGCTAGCTGTTTAGCTGACAGCTATCTGAAGTGTAGTGTATGGCTGGCTGTAGATATAAACAACTTGCCTCGTTATTTCGACCCTGCAAATGACCTTAGCTTATTGTAGTAATTACAAAAAAATATATAAACTATCTATACATGAGCCATATAAAAGTCATACAAAACAACAGCAAGTGATGGCAATAATGTTACACTGCGTTCACACAGCAACGAATCGGTGAAATGACTGACATAAAGGAACTCCATTGCCTATAATGGAATCTGGTACAGTTAGGTCCATAAATATTTGGTCAGAGACAACATTTTTCTACTTTTGGTTCTGTACATTACCACGATGAATTTTGAACAAAACAATTCAGATGCCTTTGAAGTTCAGACTTTCAGCTTTAATTCAGTGGGTTGAACAAAATGATTGCATAAAAATGTGAGGAACTAAAGCATTTATTACACACAATCCCTTCATTTCAGGGGCTCAAAAGTAATTGGACAAATGAAATAATTGTAAATAAAATGTTATTTTCTAATACTTAGTAGTTCACACTTTGTTGGCAATGACTGCCTGAAGTCTTGAACTCATGGACATCACCAGATGCCGCTGTGTTTCCTCCTTTTTAATGCTCTGCCAGGCCTTTACTGCAGCGGTTTTCAGTTGTTCTTTGTTTGTGGGCCTTTCTGTCTGCCATTCAAGAATATTCCACTTCTTTGCTTTAATAAACTCCTGGGTTGCTTTGGCCTTATGTTTTGGGTCATTGTCCATCTGTATTATGAAACGCCGACCAATCAGTTTGGCTGCATTTGGCTGGATTTTAGCACACAGAATGTCTCTGAATACCTCAGAATTCATCCGTCTGCTTCTGTCTTGTGTCACATCATCAATAAATACTAGTGACCCAGTGCCACTGACAGCCATGCATGCCCAAGCCATCACACTGCCTCCGCCATGTTTTACAGATGATGTGGTATGCTTTAGATCATGAGCTGTACCACGCCTTCACCATACTTTTTTCTTTCCATCATTCTCGTAAAGGTTGATCTAGGCTTCATCTGTCCAAAGAATGTTCTTCCAGAACTATACTGGCTTTTTTAGATGTTTTTTTTAGATGTTTTTTAGCAAAGTCCAATCTAGCCTTCTTATTCTTGAGGCTTATGAGTGGCTTGCACCATGCAGTGAACCCTCTGTATTTACTTTCATGCAGTCTTCTCTTTATGGTAGATTTGGTTATTGATACGCCTATATCCTGGAGAGTGTTGTTCACTTGGTTGGCTGTTGTGAAGGGGTTTCTCTTCACCATGGAAATTATTCTAAGATCATCCACCACTATTGTCTTCCATGTGTGTCCAGGTTTTTTTGCATTGATGAGTTCCCCAGTGCATTCTTTCTTTCTCAGGAGGTACCAAACTGTAGATTTTGCCACTCATAATATTGTAGCAATTTCTCGGATGGGTTTTTTCTGCTTTCGCAGCTTAAGGATGGCTTGTTTCACCTGTGTGGAAAGCTCCTTTGACCACATGTTTTCTTTACAGCAAAATCTTCCAAATGCAATCACCACACCTCAAATCAACTCCAAACCTTTTATCTGCTTAATTGAGAATGGCATTGCCCACACCTGTCCATAAAACAGCCTTTTAGTCAATTGTCCAATTACTTTTGGTCCCTTTATAAACAGGGTGGCACATGTTAAGGAGCTGAAACTCCTAAACCCTTTTAATGTGGATACCTTCAAATGAAAGCTGAAAGTCTGGACTTTATGTTCATATCCATTATATAACTATAAATTGAATATGTTTCAGTAAACAGCTAAAAAAAACAAAATTTGTGTCAGTGTCCAAATATATATGGACCTAACTGTAGGTGTCGGTTTATTTAACTGAACTCGCCAGACAAAAAAGTCAGGCTCGCAGAACTGATGGATATGTGACAGACAGACACCTGGTGCAGGTGTGAATGTAGCCTTATATGTAGTAGTAATAATAATGAATATTTCTGATGATAACAAAATGCTATTGTATTGTACAGGTGTCACAGTCAGACCACTTGCAAGTGGATTAAATTATGCATTTAATTCTTCAGAAAAGGACACATGGATATCTTACACCGAGAGTCTGCATACATTTCTTGAAGGTAAAAGTTATTTGTTCATCATGAGAAATTTCTTGAACAATATCCTTGTTGTGTTAAATAATAAAGAGGTAGCAAAATAATATGTACATATTTCTTCTATACACACGAGGCATAGAATCCTGTGTAAGTACATATTCCATCTATCTGGAAGAGAAGTAAGAAAACAAAGTGCAATCCATGCTGTTCCCAACTGTCCATGAGGTCAGAGAAGGGGAACGCATAGGGATTGCTATATTAGGAAACATCTTGTCTAGTGTTTTGTTATTTCAGATGTATTTATATATTAAAAGAGAGCTTTTTACTGCCTTTAACTTTGTGTTTGTTCTGCTGAGCCTGAAAAATATGTTCACTAATATAACCAAGATGTTTGATGAATATGTATCAGATTAGTTTCTGATGGCCAAAATACAATCTCATTTTAGTGTCCATATTACATTTAGAGGGGTATTCCAAGATAAAGAAATTGGCCCAAGAGGGGGAAATGCTATGAAATAATAAGACCCATTACTCACCTGATAGATACCCCCTTCGTGCCAGTACTGCCGGCAGGTATTCTGCTGAGGGCAGACTGCAGCAGTCACATGGGTAGCTGGGTACATCATCGCTGCAGTACAGCCCAATGAGAAACACCAAAGCAGTCCTGCTAGAATGGTGGGGAATTTATCAAGTGATTAATGCATCTTTTAATATTTTATGGTATTCTTCCACCCCACCTTTGACCCAATATTTCAGTATTTCACATAAACCCCCTTAGGTTTGGTTCAGTAGAACCCTGCATAGGGATAGATTTACTAATTCTGTCTGAGATGTAGTTGGTGTAGATTTAGACTAGCCAGATTTGAAGTGCTCCAAATTTGTCACAGTGGCTAATGCTGGATGATAAATCTAATGCTTGTTTACAGTCGAGTTCAGTGGTTCCTAAACTTTTTGAAGGCGGGATCCACTTTCAGACAACAAATTTGCCAGGGACCCCCCTCTACTGTACTTAGTCGCATTTGAAAAATAAATGTCTCTAACCTGTATTCTGCCTCTTATTCCACTGTAATCTTCCTCTTATCCTTTTATTCTATTCTGCCATCAGGAATTTTGGGGCCCCATACTGGCAAAATGTATGGGCGCCCTTCCTCCCCTTTGTATCTTACAGTTTTCTGTCCTGTGGTCCTCACACAATATTTATAATGTTCCCCAGTGCTCTCCATGCAGTATAAAATGCTCTACAGTGTCTCCACACAGTATAATGCTCCACAGTGCCACACACAGTATAATATGCTCCACAATGACTCCCCACGGTATAAAATGCTCCACAGTGGCCACACACAATATAATGCTCCACAGTGTCTCCACACAGTATAATGCTCCAAAGTGTTTCCCCCAGTATAATGCATTAGAGTAGCGCCTCACAGTATACAATGCTCCACAGTGGCCCCCACAGTACAAAATGCTCCCAAAAGCCCCCACAATATATTGCTCTACAGTGGCCCCCCATAGTATAATTCTCCACAGTGGCTGCACACATTATAATGCTCCACAGTAGCACCACACAGTATAATGCCTCAGGCCGCTTCATTAGGAGAAATGGGTGAACCCCAAAATATTTGTTTCCATGAATATTTGTGAGGTCCCCCCCAGGTTTGGTTAGTTGAATTATTGTACTCTAGGGTAGGTACTCTCAGGCATCTGGCAGCGTCCTGCAGTCACCCCGCATTCTCTTCAGGCTTCTTGTGACATCATGTGTCCCAGGGGTTACCGCTGATCCTGTCATTGGGCCTTAGCGGTCACGTGGGACTCGTTGACGCCATGATGCACTTATCAGGCCTTATGATGTCAGCGCACCCCATGTGATCCTTAAGATGATGCCAGAACATCGCCAGACACCCAGGAGAGGTTAATGTAAGTGTTTACTATTTCTACTCACCTCCTCTGTGCAGAAATCTGCTACAATACGGCTGCAGATCTTTGGAGGACCAGAACAATGGACACACAGACTGCTAAAATAGCAGACATCAACGGTGCTCAACGGACCCCATTGACTATAATGGGATCTGTTGGGTGTCTGTTCTTTTAAATTGAAACCACCGGACGAAAAAGTTGGACTTGCAGCACTTTTATGTCCAGCGATTTTCTATGGTCATTGCAAGGGAATCTCCAAACAGAGACTCCAATGCAGATGTGAACCCTGTCTTAGTTTAGCTTCACAATTTTGTGACAAACTTTTGGTGCAATTTTGGTACACATTTTTGCATCTTAAAAGGGTTGTCCAGGATAACGCCTTTTTTATATGAGACCAGGAAAGGTGAAAAAAAAAAAAAGCATACTCACTTGTCCTTGGTGCTCCGGTGTCTCCTAGCATGGTCCAGTTCTGCTGCTCCGATGTTTTCTTCTGGCGGAAGTCCCCACTGCATGTGCATGTGACCGCTGAGGCCAATCAACAGCCTAAGGAAAAGGACACGGGACGTCACAGTGTTAAAACAAGACACCTTCCCATATTAAAAATGTGGTTATCCTGGACAACTCCATGTCTCCTTTTTGGTAAATCTCACCCCTCTCCCATTAAGCCACATTTGCTTGTTGGCTGAAACCAAGAGTGTCTAAAACTTGCACAGCATATAGGCAAGTTTTTAATGCAAATCAAGCCAGTTTTCTGGGGCATTTTGCTGAGTAAATCCCACACCATATTAGGTTTACAATATAAGAGCTATAAGGAGCTTGGTGAGTAATACACTATAATACAATACTGCTTATACACTTAACTCAGTAATAATACAGAATGCAGTAAGATCTTGAGCTCCCTCTAGTGACTGATATATAATCTTAATAGATAATTCTATATAGAATCTTTTAGAGATATGTGAACCTCTCAAGATTTCTTTCGTTTTGGGTTTGGGTGGCCCGGATCCTTGATTTGTTTCGGGTCAAACAAGTTCGGATAGAATAGGAAGTTAATTTATTATCCTCTGGGGTCTCTTCAGACCCCAGAGTATAATAGATGGAGGCCCAGGGGAGGTGTAAAAAAAGAAAAACCATTTATACTCACCTTACCTCTCTTTTGGGCCTGTTTGTGTCATCCGGCACTCTTTCTCAGTCTCCTCAGTGACAACATGCGCCCCGGGTCACCACTGAGGCCTGAGATTGGGCCTCAGCGATCGCATTGGCACTACGATTGTTATGACGTTTTGCATGTCCATGTGAGCGTTATGGCCGTGACCATGGGCGCATGACATCACCAAGAGAATGCCGGACGCCATGAGGAGGCCGAAAATAGATGAGGGAAGGTGAGCATAAATGTTTTTTGGTTTTTTTTTCGCCTCCCCTAGGCCTCCACCTATCTGAAGAGACCCCAGTGTATAATAATTTGCCACAATGCATGTCGCGAAGGCCATTTTAGTTCGTCTGAGACAAATCACAAACTGGCTCTGAACTAATCGGTTCGCGCACTCTTACTTTTAATATGCAACTGCATTTAGCTAAATGATTGGCCAGTAGTGCTCAGATGAGTACGGTGCTTTGATCACCCTTGATTGCCTCTGCTTGGCTTTTCTCGGAGAGCAGAGAAAGTAGTGTATTGGCTATCAGTCTGTACATCGCTCACTTAGCTGTCCAAGGAGGGTACATCGCTCTTCTCCTTTAGTGAGCAGAGGGGGGCTCGCCAGCAGAACTCTGACTGCATCTAACTATAATGTGTCAGAAGTGATATGAAATGATAGGTACATTTTATAACCAATATATTAAGAAATGAATCTGTGCAGAAGTGAGGATAGAAGGACTTTATTTATGATGAATATATGTATAATATATGTCTTCTTTTATCATAGCCTATGATGATGAGAAACAAATAGCTACTAATATGGAATGCACGCCAGGACAATACTTTCTTCAAGAAGGAGAAGAACATGAGGAAAGGAAAGCCTGTCAGTTTCGCCGATCACTGCTGAAGAACTGTTCTGGAATTGAGGACCCAACTTTTGGCTTTTCTCATGGGAAACCATGTATCTTACTAAAGATGAACCGGGTAATGCTAAGTAAAGGTGAAATAATTCTGAACTATGTTCATTATGGGGCATGATGGTCAATGGGACATTGCACAAAAGAACAGATCCTCTTTACACTTAGCATTAAAGGGGTTTCCAGGAATTGGACAAATCCCAGTGGAGGCCAACCTAAAAATATGCCAGATTTATCATCCAGCATCAGATACTGTGATAAATCTGGCAGATTTTCAGACTGCTTGTCTACCGTTGCACTAACTCTTAATAAATCTGGGCCCATGTGTACAGATAGTGAAAGATTATTAGCGACAATGAAAATCATAAATGAAATCGTATGGCAGGTTTCTGTTCCAATTGCTGAAACAAAGCTGCTAAGTGTGAACATACCATTCCTGCAAATCTGTCAATGGATAGGAACATAGTGTTTATCATTATTTGAAGCTCATAAACTTTATTTTCCTCCTAGATTCTTGGGTATGAAGCCGGCTCTGGAACTCCAATAACTGTATTATGTGGAGCCTACGTAAGTAAAGTGTATTAGGTGTGCATGTGAGTACATTTGCTTTTACTCATTGCACTAGTTACCTACTGTATTTCAGGACTGTGATCAGAAATTTTGAGGCCCCATAAAGCAAGATTGGGTGGGTGAGATGTTAGCATTTTTAACTAAAGAGGTGGTGAATAGAGTGTTCAGCATGGAGGGCAGTGCACTTAAAGAGTACATTCAGATGTGCAGCAACTACAATTACAAAGCTCTTACTAGTATCATGGACCTTTAAGCTCTTCTTCATCATGTTGTGGCAGTTCCTATACCTGCATTACATCTACAAGATGTGGCACTTTCATAGGCAACAGCAGTAGTAGCAGGCTTTAGTAGCAAGGGTAGGGGCACATCATGAACTTTCAATTATGTGTGAGCTCCATATTTACAAATTATGCACATTGGGCTTGTTCATTTCACCTAAGAAGGTTAAATGTATGTAAACCACTGTGGCAGACTCTTCTTTTTTACTACATAGCCTTTATCCCTAATGGCCGCTCTCTATGTACTGCTCAGGTTGCAGCCCTGACCTGTTTCTTGTAGTATTAACCCCCTTGCTGATTATCTCTAACTATGCCCAGGCTGTAGTATATACTGCACAAATTTACTGCCATGTATCTATTGTGTCACCTGTCCCTTTCCATTTAGATTGCAAGCTCTTATGGACAAGGTCCTCTTTCCTTTTGTCTTTTAGTTCACTCATTTGTTTTGGCTACTTTTTGACTTGTTTGTTAGTTGTCTAGCTCTAAAGCATTGTGGAGTATGTTGGCTATATGTAAAGATTAGTATTATTTCTAGTGAAGCCTACACTCAATATATGTATATACATATCTCACCACATACTAAATAGCCAAACAGGGACACATAAGATGTGAAAAACTTCCAAAGCTTTTGGATACAGTACATTGAGAAAAAAAATTACTAAACAAATGGGCACAATGACTGGTGACTTAAAATGGTTTGTAGAATGACCACAAAAACTAAGACCAAGGCTTAGACTCAGAGGCATACCTGGAAGCTCCTATACTCCAAAGAAAAATCTGTATTGGGGCCTACCTTGTGCCATTTAGAATAATTGTATATTTTATTTGGCAGTGGGACCTTTGGGGGCCCCTAATGCTCCATGGCCTGGTAGGGACTGCTACCATTGCATCACCTATAGCTACACCCCTGCTTAGGTTGATAAAATTTCCGAAAATAGCTGACTTCATAAGGTAGATCATACCAAACTGAGTAAGTACTTAGGACACCTATCTCCTAAGCAGCTCCTGAAAGTGAAGCCATAAAGGATTCCCACCGACTACCTCTTCCGGTCAGAACATTCAATTCCACACAGAGTATTCATTTACAGTAGGAACTATACCATTAACCCTTTCATAATTTTGGTATTGTATGATATTATTTGGACATTGAATTGCGCTATTGTATGGGAAATATATGACCGTATTATGTGGATACCTTATAGTAATATTATATTTACAGAGAAATTATTTGGAAATTTTATGGCAGTATTACTTAGTATTATATGACACTATGTTCAAGGTAACAATTTTATATGTATCTGTTTTTTTGCTACCTAGAAAGGAAATGACACTCAGTTAGGAGCAGTTAACTTTTATCCAGAAAATTATTTTGACCTAATGTACTTCCCCTACTATGGCAAGCTTAGACATGTAAGTATCTTTTCTGATTCATATTACGATCAAGCCTTTTTGCCAATGGTTCCTTAAACTTTATCTTTATTTCAAGTGATTTCAAAAACGTACAGGCTGAAAAATAAACCGTAGGATTTATTGTACATAGATGCGTTTACACTTGTATATTGTGCCACTGAAGCCGAGGACATGACACTTCACTTCATTGTTCTTGCGCCAGAAGCTGCTGGAGATGAGTGGGTGATGGATGGAACTGAGATTGCAAGCTTTGGGACCATAAACCCAAGCAACATACAGGCATGCTAGTGGTTTTGGAGCTTCAAACCTGGTGATGTGTTCCCTTTAAAGCTTTGTGACAGTTTGATCCAACGTTGTGCACGTCTTGTATCATGTCTGACCAACTTTTCTGTTTCAGGTAAACTACACATCACCTCTAGTTGCTATGCATTTCACAGAGGTGATCCATAATCATGAAATCACCATACAATGCAAGATAAATGGAAAAGATATTATTAATGATCACAAGACAGACCGCTTCCTTGGCAGAGTCATCTTCTCGATGAACATTGGTTGAATGGCCTCATATTTACCCATCTAGGAAATTCACAAGTGGTTATAATTCGACTATTACTATTACTCTCCTTTATCGCAGCAGTCATGTTTGTACATTGCTGAAACCTAAATGACTTGGTACATCCTTTACTAGGCCATTGTGTGTGAGGTCAGATGTTACCCTGGGTGCCAAATCTGATCATAGACTTGGCATTTATATTCTAGTAAGTGAAGAGCGCCATAGGTCTTGGTGGTTTCTCCATTCAGCCACAGTAACATGGCAGTGAAATAAACATGCATCAACCTAAGAAAGTCATGGTACATGTCACTCGGCTTCAGTTTGGATGTCTACCATGCACTGCTGCCTTCACGGGAACAGACAATCATGGAGGATTTCACTGACGCCCTGAATTAAGATTAGGAATATCGGTAAATATAATTAATAAAATAAGTGTATTTTAGACTTATCTTCAATATAAGTGATAGTTGGTTGTCAATGGTCTTTATGTAGAGGAGATGGTGAGAATTAGGCCTCACAGTATATAGAATGATATCATTAAAGATACACTGAAAACACTATACACACTGGGAGCCCCATGTGCCAAAAGAGTTTCAATCAAAGAAGCCCCATATTGCCTATAGCGACCTGTCTGTGTTTCATTGTTTCTATACTGTAAAAGCTGTACTTTGGTCAGTTGCTGTAGACAACAAGGACAATTATTCTATGACATTTTTTGGCTATCATGTGATGTTGAGTGAATGTTATTAGTCGTGTATGTCTGACGTGGGTTAGAATTGACATTATTGTAAATCAGCTCCATAGAACGCACTGCTCATAAACTTTATTACATGGTTGTCAGGATATTTTTATTTTTCAGAGATTTGATTTCAAAGGGGTGGGAAACTTTTGAGCACATCAATGTTTTAAGCTGCTACATTGCTAAATTCCTGTTGACAGTCTTCATATACAATGATAGGAATAAAAAATGTAAAACAAGACATATCTGCTGTTTCATTCAACATTCAGTCTTTATATATAAAAACTTTTCATAGAAAAAGTGTCTATGTTTCCCATAGCAACCAACCAACTAAATAAAACCTCAATGGCAATGTAGCTTTCCAGCTGTTGCAAAAGGAGTACTCCAGTCTTCGCTATAAGTCCCAATCCCACTTTGGCTCTCTCCATAACTTTTATACAGATGCCAATGGAGGGGGGTGCATGCGAGTAAGGCCACCTCTTTGTGGAACTGCGTGGCAGATGCAGCACGTTGGGAATCCTACTAAAGTCTATGATCAATGCTCCAAAAACTGATTTATTGTTCAAATACAATGCAAGTCCCAAAATAAAAAATGAAGCAATTTAGCTAATTATCTAAAATATTACACCAGTATATGTCTACAGCGCGTAAAGACGACCTATGAGTATTCACTGTAACAGACTACAAAGAAGCTTGCAGTCAGATGGAGAAACTGGTGGACAGGATATAGCAAAAGTTACAGAACCAGTAACATCAAGGCAAGTATATGGTTGATTATATGATATAACATGGAGTCAAGGTTACCATTGCTGACATCACTCTTTTAGTGAATATGTCTATTCCCTATATAATATATGTCCGCTTCAGCAGAAGGGATCCGGGACGTCACAGCAGGTGAGCAGTTTCACTTAGAGAAGACAGCCCAGCAGAAGGACCTGACTACGCTGGGAGGACACCAAAGCACTCAGGACACGTGAGTATGATTTTTTTTTTTTTTTTTTTTATTCACCTCCCCTGACCTATTTTAAAAATATTTTATTTTGCCCAGTAAACCCCTTTAGCTGCAAATTAGCTAAAAGGAAGACACCTGACGGCAGGAACTTTAGTTAATAATTTGGCTGCTTTCTGCCTGAAAAACTTCTCTAAAGTTCCTGCCATCAGGTGTCTCCCTTCTAGCTAATTTGCAGTTAAAGAGATGGTCCGGCCAAAAAAAAAAAGATTTTTAAAATAGGTTACAAGTTACATTTTGGCCCACAATACATACATGAAATGAGACTAACTTGCCTGAAAAATAAGTGGTGGCTTAAAGTGAGTCTGTCAGGTCTATGAGCAGAAACCTACCTTTGTGGCCACAAACCCAAGAACAATGCAGAGCTAATAATCTTTTTAAGGATATGCAAATAAGCCTGCAAGTGCATTGGGGGTGGGCTTGATTTACCATTAGACAGCTGTAGATGCTTCACTTTCCCCTGAAATTGCAGCACAATGACATCTTTGTCTTGGTGCATGGGGAGACGTTGTCCAAAGAACCCAAGCTGAATTTTTACTTTGCGGCCTGTGAGTCTTTAGCTATGCCTCTTGCAACTGGCAACGCCAAGTTTTCAATTTATTCATAAGTTTCTAGGGAGGATGAAAAAAGAACAGCAAAACACATATTTCCAAGAAAAATGACTTCAAAATTGGTATATTATGGGAAACAGAAGTATTTACTAAAATATCTGACATCTCTTCAAAAGGGTTGTTAAATCCTAAACATCAATTCTTGTGAACCAGGAGACCCATAGTCACATCCTCTGTTCTCCTTTTTTCCCCTTTCATTCGTAAAGGCTTATCTTACCTTGCTTGCTCATATAATATGGACAAAAATTTAGGGATTACACCTACAGGAGCTTTTACGACATCCCATTCTCAATCCAGAGGCATTAATATGGAGTTCATTCCCCTTTGTAGCTAATAGTAGTATAATGTTGTACCATGTTAGCCATTGAAAGTAGTGGAAGAGTGAAGAAATCAGGCGATACCTTTTAGAGGCTAATTGAGTATATTTGAGGTTAGCTTTTGGAAGTACTAGCTTCCTTCATCAGACATGGTGTTACACAAGAAACTGAAAATTCACAGATTTTTTTGTACCCTGTAGACATGGGCCTTCAAAGGATTTTAGAGTCCTTAAAAAAACAAAATACAATGTAAGTAGAGAAGTTATTTACAACAGATCAAAAAATAAACAATCTGGAAAGTTGTGGTGCGTGACAGCGGGATCTGTTATCTGTTTGCAATGAGCTGGTGATTTGTGACCCTCACAGTTCATACATAGTGTGACATGAAGCTGGCATGAACATTAAGTCCAAATTGCAGAGTTTGAAATTTTTGCATAAACTTGTACTCCCATTCTTTCCTCTCCTTCTGCATCTTAAAATGTCCCATTAAATCCAGAACCCGCAAATCTTCAATAGACCACCACCTCTCCAACTGGATCCTAGACTACCTCACAAATCGACCTCAATACGTGAGAGCCCGAGACTGTGTGTCAGGTACAGTGATCTGTAATACGGGGGCACCTCAGGGTACGGTTCTCGCCCCTTTCCTCTTCACACTGTACACTGCAGATTTTAGGTGCAACTCATCCAGCTGCTACCTACAGAAGTATTCTGACGACTCTGCAATAGTGGGTCTCATCACAGATGATGATGACAGGGAGTACAGAGAACTGAACCGGGATTTTGTGGACTGGTGCCACCGGAACCACCTGAAGATTAACGCGGGGAAGACCAAGGAGATGGTGGTGGACTTCCGCAAAGGCAGAAGCCCTCCTAAACCAGTGGACATCATGGGGACGGGCATCGAGATTGTGAACACCTATAAGTACCTGGGTTTGCTCCTTAATAATAAGCTGGACTGGGCAGATCATATGGAGGCCCTGTACAGGAAGGGCCACAGCAGGCTCTACCTGCTTAGGAAGCTGAGAGCCTTTGGAATCCGGGGGGCACTTCTTAGAACTTTCTTCAACTCGGTAGTGGCATCAGCCATCTTCTTTGGAGTGGCCTGCTGGGGGAGCAGTATATCAACCAGGGACAGAAATAAACTTGACAAGCTGATTAGAAGGGCCAGCTCTGTCCTGGGGAGCCCACTGGACCCAGTGCAGGTGGTGGGTGACAGAAGGATACTGTCCGTGGTGAGCTCCATGCAGAAGAAGAAGTCCCATCCCATGCATGAGACTGTGATCGCGCTGAGCAGTACTGTCAGTGACCGACTGCTCCACCCTAGGTGTGAGAAGGAGCGCTATCGGAAGTCTTTCCTCCCCACCGCGGTTAGGCTGTACAACCAACACCGACCTAAGCGGAGATCATTACACACAGAGAACTGAAATATCTCTCTGCCTGTTAAATCCCCCCCCCCCCTGCTACGCCCTATCTGTCTGTCTGCTATCAATGTAATGCCTCTCACCTTGGAATATTCCTGTACATGTTGTATTTGTATTTGTATCTGCTTATCTTTGCTGCTGTAACACACTGAATTTCCCCATTGTGGGACTATTAAAGGACTATTATTATTATTATTATTATAGAGTGGTTTTCTCCGGAGAAATGTGCGGCCACTGGGAGATCTGTTCTGCTGTTATTAATGTTGAATCTGTGTGAGTTCGTGCGCTGACTAAGTCTCTGCCCTGTTTCCCCCACATAGAGGCCTGTGGTGGGACATTGCACACACATTATGAGATACACCACATTGGAAGACCTGCAGGAAAATGTCCCCCTAATTCTGTGCACCTGTTGTGTCTGTGGGACAGGTACACTGTCAGCGGTGAGGATGTGCTTGTAGGTCATGCACCTGTTTTGCAGGCAAGGTGAGGTGCCATTTTCAGTTTTACCCTACCATCAACCTTAAACTTAGCTATTCAGAGAGTGAAATTCACTTTCTGGATACCACAATATACATCACAGACCACGGGCTACTCACATCGATATACCACAAACCCACAGACAGAACGGCCAAACTGAGAAACGACAGCTTCCACCCCAAGCACACAAGACAATCTATTATCTACAGCCAGGCTATACGATGCAATCGTATTTGCTCCGACAAAGCAGACCTGGACAAGCTCCTCCAGGATCTGAGGACGAAATTTCTCCGATTGGGATACAAACCAAAAGTGACGGACAACCAATTAAAGCAGCAGCCATTAACAGAGACAGTCTGCTCACATATAAAGAGACCCAGAAAGATGCCCGAGTGCCCCTAGTTGTCACCTACAACCCACAGCTGGAGATCCTACGAAGGGATTGCCAAGGAGCTCCAACCTGTGCTACATAGGGACAACAGACTCAAGGACATATTTCCAGTCCCCCCTCTCCTTTCCTTTCGACAACCACCAAACCTGAGGCGTATTATTGTCCGGAGTGCCCTGAAGGCCCCAACTGAAAATGGCACCTCACCTTGCCTGCAAAACAGGTGCATGACCTGCAAGCACATCCACATCGCTGACAGTGTACCTGTCCCACAGACACAACAGGTGCACAGAATTAGGAGGAAATTATGGGCCTTTCTTTGTATACTGGGGCACTGTCATGTTGGAACAGAAAAGGACCTTCCCCAAACTACTCCCACAAAGATGGAAGCATACAATTGCCCAAAATGTGTTGTTACTTTCCAGCCAATAAATTGCGAAAAGGCAGGTATTGCTCTCCTGGCATTTGACAATCTCAGACTCATCCATCAGACTGCCAGAAATGTGATTTGTCACTCCACAAACATTTTTCCACTGCTGTAGAGTCCATGCTTTACACCACTCCATTTGATGTTTGGTGATGGACAGCTTGCATGCAGCTGCTTGGCTATGGATACCCATGACATAAAGCTCCTGACACACAGTTTTTGTGCTGATGTTAATGCCCAAGGAGGTTTCGACTCTGCAGTTGTTGAGTCAGTAGAGAATTGGCAACTTTTATGCGCTATGTCTATGTAGCATGGAGGGGCAGAGTATTGTCTAAAGCAGGGTTCACACTACCATTGGATTCCGTTATGAAGGTGTCCATTAAAAAAAAAAAAAAAAACCGGACACCTATCTTAACGGACACTAACTGATGTTAATGTGTCTGTTTTTTTTTAACTGATCCAAATAATGGATCAGTTAAAAAAAACGGACACATTAGCATCAGTTAGTGTCCGTTTTTTAACACCGTCTGTTTTTTTGTTTTTTTTTGTTTCTGCTTTCTGAGCATGCACAGAAAAAAAAACGGACATAAAATAACGGACAGTAACTGCTTTGTGGGCAAAGTGTCTGCATTCCTGGCTGGCACATCACTTGGCAAACTACTGTACAGTCATGGCCAAAAGTTTTGAGAATGATACAAATATTAATTTTTACAAAGTCTACTGCTTCAGTTTTTCTAATGGCAATTTGCATATACTCCAGAATGTTATAAAGAGTGATCAGCTTAACAGCAATTACTTGCAAAGTCAATATTTGCCTAGAAAATGAACTTTATCCCCCAAAACACATTTCAACATCATTGCAGCCCTGCCTTAAAAGGACCACCTAACATCGTTTCAGTGATTGCTCCATTAACACAGGTGTGGGTGTTGATGAGGACAGGGCTGGAGATCAATCTGTCATGATTAAGTAAGAATGACACCACTGGACACTTTAAAAGGAGGCTGGTGCTTTCCATCATTGTTTCTCTTCTGTTAACCATGGTTGTCTCTAAAGAAACACGTGCAGTCATCATTGCACTGCACAAAAATGGCCTAACTGGGAAGAGTATTGCAGCTAGAAAGATTGCACCTCAGTCAACAATCTATCGCATCATCAAGAACTTCAAGGAGAGAGGTTCCATTGGTGCCAAAAAGGCTCCAGGGCGCCCAAGAAAGACCAGCAAGCGGGAGGACCGTCTCTTAAAAGTGTTTCAGCTGCGGGATCGGGCTACCAGCAGTACAGAGCTTGCTGAGGAATGGCAGCAGGCAGGTGTGAGTGCATCTGCACGCACTGTGAGGCGGAGACTCTTGGAGCAAGGCCTGGTCTCAAGGAGGGCAGCAAAGAAGCCACTTCTCTCCAGAAAAAACATCAGGGACAGACTGATATTCTGCAAAAGGTACAGGGAGTGGACTGCTGAGGACTGGGGTAAAGTCATTTTCTCTGATGAATCCACTTTTCGATTGTTTGGAACATCTGGAAAACAGCTTATTCGGAGAAGAAGAGGTGAGCGCTACCACCAGTCTTGTCTCATGCCAACTGTAAAGCATCCTGAAACCATTCATGTGTGGGGTTGCTTCTCAGCCAAGGGAATCGGCTCTCTCACAGTCTTGCCTAAAAACACAGCCATGAATAAAGAATGGTACCAGAATGTCCTCCAAGAGCAACTTCTCCCAACCGTCCAAGAGCAGTTTGGCGCTCAACAATGCCTTTTCCAGCATGATGGAGCACCTTGCCATAAAGCAAAGGTGATAACTAAATGGCTCAGGGAACAAAACATAGAGATTTTGGGTCCATGGCCTGGAAACTCCCCAGATCTTAATCCCATTGAGAACTTGTGGTCAATCATCAAGAGTGGACAAACAAAAACCAACAAATTCAGACAAAATTAAAGCATTGATTCTGCAAGAATGGACTGCTATCAGTCAGGATTTGGTCCAGAAGTTGATTGAGAGCATGCCAGGGAGAATTGCAGAGGTCCTGAAGAAGAAGGGTCAACACTGCAAATATTGACTTGCTGCATTAACTCATTCTAACTGTCAATATAAGCTTCTGTTACTCATAATATGAATGCAATTATATTTCTGTATTTGATAAAAACATCTGACAAACACACATAAAAACCAGAGGGCAGCAGATCATGTGAAAATATAATATTTGTGTCATTCTCAAAACTTTTGGCCATGACTGTATATGCTACAATTAGTATGTTATATAGTAGAATACAAGGTTATAGACATTTACCTACAATGTTTTGTCAAATATCAAGGAGACACACATCAGTCTTGGGTAAGCAAGTAAATACAGACATCCTCCAATGCTCTGTGACTGCTCTCACTATAACAGATTGAAAAAGCTCAATATACTGATCATAACCAGAAAAATTACACTGAGGATTGGAGTAGCCCATTGATCAACATGAACCATTTACCGCTTACAATGCTTCAACATAAACCTTCAATGGAAGGCTCAAACTAAATGTGAACAGAGCCATAGGATGGTGGCACACCTGTTCTTGTAGCAAATTCGGCGGTGGCTAATCTGCTGTGATGTACAGTATCAGTGTAGTGGATGGGATCTAAGCAAATCCCATCCAGACACAGCAGAAAAAGAACCACAGAGCAAAATATCTTGCTCTGCAGGTTTTGAACAGGCAGCATGTCAATTATTGCTCCATGTTCAAGCCAAGGTTTGCAATGCAAAGGTTGAAAGCCAGGCCAACCACCTGGAAACCGCAACTGAAAGTGGTTTATAAAAACAGCAAATTTGGGTGGGGGGGGGGGGGAGAGGGCGTTTTGCTGTGACATGACCACTGCAGACATTCTGCAACAAATCCAACCTGTGTGGCCTATGATAAGGTTTGTCCAACAGCTATTCTTCCCTATTCCACTATAAATATGCCAAGCAGTCATGTTTTTTCAATGGGGAGAGTGGAGCAACTCATCTGTAATAAGAAAGAATCAGACATGTTGAAATACTCCAACGCTTCTTTTCCCAACATCTGCCATCAGGGTAAGGTTGGGAGACTCCATATCTATTAGTCAGCCGATCCAGCATCTACTTCACATAAGTTTTATTTTACCCATTCTTCTAGACCAATATAGTATGGAATTGTAACTTCTGTCCTCACTAAGGCTATGTTCACATTTGAAGTATCTTGCACACATACAAATGAAAGCCTATATTCCAGGACAGTGGAAATGCACTTAGTGCACAACGCCGCAGTCACCATAGACACACTAGTATTAAGTCACTGGTGGTGTGCTTCAGAACATGTGTATTTGTAACCTACGTGAACATTTATATGTAAATATAATCTAATATATATATCTATATATAATATGATCTAATAATATATCCATACATACATCATACATACATCATACATACAGTGGGGAAAAAAAAGTATTTAGTCAGCCACCGATTGTGCAAGTTCTCCCACTTATAAAGATGAGGCCGGCCTGTAATTGTCATCATAGGTAGACCTCGACTATGAGACACAAAATGAGAAAACAAATCTAGAAAATCACATTGTCTGATTTTTAAAGAATTTATTTGCAAATGGTGGAAAATAAGTATTTGTCAATAACAAAAGTTCATCTCAATACTTTGCTATATATCCTTTGTTGGCAATGAGAGGTCAAACGTTTTCTGTAAGTCTTCACAAGGTTGGCACACACTGTTCCTTGTCATGCTGAAAGACCAGCCACGTTTCATCTTCAATGCCCTTGGTGATAGAAGGAGGTTTGCACTCAAAATCTGACGATACATGGCCCCATTCATTCTTTCATGTACACGGATCAGTCGTCCTGGTCCCTTTGCAGAGAAACAGCCCCAAAGCATGATGTTGCCACCCCCATGCTTCACAGTAGGTATGGTGTTCTTTGGGTGCAACTCAGCATTCACTCTCCTCCAAACACGACGAGTTGTGTTTCTACCAAACAGTTCTACTTTGGTTTCATCTGACCATATGACATTCTCCCAATACTCTTCTGGAACATCCAAATGCTCTCTAGCAAACTTCAGACGGGCCCGGATATGTACTGGCTTAAGCAGGGGGACACGTCTGGCACTGCAGGATCTGAGTTCCTGGCAGCATAGAGTGTTACTGACGGTAGCCTTTGTTACGTTAGTCCCAGCTTTCTGCAGGTCATTCACTAGGTCCCCCCTTGTGTTTCTGGGATTTTTGCTCACCGTTCTTGTGATCATTTTGACCCCACGGGGTGAGATCTTGTGTGGAACCCCTGATCGAGGGAGATTATCAGTGGTCTTTTATGTCTTCCATTTTCTAATTATTGCTCCCACAGTTGATTTCTTCACACCAAGCTGCTTGCCTATTGCAGATTTAGTCTTCCCAGCCTGGTGCAGGTCTACAATTTTGTTTCTGGTGTCCTTCCACAGCTCTTTGGTCTTCACCATAGTGGAGTTTGGAGTGTGACTGTTTGAGGTTGTGGACAGGTGTCTTTTATACTGAT
This sequence comes from Leptodactylus fallax, assembly GCA_947044405.1. Taxonomy (NCBI): domain Eukaryota; kingdom Metazoa; phylum Chordata; class Amphibia; order Anura; family Leptodactylidae; genus Leptodactylus; species Leptodactylus fallax. Next base: position 1,503,956 of record CAMRHE010000194.1, read on the forward strand.
AACAATGTCAAACAGGAGCCATTACTACAGGTAATGAGTGGAGGACAGAGGAGCCTCTTAAAGAAGAAGTTACAGATCTGTGAGAGCCAGAAATCTTGCTTGTTTGAACGTGACCAAATATTCACCAAATACTTATTTTCCACCATAATTTGCAAATAAATTCTTTAAAAAACAGACAATGTGATTTTCTGGATTTGTTTTCTCATTTTGTTTCTCATAGTTGAGGTCTACCTACAGTGCTGGCCAAAAGTATTGGCACCCCTGCAATTCTGTCAGATAATACTTAATTTCTTCCAGAAAATGATTGCAATCACAAATGCTTTGGTAATAATATCTTCATTTATTTTGCTTGCAATGAAAAAACACAAAAGAGAATGAAAAAAAAGTCAAATCATTGATCATTTTACACAAAACTCCAAAAATGGACTGGACAAAAGTATTGGCACCCTCAGCCTAATACTTGGTAGCACAACCTTTAGACAAAATAACTGCGAACAACCGCTTCCAGTAACCATCAATGAGTTTCTTACAATGCTCTGCTGGAATTTTAGACCATTCTTCTTTGGCCAATTTCTCCAGGTCCCTGAGATTTGAAGGGTGCCTTCTCCAAACTGCCATTTTGAGATCTCTCCACAGGTGTTCTATGGGATTCAGGTCTGGACTCATTGCTGGCCACTTTAGAAGTCTCCAGTGCTTTCTCTCAAACCATTTTCTTTTTGAAGTGTGTTTTGGGTCATTGTCCTGCTGGAAGACCCATGACCTCTGAGGGAGACCCAGCTTTCTCACACTGGGCCCTACATTATGCTGCAAAATTTGTTGGTAGTCTTCAGACTTCATAATGCCATGCACACGGTCAAGCAGTCCAGTGCCAGAGGCAGCAAAGCAACCCCAAAACATCAGGGAACCTCCGCCATGTTTGACTGTAGGGACCGTGTTCTTTTCTTTGAAGGCCTCTTTTTTTTCCTGTAAACTCTATGTTGATGCCTTTTCCCAAAAAGCTCTACTTTTGTCTCATCTGACCAGAGAACATTCTTCCAAAAAGTTTTTGGCTTTCTCAGGTAAGTTTTGGCAAACTCCAGCCTGGCTTTTTTATGTCTCTGGGTCAGAAGTGGGGTCTTCCTGGGTATCCTACCATAGAGTCCCTTTTCATTCAGACGCCGACGGATAGTACGGGTTGACACTGTTGTACCCTTGGACTGCAGGGCAGCAAGAACTTGTTAGGATGTTAGACGAGGTTCTTTAGCCACTATCCGCACAATCTTTTGTTGAAATCTCTCGTCAATTTTTCTTTTCCGTCCACATCTAGGGAGGTTAGCCACAGTGCCATGGGCTTTAAACTTCTTGATGACACTGCGCACAGTAGACACAGGAAAATTCAGGTCTTTGGAGATGGACTTGTAGCCTTGAGATTGCTCATGCTTCCTCACAATTTTGCTTCTCAAGTCCTCAGACAGTTCTTTGGTCTTCTTTCTTTTCTCCATGCTCAATGTGGTACACACAAAGACACAGGACAGAGGTTGAGTCAACTTTAATCCATTTCAACTGGCTGCAAGTGTGATTTAGTTATTGCCACCACCTGTTATGTGCCACAGGTAAGTAACAGGTGCTGTTAATTACACAAATTAGAGAAGCATCACCTGATTTTTCAAAGGGTGCCAATACTTTTGTCCACCCCCTTTTTTATGTTTGGTGTGGAATTATATCCAATTTGGCTTTTTGACCATTCTTTTTGTGGTTTTCCATTGAAGACAAATTAAATGAAGATATTATTACCAAAGCATTTGTAATTGCAATCATTTTCTGGAAGAAATTGAGTATTATCTGACAGAATTGCAGGGGTGCCAATACTTTTGGCCAGCACTGTATGATGTCAAATACAGGTCTCTCTCATCTTTTTAAGTGGGAGAACTTGCACAATTGGTGGCTGACTAAATACTTTTTTCCCCCACTGTAAATTCTAAAGCTTATAAATTTGTGCTGTTTGTAATACATAGTGTACATGCTGCATTTTACTGTCCCATTCCTGATCATTCATACTTATACGGAAAAATCCAAATCTGAAAAGTAACTACCACCAACACTGTACATTATAAAGAATTCCCAAAACAGTTTTATTCTTTGGCCAGTTGAAAAGGTACATGATGTGAATTGTAGCAAAGGTCATCTTCAATTACAGGCTATATTTGTTAGTTATCAACTCCCTTTTTGGTCCTCAACTGTGTCATGTGACTGGCTCTAAGGTTCTCCAAGTTGCACAGCATCTTATTTGTGGACAGGAAGTCTGTTTCTCCATTCATTCCTATGAAAGACATGATGTTATTTCCATAGGATTGAATAAAAAAAAAATATTACTTCTGTCCATATAAATGCTATGTCAGCTGAAGAGTCTTGGTGCTGGTCACATGACACAGTTGAGGACCAGAAGTGAGTGTATAACTCGCACATATAGCCACCAGAAAGATTACCCTCATTACAATTTACATCATGTACCTTTCTAATGGACCAGAGATACATGTACATTGGTATGCTATTTTAAGGATGCTGCTTGATAAACCTTTTGGGTAATAAGTATACATTAGGAGACAGCTGTAAAAGAAATGCCTAACTATATGGTCAAAGGTAAAGCCTTATAGGTATAAGGCACCATACACATTTCTAATATACAGTGTAAAACTCTTAAATTTTACAAATTATAGAAAAAAAAAATTCAGAAATGAATACAGGCGACAATAAATAAGATATATTACAGATTTTCTTGACAAATAAGTTGCCTTCTCCATTTATCAAGCCGAGTTCCTTTTTACATATTAGTCTATGGAAAAGGGAGGGGTAGAAGGTGGTTACTGGAAGGCACACGAAGATAACTGCTGCTGTTACACGCTATTTTGTGATTGAGGGGGAGCTCACTTAATACTGCTATGCTAGAGATAAGAAGCAATAAATCAACATACTCTTTATCCCCCTACCATCTCCATAGAGTTCTATGTGTGAGCATGATACAGCTATGGATTGTATGTAATCCGGCAGGCTGATCAGGAGGAGGAGAGCAGCTTCATAAGTGGAAAAGAAAATAATAATATGGACACTGGTTCTAAAGCATTAGTGTTTCCATTCATTATCACACATTCCGCAACTTGGTTTTAGGGAACAGGCTCAGGCAGGTAGTGCACGCACTATGGCACCAAATAACACAGGCAAAGTGGATTTGTGAGTCTGTATTTATTGCAACATAAGCTTGAAAGTCAGAAGGAGACACATTCATGACATGTCACAGAAAATTAGCAAGTAGGGTGTTCTCAATAAAAGATAAGTAAGGTTATACAAGGTTTCAATAGTAAAAATCTAGAACACACAAGGGACAATCTGGAATAGTGGATTACAGATATATACCATATATATCAGTTTAAATGGGTTTTCCAAGACTAAGATATTGATGCGTTATCCTTGGGATAGGTTATCAATATCACATTGGTGAGGTCCAAATATCAGCTGTTTAAAGGGACCATATCCCACTTTTTTTTTTTTTTTTTTTTTTTTGACAGACACTAAGTCAACTAGTAAGGCTAGGTTCACACTTGCGCCGGGCTCTCCATCGTTCAGGTCCACCGGGGGACCCAAACGATGGAGAGCCTGTCCGCTAAAACAGCGGTTACCCGTGGACCCCATAGACTATAATGGGGCCTGCCGTTTGTCCATTGGGTTTCCACCATTTTTATACTGAAATTGGTGGAGAGAAAAGTCCTCCATGCAGCACTTTTCTCTTTAACAATTTTCGGCGTAAACTCCACCGCAGATGTGAACCTAGCCTTAGCAGTGTAAAGTTAAACTAGGTAGTCTAAAAGTGAACAAGATTTGTCATCGTAAAATCTGGTACAGGTTAAGACTTAGTTGGCACTGTCTGAAACTCAGACAGTATTAGCTTATCTGCCCCATATGTCAATCTGCTCAGCTCTTCCTGCTATATGCCATGCTGCCCACATATTGGACCACCTTTTTAATGTGCATGGCTATAAATATTTGTAGCTGGATCCGTCACTAGATCACCTCATTTATCAGTCAAGTAATATCTTGTGTCTATGGCCAGCTTTAGAGTGAATGCCTACACAAGCTACTATTAATAAAATGGCATACTGATATTGGGAGGTACTGTTCTAGCACAGCGCTTCTCTACTTCAGTCCTCAAGACCACCCTACAGGTCTTCAAGACGTCCTTAGTACAGGTCACATCGTTATAGTCAGTGCATCAGAACCTGGCCCCATGTTATCTCTATGGGATATTCTGAAATCATGACCAGCTGGGGGAGATAGAGGACTGGAGAGGAGAATCACTATTTTAGGGCAACTCAATAGAGCTGATTGATGTGGGCCACATAAGCTGAGAAAACTGCATATCAGAAGTAAAAACTAATAAAACACAACACACTGACTTTCACATTGACATGCTGATAGTTTCATGTTTGTGATCGATTGTTCCTTATGTAAGTGATGGGTCTGACATCTCAGCATTTTCCATATAAATTCTTAAAATGACTTTGGCATTCATGTCCTAATGGTATCAGGCTTCATTCGCATGGCTGTAAATGCAACCAGTGTGCCAAAACTGTGATCAGATCCAGTCAAGAAAAAGCTCCCCACTTTCCTCTGAAGGGATCCAATGGAATTATGGCATAATAGACATGGTTCTTACTGACCGATATAGCCTAATGAGTGAAGCCATATACAGTACAAGTACACTTCATGAATGGTGGTTTAGGATTTTACACATGTGGACAAAATTGTTGATACCCCTCGTTTAATGAAAGAAAAACCCACAATGGTCACAGAAATAACTTGAATCTGACAAAAGTAATAATATATAAAAAATTCTATGAAAATGAACAAATGAAAGTCAGACATTGCTTTTCAACCATGCTTCAACAGAATTTTTTAAAAAAGAAAACTCATGAAACAGGCCTGGACAGAAATGATGGTTCCTTTAACTTAATATTTTGTTGCACAACCTTTTGAGGCAATCACTGCAATCAAACAATTCCTGTAACTGCCAATGAGACTTCTGCATCTCTCAACAGGTATTTTGGCCACTCCTCATGAGCAAACTGCTCCAGTTGTCTCGGGTTTGAAGGGTGCCTTTTCCAGACGGCATGTTTCAGCTCAATAGGATTTAGATCAGGGCTCATAGAAGGCCACTTCAGAATAGTCCAATGTTTTCCTCTTAGCCATTCTTGGGTGTTTTTAGCTGTGTGTTTTGGGTCATTATCCTGTTGCAAGACCCATGACCTGCGACTGATACCAATCTATATGACACTGGGCAGCACATTTCTCTCTAGAATCCCTTGATAGTCTTGAGATTTCATTGTACCCTGCACAGATTCAAGACGCCCTGTGCTAGATGCAGCAAAGCAGCCCCAGAACATAACAGAGGCTCCTCCATGTTTCACAGTAGGGACAGTGTTCTTTTCAAAATATGCTTCATTTTTCCGTCTGTGAACATAGAGCTGATGTGCCTTGCCAAAAATTTCGATTTTTGTCTCATCTGTCCATAGGACATTCTCCCAGAAGCTTTGTGGCTTGTCAACAAGTAGTTTGGCAAATTCCAGTTTTGTCAGATTCAAGTTATTTCTGTGACCATTGTGGGTTTTTCTTTCATTAAATGAGGGATATCAACAATTTTGTCCACGTCTTTATATCCAGAGTATCTTTTATCTGTATGTCTGGATGATTCACCCGTGAAACCATAAACCAATTCCCAAAATCAAATTTATACTTGCCTCTTTTAAAGGGATGGTGTCGCCAGGAAATGACCTATTGTTTTTATGTTAAACATTTTTTAAGAATTTTTGGTGGTGTTTTTAATTTATGTTAATATCTATAATTAAAAAAAAAATCCTAAAAACCTTGCAGTTCCAACTCTTGCCACTAAGCCTAAAATAGTTTGTGACTTCCTGTCTCCTTAAGTGGACAATGGGCCATAGAGACAATGTTCTGGAGCAGACCCTATTGACTTTATGAAGAAGATGATGAATAAGATGCATAAGAAGATGAATAAGACTTGACACAGAGAGAAGGCTCACGCTCTAGCACTCATCTGATAAGAGGATCCTTCTCTGATACCTTATCTCACTCAAAAAAGGGGTGGAATACCCAGAAATGCCGTGGTTGGCATCGTGTGTGATGGTTTTTGTTGTCAATAAAGAAGTGTGCTTTTTAATAAATCCAGGGTGAGCGTAGTGCCGTACTTTATTGGTCTCCACCACCCAATGGAAGTACCATTTGGTCTATTATAGTTTTCCCTATTGACTTTATGGGAGTTTTCTAGACATGCTCTGTGACCTCTTCCGACTGCTTGGTGACTGGTGGCTTATGTGTCTTATCTACATACACGACAGCTGTGATCATCAGTGTGCTGATAAGTGAAATGACTGCTGCAGAGAAATCTCCTACAAAAATAAAAAAACAAGAAGTCTCCGCATATTTGGGCAGCACGGTGGCTCAGTGGTTAGCACTTGCAGCGCTGGAGTCCTCGGTTCGAATCCTGCCAAGGACAACATCTGCAAGGAGTTTGTATGTTCTCCCCATGTTTGCGTGTGTTTCCTCCGGGTACTCTGGTTTCCTCCCACACTCCAAAGACATACTGATAGGGAATGTAGATTGTGAGCCCTATATGGGACAGTGACTGTCAATGTCTGTAAAGCGCTGCGGAAAATGATGGTGCTATAAAAGCATAATAATATTTGGCCTATTGGCCAAAGTCAGAACTACAGATTTATTTAGGAGTTTGTTTTAGGTATAGATATTAACTTGGACATTTTTTAAAAAAAAAAACCTCACCAAAAATTCTTAAATATATTCAACATAAAACTTGATTAAAAAAATAAAATAAAAATAATAATAATTTTCTGGCAACACATTCCCTTTATACCAACCTTACAGCAGGGCTTTTTAACACATTCTCACCTATGCATAGAGAGGTTAGCATTGTACAAGAATAAATTATTTAGTTGAAAGTATAGAAAGGAGAAAGAAGAGGTTTTGGTATCATACAGATTGATAGCCTGTGCGACTTTTTCGTCGTCCAATTAAGTAGGAGATAAAGACAAGGATTATGAGAAATACAAGCACAGCCCCCACCACGACTGGAATAAGAAAGCTCAGATCAGAGTCAGCAAAGCATTCTTCAGCTGTTGGAAAAAAAGAGAGGAAAACATGAGAAGCGTTCTATGGGTTTATCCTTGTAATGTTCAGACATATGAGGTCCACATTCTCTTCTGCAGTTTTTTTTTTCCCAAAATAGGAAGGAAGCAGGAAAGCTTTTGTAGTTTTTTTTCATTCTTACTGGAAACCATTTCTATTTCTGGTAAAAATAAGTACATAAACACAGAGCAACAAAATGGCTTTGAGAACAAGGCCTTAAAGGGGTCTACCATAATTCACATTTATAGTATGTTAACTTTTGTATGAGGGAACCATAAGCTGAAACCTTAACAACTGCTAGATATATGGGGCTTTCTGGTACCCCTCAAATTCACTTGGCTTTGAGAGAAGCCAGTGTCCCATTATAGTCTATAAAATGACCTGGCTTCTTGTCTCCCAAAAAGGCACTCACAATCATATATTAAAAAGGTTGTACCAAGTTTTACATTTATCGCCCATCCACAGGATGTAACTGATTCACAGGGGTTTTTCCACTGAGATCCCCAATGATAATGACAACAGGGGTGCCTTGTTCCACCGTATAACTGGAGTGGCAGGAGAGCATGTTTGCAGCTGCGCCATTCATCTTTTTTTAGGGACTGCACAGTAGAAGTCATATACAGCACTTCACTAACTTCAGCAGTCCCACAGAGGTGAATGGAATGGCAGTGTGCATACTCAACCCCATTCGTGTGACTGTTGGGGACCCAGTGGTCACAAACCCACAGACACATCAGGTATCCTATAGATACATGATAGGTTTAAAGTGTGGTACAATCCCTTTAATTGTTCACTATATGCCATAAATGAAGTGGGGAAACCACCTCCAAAAGACAACTACAATAACCCACCTGACATTGGAGGTGTGACTAAATACAAAATATACTTAGCCCCCTCAAACCAAAGGAAAAAAAAAACCAAAAACAAAAAAAAACCTTAAACATTGAGTTTCCTTGGTCATCAATAGTATATAGTGTAAGATTGGCTCTCATAGCTAACACACCCTTTATGTGGAACCAATGGACATTAGCAACTCACCTAATCCAGTAACCCTTAGGCAGGGTTCACACTACCGTTGGATTCCGTTATGAAGGTGTCCATTAAAAAAAAACAAAACGGACACCTATCATAACATACATTAACGGACACTAACTGATGTTAATGTGTCCGTTTTTTTAACGGATCCAATTAATGGATCCGTTAAAAAAACGGACACGTTAGCGTACATTTTTTAACACTGTCTTTTGTTTTGTTTGTTTCTGCTTTCTGAGCATGCGCAGAAAAAAACGGACATAAAATAACGGACGGTAACTGATGTCCGTTACCCATAAACTTCAATGTTAAAATAACGGACACTTGCTGTCCGTCAAGAATCCGTTTTTCCAAACGGACAAAAGTCCTGCATGTAGGATTTTTTGTCCGCGGAAAAAAAAAACGGACTTGTGTCCGTTTACACCTAATCGGTCAGAATATAAAAACCCATTGAAATGAATGGAAATTTTAACTGATTTCTGACGGTTCAGCTAGTGTCCGATGCTAGAATCTTGTAACGGATAATAGCTACGGACACTATTGACAGTCACCAACGGTAGTGTGAACGCCCCCTTACATTTCATATAGAACATTACATGAATTCATCACATTTACAAATAATAGAAACATCACTGAAACAGCGGGGAACACGTATCAAACAAAGCAGCACATGTGACATAGAAAAACATACACCATATCTCACATGGCACTCGTACAATGCCAGTCACATGCACATTTATTTTCTATGGATAGGCCATCAATATTAGAAAGGTGGATAAAACCTTTAAATTGGTTGGTTTTTTTCCCGTGTTGTAACAAGGGGAAATGAAAAATTAAAAAAAAAATAAATAAATATAGGGCAATGGTGACATCCAGCAACCTGAGGCCACTGATTGCTCTCAGTGGTGACATGAGGCGCTGGACTTCGAGCAATGTGAAGCTGGTGTGAGACTGAACGGATGGACACTGGTGCCGGACAACAGGGTGCTGGGGGCAGGTAAGTAGGTTTTTTTTTTTCCTCCTCTCTCCCTCTCTAATTTTACCTCTCCAGCCACAGAGCTCACTCTAATTCATGGACAATCCCATTAACATCCCATCCCCCCCACCCCAATTCCCCACACACTTTAATATTCCACCACAGGATATTATTAGTATAGAAAAAGCATGTGCCCACACTGGCGCCTCTGGTTAGTGTAATATTGGCACCTTGTAGGTGCTGGATACAACCAGGGAGGTCCGGTAGAATACTCCCCCATTCTTGGTGTGATAAGCTGCAGCTCACCCCAGGACCACTTGGCCGTAGGTCAGTGGTAGTAATAGTAATATATAGATAGAAAAAAGAAAAAAGGAGGGGGACTACATGAGCGCGGCTATATCCGGTAAACACGTTCAAAAAACGTGTGAAGGAGGATCACTCACACGATAGATAGAGCCAAAGCTTTTATTCCACTTAAAAAAAATAGGCAACACGTTTTGACACTAAACTATTGTCTTCATCAGGCCATCAGAGTGTGGAGATGTGTGAGCTTGCATCTCCACACTCTGTTGGCCTGATGAAGACACTAGTTTAGTGTCGAAACGCATTGTCCTTTTTTTTTTCCAAGTGGAATAAAAGCTTTGGATCTAACTATCATTTATGAGTGATCCTCCTTCACACATTTTTTGAACGTGTTTACCGGATATAGCAGCACTCATGTAGTGCCCCTCTTTTTTTCTATCTATATATTACCACATGATATTGGCCCCCATCATTGCTCCCACACAATATAATGACACCATCTCCATCTATAGTATGGGGGAAGGACCAGTGAAGGGGCCACAGTATTTGGGGGGGGGGGGTAGACAACCAGTGAAGGGGCCAAGGTATGGGGCCATACAGAGACTCCTTCACTGCCTGTGGCCTCCTGCTCTACCAGTAGCAGAACCAGGTCAGGGAATTCACTTACTGATCCCCGTTCCTGCCCATGGCCTCCACCGCTTCACCTTCACCCTTCAGGGAGCCCTGTGTGCCACACCATGTTCCAATGTGATCATGTAATATGTGACATAAGGGACTCCCTGGAGGCTGAAATAGTAGTGAAGGAGGCGGTGGGGGCTGCAACGGGAATAGTTTAGTTAATAGCAGCAAGTCCAGCCATTAACAGCCTAACAAAAAAAAAAGTGCCAGTAGGGCTCCCTAAAAGGCGTGAGGCCAACCAGGGAATTCACTGGTACCATCCATGTTGGGCCTGTCCAAGCCTGTTGCTATACCATGCCTTTTTTGTGGGAGGTATACTGACACACACCAGTGAGGCCAAATGGCCTCATGTAAACCCATGGACATCCTTAGAGTGTATGTTGAAGGTTTCCTAGTGTACATGCAAAGTGTGAATCATAAATGTGGCCTAAGAGACATTAACAGCTATGACTCCAGATGGCTAGCAAACTTTCAACCATTGCAATGCAGCTATAATTGACATGCTACATATTTAAATCCCATAGCACAAGATACACTATACCGCAGGCTTTTTCTGATGTGTGTGGATGTAATTGTTTAATTCCTATTCACTACAATGTTACTGTAGTCTGCAGCAGGATAGCCGCTGGTGTGAACATATGCAACCTCCAGTCTTAAAAGGGATTCTAACAAAATCAAAAAAAAAAATAAAAAAAATAAAAAATAAAAAAATTACTCATTCGATTTTAGGAACCGCATATTTCAAAAAGTGATTCCCTTAGCAATGGCCAATGTGGCTCTTTTGTTTCTACAACCTGTGGTAATGTCCGTCAGCAGAACTTCCATCTGCCCACACAATAAAATCCAGAAGGATCCCATGAGTGTGCGCTGGGGAGGAATATAAAAAAAAAAAAAAAAAAAAAAAAAATAATTATTTCTATCCAAATAAACTTGTATGATGTGCCTGTAGAATCCAAGTTTCACTAAAGTGACCCTCTCTGAAGTGGCCCTAAAAGTATAGTGTGAATAAATGTACTTTTAAGTAAATTAACATTTTACAGATTTCAGTAAAGTCAGGAGAATATATGAGATACACACATTGTAATGTGAAACTAATTTTTATTACAGCATTGTTTCTATAGAATGCAAAAAAGGCACATACATTCTCATATTCAAGCGGTATAGGATGAAATACATTCAGTAGAAAAAAAAAGCAAAAGCTTACTGTAGAGCAGAGAATGTGCTTTGTGCTTGCTGGAGAAATCAAGCTTAATAAAAGGTAATACTATATAGTAAGCAGTCAGGTCAGTTCTGTTACTTTGCATTGTGTCACATACTTCCAGCATCAAACCCAAATCTTAGATTCCTTAAAAGTGTTCATATCCAGCTGAACGCCGATTCCTGCGGCCAATGAAATAAGCCACCATCACTAGGATCACAAGGACTCCCAGTGCTGCTCCCACGACTATCGGAACAGTGAAGTTCTGATCTGCAAAGCAATCTTCCGCTATATGTGGAGAACAATCAAACAAAACAAGAAAAAAACAAAAGAAAATAAAAAAAACAAAAAACGCTCACATGTCATGCTGAAGGAATGAAAAAGGTTATAAGGAATAAAAAAAAAAAAAAATTGGGCTAATGGAAGAGCAAATTAAATACTTTTACTTAAACCTATAAAAAAAAAAAAAAAAAAAAAAAAAAACACAACAGGTGGTTATATAGTCTACAGCAACCCAGGAAGCTGAGATCTATACTGCGGTTTGCAGAGTATAGTTAGAAATTTTTATTTTTTTTTTTTAGCACAAACAAGGTAGTTTCACCTGTGGATTTAATAGGAAATCTGCAGCAATGCCTGTGTAAGGCCCGAGCCCCAAGTGGCGTTTTATAGTCCCTGTATAGTGAAAACCACCCACACTGCGGAAAAATACGCATATGCTGCAGTTTTGGAAATCGCAGCATGTCAGTTATACCTACAAAGATACCGATGGTTTCCCTATAGGTATAATTGAAGCAGAAAGTTTGCAGAGGAAACCTCTGGACTTTATGAAAAGCACTTTTGCTGCGACCTGCTACATGGGGCTTTAGCTTAAAGCAGACTATGCTGTGGTTTCACCCTGCTATACAGAAATTCATGAACTATGCCAAAGAAAATCCACCACACCAACTTGAACCTCTTTTTTTGTTCTGGGCTGATGTGGCCATACTTGGGGATTTACAGCCATCTCTATGTATGCATTCATAATGAGAAGGCTGTCAGAGTAGGACCACCACTGGCCTCCTAAATGCAGGATAAGCAGAGGATCGAATGAAGTGCTAGTTCTACTTTATTTTCTTCCAAAAAATTATATAGTCAGCCTACTCCGCTCTTCCTGCTGTATAGCATGCTGGCTGCATTTTCAATAGTGTTTCCTTACTTATATATTGAGGAAGAGTAGCTTATACTATACTGTATATGTTTTTTTTTCTTTTGTTAAAGTCTATACATTTGTCCCCCAGCCGCCTCTGGACAATATATTCAAGAGTTATTGCTCTTTTCTGATCCATTGCATCTCGAAACCAGACTGGACATTGTTCCAACAAAACACCATGGTCATTTCACTGGTAAACCCCTGTGTTAGTGATGTGCATGCACTGACTGGCTGACTAGTAGTGCCTCTACATGGTTTTCTAGCAGCTCAATTTCTTTTTGGGGTGCATTGTACATACCTTGAGACCCTAAAAAAGCTCCTGTTATCAAAGAAATTTACAGCTGCAGCAGCTCTTGCTGACTTGAGTAAGAATTTGATAATATATATTTTTCTTCAATGAAGGATTTCTTTAAAGCGTAACTAAACTTTTGAGTCTTAAATGAGAATTACATAAATAGGAGTGATTTAAAACAACTTTTTAAACAAACAATGAAAATAAAATGTAGTAAAAAAAAAAAAAAAAAAAAAAAGTCCTAACTAAGATGCTAGTAAATGTAACTGGAGTGATAAATACTGGTACTAAAGGTCGGTATAATAACCACTGCCTCAGCTTTATGACCAACTACCCAGTAACTAAGAATTGTTCAGTTCATACTTATACACAAAGCAGGGTCTCATTAACCCAATACACCAGCTCCATGAAACTAAACCTGCCTGATAAAATGAACCATTCAACACCCACTACTGATGTAGAAAAAGGTGAATGGCAGGCAGCTGAAACTACATAAGAGAATCAGATCCGCTTCCAATTTCCCCAATGTTTAGTTACTAGCTGCCTAAACATGAGCGCCGATCGATACTACAGTCATGGCCAAAAGTTTTGAGAATGATACAAATATTAATTTTTACAAAGTCTACTGCTTCAGTTTTTCTAATGGCAATTTGCATATACTCCAGAATGTTATAAAGAGTGATCAGCTTAACAGCAATTACTTGCAAAGTCAATATTTGCCTAGAAAATGAACTTTATCCCCCAAAACACATTTCAACATCATTGCAGCCCTGCCTTAAAAGGACCACCTAACATCGTTTCCGTGATTGCTCCATTAACACAGGTGTGGGTGTTGATGAGGACAGGGCTGGAGATCAATCTGTCATGATTAAGTAAGAATGACACCACTGGACACTTTAAAAGGAGGCTGGTGCCTGCCATCATTGTTTCTCTTCTGTTAACCATGGTTATCTCTAAAGAAACACGTGCAGTCATCATTGCACTGCACAAAAATGGCCTAACTGGGAAGAGTATTGCAGCTAGAAAGATTGCACCTCAGTCAACAATCTATCGCATCATCAATAACTTGAAGGAGAGAGGTTCCATTGGTGCCAAAAAGGCTCCAGGGCGCCCAAGAAAGACCAGCAAGCGGCAGGACCGTCTCTTAAAAGTGTTTCAGCTGCGGGATCGGGCTACCAGCAGTGCAGAGCTTGCTGAGGAATGGCAGCAGGCAGGTGTGAGTGCATCTGCACGCACTGTGAGGCGGAGACTCTTGGAGCAAGGCCTGGTCTCAAGGAGGGCAGCAAAGAAGCCACTTCTCTCCAGAAAAAACATCAGGGACAGACTGATATTCTGCAAAAGGTACAGGGAGTGGACTGCTGAGGACTGGGGTAAAGTCATTTTCTCTGATGAATCCTCTTTTCGATTGTTTGGAACATCTGGAAAACAGCTTATTCGGAGAAGAAGAGGTGAGCGCTACCACCAGTCTTGTCTCATGCCAACTGTAAAGCATCCTGAAACCATTCATGTGTGGGGTTGCTTCTCAGCCAAGGGAATCGGCTCTCTCACAGTCTAGCCTAAAAACACAGCCATGAATAAAGAATGGTACCAGAATGTCCTCCAAGAGCAACTTCTCCCAACCGTCCAAGAACAGTTTGGCGCTCAACAATGCCTTTTCCAGCATGATGGAGCACCTTGCCATAAAGCAAAGGTGATAACTAAATGGCTCAGGGAACAAAACATAGAGATTTTGGGTCCATGGCCTGGAAACTCCCCAGATCTTAATCCCATTTTGAACTTGTGGTCAATCAAGAGTGGACAAACAAAAACCAACAAATTCAGACAAAATTAAAGCATTGATTCTGCAAGAATGGACTGCTATCAGTCAGGATTTGGTCCAGAAGTTGATTGAGAGCATGCCAGGGAGAATTGCAGAGGTCCTGAAGAAGAAGGGTCAACACTGCAAATATTGACTTGCTGCATTAACTCATTCTGTCAATATAAGCTTGTTACTCATAATATGAATGCAATTATATTTCTGTATGTGATAAAAACATCTGACAAACACACATAAAAACCAGAGGGCAGCAGATCATGTGAAAATATAATATTTGTGTCACTCAAAACTTTTGGCCATGACTGTATGCCCGTGAAAAGCCCTAAATCCTGTTCCTGTACGCGTTTCCGCCAAGGTTTAAAAAGGGTTATCAGGAGGATAATACAAAAAACAAAAACAATAAAGAATTGCGATTATTATACCGACCTTTAGTACCAGCATTTAATTATCACCCCGGTTATATCTATCAGCATCTTAGTTAGGACACATTTTGTTTGTACTACATTTTATCCTCATTATTAAAGTTATGTTTTAAAATCACTCCTATTTATGTAATTCTATTTCAGACTGAGTGATTACCCCTCTGTGATTTATCTTAAGTGAGGTACATTCCCAAATTATAATTGCTTGTATTTACAATTGTCATCCTGGAATCAACTAGCATAGTAACTTGAGGGAACACTGTATAGTTGTCATTGGAACAGATTCATCCTCAGGACCAACACTCTTACTTCAATTTTTTGCAGTAAGAGATTATAGATTAACTAATATATAGATTGATTTAGCTAAGTAATGCCAGGTTCTCCAATTATCCTCCAACCATGGCTGCCCACCTTAGATAGCTGTCCCCATACATGCAATATCAATTTGTGGGCAATGCCCAATCCTAATACCTCCAACCCCCACATTCTATCAGGGGTTATGTGAGACAACATGAGCATTTACATGGACTTTGGCAGATCTGCCATTGATCTAATGTGTAAGGGCATCCCACTATCTTATCAACCAAACAGCAGGGTTTTCTTTTTGTATCCACTGTCTAACAAAAGTGTGGGAGAAAGTCTTGGGGGCCCCCCCCCCCTTTTCCAGATTTAAAAAAAAAAAAAAAAAAAAAAAAAACCCCCCCCCCACACACAGAGGAATGAAGTGCCACAGGTCTTCTGCGACACTGGCAAACCCTCTGGCTGTCAGTGGACAGCCATGTAAACCACATTTTCATACAACAAATGGTAGAGAAGAATAGATTCATAAGTTTTATAATACCTGGTCTGCCTTACACTCTGGCCCTGACATGCACATATGGCTTTTGTGGGAGGCTTGGGAAAGAGACGTATTTTCCCATTTCACCACTTCCTACAGATACCCATCCATATGCCGATTCTTCTCCTTCATTTGAATGGGTTTTTAAAGCAATGCGCGGGTGTGCGCTTATACCCTCTGCGCCACAAATCCAGTTTT
This sequence comes from Leptodactylus fallax, assembly GCA_947044405.1. Taxonomy (NCBI): domain Eukaryota; kingdom Metazoa; phylum Chordata; class Amphibia; order Anura; family Leptodactylidae; genus Leptodactylus; species Leptodactylus fallax. The sequence goes on from CAMRHE010000194.1 coordinate 1,520,089, forward strand.
TTTCCCGCTGGAAACAAAGTCGGACATGCAGGACTGTGTTTCCAGCGAAAAAAACTGGACTTGCGGTGCAGAGGGTGTAAGGACAATGCTTTAAAAACCCATTCAAATGAATGGGTTTTTAAGCAATGCATCGCTAACCTTTCGCTATCCAGTTTCCCGAGATTTTCAGTCGGATTCACAGCGGATGGGCTCTACCACAAGTGTGAAACCACCCTTAGTCTTATACATTAATGCTAACAATTAGGATTTTAGAACGATCTTTATGTTGTATGTTTATGTCAGAGTACATTTGTTAAAAAAAAAAAAAAAAAAAAAAAAAAGCCATTTTCTTACTAGCAATGCTGAATATATACTGGTCTTAAGGTTGGAATCCAGCTGTATTCAGGAGTAGAGTACTCAACCCTCTTCTCTGCTGCTCGGGATGGTGACTGGCAGACTGCTTTGATTGTGTTCACACACAACAGCCTGTCAGTGCTCTAAGGGCCAGGGTTAAAGCTCTGCTCAAGAGACCAGTGTATTCTTTCAGCACTTAGTTCAGTGTATTCTAACAGAAAAACAGTACTGGAAGAGTGAAGAAATCAGGCGATACCTTTTAGAGGCTGAGTATATTTATAAGTAAGCTTTCAGGAGTACTAGCTAGCTCCCTTCATCAGACATGGTGTGATACAAGAACTGAAAATTCACAGATTTTTATACACATAGTTTTCAAAGCATTTTAGAGTCCTTAAAAAAAAAAATGCAATCTAAGTAGAGAAGTTATTTACAACAGGTCAAAAAAAAAAACAGTCTGGAAACTTGTGGTGCGTGACGGAGGGATCAGTAATTCTTGCTGTTATCTGTTTGCTATCAGGAGGTGATTTGTGTCCCTCACAGGTCATACATAGTGTGACTTGAAGCTGGCATGAATATTAAGTCCAAATTGCAGAGTTTGAAATTTTTGCATAAATTTGTACTCCGCTTCTTTCCTTTTCTCCTGTGTCTTAAAATGTCCCATTAAAACCACAACCCGCAAATCTTCAATAGAGTGGTTTTCTCCGGAGAAATGTGCGGCCACTGGGAGATCGGTTCTGCTGTTATTAATATTGGATCTGTGTGAGTTGATTCGTTGACTGAGTCTCTGCCCTGTTTCCCCCACATAGAGGCCTGTGGTGGGACATTGCACACACACATTATGAGGTACACCACATTGGAAGACCTGCAGGAGAATGTCCCCCTAATTCTGTGCACCTGTTGTGACTGTGGGACAGGTACACTGTCAGCGGTGTGGATGTGCTTGCAGGTCATGCACCTTTTATGTAGGCAAGGTGAGGTGCCATTTTCAGTTGGGGCCTTCAGGGCACTCCGGACGATAATTCGCCTCAGGTTTGGTGGTTGTCGAAAGGAAAGGAGAGGGGGGGACTGGAAATATGTCCTTGAGTCTGTTGTCCCTATGTAGCACAGGTTGGAGCTCCTTGGCAATCCTTCATAGGATCTCCAGCTGTGGGTTGTAGGTGACTACTAGGGGCACTCTGGCATCTTTCTGGGTCTCTCTATATGTGAGCAGACTGTCTCTGTTAATGGCTGCTGCTTTGTTTAATTGGTTGTCTGTTACTTTTGGTTTGTATCCCAATCTGAGAAATTTCATCCTCAGATCCAGGAGGTGCATGTCCAGGTCTGTTTTGTCGGAGCAAATACGATTGTATCGTATAGCCTGGCTGTAGATTATAGATTGTCTTGTGTGCTTGGGGTGGAAGCTGTCGTTTCTCAGGTAGGCCGTTCTGTCTGTGGGTTTGTGGTATATTGATGTGAGTAGCCGGTGGTCTTTAATGTATATTGTGGTATCCAGAAAGTGAATTTCACTCCCTGAATAGCTAAGTTTAAGGTTGATGGTCAGGTGAAAGTCATTGAAGTCATTATGGAATTGAAGTAGGGCCTCCTCACCTGCAGTCCAGATGACAAGGATATCATCGATATAACGAAGGTGAATCATAGGTTTGGTGGCGCATGTTGATAAATATGTTCCTTCCATTTCTGCCATAAAGAGATTTGCATATTGGGGTGCACATCTGGTCCCCATTCGCTGTAGATATAGATCCTCTCCAAAGGTAAAATGGTTGTGGCTAAGGATGAATTGTATGAGCTGCGTTACTGGTTCTGTTGGGAGGTTTTGTTTTGCCAGGTGTACCCGACATGCTGCAACTCCATCCTTGTGGGGAACGTTGGTATACAGGGATACCACAATATACATTAAGACCACCGGCTACTCACATCAATATACCACAAACCCACAGACAGGACGGCCTACCTGAGAAACGACAGCTTCCACCCCAAGCACACAAGACAATCTATAATCTACAGCCAGGCTATACGATACAATCGTATTTGCTCCGACAAAACAGACCTGGACAAGCACCTCCTGGATCTGAGGATGAAATTTCTCAGATTGGGATACAAACCAAAAGTAACAGACAACCAATTAAACAAAGCAGCAGCCATTAACAGAGACAGTCTGCTCACATATAGAGAGACCCAGAAAGATGCCCGAGTGCCCCTAGTAGTCACCTACAACCCACAGCTGGAGATCCTACGAAGGATTGCCAAGGAGCTCCAACCTGTGCTACATAGGGACAACAGACTCAAGGACATATTTCCAGTCCCCCCTCTCCTTTCCTTTCGACAACCACCAAACCTGAGGCGAATTATCGTCCGGAGTGCCCTGAAGGCCCCAACTGAAAATGGCACCTCACCTTGCCTGCAAAACAGGTGCATGACCTGCAAGCACATCCACACCACTGACAGTGTACCTGTCCCACAGACACAACAGGTGCACAGAATTAGGGGGACATTCTCCTGCAGGTCTTCCAATGTGGTGTACCTCATAATGTGTGTGCAATGTCCCACCACAGGCCTCTATGTGGGGGAAACAGGGCAGAGACTCAGTCAACGAATCAACTCACACAGATCCAATATTAATAACAGCAGAACCGATCTCCCAGTGGCCGCACATTTCTCCGGAGAAAACCACTCTATTGAAGATTTGCGGGTTGTGGTTTTAATGGGACATTTTAAGACGCAGGAGAAAAGGAAAGAAGCGGAGTACAAATTTATGCAAAAATTTCAAACTCTGCAATTTGGACTTAATATTCATGCCAGCTTCATGTCACACTATGTATGAACCATGAACTGAACTCAATATTCATGCCAGCTTCAAGTCACACTATGTATGACCTGTGAGGGACACAAATCACCTCCTGATAGCAAACAGATAACAGCAAGAATTACTGATCCCTCCGTCACGCACCACAAGTTTCCAGACTGTTTTTTTTGACCTGTTGTAAATAACTTCTCTACTTAGATTGCATTTTTTTTTTTTTTTTAAGGACTCTAAAATGCTTTGAAAACCATGTGTATAAAAATCTGTGAATTTTCAGTTCTTGTATCACACCATGTCTGATGAAGGGAGCTAGCTAGTACTCCTGAAAGCTTGCTTATAAATATACTCAGCCTCTAAAAGGTATCGCCTGATTTCTTCACTCTTCCACTACTTTCAATGGCTAACACGGTACAACATTATACTACTAGAAAAACAGTACAACATTCATTTTTTTCTGCTTTTTTTTGTAAGTGGTACTATGGACCATTACATATAATATGTTACTCCTGAACATTAGTCTATTAGGATGACAGGTTCCATTGCTGGTAGCCAAATTGTACCAGATTTTGATAGCTGTCACTGACAGGCTAAACAGATATAGCACTTCCTAAACCTTTTGGCTCTTTCCTAACAAGATAAAAAAAAAAAATAAAAAAATAAAATGATTAACGTTCCAAGTTGATTTTTGTCACTCAGTTTTATTTTTGTTTGGTTATAATTATTAATCATTCGTGTGATCAGCTTAACCAGACCAAAATCTTACATACAAAAATGTTCTCTACATACATGAGCACACAGAAACTTGTAATTTGTTTAAATACATTCCATTACAGAAGAACTCGGCAGTTAGTGTTGTCCCTTGGACTGACCAATGTAAAGGCTAGAGGAGTCACTGAACAGTGAGAGAAATCAGGCAAGATGATGAGTGCAATCTACAAGTTATAGGACAGAACTATAAAAGGGTATGTTCACTATGGCAGAGTTGTTGCAAAAAACTAGCAACTAAATGTTTGCTCCATACACATGAACACAATCTGTCATGTGACATTGGTTAGCTCTGCTTTCTTTACATGGTCAACTGTCCAAGCAGCAATTTTTTGGATATCATTAAACCAATAATGTACTGGTTGAGGTATTAAAAGTGATTAGACTTTGGGTGATGTGTACAGGCTAACAGGATTTAGAATTTTTAACCAATACAATTAAATTGCATAATTAAAAATATAAGTTATATAGATTCACACAATGAGTGGCTAGTGTAGAAAAAAAAAAAAAAAAAAAGATTCCATAAGTGTAAACTGCCAAGAAAACCACAAAGCTACTTAACCATAGAACACAAAGGGACAGATTTATGAAAGCTTTGCCATAATTGGTTGCTATGAAAAAAAGGTTTTTGTTTTATTCCCCTTTCATGAATCGGCCCCAATAATGGGCCTCATTTCTCAAAACAACGTAACAAAAACTGGTTTTTGCCCATTGCTACCAGTCAGTTCAGCTTTCATGTTCTGCCCTGCTCAGTTAATGGTTACTGAGTTGAAAGTCAGTTTGTTAGACTAGGTTGATAAATAAGACCTTAAAAGATTGCATGATGTTACCAAGTAAAAGCTCAATATTACGAGTCCCTTAGAGCCTGGACTTGGATATGAGAGCCTGTGCTGGTGGAGTGATGTCTAGAGCGACCTCGATAAATGTCAGTACTATACTTCAGGCCAATATTCTTCATATTTGATAGTGGTATAGGGTTACAGCAAGTTCACATAGTGGATTTTGTGGCAAATGCAATGTCCACCATGGACGTTTTCCTTCCATCGGCAGAAAGATTTCCTACTCCCATTCACTTCATTGGGAGGTTCAGAGAGAATCCACCCAAAAATCAGCCAGGAAGCCTCCCCCCCCACCCCCATTAAAATTAATGGGAGACTTGTTTTGCAGCAGATTCTGCTGTGTGAACTTCTACCCTCATTCTGGGCAGCTGCTATTGTGGAGGCAGCAGAACAGTGGTAGTTCATATTGAATAGAGGACTTCAGATGGGTGGGGTCTGTATCCTTGCTGAAAAGATGTCATATCAACCAGTAACAACCAGGACTTTATTAGGGTAAGGTCACATTTTGCAGCCTGTCGAGTGGCTAAGAACAGTGTCTACATGCAGTTACACCTGCAAAGTAATGTGGCATGTTTGCGCATATCGCAGCTGCTGCTGTGCATGGCCTTACCCTAAGAAACCTCTAAATTTGGAATGAAACAGAAGGAGCTGCAAGACTGAGCAACATGGTCGGGGACTAAGAAAAAAAAAAAAAAAAAAAAGTGTTCCCTTCTATTTTAGCAGCATTAGATTAAATCTAAGTTGTAGGATATTTTGTCAAACAGCAAATAGACACTGCCACCTGCAAAGTATCTACAAGTCCTAACATTCCATACTAGGCAAACACTGGCAAGGCATGAGAGAACTTGTAGTACAATAGTCATTATTGGGAAAGACACATGTTGCACATTAACTTGCATCTACTTCACAAAGTGCAAACCAGAGGGTAGAGAGATGCCAATTATAGGGTCTGATATCCGGCATAAGTCTTTCTTCTGCCAATTAAGTAAGCAATCACAACAACAACAATTAAGCCTGCAAGTGCAGCACCAACTACGATTGGGATTAAAATGGAGTCGTCGTCGAGGGAACATTCAGAAGCTGTAGATGGGAAAAAAAATAAAAAAATGGGTGAACACGAGAAAAAAAAAATAAAAATAATGAAGTGTAAATGAAAGATGAAGCTTAAGGTGGGGGGGGGGGGTATGTTCATAGAGTTTTTTTGCAGGCTGAAAAAATCTGCTTCAGGAATTAGGAAGCTTTGATGCGTTTACATGATGTGTTTCCAGTCACGGTTTTTTGCTCTAGCACAACGTATGGACCTAGATTTAAACAAAACCACTCATGGTTTTTGAAAACCGCAACAAGAAACCATATTGCATATTTTCCACCTCCCATTGATGGTTTTTTCAAGGGGGGGGGGGAATCTATTGGTCATGTTGCTCCCCCCCACCCCAAGCTTTAAAAATAAAAAAAAAATGCTGCTGACTCCCATTGAAATGGGAGGCTTTTTTTTTCAGGCAGCTTCCACCTCAAAATCATCCTGCAAAACACTGTGAACATACCCTAAAAACAAATATCAACCTAATTAGAAAACGTTTGCCACAACTAATAGTCATGTGGCGGATCAATAGGAAATATTTATAGAAAAGGATGCCATATCCAGGGTTAGGCAAAATGGCCAGATCTGGTGCAGGTTCACCTATGGACTTGCTAATGGTACAGACGGCCTATATTCCGGTGTTGCACTTAACTGCACTGCTTTCTAGAAAGTTATGTCTTTCACTCTAGAGTAGATATTTGCATTCAGGGAGATGACTGGCAAAATATGCATGACATGCTCTGTGTAAATACTAGGGAGACTTATTACTGGTGCATCATATAAACAGTGCAACAGCCTCCTCCACCAAGTGCAACATACCAAAGATCCACCAAAAGGGGTTATCTAAAAACAATGAAGGTCTGACTCTTCCCTACCTAGAAAGGTAACCCCTTATAAGCAGGTTGCGCTCTTTTGACACCCTGAAGTCCTGTCTACTTTTTCCAACATACTGACCTCAGAAAACTGATATGTTGATCATCAGAAGCAACATGGATTTTAGGAAATATTAGGCAGTGGAGTAAACTAGTACTGTAGCAGTGGACTACAATATTATTGACCCTCAATACAGCACTGGTAGAAAGATGTGTGACAAAACTGAACACTAGAGTGTAGACAGTAAATATAGCAAAAGGACACATGTGCAGCTTTGGCTCCCTTTAACAGGTGATGTAGGACCCCTGTTCTTGTGATTGGTGGACACCAGGCATGTATAGATGACTAAGTGAAAGGAAGTCTTTATTACATGTATACCTGTGGGAGTAACTACTAGGGTGGTAGTTTGAGTCCCATAGCAGCTGCTATGGGGACCCCATTCCCACTGACACTTAAGGTGCAACCTGTAATACCTATAGATGATGGAAGGCAATGTGGAAAACTGAATATTACTCCTATATTACTTCAGTGGGACCTAGTGTCTGCTTGTAACAGTTACTTTCTTCATATGTGGTGATGTCACTGTAGTTATCTTTGGGTGTGTTCACACGGAGGAATTTGCTGTGGATTTGGGAGCGGAGTTTGCCCCTGAATCTGGAGCAGATTCCTCCTGAATCTGCCTCCCATTGTTTTCAACAAGAAGCATCCTGCTCGATCTTGCTGCGGAATCCGCGGCTTGAGACGCTCTCCTGGTTAGGCCAATTCATCCAGGCCTAATCAGGAGAGGGATGCCATGACGGAATGCTGATGCACTGCATCAGCAGCCGTTGCAACTAGACCGAGGTGAAAATTCCAGCAGTGGAAAAAAAAATTCCTCTTCATTTTCCACCATGTGAACACAGCCTGTGTGTGCGCGCAAGTGCACATTACCCCAGTACTGCGACATCCCTGAGTGCATTATCTATAGAGTAACACTATGTGCAAAGGAGACCAAATATAAAATTGTACACTGAACTCATTACTTCGGGTGATCATGGTATAGTGGGGTCCTATTACAAGTGTTGCAATGGGGCCCCTTGGTTACTAGTTACACCAATCTCTAACTTCTCTCATAACTGCATTTTGTATCAGTTAAGTTAGCACCAGCCCATAGGAGAGGAGACAGTATAGGACAATACTTGTTCATAGTACAGGCACGTGTTCTTACCTGTAGCATATGTTGAGTTGTTTACACCAAAGGGCTGAACTCTCACATCAAAAGTATTAATGTAGAGATCTTCCGACACCGCAATGAGTTGCTCTTTGTGGCATAGGTAAGATTTTCCCACTGACGCCTCCCACAAGCTCAAGTTGGAGTTTGTCTTTTCAGAGAATACTGTAATAAAACAAATAAATCCACAAGGAATATTTTAGAAGTTTATTCCTAGTAACACCTTTTAGAAACTTCAGAGTGGATAGGAAAGCAGCAACTAGTGTATAGTGCAGTCTTAGAGATATTAGTTAGCAAAAAGGATACTTGCCTGAAGCATTTGCCATGGTGACATTAACCTCCTTAAGATAAAAGTTCTTCTCTCTCTATTTGTGGCAGAAAAAGAAGAGATCAATATACGAACCTGGGCTTGATCTTTGCTTGACATAGATGTCAGACCATCAGGTCAACAGGTTATCAACCTGTTACACCCAAGAGAGGTTACTGTTTTTGTATTTTGAGTTACACTGCATCAATACCTAAACATGTGCTCTTATCTTTTATGTAAAAAACACTTATAAGTTTCCCTAAGGACTCGTTAAGGAGTAAGAGAAAATAATTTGTAGCCTCTAAGGAAAGTCACTTAAATACTTACAATGGAGAAAGAAAATTCCACAATAGTAGTGCCACTGTCGTTGAGCCTCAGAACAGCACTGTCATTACCACAGCTTCCAGAACTAGTGGTATTGCTAGGGTTAATATTAAACAGGGTCCAGACTTGCTACAGAGACAACAAAAAGAAGTCAGGCAATTAATAAAATTTAAGTCTGCATAGTAGCTGTGTACATAAATTAGCTCTCCCCCAGAAGAAAACCCCTGTCTCTCTAGTGCCACCTTTTTTCACTGAAATTCTACAGGGGTTTCTTCTGGTCTTTCCACTTTGTTTATACCTAGGGAAACACTAGCTGTTTCCCTAGGTATAAGTGACATGCTGCAATTTATAAAAACTGCAACGTTTTGGAAATCGCAGCATGTCTGCTGAGTATATTTTTCTGCAATGTGTGAATGGGATTCGCTAGTTTTTTTTTTTTAAAATTAAAACACACCTGATACAAGCCACTTATTAACAATATTCTTACTTTTCCATCAACAGGTAGGGAGGCATTAAGCTGCAGACCCATGGAAGCCAGTAGACAGGTGTCTGTGCCATTGAGAACTTTATAGTTGCCAACAGTTGGTTTATCCACAGGTCTTGTGGTTGGTGATTGGGTGGTTGTTGTTGGGGTAGTGGTTGTGTTGCCTGTAGTTACTACATGAGGAGCTGGAGTGGTTGGAGCTGGAATTGGAGTGTCCTCACTACAGTGGAACTCTGAAATAAAAAGGGATAATGTTCCTGTTCAAGGGCAATACAGACTAGCATTGTTCCAAACATACAACACACCTTAAAGGTTATCAATATGTGATTGCTGGAGGTCCAATACCTAGGACCCCCACAGATCAACTGATGGCACCCTGTCCCACTCAAGTAAGTGGGGCTGAGCTGGAAAAAAAAAAAAAAAAAAAAAAAGTGCATCAACAACGTACAGCGCTGTGCTTGGTATTTAACGAAGAGGGCACAGTGCTTGGGTAGGGGTCTTAGAATTCAGACACCCAAGCAAATAAATATGCAAGTCCCAGAAAATCCCTTTAAAAAAGGTATTAGGTAGAGTCACAAATTATTTCATGTGTTAACCCATTAATGATCAGACTAATGACAGATTTTCTCCCCCACTTTTACTGTTATTTTTATTGACATGGCTGAAGCTTTCATTTAGTTGGGAGATGTTGAAGCTTGTCAGTGCTTTAAAAGGGAGTATATCTACAAATACACAATTTAGATATTTTTAGTATATCTGCTCCATAAAAAGTAATTTTGCCTTATAATTTGTGTATTGCAATAACCTGCTAAAATAATTCTTATGGCTACTATAGTTGTGTTTCCCAAGTTTTTTTTTTTTTACATAATGCATGAATAAAATGTCTCTGGTGTAGAGAGATTACTTTATAAAAAAAATTGTATGCATTTTTTACATTAGTTTCCAAAATATCATTATGGTATTACATTTTAAACTTATAAAATTTTAGAACTAAACATTAACTTATATTACTAAACCCATGTATTCACTATTATACTGTAATACACGCTTGTTCCATCACAAAGAGCGGGTATGACAGGGTCAACGGGGCTCCCAACTAAAGTGCAGCATTCCAAGAACCCAACCTGTTACAACTCTATCTTTGGGCAACAGCACTGCTCCCTCTACAGTCAATGCAATGCTGTGGACCAATGACCTGCACCCCCTGCTGTGAAAAACTTAATCACACAACAAGACCATGTACTTGGGTGTTTAAAAGTAAGTGTAAGCTGAAAGGAAATTAGTTTTTATGGCTCACCCAGACTTCAGTCTGAGCGATCTGTGAAAGCAGCCCAGAAATGGTGTTTTATTTAACAGAGTGGTCAGACAAAAAAAAAAAAAAAAAAAAAAAAAAAAAAAAACACATTTGTAACATATGTCATGTGAACAGACCCATTTTCTATAGGGCTCCGCGCTGTCCAGTTAGAAAAAGAATAATTTTTTTTTTTTTTTTTTTAACTTAGCAAACCATCATGAAAGCCTGTTGTATGAAAAGAAACATAGGGGCATTTGTGAAGGCTGAGTTAGTAAAAGATTTCTAGTGTAAATAAATCGGATGGGGCTAAAGAGCAGCGCACAAGGCATAATAAATCAGCCCCATTGTCATTAAAGTTTATTCTGAAATATTTGCCCCCCCCAATCTGTAAACAGCAAAAGGGGCCAGTTAGGATTAACTTTGAATTCTCCAAACACCAATAGTCAATACCAAATTGGAAGTTCTATTAGGACTGCTCTACAACTAAAAACACAAGCAAACAGTGCAGGGACGGTCTACCAATAGTAGTTTCACTTACCTTTCTGTAATGTCACGTCCTGAGCATACGCTAGAACAGAAACATTCCAGTAGACTTGTACTACCTTGTCTGTAACCACAACTTCTTCATGTAAACACATATAGGTTGAGTTTATTGGTATTGGTTCATCCACAAACTTGACAGTAGTAAAGAGCCCTGGAACAAGATGAAGAAATTAGCAGTTATCTTTTATGGAACATCACAAGCCTGCATTTTGTACAACTGTACGCTGCACAAAACTGCCACTAGAGGGTGCACCTGCTAAGTGAATGAAAAGTGGAGAAGGTAGATTAACTGCATGTGTGCAAGAAAACAATAGATACCTAAGAACTATTTCCTGGTCATGTGACCATGACACACGTTCAGCTAGTTACAACACATGACCAGAATAGGTTTTTATCCACAAAGTAAACATCGAAGACTCCCATTAAATGACAGTAAACAGTGTTCTTAAAGAGTGTCAGGATTTAAAAAAAAAAAAAAAAAAAAAAAAAAGGGGTCACGAGACCTAAGCTGCACCACTACACAGAACAGAGCTGTCCATGTCCTGCTCTACTCTATCAGCTGCTAAGAACTAATAACGGAGGTGGTGGGTGTTAAAGCCCTATTGATCTCAGTGACCAGTCTACTATAAATGGTCTTTAAGTCTGGAATCCCCTTTAAACAGTAGAAGTCAATCTAGAATAATATACCTTTTCATGATATATATTGTTATATTTGATAGAACTGGAACACCCCTATAAAGCATGTTCACTATGGCTTCCCCAGGTAATTACCTTTACTTTTGGCATCTGGAAATAGCTTGCTGTCATTTGTATTGTAGGTGAAGACGATCGCATCAATACTGTACATGGTCACGTTTTTGGTGAAGTTCAAACTCAATGAATGGTTGTTTCCAAAATTAACCAACAACAAAGGAGCTTTCCCAGAGCCACCACATGTACTGCCATCTGTGGTCACATTATCAGGTGCAGTCAAGGTTACATTGCTCTATAGAAAAGAGAGTTATTGTAGTTAATGTCAGGATATCAGACAGTCACCATACTCCCTGCTACAAGGGTTAGTGTGCTCTTATAGTAGGACATGCCTGTACACAGCATTATAGACCGTACAGCTTGCCCCCAAGTCACACTGCAGCAGTTTCACCCATATTCAGATGTTAAACATGGTTAAGACTGGGCATAACAGCCAGTGAAGAAAAAGTTTTCTCCTATTAGAGTATGCCAGAATACATTTTTCAATAGGTTTCAATCATGACCCATATAATGAAGGGGTAACATCCAGGATTAAAAATGATTTAGAAGGGGGGGGGGGGAACAAACACACATGAACTCTCACCAACTCTATAGCATAGGAAGTCTACAGTTTAGAGATAGGTTCAGCAGCATCAGACCACCCTGGTCATTTCCACCAAAATTTCTAATGCACTTGTGGTATAGGGGTTGTTAGTGGCATAGTGACATTGCCTATAGGACAGCTTACGAGTGGTGAACAAGCAGGTTTTTTTTGGGATCATAAATAGAGGAACACGATATGCACAAACATGGACACTGCTGGCAGTGGTCTGCTGTGCAGGACAGCAGCTTGTTTCAAGCCCTGCAATCTGCCCAAAGTGTAGGCAGATTTTTACCCATTTACATTATCTAAACTTCAATACACCTTTGACGTGACTGCCAGCACCATAACTGCAAAGTATTAGAAGGCTAATTTTGCACCACTATTGATCTGTTGCAAGGATTTCATAAGGTATTATACTTACAAGTGTGCCATTGCTGGTTTCATATTGTATTGTGAAGTTCACCTTCATTCTGGCAGATATACATATTTTCTTGGATTCATCTTGTACCTCTACTTCAAAAGCTTCCGACCTCATCAGCCCTGGCACAGAAGACAAACTGTGTGAATGACATGTCACACTTGATACAATAAGAAACTAAGCGTACAAAATTGGACGTGTTTAGTATAGAATTGTTGTATTTGTGTTGGTTTTTGCGAATGTATCATTTATTATGTTTTTCCCTAGTTGTAATGACACCTATTAACTACCAACATCATCATTTCTATTAGGGTGGGTTCACACTTGCGGTTGAGCCCATCCACTGCCAATCCGAGTGAAAATCTCAGGAAACTGGATTGCGACAGGTTAGCGACGCATTGCTTAAAAACCCATTCATTTGAATGGGTTTTTAAAGCAATGTGCGGGTGTCAGATTGCACCCACTGCGGCGCAAATCCAGTTTTTTTCGTCGGAAACAAAGTCGGACATGCAGGACTTTGTGTCTGATGAAAAAAAAAATGGCTTCGCGGCGCAGTGGGTGTAAGCGCACACCCACGCATTGCTTTAAAAACCCAAATGAATGGCTTTAAGCAATGCGTCGCTGACCTGTCGCTATCTGGTGCCTATCCAGTTTCCTGAGATTTTCACTTGGATTGGCAGCGGACTGACTCAAGCGCAAGTGCCAACCCACCCTTAACTGGATTCACTTTCCCCAACAGTGACTATGTTTATGACCACTCTTGCAGTTAAATATATTTTATGATGTACATGCATTATGTTATGTTTATGACCATGTACCTAGATACATTTACCCCCTTTTCCCTGTATTTATAAAGTATGTTTGGCCCTGAAACTGAATAAAGTACATCCCATTCTGAACAAAATCTTCTGACTGATGTGCCTGGCACCCAATTCCTGCACAGCACCTTTTCTTCTCCACAAGGATGCAGTAACAAAGCAGCACTAGGCTTCATTTACACAGCAAATCTAGTGGCAGCAGGCGACAACAGCACAGATTCCACATGCTGCTATATAGTGTTTTCTTAGGCGCTGACAGACTTTATCCCTAAAGGTAATAAAAGAACTGACTTCAAATTATATCTTGGTCAATAGCATGATACCTGTTTGAGACTGGCATGCCCAGTGTCCTCAACGGGATGGCCAGAAAAGTCTACTCCCATGATCACAACTACCTCATCTCTCCAGATCTTCCAGCACATGTACATACATATGGAAACTTGCTTATATCGTTTCCACATGAGCTGTACTTGTTAGCCGCATGTGTTCAGAGGCGTTTAACATTCATAAGTGGAACCATATGTAGATAAAGGACACGCGTCTTAGGTTACATGTGCTTAGGTACAGGCAGGGATTTTATAGTGAAAGTCTTAGCTTTTTCACAGAATCCAAGTCAAGACTGTACATTACAATGTATGTATGTATTCTATGGAGAACCACTGAAAAAAAAAAAATTAAAGAGTACCTAGATGCCTCACTTTTCGTGATGACTGGGTGCATCCAGCACATATTACATGTTGCCCACCACAAGGTTCAGGTGAAATTTGAATTTGCAAAAAAAAAAAAAAAAAGTTTTCCCCCACAAAACCAGTTTTACATGTAGTCTCAAAAATAAATCTGCTCACACCCCACAAAAATGCTGCTGAATATGCCAATAGTGCTGAAGCTTGCATAATTATTGTATACTCCTATGATCTTTTTACACACATATTGCTATGTTGTTTCCAAAATTCCAAGTAAAATATCCTTGATTTGAGAGAGGGTGTGAATACTCCCTTACTGCATGTCCTCAATGCTGTGTATATGTATATAGATATATGTAAACCCCATCTGTTAATAAGTAGGGTTACCACTTACTTGCAAGTACAGAACAAGTATTCCTAGTATTATGGTTAATTTATATGGCATCCCATAACACCGCACGCTTCCAAGCATCTCCATTAGGCAGTATTATGTTACATTAGACCTGTGTTAAATGAAATCTTATCTTCCGCCACCCCCTAGCTAGCCGCTCAACCTTTTGTCAACCTTATTTACTCATTATATGGATTAGATTTGACAAAACACACACAATATATATATATATATATATATATATATATATATATATATATATATACAGTCATATGAAAAAGTTTGGGCACCCCTATTAATCTTAAACATTTTTAGTTCTAAATATTTGGGTGTTTGCAACAGCCATTTCAATTTGATATATCTAATAACTGATGGACACAGTAATATTTCAGGATTGAAATGAGGTTTATTGTACTAACAGAAAATGTGCAATATGCATTAAACCAAAATTTGACCGGTGCAAAAGTATGGGCACCTCAACAGAAAAGTGACATTAATATTTAGTAGATCCTCCTTTTGCAAAAATAACAGCCTCTAGTCGCTTCCTGTAGCTTTTAATCAGTTCCTGGATCCTGAATGAAGGTATTTTTGACCATTCCTCTTTACAAAACAATTCCAGTTCAGTTAAGTTTGATGGTCGCAGAGCATGGACAGCCCGCTTCAAATTATCCCACAGATGTTCAATGATATTCAGGTCTGGGGACTGGGATGGCCATTCCAGAACATTGTAATTGTTCCTCTGCATGAATGCCTGAGTAGATTTGGAGCTGTGTTTTGGATCATTGTCTTGCTGAAATATCCATACCTGGCGTAACTTCAAATTCCTCACTGATTCTTGTACATTATTCTCAAGAATCTGCTGATACTGAGTTGAATCCATGCGACCCTCAACTTTAACAAGATTCCCGGTGCCAGCATTGGCCACACAGCCCCAAAGCATGATGGAACCGCCACCAAATTTTACAGTGGGTAGCAAGTGTTTTTCTTGGAATGCTGTGTTTTTTGACGCCATGCATAACGTCTTTTTGTATGACCAAACAACTCAATCTTTGTTTCATCAGTCCACAGGACCTTGTTCCAAAATGAAGCTGGCTTGTCCAAATGTGCTTTTGCATACCTCAGGCGACTCTGTTTGTGGCGTGCTTTCAGAAACGGCTTCTTTCGCATCACTCTCCCATACAGCTTCTCCTTGTGCAAAGTGTGCTGTATTGTTGACCAATGCACAGTGACACCATCTGCAGCAAGATGATGCTGCAGCTCTTTGGAGGTGGTCTGTGGATTGTCCTTGACTGTTCTCACCATTCTTCTTCTCTGCCTTTCTGATATTTTTCTTGGCCTGCCACTTCTGGGCTTAACAAGAACTGTCCCTGTGGTCTTCCATTTCCTTACTATGTTCCTCACAGTGGAAACTGACAGGTTAAATCTCTGAGACAACTTTTTGTATCCTTCCCCTGAACAACTATGTTGAACAATCTTTGTTTTCAGATCATTTGAGAGTTGTTTTGAGGAGCCCATGATGCCACTCTTCAGAGGAGATTCAAATAGGAGAACAACTTGCAATTGGCCACCTTAAATACCTTTTCTCATGATTGGATACACCTGGCTATGAAGTTCAAAGCTCAGTGAGGTTACAAAACCAATTTTGTGCTTCAGTAAGTCAGTAAAAAGTAGTTAGGAGTATTCAAATCAATAAAATGATAAGGGTACCCAAATTTTTGCACTGGTCAAATTTTGGTTTAATGCATATTGCACATTTTCTGTTAGTACAATAAACCTCATTTCAATCCTGAAATATTACTGTGTCCATCAGTTATTAGATATATCAAATTGAAATGGCTGTTGCAAACACCCAAATATTTAGAACTAATAATGATTAAGATTAATAGGGGTGCCCAAACTTTTTCATATGACTGTATATATATATACACACACACTAAACCTATGTGAAGCAACCACACAAACCCTCAAAGAAAACTTGCCTTCTGTTCTGACAACATCTGGGAATGATCCCATGCAACACTTTGGAGTGCAGACATAAGTCATATCTAAGGCTAGGTTTACACAATTCCATTTAATATATGCTTGTATCCTTTCGCCATGATTTTTATTTTTCTAACGAAAATGCATGCAGGACCTTCTTCCACTACAAAAGTAACAAAGGAACAAGGAAGGAAGACAGCGGCAGTCATGTTTACATTAGAGTCAGTGGCACCAGATACAGACTGAGCCCCCTCTGCTACAATTAAAGTCTATACACACACCCCATCAAGGATGAGAGCCTTATACTGTTACTACATCAAGTTCCAGATTGGGCACTATACAACATTCTCCAAGATTCAGATGGGGCAGACTTCTGATCGACACGGGGCAAAGCTTACCACATCTGATGAACCAAGATACTTGTACCCCTGCTCTAATCATCTTAGATGTTCAGTACCTCTTCTGAATGAAATGGAAGAAAGCCACAAAAATCTGAACTAGGCAAGTGAAAAGCTGTGTAATAGAGACAGTTCTATCAGATATGGGGGTCCCATAAACAGGGTAGTGATACAGGTGCATGACTTGTTATAGCCAGCTATCAGAGCTGCCTTGTAAGATTCAGTGTTCAATTGTCACATGACCAGGACCTACATTCATTCTGTAGGTAGGTCAAAGATCTGAAGACAGTTGGATTGACAAAATTGTTTATGGACAGTAAACTGACATAACAGTGGAGGTGAGTGTAGACCACCTAATGATAGACCAGTTAATCTAATCTGACCACCTTTGCCTTATTTTTTATGCTTGCTTGTATAGCGCCATCATATTCCGCAGCGCTTTACAGATATTGTCAGTCACTGTTCCATATAGGGCTCCCAATCTACATTCCCTACCAGTATGTCTTTGGCGTGTGGGAGGAAACCCACACAAACACAGAGAACATACAAACTCATTGCAGATGTCCTTTATGTTGTCTGGACAGCAACAGTTTGTCATACGACATGTCTGTCCCTGCTCCCCTTATATTCCAGTTTGCCTTAGATTAGTAACCAGCAGACATCAGACCAGGATCTTTTCCACAAAAATGTGTGTGTCCATAATGGTGGTGTCCTCACAATAGGAAGAGGAAACACTGGTGTATTACTTACTACATAACAGTGATGTTACATGTATACTTTACTGTAGTATCTTAAGGCTCTCATGTGACATCAGGGTTTATGCAATCAGGTGACAACCATGTGATATTATGAACACATCATGGTTATTGCACCCTATCAGGAAGCGTCTAGAGCTTTATTTATGGTCACACTTCAAAGGACTCAGTATGACATGTCTATGAGCAATCTCTTGTCTTAGGACTGGGAGGCCCTTAACCAAGGTCAGTGGAAAAACAGTGACAGGTTGGCTCTCATCTGCAGAAATGGGTGTCAGGAGCCAAACATGCATGTTTATGACTGAACCTGGCAGATCTTTCAGCTGGCCTATACTAGAGGTTTTTTTTCCCCTCTTCACAGAACAGGATGATGTGCATCAGCAGTACATCCAGCTATATGCTGACTCTACACAAACTGAATGGAAAGCACCCAAGAGGAAATGTAGCAGGAAAACAAACATTCCTCTACCTATACACTTTTATAGGACTGAGATTTGTTGGAGGTCTTCTTTAAGACAGACCATAAATGTTCTTTATGCCCCCCTGCCTAACTACTAGATTCACTTCAAGCCTCTTCTCTTGCTTCTGATCAGACACCATGATTTTAGAAGATATCCAGCTTCCTCGCTACTTGTAATATGCTACCAAATGACATGTAATCCCTATGGAAAACATGGAGAACTTTAGTTTAGGGAAGAGTTTATTTTTAAAGAGTCCCAGAACACATGTCTACCATGCTCGGAGGCTTCATAGTCCAAGTACAGCAGACATCTTCATAAGCTATACAACCCCTACTACCGGTATGATTCCTACACTTATGGGTATACCATGTTGTCTTTCATTAGAGAGAAGGCGGTATGACAAGAAAATGAAATAGGAAAAAATATAGATCAGGCAAGGGGCTCAGTGCATAAGAACTGCATGTAGTGTTACTCAATGAGATGAATGCCAAAAAAAAAAAAAAAAAAACTGCCCCCATGACACAGCCACTTGTTATCAGGATGGATAAATAAGTACAGGGCTGGTTGTAGACATCAATATGCATCTACACCCTCTAAGGCTTTCTGTCCTGAACCAACCTTTTCTAAGAAAACAGATGTAACAAGACACTAATATATCCCATCAGCACAACACATGTCCTTTGCATTACTTCTCACATTTAGTCTATGGGGCCACAGGTAGACATGTTACATCTGCACCCTAATGTGGTGTCCTAAACACAGGTAAAGAGACCTTCTATAGTTAAGAGCTGAGGGTTTTATGAATTAACTAGTGTGTTTATTTTAATTAGAGTTCAGAAGGAAAGGGGAAAAAATAAATAAATAAATAAGCACAGAGTATGGACACAGCCTTACAGTGTCAGAACACACACGAAGAGATTCTCCAGTGGTCAAGCCTGACACCAATTCCCAAAGGCAGGGCATACATGCAGCAGTTAAAAGCCATTACTTCGCCCCTATACATTCTTGGCTGAGCCTTGTTTGGTCCACATGGCAAGAGCGGAATATGCTGCTTTCAAACAGCCCTAGCAGGGGCTAATACCTCTTGAGTACAGGTGAGGAGGCATACTGTCTCCCCCCCACCCCAGTAGAGCCTTAAATTGTACCTCCAGTTATAAACAACTTTTCAGAAATGAATAGTACAGATGAAGAGAAACTTCGCAATCTCTTATTAAGGAGATCTGTTTCCTTCTCCTCTTATTAAGCTGCCCTCTCTTCAATCTGATTGCTTGTTGACATTACATCCATCTCCATATTCAGCCTTACACATGGCGCTCTATGGAGCAGGGAGGATGGAGTAGCATTCTCCTGCCAGCTGGTTAATGATTTATTGCCTCATTCTGTGTATTATCAGCTTCTTACCTAGAACTTAGTGTCAAAAAGCAAGGAACAGCAGAGTGGAACAGTTATGGGTCTTTATATTGGGATATTACAAAGTTCAAAGTACTATTCATTCATGAAAAGCTGTTTATAATTGAAGGTAAGCTTTAAGTGTCATGCAAACATCCTGCATCCCTAATGTCACCAAGTGGAAGGTAGGAATCCTATAAATAAGTTTCCAACTTGAAAGAAGTCTTGCAGCATGACATGAGAGATAAACCAGGCCAAAAAAAACTCTTCCAAAAGGAAACTCCCCATTCCCAGACAGCTGTTTTGGGGTTCTTGCCCTTATTAAGGCAGAATAGGCTACTGGCTGGGTGAGAGGTCACAACTGTGGGTCTGACACACTAATACGATCTTGTTAGTGCAAAGTTAGACTAGACAGTTTTGAAATGCGACAAATTTATCAAAGTGTGATTGTTGATAAATGTCAATATTAGAAAGTCTAGTGTGTTACAACCCTTAGGCTGTGTTCACACAGCGGAAAATGCCCCCGGAGTTTTCGCTGCGGTCAGCCGCGACAGGATTCTGATGCCTCGCATCAGCATTCCGTTGCAGCTAACCACTCCTGACTAAGCCCGAATGAATGGGCCTAATCAGGAGCGCGGCTCAAGCCGCGGGCGGAATCCGCGGCAAGATAGGTCATGTTGCTTTTTTTTTTCCGCTAGCGGAGAAGAGCCACTAGAGAAAAGAAAAAAAAGCCACTGACTCCCATTGAAATGAATGGGAGGAGTTTTTTTCAGGCGGATTCCACATCAAAGTACTCCATGTGAACACAGCCTTATGAGTAGCCCTAGTTTACACCAGAGGGGGGGGGGGTGTAACATCTTGGGCCAAACACTTACCAAAAATCCATTTCATACAAGTTGTAAAAGTGTCAAGAAACACCTGATAAATTCGGTACAAAGTATAGGTTGCCTCTTGCAGACCACAATGTAAGCATAGGGAGATTTAAAGTCTATGCCTCACTAAGAATTATGGAAAAATGTATAAGAATTAAAGGGATTGTGCATATTTAAAACCAACATTCCCAACGCTTCATTCCCTTAACATCAGTGGTCAAGGGAGAGTCGGGACCCTCCCTAACATGATATGGTCAACTGGTCCTGTGGCAAGGCCGGGTTTCACCAATGTGTCATCTAAAGGCCAGCTTAATATGCCACTATTAACAGATAACTTCTATGCACAACAGTTACTGATAACAGCAGAAAACTAGAGTAAGAACAATGTGTGCTCTCATGTTTTCACAGCTAGTACATTGTCCTATTCTATTCCAGGGCCCCATACACACCTGTGTATTATCACAGGTCCATTCAGGGGGCCAAATTCAGTACCGGTCCTATTCCTGTCCATTTAGCAGCCTAGGATCACTGCAGAAAATCAAGGGATCTGCGTAGGTATGACCAGCACACATATCCATGTTCCATCCTTGACATTTTTTCCACAGATCCATTGCAGCATAGATTTGTGTGCATTTAGCCTATGGGTATGTTCACACATAGCACATGAATCCTTTGCAAAATCCTTATGACATACAAGTGGATTGGTTACCAGTTCTACTGCAGATTTCAACCCATGTACTACAAAGGGTAATCCATGGCAAAAAGAAGCCTGCAGCATGCCTAACTAGTGTGAACATATCCTTACAGGTAAAGTGTGCTGAAATAACTGATATGTAGCACCCCAATAACCCCATAGCCAGAACCAGGATTCTGGTTTGTCTTAAGTCTACAGGTAGGATTTTTAAAGGGGTCCTCCCCCCCGCCCCCATGAATGTAGATATTCTTTCACTGGTACTAATAAGTCAAAGCTAGAATCCAGCATTATACAACACATTTTGGTCTCTACCTGTAGAAAGCTGGGGTACACTACCCCTGTAAGGGCAGCTATGTTAGATACCACCCAACTTTAAAAAAAATATAAAAAAAAAAAAAAAACCAATACAGACATAACTGGTAGATGACAAGTCAAAGACTTATCTACCGCTGACCCTTTGCCTAGTTTATGCTAATACTAAATAGGTCTTACAGACAGAAAGCTCCACTCTAGCAAAAGAGCAAACCTTCAAGGAGGGCTCAAGCAGCCACAAGGCCTCAGCCCACAGGATAACCATAATGCTTCTCTACTATCCCAGACTACCCTCCAGGACTTTAAACCCCGTTGTACATACCTAGGCCGAGCAGGCAGACCATCACACAGCACAGGTACCGCTCCATTTATGACACAGAGCAGCAGAGACCCTCACACCTCAGCAACCACTGTCACACTGCCTGTAAGAACACAGCGCCGTCACATGACAGCCCCGGCCTCGCCCACCGCTCCGGCGTTTACGTTGTTCATATGGTTCTCGTCAGTGGAAGCTGCACGGGCGGGAATAAAATTATTTACCCGTCACTTAGTGAAATCTCATAGTTTAGTCAGACATTAACTTAATTTATTGTACGGAAGTGGAATAAATATAGATATCTATCCCCAGGTTTATGTGATATATGTACTGACCGATGACAAGGAGAGGACGTGCGGGAGGAGGACGGCAAACAAAAAGTCATGTAATGTACGGTAAATGCTGAGTCAAGTGTGCTTGTGATGAGAGGTCCAGGAGTGCATCACGTTGTGTAACAATAGACACTACCTGACCGTGTGGAACACGAGCCCGCCTCAGCCTGCTGCTGACTGTTATATGGCGGTCTCTGTGGGGAGTTAAAATGTCACAGAGCTATACTGGAGGTTTTGGCGCGATTTTATTAACACCACTGACACTGTCCTGAGTTGTCACTATGTGGTTATAAAACTGGTAGCAAAGAATCCTATGACAGCCAATCAGATTCCTCCACTCATTTTTGGGCATCACACTGTGGGGTGGCGCAAGGTTGAGGCAGACAGTGTAGTTCAACTTTACACCAACAGGGGGCTCAGTATTGACCATTACAATAAAGTGCCCTTAGGCTATATTCACCTTTGTACCCGGGTGTCCTTAGCCGTGGTCCGTTAGATGACGAGAACAACGGAGACACGGACAGCTAAAACAGTGGACACCGATGGACCCCATTGACTGTAGTGGGGTCTGAAGGGTGTCCAGTGTTTTAGACTGAAACCACTGGCCGAAAAATTGGACTTCTAGCACTTTTTCATCCAACAATCTTTGTCAGTCACTGTGAAGGAGACTCCAATACATATGTAAGCCTATCCTTAGCTTGGTGGGTCCAGTCACATTTAGGTACAGAGCTTGGCAGTTATGGGCACACAGATTACTGGTTCTTTAACAGGCTCATAGAGGAACTCCGTAACAAATGGCAGGCTATGACAGATTGGCATAGCCTCAGTCTCTGGTCACACACTACAAGTTTTCTCCTAGGTTTCCTACTGCCAACAATGTAGGCTCTCTCCTGGAAGGAGTCTGCCACTGCATGCAATAAAGTCCTCAGCCCCAGCAGTCCCAAGTGTGGCCTTAGCCTGGTGTGGGTCCAGATGCTCTGTTGGTCAATGGGGGAGATTAAACATCTCTCCACACCAGAAATCTGGCATAAAAAAGTTGTGACCCTTAGGTATGTGACTTTTAAACGCATTTTGCACAGTGACTTTTTTATGCAACTTTTTGCACGTTCAGAAAATTGGACATGGTGAGGATGTGCTATGGGTGCCCTACCAGATTTATCATCATTTACACTAGTGTAGCCCTATTTGGGGGGGGGTATGAGTATTATCCCTCCCGCAACAGACTCTGGCGCTGACCTGTGTGTATAATGGGACCTGAAGCCTTCGCTGAAGGGAAGAGTGGGAACATATATGAAATATATCAGTGCCTCCACCCAGGATAGAGCCTCTGTATTACAGGGAGGATCTCTTCCTGGGACTTACCCATGAAGTACAGTTAGTAGCCTTAACTAGGATCACTGTACTAATCTCACAGTCTGAAGAATACATACAGATACCACATAAGGTTATAACAGTAGCTTTATAAGAATCAACAGGGTAATAGTACATACATACATACAATATACTCAGAACACAGCAATACTACAACAACCAGAAAGTCCTCAACCGTCTTAGGTTATATACCCGGGTATATATATAAATATATAGCAAGAGTCCAGTGCACAATACCTCCAGGCAACAGAAGAGATGCAGGGGCCCCTGTGGATGACTGTGGATCCTCGGATTCTTCCAGGAGATGACAGACAGCCGATCAGGAGATGATGATGATGATGGTGAGATTCTTCACAGGCAGCAAACAGGGCGACGGTGACGGCAGTAGATGCAGGCCTGACTACCCTAACACTGAGTCCTTAACCTGCCAGCTAAACTACTAGTGCCACCGGGCCTCTAACTAGCTAGTTGGCCTTCGGAAGCCTAACCTATCACTGCCCTGAACTATATATATATATATATGGATCCCTAACTACGGTTACTAGCTAGGTCCTGTGAGTATATAGGGGGTAACACATACCTAACTATATACTGTGAAGTAAAGAGGAACAAGTGGCTCTTAGACTCCCCCAGACATAACATGTCTGTCTCAGCAGCTCTGCTCACATCTCTCCCCCCAGCAGCTCTGCCTCACATGTGTCTGACTCACTGTATTTACAAAACAAAACTTGCACTAAATGCCTGGGGTCTCTGAAGCCAAACTGCAGGGCCAAAGAAGCCAGATACATTATATACTAGTAGAAATGGCAGTTCCCTACACTAGTTTCCTGTCTTAAGGGGAGTCTGTCATCCAGGGTCAGACTGTGGTGCCCACCAGTAAACTGTATTCTGGGGCCCACTGTACACCTACATGAAGATATTACCTGACACTCGTTTTTTATATGTGCTCACGCAGCATCAGGCATCAGAAAGTCACTGTGGGATGATTGAGGCCCCTGCAGGGTGATTGAGAAGATGGGGACAAGGGAGGAAGAATACTGGTTGGACTGACTCGGCACCTAGATGTCATGTCAGCCACCCAGTGTGTCTACAGCATATAAAAATAAACTTGGTCGTTTCTCAAATATTGTACTCCGTATATTATACTGACACATATCCAGGTTGAAATGCTATACAATGAGTATCTGTATGAAGCAGTAAGTGTACTATACCAGAGATCAGTATAGGCCTTATACTTGCCTGCAAAACATGACATACACTGTTAATAAAAATATAACTGTTAAGGGCACAATACCTGCAAGGAAACCATAGTTGCCACATATTGGTATTGCGAAGGATGCCAGTTTGTGCCTGTCTCCATCTTACATTCCTTTTTCGGGTGCTGCCCAGAGCTCATCCCCTCCTTGAACAAAATTGTTATCTACAGTGCTTTGCGAAAGTATTCGGCCCCCTTGAATTTTTCAACCTTTTGCCACATTTCAGGCTTCAAACATAAGGATATAAAATTAAAATTTTTTGGTGAAGAATCAACAACAAGTGGGACACAATTGTGAAGTGGAACAAAATTTATTGGTTATTTTAAACTTTTGTAAAAAATAAAAAACTGAAAAGTGGGGCGTGCAATATTATTCGGCCCCTTTACTTTCAGTGCAGCAAACTCACTCCAGAAGTTCAGTGAGGATCTCTGAATGATCCAATGTTGTCCTAAATGACTGATGATGATAAATATAATCCACCTGTGTGTAATCAAGTCTCCGTATAAATGCACCTGCTCTGTGATAGTCTCAGAGTTCTGTTTAAAGCGCAGAGAGCATCATGAAGACCAAGGAACACACCAGGCAGGTCCGTGATACTGTTGTGGAGAAGTTTAAAGCTGGATTTGGATACAAATAGATTTCCCAAACTTTAAACATCCCAAGGAGCACTGTGCAAGCGATCATATTGAAATGGAAGGAGTATCAGACCACTGCAAATCTACCAAGACCCGGGCGTCCCTCTAAACTTTCATCTCAAACAAGGAGAAGACTGATCAGAGATGCAGCCAAGAGGCCCATGATCACTCTGGATGAACTGCAGAGATCTACAGCTGAGGTGGGAGAGTCTGTCCATAGGACAACAATCAGACATACACTGCACAAGTCTGGCCTTTATGGAAGAGTGGCAAGAAGAAAGTCATTTCTCAAAGATATCCATAAAAAGTCTCGTTTAAAGTTTGCCACAAGCCACCTGGGAGACACACCAAACATGTGGAAGAAGGTGCTCTGGTCAGATGAAACCAAAATCGAATTTTTTTGTCCACAATGCAAAACGATATGTTTGGCGTAAAAACAACACAGCTCACCTTGAACACACCATCCCCACTGTCAAACATGGTGGTGGCAGCATCATGGTTTGGGCCTGCTTTTCTTCAGCAGGGACAGCGAAGATGGTTAAAATTGATGGGAAGATGGATGGAGCCAAATACAGGACCATTCTGGAAGAAAACCTGTTGGAGTCTGCAAAAGACCTGAGACTGGGACAGAGATTTATCTTCCAACAAGACAATGATCCCAAACATAAAGCAAAATCTACAATGGAATGGTTGAAAGGTTGAAAAGTTCAAGGGGGCCGAATACTTTCGCAAGGCACTGTATAATTTAGTTATGTGCTAAAACGTATGTCACAACTTTATAGTAAATCATGTTATGTTAATTATACTAATCGCACCTTCTCTTTGTCTATGCAATGTATAACCTACATTGTATAAAAACCTCACTATTCACGATTATTATTATTGTTTATTTATATAGCACCATTAATTCCATGGTGCTTTACATTTGCGGATTTACATACGGTACACCAGATATACAAAACAGATAATGTCTTGGTAATGAGTTCCAGAGTATGGGGGATGCATGGGAGAAGTCTTGGAGACATTTGTGTGAAGAGCGGATAAGAGCGGAGTAGGAGGTCTTTGGAGGATCGGAGGTTACGTGCGGGCAGGTAGCGGGAGATTAGGTCGGAGATATATGGAGGGGACAGGATGTGGATAGCTTTGTATGTCAGCATTAGTAATTTGAACTCTAATCGCTGGGCAATGGGTAGCCAGTGAAGGGATTGGCAGAGGGGGACGGCCGATGAAGAACGGGGGGAGAGGTGTATTAGGCGAGCAGCACAGTTTAAGGAGGACTGGAGGGGGGCGAGGGTGTTAGCTGGGAGGCCATGGAGAAGGGTGTTACAGTGCTGGCCAAAAGTATTGGCACCCCTGCAATTTTGTCAGATAATACTCAATACTTATTTTCCACCATAATTTGCAAATAAATTCTTTAAAAAACAGACAATGTGATTTTCTGGATTTGTTTTCTCATTTTGTTTCTCATAGTTGAGGTCTACCTACAGTGCTGGCCAAAAGTATTGGCACCCCTGCAATTCTGTCAGATAATACTCAATTTCTTCCAGAAAATGATTGCAATCACAAATGCTTTGGTAATAATATCTTCATTTATTTTGCTTGCAATGAAAAAACACAAAAGAGAATGAAAAAAAAAGTCAAATCATTGATCATTTTACACAAAACTCCAAAAATGGGCTGGACAAAAGTATTGGCACCCTCAGCCTAATACTTGGTAGCACAACCTTTAGACAAAATAACTGCGAACAACCGCTTCCAGTAACCATCAATGAGTTTCTTACAATGCTCTGCTGGAATTTTAGACCATTCTTCTTTGGCAAATTTCTCCAGGTCCCTGAGATTTGAAGGGTGCCTTCTCCAAACTGCCATTTTGAGATCTCTCCACAGGTGTTCTATGGGATTCAGGTCTGGACTCATTGCTGGCCACTTTAGAAGTCTCCAGTGCTTTCTCTCAAACCATTTTCTAGTGCTTTTTGAAGTGTGTTTTGGGTCATTGTCCTGCTGGAAGACCCATGACCTCTGAGGGAGACCCAGCTTTCTCACACTGGGCCCTACATTATGCTGCAAAATTTGTTGGTAGTCTTCAGACTTCATAATGCCATGCACACGGTCAAGCAGTCCAGTGCCAGAGGCAGCAAAGCAACCCCAAAACATCAGGGAACCTCCGCCATGTTTGACTGTAGGGACCGTGTTCTTTTCTTTGAAGGCCTCTTTTTTTTTCCTGTAAACTCTATGTTGATGCCTTTTCCCAAAAAGCTCTACTTTTGTCTCATCTGACCAGAGAACATTCTTCCAAAAAGTTTTTGGCTTTCTCAGGTAAGTTTTGGCAAACTCCAGCCTGGCTTTTTTATGTCTCTGGGTCAGAAGTGGGGTCTTCCTGGGTATCCTACCATAGAGTTCCTTTTCATTCAGACGCCGACGGATAGTACGGGTTGACACTGTTGTACACTCGGACTGCAGGGCAGCTAGAACTTGTTTGGATGTTAGTCGAGGTTCTTTAGCCACCATCCGCACAATCTTTCGTTGAAATCTCTCGTAAATTTTTCTTTTCCGTCCACATCTAGGGAGGTTAGCCACAGTGCCATGGGCTTTAAACTTCTTGATGACACTGCGCACGGTAGACACAGGAACATTCAGGTCTTTGGAGATGGACTTGTAGCCTTGAGATTGCTCATGCTTCCTCACAATTTTGCTTCTCAAGTCCTCAGACAGTTCTTTGGTCTTCTTTCTTTTCTCCATGCTCAATGTGGTACACACAAGGACACAGGACAGAGGTTGAGTCAACTTTAATCCATTTCAACTGGCTGCAAGTGTGATTTAGTTATTGCCACCACCTGTTATGTGCCACAGGTAAGTAACAGGT
Organism: Leptodactylus fallax; assembly: GCA_947044405.1. NCBI lineage: Eukaryota > Metazoa > Chordata > Amphibia > Anura > Leptodactylidae > Leptodactylus > Leptodactylus fallax. The sequence continues at coordinate 1,548,219 of CAMRHE010000194.1, forward strand.
GCTGTTAATTACACAAATTAGAGAAGCATCACATGATTTTTCAAAGGGTGCCAATACTTTTGTCCAACCCCTTTTTTATGTTTGGTGTGGAATTATATCCAATTTGGCTTTTTGACAATTCTTTTAGTGGTTTTCCATTGAAGACAAAATAAATGAAGATATTATTACCAAAGCATTTGTGATTGCAATCATTTTCTGGAAGAAATTGAGTATTATCTGATAGAATTGCAGGGGTGCCAATACTTTTGGCCAGCACTGTATAGTAGTCTAGGCGGGAGATTATGAGGACGTGGACTAGCATCTTTGTAGTTTCAGGGCTGAGGAAGGAGCGGATTCGATGGATGTTCTTGAGTTGGAGGCAGCAGGAGGTGTTGAGGGTTTGAATATGCGGCTTGAAGGATTGGTCAGAATATAAGGTTATCCCAAGGCAGCGAGCTTGTGGGACTGGGGTGAGAGTTGTTCCATTAATTTTGATAGATGGGTCCGGTAGGGGGGTCATGCGTTGAGGGGTGAAGATTATGAACTCCGTTTTCTCCATGTTGAGTTTGAGAAAGCGGGAGGAGAGAAAGGAGGCTACGGCTGCTAGACATTCTGGGACTCTGGACAACAGAGAGGCAATGTCTGGTCCAGAGAGATATATTTGGGTGTCGTCAGCATAGCAATGGTAATGGAAACCATGGGATTCTATGAGTTGGCCAAGGCCTAGGGTGTAGATTGAGAACAGGAGGGGTCCTAGGACGGAGCCTTGGGGGACACCTACAGAAAGAGGGCTTGGCGGGGAGGTGGTGTGCGAGTGGGAGACGCTGAATGTGCAGTTGGTGAGGTATGAGGAGATCCAGGAAAGGGCCAGGTCTGAGATGCCAAGGGATGAGAGAGTTTCTAGCAGGAGGGAATGGTCGACTGTATCAAAGGCAGAGGAGAGGTCGAGGAGGAGGACAGAGTTGTGACGTTTGGCTTTGGCAGTTAGAAGGTCGTTAGTGACCTTTGTTAGGGCAGTTTCTGTGGAGTGATGGGGTCTGAAGCCTGACTGTAGTCTGTCAAAGAGCATATTGGACGAGAGATAGGAGGATAGTTCGGAGTGAACGTGTTGCTCCAGTAATTTTGAGGTGTACAGGATCAGTGAGATGGGGCGATAGTTGGCTGGAGAGGATGGATCCAGGGAGGGTTTCTTAAGTATAGGTGTGACAGTAGCATGTTTGAAGGCGGAAGGGAAGGATCCATTTGTTAGGGATAGGATTAAAGACCAGACTCCATTTTGGTCACGTAATTGCACCTTGTGACTTTATGTGTTTCTCTGAGCTGGCTAATATACCAATTGTACTCATTTGGACTCCAATATGGTGATACTCATCTCACCTCTCAAAAAGTAATAAAAACTGATCAAAAAGTCTTACGTATCCACAAAAATTGCGGATGTGTGTATGGGCCTGTAGAAATGTATAAGTATGCCCTTTTATCTGCATTTGCAGTGTACATGGGGCCTTACTGGTTTAAGGCTAAAATGCTATATCACTAAAGGGTTAAAATATACACCAGAGTGTAAAATAGGCACCAGAGTGTAATATTTAAAGTGAGTCTACCACCACCAAAGACTGAAGCCCCCGGTTGTGAAAATGCAGTGCTTTTGCCCCTGGCTAATCCCATCCGCACATTGCAGAAAAAAATCTGCAGCGGAAAAGCTGAGTTTTCAAAAACACCCGCGCTTTTACCAAACAGAGCATATCAATTATACCTGCAGAAACGCTGGTTGGAAAATGTTCACATATCATACATTGTATTAATTCTAGTTAGGATAAATGCATAATCAATAGATACCTGTGTATGTCCAGATGTTTGGAAGAGAGATAAAGTACAGGAAACTTGTAATTAATATAGAATGTAACCACTTATTATTTATATTATGCTTAGAGAGTTGTGTCCCTCAGACAGCTTATCTGAATGTATTCAAGGTCTTTGGAAGGGATGCAAAGAACCTTGAATCCATCTATGTAATCTCTGATTGTGAATTTTATGCTTATGATAATTTAATAAGTGCAAAGCATTGAATTACTAATGTAAAGTTGGTGCTCCAGCAGGCAAGACCAAGCCATAGGTGCGACCCAACAGCTCATTTGCATACAGAATAAAAATTGATTTTCTTGGCAGCAAAATGACATTATGACACAAGAAAGGCCTGTTCACTAAGTCACTAACCACCCCTACAACAGCGTAAAAGCAGTTTTGCTGGTGGTAGTTATCCAGTCGCCATGTTCTGCTATATTATGCCTTTTTCGTATTGTCTCGTGAGAGATTTTGTTAGCACTGACGGGAAGAAGAAGCAAAGAAGAGGAGGAGAAGGCATGAACAGCAAGGAAAAAGGGGGCAGCAATGCAGGGAGAGGATGATGACGCAGGTGTGCTTGGAGCAGTGGGAACGCCCCCTGTGCTCCATGAAGACTAATTTACATAACAAGAAAAGGGCTTTTTCTGGAAAACATGGGCAAGATTCAGGAAACGAAAGGTATGCCTACACCAGCTGAATAATAGACTCCCTTTAAAGTGTACCTCTAGTTATAAACAACTTTTCATAACTGAATTGTTCATTTGCCTATAAGAAACTTTGTAATATATCTTATTAAGGACATCTGTTTCCTTCAACTCTTATTAAGCCCTTTCTCCTGCTCCTTATCTTCATCTGACTGCTTGTTTACATTAGCTCTGTTTCCGTATTCACCCTCACACACAGAGCTCTGCAGAGAAGGGAGGGGTGGAGTAGGGTGCTGCTGTCTGGTTAATTGATTTATTGTCTCATTCTGTGCATTCCTAATCTCTCATCTACAACCTAGCAGTGTAAAAGAGTGCAGAATAGCAGTGTAACAGCTATAGACAAATATGTAGAAGTAACTCAGCCTGAGAAGTGGAGAAGGAAACTATTTCTAAAATATTTCTTTAATAAGATATATTACAAAGTTTCTTATATTAACCTGCACTATTCATTTATGAAAAGTTATTTATAACTGGAAGTACAGTTTAAAACTGGCATAGGAAAGGCCTTTCTTAATAAATGTCCCCAATGTAAAGTGGTTAATGGGGATAATTTCCCAGTGTAAATGCACAAACCCATCAATGATATTTTTTATGGTGCCAACTGGTTGTTTAGCACAATACGACTTTCTAACTGGAAACTGTTGTGAGTGACTTTGTCGTGAAGTAGTCTGTTCGGAGTTGTAAAATGGCAGATAATATTTCATCAGAATGTGGTTACAAACTTTTCACAAATTATCTATTTTTGAATGTTTTCTCTTTATTACAAGAAGTAGAAATGGATTCCTTGTAAAGCAGTAGCAGCATCAGTAATTCAATAGTCACGCATAAAGGATAGTTGGCTGCTGTAGGCGGCATCTATAGCACATCTTATGTCTACTTTTCTTTTTCTTAGGTAATTGTATCTTTCCATCTGTCGGCAGAAAGCATAAACTTGATATAAGGTATGCTAGCACCCGTATGTGATACTGCAGTCAATAAAGCACCCCACTCCCCCACTATACTTGATATACTTGTGTAGGTGGGGGGGTGGGCTGATTCTTAAGTGTTTTCAACCAGGAGACTAGAAGACTGATTGTGCACCAGATATATCATCCAGCATCAGCCACTGTGATAAATCTGCTGCATTTTAAAACTATCTAACTTTTACCAAATATGGGTCAATGTTTCTGGTATGCACATGAGTTGAAACTACTACTCTATGTAGCCTGCAATAGAAGAGCCGTTTTTTTGCAAAGCATTGTAATGCATTGGCATTGTAATGGATTGCATTAGTGATCAGACCCCCTGGGGTTCAAGACCCCCTAGGGGGTCTAATAAATGCAAAAAAACACATATAAAAGTACTTAAATACTGTGAATCCCATACACATTAGGTATCCCTGTGTCCGAAAACGCCCGGTCTACAAATGTATAAAAATATTTTTCCCGTACGGTAAACGCCGTAGCGGGAAAAAAAAATCAAAAGTGCCAAACTGCCATGTTTTCACTGTTTTGCCTCTGATAAAAATTTTAATAAAAAGTGATCAAAGCAATAGCAATTCCCCAAAATGGTCCCGCAAAAACGACTCCCTATGCATCCCCTTACACTGAAGTATAAAAAAATTAGGGGTGTCAGAATATGGCGACTTTTAGAAAAAAAAAAATTTTTTGCACAGATTTGGATTTTTGTGAAGGGGTTAAAATGTAAATAAAACTATATCAATTTGTTATCCCCGGAATCAGACTGAAACATAGAATGCAGGTGACATGTCATTTTGGCTGCACAGTGAATGCTATAAAAACGAAGCCCGTAAGAATGTCCTACAAATGCACTTTTTCTTCAAATCCACCCCATTCTGAATTTTTCCCAGCTTCCCAGTACATTGCACAGAATAATAAATGGTAGCAACATGAAGAAAAATTTGTCCTGCAAACATTAAGACCTCATATGACTCTGAGAGTGGTAAAATAAAAAAGTTATGGGGTTTGGATATTACCACTTTATATTACCACTTTATAAGTCATTGGTGCGGCCCCATCTGGATTATGCAGTTCGTTCTAGGCACCAGTTAATAGAAAGGATGTCCTAGAGTTTGAGAAGGTTCAACAGAGGGCCACAAAACTGATAACGGGTATGGAGGACCTCAGTTATGAGGAGAGACTAAAGGAGTTAAATCTGTTTAGTCTGGAGAAGAGGCATTTAAGGAGAGATATTATAAACCTATATAAATGGCCCATACAAGAAATATGGGAAAAAGCTGTTCCATGTAAAATCCCATCAAAAGACAAGTTGGCACTCTCTCCGACTCTGAGTAAAAAAAGGTTTAATCTCAAGAGCCGACAAGGCTTCTTCACTGTAAGGACTCTGAATCTGTGGAATAGCCTACCCCAGGAGCTGGTCACAGACGACAGCGCTTAAAAAAAAACCAAAAAAAAAAAACCCCAAAAAAAACAAAAAAAACCTTTTTAGAGAAAATACTAACCATACTAAGTAAGTATTCTGGTTTGTTTAACCAATTTTTGTTTAAAACTTAATTCCATGTGTTCCTTTTATAGTTATCATATCTTCAATATGAATCTGTAATGTAGAAAAAACAACTGTGGACTAAAACATATATAATGACAATTATGTATAAAGACATAGTGGAAAAAGACTCAGTAGGGTTAGTAATTTATTTACTTGCATCTCTGGTGGCGCTGGGCTTGAGCTATCTCTGTATGAAAACTCAAAGAATGATCCCTCAGTCACTGACTAGGATCTTCTACTGGACTTCGTAGCCCATAAAATAAGATTAGTAAATCATAAGTTATACTAAATCTTTTTCAGTAAACTAAACATCAATCTGATCAGTTCCTCCTGCTTGATAACACACTGCCTGCAGACTGGACAGCAATTTCAATGCGACAGGTTCCCTTTAAATTGAACCATCATCAACTAGATAATTTTGAGTTTTAAATAGAATTGTATATAATTAGAATTGTACATTAAATAGAATTGTAAGTAACTGGATGGGATGAAATGTACCAACTTTAAAAAATGGTCCACCAGACAGTTGTTAAAACATTGGTTTATTTTAGCGCTGAATGTCTCTTTTTATCATGACACTGTTGATAGCTTTATTTGTGCTTTAAGGTGTAGTTCGCCAGCTTATTGACTCATTCCATTTCTTCATCTAGTTTGAATGAGTGTGCAGGCTTTAAACCTTTTTTTTTTTTTTTTTTTTTTTTTAACAAAAAGGCTCTGGTGTCAGACTTTATTTAGCGCTTATTATTTTATTTCATCTGGGACATTCACGTAGCTGATTTATTTACTTCACCTTCTCCTTACCTTTCTTTTGATTCGATGTAAGCAGCACAGTGTTTCCCGTCTTCATACCAATGGACACACCCATTAGTACAAGCCTCCGGCCTTGGTGGGAGGGACTCACCGTGTCATTGGTTGGGTCTATTGATATCATAGATAGGGGTGTGCTAAAGGGGCGGGGTTAGCGCTATATGAGCTTGGCTTCTGGCTGTGCTCAGGTTGGCTATCTTCATTTGCTGCTGTCCACCATCAGGGCACCAGCTCAACTGCAGTTTTCACTGCATTTGTGTATTGGCACATTAACTAACCGTGGCTGTTATTGTCCAGTATATATCAGCATAGAGGTTGATCATTTGCCACTGTCCACCATCAGGGCATTGGCTAGACTACAGCTTCTATTGCATATCAGTACTGGCATGCTATTTAATTGCAGTTGTTAGCAAAATAAACTGGCATTTTTTTTTTAATTTACACCCTCCTGATGAACCCGTAGGGGGAAAAGCGGTGTATGTTGCCTTTCACCTGTCCAATTATATAACAGCTCTCTTTGTCTGAGGGCTAAGCCGGTTAGTGAGTTTATGTGGTCTGAGGTTCTCCCGTGTTCTTTTCATTGATTCCTCTTTATTGGGGTGTTTTGTACTATTACCCTTTATATATGAGGATCTTTGGAACACCTGGTTATATCAAGACCACCTCATATACACATATTAACTGTTTTAATGTGTGTTCCTGGTCTGACCTGGACCTGACCTTTTTAGTTTATATTAATAAATAATATTTTAGTTTTTCCACTTGTGCTGTTGGGTTTACTTTCTAAATATGAGCACTTGATTCATACCCTAATTTTTTGAATAGGTTTATTTTAGTAAATTCTCACAGATTACAATCGCATAAAGAGAGTCTGTCAGCAGGAAAATCAGTATAAAACTAAAGACCTTGTAGATCGGCTTCTACACTTTTCAAAGACAACTTTCTTATTCTGCACTGCAGCTTAATTTTCATGAAAATCAGTGTTTTATTCTTATTTCAAATTAGCTGAAAAGGGCTTTAGGAGGTGTTTCTTTTCCTGCCAGGGCTGATTCTAGAGCAGAAAGTGAAGCCCCAGCAGTACAAGAAATGCCCCTAAAGCCCAGTTCAGCTATTTTGCATAAGAATAAAATGCTGATTTTCATGAAAATAAAGCTGCAATGCAGAATAAGAAAGGCATCTTTGGAAAATATAGAAGAAGCTCTACAAGGTACTTTAGTCTGATACCTATTTTTCTGTTGACTCCCTTTTAACTGATTTCTGCGGTCCTACTACAGTACAGTGGGGGAAAAAGTATTTAGTCAGCCAGCAATTGTGCAAGTTCTCCCACTTAAAAAGATGAGAGAGGCCTGTAATTGTCATCATAGGTAGACCTCAACTATGAGAGACAAAATGAGAAAACATATCTAGAAAATCACATTGTCTGATTTTTAAAGAATTTATTTGCAAATTATGGTGGAAAATAAGTATTTGGTCAATAACAAAAGTTCATCTCAATACTTTGTTATATATCCTTTGTTGGCAATGACAGAGGTAAAACGTTTTCTGTAAGTCTTCATAAGGTTGGCACACACTGTTGCTGGTATGTTGGCCCATTCCTCCATGCAGATGTCCTCTAGAGTAGTGATGTTTTGGGGCTGTTGCTGGGCAACACGGACTTTCAACTCCCTCCAAAGGTTGCGATCTGGAGACTGGCTAGGCCACTCCAGGACCTTGAAATGTTTCTTACGAAGCCACTCCTTCGTTGCCCTGGCGGTGTGTTTGGGATCATTGTCAATGCTGAAAGACCCAGCCACGTTTCATCTTCAATGCCCTTGCTGATGGAAGGAGGTTTGCGCTCAAAATCTCACAATAAGTATTTGTCAATAACAAAAGTTCATCTCAATACTTTGCTATATATCCTTTGTTGGCAATGAGAGGTCAAACGTTTTCTGTAAGTCTTCACAAGGTTGGCACACACTGTTCCTTGTCATGCTGAAAGACCAGCCACGTTTCATCTTCAATGCCCTTGGTGATAGAAGGAGGTTTGCACTCAAAATCTGACGATACATGGCCCCATTCATTCTTTCATGTACACGGATCAGTCGTCCTGGTCCCTTTGCAGAGAAACAGCCCCAAAGCATGATGTTGCCACCCCCATGCTTCACAGTAGGTATGGTGTTCTTTGGGTGCAACTCAGCATTCACTCTCCTCCAAACACGACGAGTTGTGTTTCTACCAAACAGTTCTACTTTGGTTTCATCTGACCATATGACATTCTCCCAATACTCTTCTGGAACATCCAAATGCTCTCTAGCAAACTTCAGACGGGCCTGGATATGTACTGGCTTAAGCAGGGGGACACGTCTGGCACTGCAGGATCTGAGTTCCTGGCAGCATAGAGTGTTACTGACGGTAGCCTTTGTTACGTTAGTCCCAGCTTTCTGCAGGTCATTCACTAGGTCCCCCCTTGTGTTTCTGGGATTTTTGCTTACCGTTCTTGTGATCATTTTGACCCCACGGGGTGAGATCTTGCGTGGAGCCCCTGATTGAGGCAGATTATCAGTGGTCTTGTATGTCTTCCATTTTCTAATTATTGCTCCCACAGTTGATTTCTTCACACCAAGCTGCTTGCCTATTGCAGATTCAGTCTTCCCAGCCTGGTGCAGGTCTACAATTCTGTTTCTGGTGTCCTTCCACAGCTCTTTGGTCTTCACCATAGTGGAGTTTGGAGTGTGACTGTTTGAGGTTGTGGACAGGTGTCTTTTATACTGATAACAATGTCAAACAGGTGCCATTACTACAGGTAATGAGTGGAGGACAGAGGAGCCTCTTAAAGAAGAAGTTACAGGTCTGTGAGAGCCAGAAATCTTGCTTGTTTGTAGGTGACCAAATACTTATTTTCCACCATAATTTGCAAAATAAATTCTTATAAAATCAGACAATGTGATTTTCTAGATATGTTTTCTCATTTTGTCTCTCATAGTTGAGGTCTACCTATGATGACAATTACAGGCTGGCCTCATCTTTTTAAGTGGGAGAACTTGCACAATTGGTGGCTGACTAAATACTTTTTTTCCCCACTGTATATCTAAGAACAGGATATGATAAAGGGTGAGAAGCAGATCTCTGTGATATAAAGGTTGACACAGTTTCAAGGCAGGATTTCTGAGTAGAAAGAGTAAGGCCAGGTACACATGGGCATATTTGGCTTATTAAATAGGCACTGGACGTCTGTCGTATTCCCAGGATTGAATGCGGAGCCTGAGCCCAGACCGAAAGTATCAGGCTGAAGCTCCACATTGCGGAAACGCAGCTTTTATTGTTGCAGATTTTGCTGTGTTTTTTAAGCCAAAGCCAAGAATGGCTGCAAAAGGAATGGGAAATATATAGGAAGTTCTTATACTTCTGCTTAATCCAATCCTGGCTGTGGCTCAAAAAACCGCAGCAAAATCTGCAACAAAAAAAGCTGGGTTTCCGCAAAGTGGAGCTTCAGCCTCATATCATCTGCGTTACTAGAAGTCCCCCTGCCTTCCTGTCCCATACTGAAAGTATGATTACACTGCAGTAGTCCTAAAGGAACTATGATGCTTGGCTCCCAGCTCTGTGTTTGGTTCATGAAATATGGCAGACATCAGGTCTGTATTTCACAAACCAAACACTCCAAGATGAAGTCGGGACTTCTAGGAGAGATGTGACAATCCTGTTTACTCTGCCTGCACAGAGATTGACAGTTTGTGTGTACACACACTAAGATGGAAAGTTGTCAATCAAGTGGGAAAGGAAAGTAAGCAGTACTCTCTCCATCTCTTCTTCAACTCCTGCTAGATTTTTTTCCTTCTTCAAATTACATAAACCTATTTATAACAGAGCTCAATATCTCCCTCTGAATTACATGCTGCAGCCAGGGGTGCTCTCATGGTCACCTACATCAACATATTGTACAAGTTTCCAAAACACTTTAACCTGTTTGTTTCTCAGTTGTTTCCTTATGTGACTACATTGTACTTCCTAAATGGTGGGCAGACATTCATCCTGTGCCCCTGTGACTGCAGGCAGAGTAAAGGAGAGGGGATGATAAGGTCTGACAAAGTCTCCCTAGTCTACTGCCCTGTACTTTCTTTCATCATTCAATATAATAAAATAATATATAGATTCAAAAGCCACTCACAGCAGCGTATCCGCTGACCTACAGTGCCTTGCAAAAGTATTCATACCCCTTGAACTTTTTCACAATTTGTCACTTTACAACCACAAACTTAAAATCTCAATAAAATACATTTAAGTGATAGACCAACACAAAGTAGCAGATAATTGTGAAGTGGAATGAAAATGATACATCAAATAAAAATCTGAAAACTGACGTGCAAGAGTATTCAGCCCCCCTATATCAATACTTTGTAGAGCCACCTTTCGCTGCAATTACAGCTGCAAGTCTTTTGGGGTATGTCTCTACTAGCTTTGTGCATCTAGAGACTGAGATTTTTTTCCCATTCTTCTTTGCAAAATAGCTCAAGCTCAGCCAGATTGGATGGAGAGCGTCTGTGAACAGCAATTTTCATGTCTTACCAAAGATGCTCAATGGGATTTAGGTCTGGACTGTGACTGGGCCATTCTAACACACAAATATTCCTTGATCTAAACCATTCCACTGTAGCGCTGGCTGTATGTTTATGGTCATTGTTTTGCTGGAAGGTGAATCTCCTTCCCAGCCTCAAGTCTTTTGCAGCCTCCAACTGGTTTTCTGCCAGGATTTCCCTGTATTTAGCTCCATCCATCTTCCCATCAACTCTGACCAGCTTCCCTGTCCCCACAGCATGATGCTGCCACCACCATGTTTCACAGTGGCGATGGTGTGTTCAGGGTGATGAGCAGTGTTACTTTTCCACCACATTTAGCACTTTGCATTTAGGCCAGAAAGTTCCACTTTGGTCTCATCTGACCAGAGCACTTTCTTCCACGTTTGCTGTGTCCCCTATATGGCTTGTGGCAAACTGAAAACAGCACTTCTTATGTCTTTCTTTCAACAATGGTTTTCTTCTTGCCACTCTTCCATAAAGGCCAGATTTGGGGAGTGCACGACTTATAGTTGTCCTGTGGACAGATTCTCCCAACTGAGTTGTGGATTTCTGCAGCTCCTCCAGAGTGACCATGGGCCTCTTATCTGCTTCTCTGACCAGTGCTTTCCTTGCTCAATCTGTTAGTTTAGGAGGACGGTCATGTCTTGGTAGGTTTGCAGTTATAGAATACTTTCCATTTTTGGATGATGTATTGAACATTGCTCCTTGGGATGCTAAACGCTTGGGATAAGTTTTTATAACCTAACCCTGCCTTAAACTTTTCTACAATTTTATCTTTGACCTATCTGGTGAGTTCCTTGGTCTTGATGATGCTGTTTTTTCACAGGACAGGTGTATTTATACTGAGACTAAATTACACACAGCTGATTAAAATTTTGAAAATCATGTATCATTTTTGATCCACTTCACAATTATCTGCTACTTTGTGTTGGTCTAACACTTAAAATAAATTTTAAGTTTGTGGTTGTAAGGTGACAAAATGTGAAAAATTTCAAGGGGTATGAATACTTTTGCAAGGCACTGTATACAATCCTGTATATACATGATGCTCAGAAGTATATTGGTCTTTCTATACAGCTAAATTTCCTGCCCATAATGAGTTTCGACTGACATTTAGCAATTCTATTAATGCTTGTCGGGTACATTATTGTATTTGACCAAGTGATCATTAGTTCACATAAGTGGTCATTTTTGGCAGCACATCCCTCTACACACAAGGAGATATGCTGCCAATGAACTACGATTTTATTGTTCTCATAAAAGATGCAAGTGGCTGACAAATTTACTTGACTGTTGGCTGATCCTGGACATGTTTACATGGCCCGAATCTTAGGGTAACAATCAGGCACAAACGCTCCTTAGAATGCTTCTTCCAGAAATCTGGTCCGTGTAGACGTGCGCGGGATCACCTGACATACAAGCAACCCCATTTGTTTGTCCACCACTGATTACTGGATTTCCCTTATTACTGGCCAAACAATAACCTGCAAGAATGTGTAGCAAGTCTTTTTAGATTACAGTTTATTTACAGGGGTTGTCCAGGGAGTTTTATTTTACTGATGTGCTCCATGGTTGACCTGGGGGTTCCAGGCTGGTTCTGACCCCAAGTCACGTGAGCAAAAACAACAACCTTCCCCCCGGATCTTTCCGCCTCTTCTGTTCAGAAGCATAGTGTCTTTTTAAACAGGGCAATACACTGTCAGAGAAACCAGATAAAGTCTGTTTAGTCCCATACAGTACAATGAGCTGCTGCATTTAAATGCACCCAATTAGTGGGCAGCGATTGGAAATGAACACTCCTAGGAATGTCCAAGTCCCTTCCTGCTGAGTCTGCCCTAATAGAAGAGGCAAATAGGAACTGTTCTTCACCAATCAGCCCATGTAATAATACATAACAGAAGTACAAGACAGCTGCATAATCTTATCTTGGCAGATAAGAGCAGGACAAAAGACAAAGGCCATTCTGCTAGTTCTACTCAGATAACACTGCAGTTCATCCTGTTGGCATATGAGATGCAGGAAGGAAGGGTTAGCGGGGGACGTTCTCAGTATACACAAAGTATGGCGCAGTGATCTGAGCATGCATGTACTCGTTTGAACTGTACAGCCATTCTAATAGTGAGTGACCCTTGGGCTAGGCATTGGCAGAATCAAATGCATTTATAAAAGATTTAAAATTAAAGGGGTTGTCCCACTACAGATATTTATCAGATAGGGGATAAATGTGACATTACTGGGGGTCCAACCACTGGGTTTTCCAGTGAGCAGAAGAATGGGAGACAGTTTCCCTTCTTCCTCCCAGTCAATGAAGTGCCAGTGTGCTTACATAACTGGTGCTCCACTCTCTGCAATCTTCAGCAGCCCTGTAGAAGTGAATTGAGGGCTGGTCATGCAATCGCACTGGCAGTCGGATCCCCAGCAATGTTAGTTATCCCCCATCCTCTGGATAGGGGTATAAGTGTATGTAATGGGGCAACCCCTTTATAGGTGTTATTTGGTCCTTCAGAACTGATGGCAAATTCTTAGAATCAGCTGTTGGGAATATCTCAGCCTTTTCAAACAGATGAGTCACAAAGGGTATATCTGTTGGTTACCAACACAGCTCTGTACTTGTAGTAGCTACATTCTATTATATAGTGGTATTACACTATAGGTTTGTCCTATTGACGCAAGAAACTGAACTGCAATTCCAGGCATGGTCACTACTAAAAGAATGGAGCTGTGGCTTTTGATGCAGTTTTTAAAGCCAAAACCTGGTGTGCATCACAAAAGGAGTGAAAGTATAAAACACACATTTTTCTTTCAATCCACTCCTGGTTTTGGCATCAAAAACCTGAACATGTGTCGATCCCCTATTGCAGCCTCCGACGCACATGTAAACCTATCTTTAGACTGTAAAATATGTGAGCAGGAATGATAAATATTTCAGGAAGACACTTAGAAAACCAGAATTTTAGCAACACAAAACTGCTTAATATTTATTAAATGACACAAAATACCTAGATACAGACTCACTCTTCTTTGAAGGGACACATATTTACATTATTTATCAACTTAGAAAGACCTTGTACCCTTGTCATACTGCTTTTATGAAACATTAAAAAGGTTTCGACCGCTGCCTTAAAAGGATGTGATGAGGTCACATGCCTTTTAAATCACATTGAGTTTTAATACAGTGAACAGACGCAATTTCCGAAATCTACATTGAGTGAATATGCTCTCGAAATAATAATAAAAAAAAGGAGGCATGTTCACTCCTCATACAGAAAACTATCAAATGAAAGGTATATTACATTTCTGAATGCTGCTGTTCTCTTCAGCAGGTGAGCTTTGCACATTTTACACGAATCCTTCTTCTCGTCCAGAAGAGCCCAAAATGTGACAGCTATACGGATACCTACAACACGTTGGCTCAGCTTACTGAGGTCCGCTTGTTGCCCGTTTCTTGCACAACTGTCATTCATTTTGCAGCTGTGATATGCTTAAAGTGTCCTTCCAGGAATACTCTGCCACCTGCTTTGACCTCAGGTGGGGAGAGATGCAAATGCAAGCTAGGCAGTGCAACACCCAGCAGTAATGTGACCAATAGGACCCATACACAACCCACTGGGCATTGTATGGTTGCCCAGGCTGTACCATCCATCCAGGGTGCAGTTAATTCTCTGCACCCCAGATATCAGATTGGGCAGGAGTGCATGTCTGCAAGGACACTTTAAGGCCATGATTGCCTTGAGCGCTTTAATGAAGAGATCAAGTGATTTATATACAGGTTACACTTAAAAACTTAAAACCTAATGCTCAAAATATCCTGCAGGAGGAGACAGTACAAGATCTCTGTAAAACAATCTGCATTGTAAAACTAAAACATTATCAGTTGTGATTTTTTTTTTTTGGCACCTTTTGCGCAATCTACATAAAAAATATTGTTTATTTCTTGTTTATTATCAGTAATAAGTTAAAAAGAAAGCAAGCTCTGAAAAGTGAAACATTAACAGCGTATATCAGAAGAAAGCAGAGCAGAGGGGGTCCAACGTCAAGACCCCTCACAGATCAGCTGTTCCGGCAGCCTCTGGAGTGCTGCTGCAGTCATGGGGCTCTGCTCCTATTCAAGCAATACGAGTGGAGTTCACCAATGCCAGCGATATACAATGGATGGGACTGCAGCCTCAGCCTTATTACTTGAATAGGAACAGAGCTGATTTTATTCCGTTCACTGCGCAGCTTCCAGGACTCTGATGCTGTCGGAACAGCTGATCTGTGTGAAGCATGGGTGTCAGACTCCTACAGATCCTGATAAACTATCCTACGGAAGGTTGTCAGTAGGAAACATGCATTAGGGGTCAGAAAACCCCTTTAAAGGGGATGTCCCAATATGTAAGCTGATCACCTCCTCAGGATGGGTAATATGTGGGCAATTGTTGGAGGTCTTGTTGCCCACAAGATCAGGGGTCCCATTTCTTCCCCTAGGAATGCAGTGGCAGTCAAATATGTGCACTGTGCTCAACTCGGCTCTGAGGGATATACCAAAGAGCTGTAGTCAGCTTCACTTTGGTTGTCCCATAAAGATGAATAACGTACCAGCGTGCAAGTCACCCGTTCTCTGTGGAAGTCCCAGAAGTCAAGACTCTCACCGACCAGATACTTATGATCTATCATAACTTCAAATTTTTGGACAACTCCTTTAAAGAGCAAGTCACAGTCACAACCAAATTTTTCTTCCTGTTTCAATAAAAAGAACAAAGGAACTCTTACAAATTAACAGGTTTTCTACCACTTTGTCTACGGATCCCATGCAGACCTATGTGACTAAATTATATTGCCTTCCATCATTAGGTAGGTTAGCGAGATGAAGAAAACAGCTGATGGCAATACAATTCCAGGATCAGACTGCACAGGGTTTTGTTTGTAGTCTGTTACCATAGACAAAGATCTGCATAGAAGCTGTAGCTACAAAATGATAGATTTGTTAATGAAATATATTTGCTAAATTGCTTCATTTTACTTCGCCAGAATTATACAAAATGGTTGTAAAGTGAAGCATACCCTTCTAAAAGGCAAAAAACCCAAAAACTTATGGGCATGTAAAAGGCTTCTGGAGGTTCCCTGGACTGGATACATATAAGCTAAAGGTCAGAGAGTGTTCTGCAATTCCTATAGTCAGTATTTCTGGAGCACTACACTGTCAACGGGAAACCATGCATTACATTCAACTGCACGGCAAACGTATACAATATAAAATTTAGTATAATAGACTTTAGCTTTAGAGTCTCCTTAACAAAAACTAGGGGGAAAAAAAAAAAAGAGAATATTTGAAGGACAACATCAGACATAGGCTCTAGTTGTTTTACATTACGTTGTGGATGGGTTACAGGCACCACAGCAGATGTCCTAGTACAAAGTGATCAGACAACCAAGTACAATCATCTCAGGAACTGATCAGACCTGTCAGAACAAGCTGATAGTTTGAGGAAACTCAATTAAAGGGAACCTGTCACATGGATCATCTCCAGGCAGCCGATAAAGAGCAGGAAGAGCGGAGCACATTGATATATAGCTTTGTGAAAAGATTCAGTATAACTTGTCATTTACCCATTGAAATCTCTGCTCCATGCTAAGAAGTCAAGGAGGCGGACCTATCAGTGAGTATGCATATACAGAGTTGTCAATCACTGATGAGTCCACCTCTTTGACTCATAATATAAAATATAGATTTTCATAGATAAATGAATTTACACAATATTCACAACTATATATTAATTTGCTCTATAACACGTTGTTTACAGATTGAGCAGTATTTCCACAAGACAGGTTCCCCTTTAAGGTAAATGGCCACATCTGAATTTGTTCTGAAAAGGAGTTAAAATGTAAAAGGTGCTTCAGAAGCACAATAACTAAATGCATCTTCTACCTGATGCTGCAAAATGGGAAAAAACTACCTTGTATTTAAAAATAATATATTCCTATTGTTTTCTTTACCTACAGACACACGTGTAGCAGTAAATTCAATTGGAGTCTAATTAAAAAAAAAAAAAAAAAAAAGGCACAAAATTCACAAAACCCTTCAGTGAATTTACATTGCATACAATCCACTCGCTCAATAGCAAACCAGTCAGTCAAAGGCCTATTAAAAAGCCAAATAAATGGCAATGGGCCCATGTTGTAAGAAGCCACCATAGACTAGCTGTGACAGATCACTAGCCACATGGTCACAGACTTGTAGTCTCCGTGAAATCCTGCACGGTCAGGAAGTCAGTGTGTGATTTGGTTAAGTTCCAGCCAAATTTGTGGGCTAAAGCGGAAGTCATCACTTAGAAAAACAGAAGCGGGCTTATACCGTACAATCGACTATAACAAAGTGTCAGCTGAATGGAAACAAAATATGGACGATGTTTCTTCCTATACATTTTAGCATGGAGCACAAACATGTAGGAGCATTTAACAATATAAGATAGCACTTAGGCTCCTGTGACAGGAAGACATTATAGGAACAGGTTCAGGCTTTTGTTTTGGAAGTTGTAAAAAAAAAAAAAAAAAAAAAAGAAAAGAAGTTATCAGATATCCAGGGGCAGGAATAATGAATGGCTTCAGTCAATGGGGCTTTTTGCACACACGTCTTTTGCCGGCTTGGTTTGCATGCAGATTCAAAAGATCAGATGATACCATGTTGGTTTCTTATGATGTCATATGGCAATGCAATCTTCAGCGTGGCCAGCAGATTACAACCCTGGGATTATCCAGGACATAATTCTAAACAACATGCAAAAAGAGTTCAACAGCATTCTTAATAAATGTAATCTGTAATCTTTAAAAGGAGGTTTTTCAAATTGCCGGAAAAAAAAATCTGCTCACGTTTTCCTCTTTATGCAGGATTCAGATATCAACGGTGTAACAAGTTAATTGAATGGGATCAAGCTATTTTATTATCCGCTAGGTGCCCACCAAGACAAAGGCTGCCATATATCTTATTATGCAACATAATTGTACTGGTTGGGGTTCTCTTTGTCTCTTTCCATGTAGTCCCTGTCTATTAAGGATTCTATTCTTTTCTTCAGATCTGCAGGCTAAAAGGGAGAAGAGAGAAAAAAAACAAACAAAAAACTATTGAGATGGCCAGTTGCTGAAAAGATTGCACACACATCTATATAATATATATAGAAATTGAATATCCTTCCTTAGTTTCTGCCTTGGTGCTTTTTTTTTTTTTTTTTTTTTTACTCCATATAACAATTAAAATTGTGACTCCAGAAAGAATCCAGACACCACCTGTGTGCACTCATCTCAGATGCTCAGCAATATGCCTCTCCTCCTTACAGTCCCGTCACACTACAAATGACCGATTGTGGCCAAATGAAAACTTTTGTCTGCCAAAGCTAGAGCCGCTATAGTAAGTTATCAATCATCTGAAAATAAGAGTGTTTAATAGGAGCAGAAACTTACATCTGTGACTATAAACAGATAAAGCAATGTAAAGATAATCTGATATGAAAAGCAGAAGGCAAGTACAAAGGGAGGGGTCTGATTTGCCTGATCTTCCCTACAGACTGTTGCAAATGTTCCGGCTCGTCTTAGGAATCTGTGCCTAGCATCTCCCCATTAGCTGTGATTGACATTTTCTTCCTCCGGTTGCATCCGACTCCCACTAGGCAAACCTGCAAAACCAGGACCTGCCCTCGAACTTCCAGGCCAATTTCCATACCCAGTTGATTTCTGCATTGCTTCATGGCACTACTACTGATTTATAAAGCATTATTGAACCTGACAGACTCCCTTTAATACTAACTTAAGTGATGCATCATGGCCATCCGAGAATCTAATGTTTATGTTTAACCCTTGTGTTCTCTGCAGGATTTCTACAAGACTGTTTGTGCTGACCACTACAGACTGAAACAGTGAGGGTAACTATATTTCTTGCTTCTTCCAACATTCATTTCTAGCTTTATTAACAGTGCTCTATAGTGTTTAAAGTTACCTTGACTGGGAATTTAAGCTGGTTGTACACTTCTGACACCAAAAGATTGTGGCTAAGTGTTTTTCTCATCTTCATGATTCGCACAATGGCTGCATCAATTTGGTACTGCCGGTCCTGAAAGACTCGCTCTGTAGTGCTGGCTTGTTCCTCCACCTTTTAAAATCAGATATAAAGACTTAGCCAGATAGACTCCAAATACTGGAATACAGAACATTTTACAACAAACAAATACTATATGGAGCAAAACATGTCACATCTGAAGAGCTACTGTGAGAAAAATAATCCTACTGTGCCGTTTGTCTTAGAAACCCATAGAAAAAAAAAAAATTGTAGTGGACCAATTATGTGTCTTATTCCTAAAGGCAGTGTTGTCCCTGCTGTCTCTTGCCCTTCTCACTGCCAGTCTGTGGCGCTCATCATGCAACAGGGAGAACGCTCCAAATACAGTAGACTCCTAACAAGGAGTCTGATGTATTTGTTTGGGAAGTGGTGTGCTGGTATCCGGTCCCATGTTCTGTAACAGATGGAAGAACAGATCTTCCAAATTCCAGTGTGCATGCAGTCTTAAGATGTTGAATAGCAAAGTACCGTTTCTTTCATCTGAATCTGATTAATCCTTATCCTAAATAGCTGATGCTTGAAGTCATCATTGAATGTGAACTTGTCTCCATCATCTACATCTTTACTCTTGGGATTCTTGGTAAGAACTCTGGCTCGGCCACAGGCCAATGATTGGAGGGTTCTTCTTAATTCACTATCCTCTGAAACATGGGGAAAAAAAAAAAAAGCTGCAGGTTAAACAGCTATATTTCTTAAAGGCCACAACATAATTACATCAACGTCACTATAAACGTAGGTATATAGGTACGTCCACAAGGGACATATATGCTGCAAATATTCAGAATCAGATTTCTTGTCCAATTGCAGCAGATTTTACCCCATGCACTGCAAAGGTTGAAATCCACGGTGATAATCTGTAGGATAACTTTAAATTCTGGAGATTTAAAGGGAGTCTATCAGTTCCAAACGAATAGTGCCACGTAAAGGTTTGTTAATAGGAGTAGGAACATGTCTTTGGATGTATTGCAGTGATGATCCTCTATTTATGGATAAGATAGGTGCACTTGTATATCCATAAAAAGATGATCTTTGCATTGCTTCATCAGTTGGTGGCCACAAAGGTATTTCCTGCTCCTATCAGAGGCCCCTAAATAGCAATATTATTTGTTTTATGGACCCGGCACATTGTCATTAAATTCCAGACTGCAGTTCACCATCTGTTTTATTTGCAGTGAATCAATGAGAATTTCTGCCCCCAGTTACAGAGTGTATACATCCCAGGACATACTCCTGAAAATGGCAAAGACCAATGGCATGTATTCACCACTTACCTATACCAGTAGCTTGCCTTATGTCTTCAAAACTAAATTCCTCACCCTCATTAAACATGAGAAGAACAAGAGTTTGGAAGAGGGAAACTTGTAACTCTTTTCTACCCTAAAAGAAATTAAGAAAAAAAATAGTTACCAAATGCACCTCTATTTAGAATCAGTCTGCCAAAAGAAAAACTAATATTGGCCGCTGTATCACAATGACATTTGCAGAGGTTTTCTCCCACAACCAATAAGCGAAGGGGAATAGGCTGTAGTACAAGGTTTTTTTTTTTTTCCAGGTTTATTGAAGACAGATCATCATTTGAAGAGCTGCAAGGATCCGACATCTAGGACTCTAGCAGCTCAGCCGTTTGAAGAAGCCCTGCTGCTCTGAGGCCCACATCAGCTTCACATTCCATGAGATGTCACGTACATCAGTAACATGGCCTGTCTGCAACTTAGTCCCAACCAAGTTAGTAAGACACAAAGCACAGCTGTGCTTGGTTTTGTGTGAAGAGGCTGCAGCACTCTTCTGAATGCTGTGGTCTCTTCAAAGAGCTAATATGCGTGGATCCCAGGTGTCGCAACCCACTGAATGCACTAAAAGTTGGGTTATTAACTGATAAGCTCCCCTTTAGGGCAGGCTCCACGTTGCACAAACACTGAGTCAAAAAAAAATGCTGCGTTTTCCATTGCCTGTAATTTGGATGGGATTCTGGCTAATCCCATCCACACATTGCAGAAAACAAATCTGCGGCGGAAAAGCTGTAATTTGAAAGACGCTGGGATTTTTGAAAGTCTCAGCATGTTGATTATACCTAAAGAAATGGTATAAGTATAATAGGGGCAGAAAGTCTGCCGAGGAAAACTCTGTGGACTTTGTGAAAAATATAGCTTAGAATAAAGATTTCTTTACGAAATTGCAGTCAACAAGACAAGTTGTTTATACACACACACATTTTAATATACAATATGTATGAACACTACAAAAGAGGAATAACATAGAAACAAAGGCCACAACACAAAGCAGAGAAGTTTACCTCGTTGAATTCTGCTTTTAAGACACACTGTCCTAATGTGGACTGCCACTGTAACTTTCTGCCACTGTGCTTCCCAAGGTAAAAGGTCTTGAATATTTCCTGTAATTTCACCATCTAAAAGTTTTTAAAAAAAGAAATTTCATTTGCTGGAGGTCTCCAGTCTGCTCTGATGTGATAAAAGTTCAGGTAATTTCCACAAACAGGTCTCAGAGGTGGAAAGAAGTGAAAATGACTCATTTCAGAGGCAGTGTTGATAGCATTTATTTTATTATATTTCTGTGCCTAGGAGCAGAATGTATTTATGACTTGATATTTTCTTTGAGGACATGTCTGATTCCTGGAAATGCTTCATTAAAATTCTAGTTCTGGTGTGATGGCTATTAAATTTCAATTCAACCATACTTGTTCATCAAGTCCAACAAAAACACTATTACACATATATGCACTATACTGACAAATGTAATGGGACAGAACCAGTTTTCATTGCTCCACAGTACAGTTGCAGTATACTTCACCATCACTCCAAGCAACGCTTTAGCCTTGTGCTTGGTGACCTGAGGCTTGCATGCAGCTGCTCAGCCATGGAAACTGTTAAACTTTGGAAACTGGTGCACACTTTGTGCTGATGTTAATGGCAAAGGAGGTTTGGACTCTGCTGTTACTGAGTCAACTGAGAGCTGGTGACTTATGTGCCACTCAATGACCCTGATCTGTAACTTTACGTGGCCTGCTACTTTCTGTCGTAGTTTATAAACACTGGCACTTTTCAATAATACCGCTCACAGTAGATCATGAAGGAGGGAAAAAAAGTTGACAAACTGCCTTGTTACAATGGTGGCATCCTATGACGCTGGAATTCAGTGAATGCTTTAGAATGACCCATTCTTTCACAAATGCCTGTAGAAGTGACTACATGGTGAGATGCTGGACTTATATACAGGTGGGCAATGAGACTGAATGAAACACCTGATTTCAATGGTTAAGAGGTGTGTGCTTTTGTCCATATAGTGTACAATATGATGTACAAACTATCCAGATATGTGGGAATGTCAATATGGTATATTATTTCTACTTACAGTTGTGCTAAAAAGTTAACATTCCCCGGAAGATTTTTTGTTTCTTTGGCCTTTTTTCAGAGAATATGAATGATAAACACAAACTTTCTCCACTCATGGTTAGTGGTTGGTTGAACCCATTTATTGTCAAACTTCTGTTTTCTCTTTTTGAATCATAATGACAACCAAAAACATCAAAATGACCCTGTTCAAAAGTTCACATACCCTGGTGATTTTGGCCTGATAACATGCCCAGAAACCAAACCATGGTCAGGTAGACCAACCAAAATTTCGTCCACAACTGCCCAGAAAATTGTTCAGGATGCAAAGAAAAACCCACACATAACATCAGCTGAAATACAGGACTCTCTGAAAACTATCGGTGCGGCTGTTTCAAGATGCACAATAAGGAGGCACTTGAAGAAAAATGGGCTGCATGGTCGAGTTGCCAGAAGAAAGCCATTACTACGCAAATGCCACAAAGAATCTCGCCTTCAATACACCAAAACAGCAAGAGACAAGCCTCAAAACTTCTGGAACACGGTCATTTGGAGTGATGAGACAAAAATCGAACTTTTTGGCCACAACCATAAGCGTTACATTTGGAGAGGTATCAACAAGGCCTATGATGAAAGGAACACCATTCCTACTGTAAAGCACGGAGGTGGATCACTGATGATGTGGGATGTGTGAGCTTCAAAGGCACAGGAAACTTGGTCAAAGTTGAAGGAAAGATGAATGCAGCAAATAATGGAGGCAAATTTGCACTCATCAGCCAGGAAGCTGCGCATGGGACGTACTTGGACGTTACAACATGACAACGATCCATAACACAAGGCCAAGTCGACCTGTCATTGGCTACAGCAGAAGAAAGTGAAGGTTCTGGAGTGGCCATCTCAGTCTCCTGACCTCAATATCATTGAGCCACTCTGGGGAGATCTCAAGCGCACAGTACATGCAAGACAGCCCAGGAATTTACAGGAACTGGAGACTTTTTGCCAAAGAATGGGCAGTTTTACCATCTGAGAAAATAAAGAGCCTCATCCACAAGTACCACAAAAGACTTCAAGCTGTCATTGATGTTAGAGGGGGCAATACACGGTATTAAGAACTGGGGTATGTGAACTTTTGAACAGGGTCATTTTGATGTTTTTGGTTGTCATTATGATTTAAAAAGAGAAAACATAGAAGTTTGACAATAAATGGCTTCAACCAACCACTAACTATGAGTGGAGAAAAATGGGATTTTTTTGTACTCAAGGTAAAATCCTTTTCTCGTTGTATTCACTGGGGGACACAGCACCATGGGTATAGACCCGGCCACTAGGAGGCTGACACTAGGAGAATGAAAAGGCTGTCGGCTCCGCCCTATAGTCTATACCCTCTCACAGAGAGTGCTAAGCCAGTTTGTACCGCAGCAGTAGGAGAGAGACACAAAAGAAAAAAAAAAAAAGGAAGACGGAACCAACATCCACCAACATGTTCTAAACCTGAAAGGAACACAAAGAAAAAAAACAAAAAAAAAAAAAAAAAAAAAAAAAAAAAAAAACACACACACACGGGTGGGACCTGTGTCCCCCAGTGAATACAACAAGAAAAGGATTTTATGGTGAGTACAAAAAAATCCCATTTTCTCATCCATTTCAGTGGGGGACACAGCACCATGGGATGTCCTAAAGCAGTCCCAGAGGGCGGGAAATAAACAGCCATGCGAACAACCTAGCGCACAGCCGCTTGCAGAACCTTACGAACCAAGCTGGCATCGGCAGAAGCCAAAGAATGAATCTGGTAAAACTTTGTGAAAGTGTGGATGGAAGCCCAGGTGGCGGCCTTGCAGACCTGGGTGGCAGCAGCCTGATGCCGAACAGCCCAGAAGGCTCCAATGGCCCTAGTGGAGTGAGCCGTCATACGGAAGAGCAGGTCCATACCCCTAAGCCGATAGGCCTCCTTGATCGCAGACCGAATCCAGTTGGAAATGGAAGCCTTGGAAGCAGGAAAGCCCTTGCGAGGACCCTCGGGGAGGACGAACAAGGTGTTCGATCGTCGGAAAGGGTCTGTGAGAGACAAATAGACTCGAATCGCCCGGACAACATTCAGACAGTGAAGAGAACGCTCACGAGGATGTTTAGGGTCTGGACAGAAGGACGGCAAGACAATGTCCTCGTTGATGTGAAAAGAGGAAACCACCTTAGGCAGAAAGGACGGTGGTGGACGAAGGACAACCTCGTCCCTATGGAGAACCAGAAAGGGTGACTGCCGAGACAGGGCAGCGAGCTCGGATACCCTGCGAATGGAAGTAATGGACACCAAAAAGGCAACCTTCCAGGACAGGAGGCGAAATGGAATATCCCACAAAGGCTTGGAGGGAGGAGCCTGAAGCACCTCAAGGACGAGATTAAGATCCCACGGGTCCACGATAAGTGGGGGCGCAGAGTGCCACACCCTGCAGGAAGGTCTTCACCTGAGGGCGGAAGGCCAGGGTCTTCTGAAAAAGGATAGAGAGCGCAGAAACCTGTCCCTTAAGAGAAGAAAGACCAAGACCTTGATCCAGACCAGACTGGAGAAAAGCCAGGATCCTGGGAAGCGAGAAGAAGAGCGGATGAGAAGCGTTACTCTCACACCAGCAGACGTAGGACCTCCATGTGCGGTGGTAGATCTTGGCCGACTGGGGCTTCCGGGCCTTGAGCGTGGTCTGGATAACAGGCTCCGAAAATCCACGTCGCCTCAGAACCTCGGCTTCAACAGCCATGCTGTTAAACGCAGCTGATGTAAAGTAGGGTGGAGCAGCGGCCCTTGAGACAGGAAGTCTGTCTGCAGCGGAAGAGGCCAAGGAGCATCTGCCAACAGGAATACAAGATCTACGTACCAGGCCCTGCGGGGCCAATCCGGAGCCACCAAGATGGTGGGAACCCTCTCGGTCTTGAGCTTCTTGAGAACCCAAGGGAGCAGAGGAAGAGGAACAGGTACAGAAGGTGTAAGTCCGACCAGGCAATCATGAGAGCATCGGCTGCGCCAGCTTGAGGGTCCAAGGACCTGGCCACGTACCGGGTAGCTTGTGGTTTCGGTGGGAGGCGAAGAGGTCGACGTCGGGTGTGCCCCACCCGGAGCACAACTGGAGGAATATTTCCTGATAAAGAGACCACTCGCCTGGGTTGTTTTTTTTCTCAGCTTAGGTAGTCTGCCTCCCAATTGTCCACGCCCGGAATGTGGACCGCTGAAAGAGCCGGAACATGACGCTCCACCCACAGGAGGGAGCGGGAGGCTCCTGGTGCCCCCTTGATGGTTCAGGTAGGCGACTGCGGTGGAGTTGTCTGTCTGGACTCTGACCGGACGCCCCTGGAGGCAAGAGGTCCAATGAGACAGGGCCAAGAAGATGGCCCTCAGTTCCAGCAGGTTGATTTGGAGAGAGGACTCCTCCCTGGACCACAGGCCCTGAACGGTCAAGACACCGAAGACCGCCCCCCAGCCTGATAGGCTTGCATCGGTGGAGATCACCTGCCAATGGAGGAGAAGGAAGGACTTCCCCTGGGAGATTCCGGAGAGAAGAGCCACCAAAGAAGCTCTCGACGGACTCGAAGAGGAAGGAGAATCAGGCGGCCAAGGCTGGATGGAGACCTGTCCCAGCGTGCCAGAATCGCCAACTGTAGAGGACGCGAGTGAAACTGGGCAAAGGGGATGGCCTCTAAGGTCGAGACCATCATGCCCAGGACCCGCATGCAGAACTGAAGAAGTGAACAAGGCGAAGTACTCCGAAGGCGGGAGACACCGGACCGAATGGTCAGAATCTTAAGACTCTGGAAGGAGAACCCTGCCCTGGAGCGTGTCGAGGATCATGCCCAGAAATTCCATGCGCTGAGAGGGCACGAGACAGGACTTTTTCCTCATTGATGAGCCAGTCGAACCGGCGAAGGAGGTCTAAGGTGATCTGTAAGCTTGAAAGGTTGTCCACCCTGGAAGGAGCTTTGACCAGGAGGTCTTCCAAGTAGGAAATAACGGCAACTCCTCTGGAGCGGAGGATGGCCATGAGAGATGCCATCACCTTGGTGAAAGACCCAGGGGGCAGAGGCCAGTCCGAAGGGAAGAGCAACAAACTGGAAATGACGCGAACCCACCGCAAAACGAAGAAAACGCTGATGGCCCAGCGCAACGGGAATGTGAAGGTAAGCGTCGTGTATGTCTATGGCCGAAAGAAATTCGCCCGGCTCCAGGGAAGCCACCACAGACCTCAGGGACTCCATGCGGAACCTGCCGACATGGACGAACCTGTTGAGCCCCTTCAGATCCAGGATAGGGCGAAGAGAGCCATCCTTCTTGGGGACGGTGAACAGGTTGGAGAAACAACCCTGGAAAAGCTCTGAAGCGGGCACGGGAACGATGACTCCCTGCCCTGGAGAGTGGAGACATCCAGAAGGAATGCAGTCGCTCGAGCGGGGGAAGAAGGCAAAGTGGACGGAAAAAATCTTCCATCTGGAAGGGAGGAGAACTCTATGGAGTATCAGGTTGACACCACCTCTTGGACCCAAGCGTCGTCGACGCTGGCAAGCCAGGTCTCCCGGAAGAAGAGCAGACGTCCCCCCACCCGAGGTAGAAGACCTTCATGCCGAGGTGTGCTTGGAAACAGAAGGCCTGGAGGTCTTGGAGCGGGACTGCCAGGCAGGTCTGGGCTTGAAAGATGGCTTCTTGGAGCAAGAGTCCCGAGGAGACCGTCCTCTGGAGCCACAAAAGGAGTGAAAGCACTGAGAACGGCTGGAAAAAGATGGCTAGCACTGAGAACACCTCTGGGGGAGGAGAGAACTTTTACCTCCTGTGGCCTCAGAGATAAGCTTCTCAAGACCCTTACCAAAAAGCCGGCCCTGTTCGTCCCGGGAAAAGGGAAGGGCCACAACCTCTTTCTTGGAGGCGGCCTCAGCATTCCACGAATGAGTCCAAACTGTACGGCGGATAGCCACAGCATTGGCGGCCGCCTTGGCAGAGCGGCGAGCTGCTTCCAAGGAAGCATCGCACAGGTACTTGGAAGCGTTCAGGATTTGAGCAACAAGCAGCTGGTTGTCTTGGAGCTTCATCAGAGAGGTTAGGTTGGAGCTGTTTGGCCCAGGATATGCAGGCCTTGCTGACCCAAGAGGCAGCGAAGGAAGGCCACATAAGAGAGCCAGCCGCTGTGAAGGACGCTTTGGAGAGAGATACCACCCTCTTGTCCGAGAAATCACTGAGAGAGGCGGAGTCCGCCAAAGGCAAAATGGTAGCCCTGGAGAGCCTAGCAATAGCGGGATCCACCACAGGAGGCTCTGACCACTTGGAGACACACTGGTCTGGGAAGGGAAAGAGAATGTCTGACTTCCTAGTTGAAGACAGAGGACGGTCCGCGTGAAGCCATTGTTCCTTCAAGATGTGGTCAAACGTCCCGTGGATGGGAAAGACCAGAGGAGGGCGATAACTGTGGCGGAAGGAGATGTCCTCTTGAGAGGCAGGATCCGGGTCCTCTGACCGCACGGATGAGGTCCCGCGTAGCAGTGGATATAGATGTGCCTTGCTGATGCTCCGAGTCGGAGTCAGAGACGTCCCCAGGAGAAAGAGCGAGCAGGGGAGACAGAGTTCCGCCTGTCGGAGTGGATCTGCGGGTAGAGGCCCTGCCTGGGGAGTGCCCAGGGGTAGGGGAGGAGGACGACCGTGACTTGTAGGAAGACTTCCTGGTCCTCTTGCGGGGACGGCTCCTGGATCCGGAACGGGAACAATGAGGGTGCCCGGAAGGTTCCCTAGAAGCAGCCGACTGAGCGGTGATCTGGGAAGGCAGCCTTTCCAAAGTCTCCACCACAGACTGGTTAAGTCTGGCAAGGTTACCAATGGCCTGGGTGAGAGCAACCACCCAATCCGGGGAAGGTTGATCTGGAGAGGGGCCAGGAGGCTCTTGGACTGGCTGAGACGGAAGGCAGAGAGAGCAGATGGGCTCAGGCTGTCCGCATGGTAACTTTCTGTTACAGCGGGCACACGTATAAAACGTGGCGGCACTGGAGGGGGCCGAGATGACTCTTCACAGGAGGACATGGCAGCGAGGGCCGAGGGGAAAAAAAACAGGGAACCCAGGAGGGAGCCTACCAGACCGTGGAGAAAGATGTCTGCTTGCAGACTGCTGCAGAGAGGCTGCACAGAGAGGGATCCCCAGGTTCTGAGTCTCAAAGGCTGAGAGAAGAGGTCCCAGTACAGGAAACAACCGGAATACAGGAAGTTAAACAAGAAAACACACTTTCTAAGGAGTGCCCTACCCCTGGAGTTCCCGCACTTAGGGTCTAGAGGAAGGACTGGCAGACAGTCCAGGTCAGCCCCCCTGGCAAAAGGAAGAGATAGGAGGAGCCCAGAGGCTAGGAGAGCACGGGGAGGGGGGCAGGCCTAAGTGCGGCCTAGTCCCAGGAGAAGCCTGGGGCTAAAGTAAACGCCGCGGCCAGAGTGCCCCGCAGCCGGTGTGGGAAGAAAAACCGCCGGCTCCGGAGGCGCCTGCGGGGGCCGTGGAAGTCATCGGTCGCCAGAAAAGTCAGGTTCATGGAGACCCCCCCCGAAAAACGGATGCCCCCCCCCCCCCCCCCGCACAGGTAGCCACTCGGAGGCGGGGGGAAAAAAAAAAAAAGGGGCCCTGGAGCGCCATAGAGAGGGGCTAATCCGCATAGGGAGACCCCATGGAGAAAATAACCCCTTCAGTTCCATTTGGCCATTTTAACCCCTGAGAGAAGAGCCAAGGAGAGGAGGTGGGGATAATACTCACCCATCTTCTCTTCTCATACTCATACTCACTTGTCCGGCGTCTTCAGGCGCCGCAGGGTCACCCCCTTGGTAGGACCTCGCACGTGGGAGTGGGGCCACTGGTACGGGGGCCACCATTGCGGCGAGTGGTGAGTGGGGACTGGGTGACCGGCGAGGCGCTCTTTTACAGAACGCTGCACCCGCAGGAGGGTACAACTAGTGTGTGTACACACTGAAGACCCCCTGCACCTGAAAGAAAAGTAAAAATAAAAACGATGCAAGACAGAAGACCTGAGTCAGGTAGTGTCTGCCTCCTACAACACTAGGTTTAAAATTGGCTTAGCACTCTCTCTGTGAGAGGGTATAGACTATAGGGCGCAACTGACAGCCTTTTCATTCTCCTAGTGTCAGCCTCCTAGTGGCCGGGTCTATACCCATGGTGCTGTGTCCCCCACTGAAATGGACGAGAAAAGTTTTTTTGTTATCGTTCATATTCTCTGAAAAAAAGGCCAAAAAAAAAAAAAAAAAACACAATCTGCCGGGGTATGTAAACTGTTTAGCACAACTGTATAATTATGTAGTAATGAGACAGTTTCATATACAATAATAGGTACTACACACTTACCTCAGGAGGTAGGTGAACTTCCATAGGCACATAGGTTGGCCAGTAACCCATCGTTAGGATATTCACAGTTAACTCAATGTTACCCGGCACATTCTGATTCTGCATATACTGAAACAGAGAAATGTTCACTATATAAACAAAGAAATATTAGGAGAGACAGATCAATGAAGCTAGCCAACCCACACAGTGACAAAACCAGGGCTAAGTTCACACTACTGTTACAAATGTCAGTTTCTCTCATCATCATAGGGTGAAAGCATTAATAGCAAAAGAGAGACTGATGCAGATGGAGCCCCTTCCGTCTGCATTCACTCTAATGTAAGAAACATGACTGAAGCTTTCCTCCATTATGTTTACTTTGTAACAGAAGAATGAATGCAGACAGACAACGCTCCATCTGCATCAGTCACTCTATTGCCATCAATGTCGGTTATCCTATCATCTGTCATAGGATAAGAGCAACAGATATTAACAGTAGCCTGAAATAAACCTAACAATTCTAGCAAAGCAGTTTACACGCCATAGAATTCAGGGCTCAAACAAATGTTTCTCACATTCATGTGCAGGCTGAAACTTCACTGACTAGGTTGCACATAGACCCACTGTGGGGCCAATACTTTATTTTACATGGACCTTTAGTCAACTTTAATAAACTGCAGCATGCATTATTCTGGTACATATGCAGTCAGTTTTCTAAACACAGCTGCAAATTTTTGGCTTTTGTATTTTTTGAGAGGTAGATTTAAAAAAGAAAACAAACACATGAAAAAAGCACTGAGTATTAGATAGAACGCCTACCTGTTTAAAGTGAACCATTATATCTTTAGACAACTCCATGTCTTTAAACATTCCCTCAAGTTTGCTAGTAAAGGCAGCGCCACATTCTGAGGGAAAAAAAAAAAAAAAAAACAACAATGAAGGTCACTGCATGGTTAACAACTGCTGCTTGGTGTACAGTAGAAGTTGCACAGTGTGCAAGTAAAACAAGCAAGTTAAAAGGGGTTGTGTGAGATTTAGTTCACGCCGAAAGGAGGAAGAAGCGTGGAGAGGAGGAGGAGAAGGCGTGATCAGCAAGGAAGAAAGGGGCGGCGATGCAGGAAGAGGATGATGACGGGGGTGTGCTCGGCGCACAAGGAGAACGGCCCCTGTGCTACGTGAAGACTAATTTACATAACAAAAGGGCTTTTTCTGTAAAGCGCAGGCAAGATTCAGAAAATGAAAGGTATGCTTACAATAGCCTTTCTAAAGGCTACATGAAGATATGCTTAGTTAAAAATCGAAAGGCTGAATGATAGACTCCCTTTAACATGAGGTAGGAAAGGGTATTTTGAGTTTATTATTGGCTAACACTTTATTAAACTTAGATTTTTTTGTCTCATTACAGAACTTCCGCATGTGACCTCCTGTATATAACAGTGTATATTAGTGTAATATGCCAGTCAGCTCAGTCCAACTGTAAGGTCCCTGTCCTGCCATAGCAAAATCATGGGCACTCTGTGATTGAATTGGGTTTGGGGGATTCTGATAAGGTGACAGAGGTTACCTTCCTCTGTAAACCACTTCTGACCATTGAAATCTAAGGGGGAAATGGACACTTTTAGCTATCTTTGATCAAGCCATTCCAACTGTACTCCCATGGTGACTGCATGAGGTACCCATGCAGAATTTTGGAGGAAGGGGGATCCCTGATAATTCTCATGCATATCAAGTGTCAGAAATGGGTTAAAAAGAATATCTGACAAGGACAAAATATAAATTGCACTCTTACCATGTTTAAGTTTGGAAAGCATAGACTTTTCAGCATCCACGGAAGCACTTTTGCCCACCAAGAGTCTCTTGGCTAGGTCTTTTTTGTAGAAGGCCTCGAAGACATCCTTCCCTGTAACCAGTTAGAGTTACCAGAGCATGCCTTTTACTTCTTACATCTTATTTATTCTAACTGCATTGTCAAAATATATGCAAACATGACATCCAAGCATAATTAAATGTAAAACTAAAAAATACTTCCAAAAATACCTGTGGAGAGTTTGTTCAGAGGTTGTTGATGGAAAAAAAAAATTATAATAAAAATGCACTAATACTTACCAAGAGATGAGTATGAAATTCAGACTTGACTTTGGGCAAATGCGCGCGCACACACAGGGACAGGGAGCACCAACGGAACCACAGAACAGTGGTTGGTAAGCAATAGGACAGTGTGTGTGTGTGTAAAATGTGTGTTTATATATATATATATATATATATATATATATATACAGATAGACACACACACACCAGGGCAGACAGGCTTAACAAGCATATTAAGGACACTAAACCACCACCACCCTCAATGGAGTGGCGATACTCAATAACCCCATTCTCGTGATCTGTGGTGGTCCTAATAGGTGGACTCCTACAATAGTCACCTGTGTGCAAATATGACTCTAAAGGACTCAAAAGCTGGGAAGAGTGACCATGAAAACCTACCCATGAGTATTATATTTTACATTTCTTTCACATCTGTATCATTAGCAGGGTGTTTAGTAAGTATTCTGTCAATGGTTCCTTATTGCTTCTGTATTAAAGAATCACTGTACGTACCATAAATAAACCTAAATATGATCATAATCTTATCCAGCATTTTCTCCAGCTCCTCATCTGTCGCTTCTTTGTTTCCAGTTCGCAGTTTTGAATCCACATATTTTGCTGAAATATTAAAAAAAAATAAAGATTTTCACAGGAGCATTACCATAACTATGGCATAGCATTCTAAAAATAAAGAGCATCTCAGAATAAAGACAAAAGACCACCATCCATTCTTTCAAAGATTATGTTGACATCTGCACCAAAGGCTCAGTTAAAAGCCTCTACTGCAGATTACATTAAAAATAATGGTCACTACAAAGAAAACTAGATGGATCCTCTTATAGTCAAATTGGGTCTATTGGTGATTCCTAGGACAAAAAAAACTAAAAGCCTGAACAATATCTCTTTTATGTATCTAGGCTGTACCTAAACAAATGATAAAGGGACAAAACCACAATATTCAGAAACAAAATGGTCACCAGGTATGAAATAATATTTTGGAAACTAACACTTTAAGGCAGATTTACTAATCTGGTCTAATATTTAGACAGTGTGAACTGTGTCATTCTTACTAACACTTGGTAATCTCTCTCTCCAATAAATAGAGCAAAGGAATGAGGATTTCAAAGTAAGAATATTCTTATCATATTTACCTATAAGTTCAGCTGGCTTGTTTGGTCTCTTGTTGATGAAGGTTTCGAACGCTTCTTTCATGGCATTGACAAACTTCTCATTCTTCATAAAACACACATCAATCACATGGTCGACTTTGTCTTTGAAATCCAGCAGCTCTTGTACCATGGTTTTATCCTTTTCTGGATTAATCACAATGGTGCTTCCAAAGGCCTGAAATTTTTAGCATTTAGTCACCCGCTCCTATACATTACTACAAGAAACCTAAAAGACATTTTAAACCTAAACATATACCTTGATGTACTCAATCCAGTGCTGCAGAAGGACTTGCACCCCACCTCGGACTCTGCTAAACAGCTGATAAAGCAAGGAGAGGTCTTGGATCCGGTTTTCATCCAGAAGGTGATTCAAACCTTTTTTTGTTAAGAGTAAATGTGTTAACCCTATGTGACAGAACTAGCCGTGTGTGTGTGTGTGTGTAGCTGAAATATATAGATAACTGTAACAACGTATGCATGCACAATTTAAAGGAACACTAAACACAGAAAATGCATAAAAAGCATATATAAATATAAAAAACACTGCACTTTCTCCCTTCACTTCCTAATATCCTTGGATCCTATTTTACCTCATAAATTATATATACAAAAAATCTTCTGTGTCTTCCAGTAGTTTAGCCATGCCCCTCCTGACAGACCTGTGTCTGGCTGTAAGACAACTGGCTGCTGCAGGAGCCTCACTGCTGTGCCCTGTTTGCAGGAGGACAAAAAGATAGTTAAATGGGTTATCCAGGATTAGAAAACACGGCTGATAATTATTTTTCAGACAGAGCTCCACTTCCTCTTCTGAGGAAGTGACATCATGTTCATTGGTCACACACCATGCTGCAACTCCATCTTGTTCATCTAAATGGGACAGCTGCAGCATTGCCGTGCAAGCAATGGACATAATGTCACTTCTTGAGAAGAGGAAGTGGAGCTCTGCCTGAAAGAAAGCAGCCATGTTTTCTAATCCTGGTCCACTCCTTCACCTAGCCTTCAACCAAAAGATGAAGCAGGTTAGCAGATTAACCAGTGTTATCTGCTGGATTTCTACAAGACTGTTTTAGGAACATCTCCCGTTTACTTTTTTTCCTTAGTAGACATAGTGTTCCTTTAAGAAATTGTGCAAAATCATTAAGAACACAAGTAAATTTTAAACAAAGAAAGCATCAACCAGGCTGCAAAAAGGTGGCCAAAAACCAAAAAACCCTGTACCTTTCTGGAGAGTTGTTGTTAAGTGTTCACCAAGAAGCTGTTTTTCAACTGTAGCAATCAAAGGTTTCCTGTAGAAATAAAAGCGCAAAGGGTTAACTCAAACTCCAACATTATTGAGGGCGTTTTCTATGATCAGCATATTGATTGGCAATCCTTTTCGGCCATCAACATCTGATCAGCAGGGGTCTGACTGGTGGAACCCCCCTCTGACCTGTTTCAAGGAACTGCAGCGCTTCCACAGGCAAAGTTAACCTGCTGCATTATCACTGCTTTTCCGCTGTTTTTTTTTTCTTCATTTTTTTTTCTCCCCAAATAAGTTTATGGACAAAATGCAGCATTTCCACATGTAGACTTGAGTGTGGATGCAAAAATTCTAATTCTTCTAATGAGAAGTTACACAAATTTGCACTAAAAACGCATAAATGATGCAAGCTGACACTTACTGTGTGCTTTGATCCAAATATGTAATAACTCGATCAGCTTCTTCTTCTAAGCGCTTGTTTACATGATGAAGATATTCTGGGACCTGTATCACAGGAAAAATATAGATAAAAATATAATTCGCCTAAAAACACAGATCCTGAGAGGTCATTACTGTATTATTTAATCTCATATTTACTCCTGCTATTGATAGGCTAGTACAAGGAAGCCCCAGTACCCGGCCACTGAGAAAGAAGAGCTGGAATCTGGTCACCTCCAGTTAGGATTCATTTGTATAGCAGAAAATTCCAAACTAAAGCTAAGGCCCCACTTAGCGGGCTGCAGCAAAAAAAAAAAAAAAAGCGCAGAATTTTTCTACTTCAATTATACCTATAAGGAAACCACAAGCGTTTTCATAGGTATAATTGACATGCTGTGATTTCCAAAAATGCAACGGTTTTGGAAATCCCAGCATTTCCGCTGCGGGTATTTTTCTGCAATGTGTGGATGGGATGTCGATTTGTTCTAACATACAGTTTACTAATACTAAAGTGACAGAACCATATCACTTATGCAAAGATAAAGACAGGATAGGGACTGGTTTTAAGTGAAAATCATCTTTAGGTTTGGCCAGCCCATACATTGCAGGAAAGCATTTCTTGTTGCAGAATTTTCCGCCAAAGGCAGGAGTAGATTAAGCAGAAGGGAGAAGAAATACTTCCTTTATTTGCTATTTCTTTTCAAGAAACTCTTGGCTTTGGATCAAAAAAAAAAAAAAAAAAAAAAAAAAGTAGCATTTCTGCAATTTATAGCAGCAACCTAAAGATGAATTCATACATGTAGCCTTGAACAGTTTTATTTGCAGGAGTGGTTTCAATAATTAAAAGCAAAAAAAAAGACCGATTTATCCATTCATATGGTTGGCTCAAACACTGTGGGGCAGATAAACTAATACTGTAACCTTTACACAGTGGAAAGTTAGACTAGACAGTCTGAAACTGGTCTACTTTTAGACTGTCTAGTCTAACCTTACACCACTTAGTAGTCAACTTAGTTCCTGACAAAATTTTGGCGCAAAGTTTTATCACAAGTTTTTGCACCAATATTTTGGTGCATTTTCTGGCTCAGTTTTACATGTTAAGATCTACCATCTTTTCAACTAGCACCACCCATGTGTCAGACAAAGTATAGAAACTGTTAGTTTATGAAACACATAGAATATGAGGTGTAAAAGATGTACAGCAGTTTTTTTGGTGCATATGCTCAGTCACCATTCATTTCTATGGGACTATCAGTCCCATAGAAGTGAAAGGAGCGATGGCTAAACACGCACAAGGCCACTCCATTCACATAGGGAATATTACACCCCTGTTCTCATAATTGCAGAGGCCCCAGTGGATGGAGTAAACTGGACTACTGCTCTGTTAACTTCTATGGTTTAGGCTTACAGAAGTGAATAGAGCAGTGGTCAGGCTACCCTACTAACTCTTTAAAGGTTAACATTTCACAGGTGGTCTTCAGAAAACTTACCTCTCTTTCCTGCATTAGCCTTTGACCTTCTGCAGCATAAAGTCGATTTGTTTCTTCCAAGAATCTGTGCTCAAATGAGTCTTGGTAAATCTACATAAAAATGGCACATTGGAAGTCACAAATAAATTCACAGGGACTGTGGTAAAGTAAAACATGGCTTAAACATATGTGAAAGTCTGAGTCAAAGTATTTAAAGAACAATTCTGGCTTAAGACAGCTTCGTTTCTCATGAGCGCCACATTAAATGAAAGCTGCACTGTGACTGGTGCTATGGACAACATGGAGGATAATAAATACAGGTGCTGTCACAGATCTTACCCTAGGAATTGTAAATGGTGAAGTCCACAGTGAAGGTCCTCAACAATTCCACATAAGCTGTGCCCTAAAGACTTTTTCTACTACATGTGAATGGTGTTTTAAAAAACCACCCACACGTATTGTACAGTAAGTTTTCCTACATTTGTGATGCAAAATCCACATCATGGCTCCAACATCTAAACATCGCTTATGAATTTTTTGGCCATATACTGTAGTTATGTTTTGTTTTTTTAATAGATGCTTTACAGAGAGAAATAAACACAGCGTGCATCACAGAAGTACAGTAGTAATAAATATACATGTTTCTGAATACTAAACTACTCAACAAAGCAACGTTAAGCCTCCAAAATCACCCCCCTCCCCATGTACAGCTCACCATTGTCAGCTCCATTGGAAAAAAAACAAAAAAAACAAACAAACACATCACCTCAAGTATATTCCAGTAGCTATCAGAAGGAGGAACTCACCCACTGACCCCACCAAATTAAGCATTCTACTTGGTAGCAATTCTCGAGATGGTAGACCCCGGTAGTGCAGCCACTTTCTCCACTGCTTTTCAAATTTCTGCACCCCCTTCCCCTTAATATACTTCATACTTTCATTTCCATGCCATGGTGTTAATAGCACAGTTACTTCTCCCATTTTTGGTGGGGTCGAATCTAACCAATCTTCCACAATAGTCTTCCTCACATGGTACAATAATTTAGAAACAGCTAGATGTACCATCTGATCTCCTTCCAACTCCCCTAAACATCCCAAAAACCCGATCTTTAAGCTCTCAGGTAATTGCAACTCATAACAGGCTCTACGCCACAACCTCCCCAACTCCCTATCCCTACATCTTCAGAACATATGTAAAAGGTCCGAACAGTCACCTCCACACCTTGGACAGTACACATCACCCCAAATACCAATTTTATTCAGTAACAGTGGGTTCCTATATACTCTATGGACTAAGAACACCTGTGACAGTCGCTGGGCAACATTAATGGACAGAACATTGACTGTTTACTATACAAATAAAGACAGAATAAATAGCATGTGACATGTAGGACTTACTTGTAGGTCAGAAAGCATACTGAGAAGACTCCGTAAGAGACTTCTGTCAATGGCTTCTCCATTTCTTTCTCTCTCGATTAATAAAAGGATGCCATCAATGGTCTTGTTCTGAACCTTTTGATCACTGATGATGTGGGTTCTAAACAGTTCTAGGCCCATATCCCTGTGGAGAATACCATCAGGCACTAGATAAACTCATAAAATACTATAGGTGAAGGTCCAACCTTTACACTCTCAACGGGATGTCCATTCATGTTATAGAAATATACAAGGGCAAGGAACTGAGTAAATTACTGGCCTCATTGCTATCCAGCACACAGCCAGGTTAACATAATCCGGAACGGAGGACCAGAGATCAGCTCAGAAAGCGATGGCCAAGAGGAGGAGCAAATATAGTATTTTTCTATTTTTAATCAGTTACTGCATCGGACCTCACTTTTCTTCACTTGGACAACCCCTTTAAACAAGAACAATGGGACCCATGTTCCCATTCCTGACCCAAGCACTACTATAGGACAGAATCTAAAAACGTGCATGAAAAGGGTCACTATTAAACTTTTTTTTTTTTTTTTTTTTTTAAAACATTTTATGCATTACATGATAGATTAAGCCCTTGAAGACATTGCAATTCTCCATTTTTGTGTTTTCTTTTTTTTTTCTCCCTGCCTTCCAAAAGCCATAATTTGTATTTTAGTTTTTTAATTTTCTGTTCAGTCATTGTTTGTGGGGAAAATTTTACATCAAAAAGGCATCTTTTGAGAATGTATCGCCAGAAAATGATCTAATTTTTTTAAATCAAATTTTATTTTAAACTTATTGTAAAGAATTTAAGTATTTATAGGTTTACTGTAGCTTGTACATCTTTGCATGTCTGGTCAGCAGGCTACGACAGAAATTTCACATAAATTTATCTTTTCACAGGTCACCCAGAAAAAGACACTCCTACAGCTTGAGCTGCACCATAAATGTTCAGTGCCAGAAATCACAGAAGTAGTAGGAAGGGAAGAACCCCGCTTATGAACTACCACCAAGGAATTTTCTATAAGGACATACACACAAATGTCACATTTTTGTTGGGGAAAGGGTTTTTTGTTTTCTACCTATTTTACTGTACTATTTTACTTACACCCACATATCAATACAAGCAGATTTTAATAGGTCCTGCTAGGATTTTAACTATATAGTAACTGGTTATGTATTAATCCCACTTGTTAATATGAAACACAACAAGGGAGAGTCTTACCATATAGATGGCAGCATGGAATTCTGAAGAACATAGGTACGATCCAGAAATAGGAAAATACTTCTAATCATGATCTTTAAGAAGAAAAGGAAAAAATAAATAAATTCTAATTGACCGCCATGTCTCCACCACTTCTGGAACTCTGCATACAATATGAAAGTGACACGACTGTCTCTGGTCACCACTGCATCATGTACTTTCTGTATGCGGAGAGGAACAGCAGACAGTGGTGCAAAGGGGAATACTAAGGAAATAGAAAAAATATAGCCAATGTAGCACACAAAAGCCACAGTCTGTGTGAATATTACCACAGGGAAGGAAGACAGGATCTGTATTTACCCAAGGTGCAATAGCGACAATTCTGCAGCAAGCCTTTACACAGCAATGAGCAGACTACTTATATATGGCAGAGTTAGACATTAGTGTTCGACATTACAATCACAAAGGCAACAGCTTTTCTACCCTAATGTCCCATTGACAATCTGCTCCTCTCTTTTCAGTACAGTGTGGTCATAAGAACAAATCCATGATCACATGCAAACTACTGCTATTTAAAAATGAATATTATTGGTAAATGACATTTGAGTCAAGTTTTTATATTAAACATTGTTTTAAAGAATTTGACAATTTTTTTCTTTATACTTTTTCATGTCAGTTCTATATTTAAACATTTTTTTTTTTTTTAAATCCTATAACCTAACGACTGACCACCAAGCCTAATAATATGTTGACACTTCCTGTTCTGTAGGAGACCCTTTGGCAGCAGTTTATCAGGACTAGCAGGATTACAAACAGAGGTGCCATCTACAGTATACAGTGGGGAAAAAAAAGTATTTAGTCAGCCACCCATTGTGCAAGTTCTCCCACTTAAAAAGATGAGGCCGACCTGTAATTGACTTCATAAGTAGACCTCAACTATGAGAGACAAAATGAGAAAACAAATCCAGAAAATCACATTGCCTGATTTTTAAAGAATTTATTTGCAAATTATGGTGGAAAATAAGTATTTTGTCACAAGCAAGATTTCTGGCTTTCACAGACCTGTAACTTCTTTAAGAGGCTCCTCTACCCTCCACTAATGTAGTAATGGCTAATGTTTGACATTGTTATCAGTATAAAAGACACCTGTCCACAACCTCAAACAGTCACACTCCAAACTCCACTATGGTGAAGACCAAAGAGCTGTGGAAGGACACCAGAAACAAAATTGTAGACCTGCACCAGGCTGGGAAGACTGAATCTGCAATAGGCAAGCAGCTTGGTGTGAAGAAATCAACTGTGGGAGCAATAATTAGAAAATGGAAGACATACAAGACCACTGATAATCTCCCTCCATCAGGGGCTCCACGCAAGATCTCACCCTGTGGGGTCAAAATGATCACAAAAACAGTGAGCAAAAATCCCAGAACCACACGAGGTACATAGTGAATGACCTGCAGAAAGTTGGGACTAACGTAACAAAGGCTACCGTCAGTAACACACTACACCACCAGGGACTCAGATCCTGCAGTGCCAGACGTGTCTCCCTGCTTAAGCCAGTACATATCCGGGGCCGTCTGAAGTTTGCTAGAGAGCATCTGGATGTTCCAGAAGAGTATAATCCATCAGCAAGGGCATTGAAGATGAAACGTGGCTGGGTCTGTCAGCATGACAATGATCCCAAGCACACCGCCAGGGCAACGAAGGAGTGGCTTCGTAAGAATCATTTCAAGGTCCTGGAGTGGCCTAGCCAGTCTCCAGATCTCAACCCCATAGAAAACCTTTGGAGGGAGTTGAAAGTCCGTGTTGCCCAGCGACAGCCCCAAAACATCACTGCTCTAAAGGAGATCTGCATTGAGGAATGGGCCAACATACCAGCAACAGTGTGTGCCAACCTTGTGAAGACTTACAGAAAACGTTTGACCTCTGTCATTGCCAACAAAGGATATATAACAAAGTATTGAGATGAACTTTTGTTATTGACCAAATATTTATTTTCCACCATAATTTGCAAATAAATTCTTTAAAAATCAGACAATGTGATTTTCTAGATATGTTTTCTCATTTTGTCTCTCATAGTTGAGGTCTACCTATGGCGACAATTACAGGCCTCATCTTTTTAAGTGGGAGAACTTGCACAATTGGTGGCTGACTAAATACTTTTTTTCCCCACTGTATATCTATGTCAAATAGGACCCAACATTCACAATAGGTGAGGGTCACATTTTATTTTCTCCCATTCAACACAATGAGCTCTTCTTGGGTCACAAAGCATATCTAGAAAACTCTCCCACAAACTTCAATGAACATCTCTCCACAATCCAGGTGGTTGTTGTAAAGCATATACTAAGGACAGGACACACACACACACACACACACACACACACTCCTCATAGGTTAGCTTCTGTGAATTTGCCGGTGACTAGCCCATAGCGATTTACATTTGCAGCATAGTAGAAGATACTTAAACAAATCCCACCCACGTGCTGCATAACAACAAAACACAAAAGGTTGAAATAGGTGGGGTTCTTGCAGAGAAATCTGCGGGTGAGCTGCAAGCAAAAGCAAGTTATGTTGCTGCAATGATTTTGCAGTGGAAAACACTGCTAAAAGTTCCTGTAGACATTCAGCAATGGGTGGCCTTATCGTAAAGCTGTCCAATGCAGGGGGGCATTTC
The DNA here is from genome assembly GCA_947044405.1 of Leptodactylus fallax. Classification (NCBI taxonomy): domain Eukaryota; kingdom Metazoa; phylum Chordata; class Amphibia; order Anura; family Leptodactylidae; genus Leptodactylus; species Leptodactylus fallax. The sequence goes on from CAMRHE010000194.1 coordinate 1,589,086, forward strand.
CTAAGGCAGAATCCATCTTAACCGAAGTGCAGATTAACCAAAGTGCACTTATACATGACACAAGACAGGCCAGCCATGGAAGACCACCAGGTAAACTTAAAACCAAAACAAGCTTTATCACATGGTATGATATAACTGCACTGTCACTTACTATGTTAGCAATTGTCTTCCTGCAGACCTCTCCTCCATCTTTACCACCAGTGCACACTATCCATATCAGTCCTTCTCTTCTGCCTTTTCCCATGTACAGCTTTCACACACTTTTCACTCTCTTCAACCACCCTAATCCCTATACTGCTTTTAGCAGTCAAACTAAATATAAGCATCCACATAAATCACTGAACCACCTTCTGTCTCTCTCCATTTTGCTCCTCCTAGCTGCTGGGGACATCTCTCCAAACCCTGGCCCTCCTTCTCTCCAAAATTTTTCCTCAACTTACACACAGGAATCCTACAAACCTAATCAATATTTACTGTATTCCCTCTCCTTATCTTTCTCCTGTCTCTTTTAACTGTTCTCTCTGGAATGCCCGCTCAGTGTGTAACAAACTAGAATATATTAATGACTTATTCCTCAGTAACTCTCTCAACATGCTTGCCCTTACTGAAACCTGGATCCAGCAGTCTGATACGGCCTCCCCTGCTGCTCTGTCTCATGGTGGCCTACAATTCTCACATACTTCCAGGCCTGACAACAGGAAGGGTGGAGGGGTAGGGTTACTTCTGTCACCGCAGTGCACTTTTCAGGCCATCCCACCGGTACCCTCACTCACATTCCCCTCATTTGAAGTACATGCTATCAGACTTTTCCGCCCACTCTCCTTACGTACAGCTGTGATCTACCGTCCACCCGGCTCACCCTACCAATTTCTGGATCAGTTCGCTTCTTGGCTTCCCCTCTTTTTATCCAGTGAAATTCCTACCCTCATCATGGGTGACTAACATCCCCACTGACACCCCTATCTCCCCAGCTGCCTCACAGTTTCTCTCAATAACCACGTCTTTTGGTCTTTCACAACTTTCCTCTTCTGCCACACATGTAGATGGCAACACCATTGATCTTGTCTTCCATCGACTCCTCAGTTTCTAAATTTACTAACTCTTCTCTGCCACTCTCTGATCATAACCTTGTTTCTCACCATCAGTGCTTCCTCACCTTCACAGGACACACCTACTCATCATACATATAGGAATTTACGTGCTATTAACACCCAACACCTCTCAGATACTCTACAGTCCTCTCTGTCCCCCATGTCTTTACTCTCCTGCCCCAATCTAGCCACCAGTCACTATAATGAAAGCCTTAAGAGTGCATTGGATGAGGCGGCTCCCCCTCCACTCGAAAGGTTAGACGCAGGAGGCAGCAACCCTGATACACACCTCAGACACGTTTTCTTCAGCGGTGCTCTAGGTGTGCTGAACGTCTGTGGAGAAAATCATGTACACCTGCAGACTTCCTCCACTTTAAATTTATGCTTAAAACCTATAATTCTGCCCTTCACCTAGCCAAACAAGCCTATTTCACCACTCTCATCTCTTCTCTCTCCTGTAACCCTAAAAGGCTATTTGAAACTTTTCATTCCTTACTTACCCCTAAGGTGCAGATGCCATTCACAGACCTTAGTGCAGATGACCTGGCCTCTTATTTCCATGATAAAATTGATAAGAGCCATCAGGAAATAACTGCCCAATCCCCAGGTGGCACTGACCCCCTCACCAGCCGCACTTCAGACTGTTCATTCTCATCTTTTGAACCTGTTACAGAGGAGGAAGTATCTCAGCTACTTTCCTGTTCTCGCCCTACGACCTGCAGTAGTGACCCTTTCCCCTCACACTTTCTCCAGTCTCTGTCACCTGCTGTCACGACTTACCTTACTAAAATATTTAACCTCTCTCTCTCTCTCTCTTCTGGAATTTTCCCATCCTCTTTCAAACATGCTGTCATAACCCCACTACTGAAGAAATCCTCCCTTGACCCGTCCTGTGCTGCTATCGACCTGTCTCTAACCTTCCTTTTATCTCCAAGATCTTGGAACCCTTGGTCTATTCTCGTTTAATCAGCTATCTTTCTGCTAACTCTCTTCTTGACCCCTTACAATCTGGCTTCCGCACTCTGCACTCTACTGAAACGGCCCTCACAAAAGTCTCCAATGATCTCCTGACGGCTAAATCCAAAGGTGACTTCTCTTCTTATTCTTCTAGATCTCTCAGCAGCATTTGACACTGTTGACCACCAACTCCTCCTCACTATGCTCCACTCTGTCAGCCTCACGGACACCGCTCTCTCCTGGTTCTCCTCTTATCTCTCTGACTGCACTTTCTGTGTATCATTTGCAGGCTCTGTTTCTTCCCCTTGCTGTTGGGGTTCCTCAGGGCTCAGTCCTAGGTCCCCTGATCTTCTCCCTCTACACAGCCCCCATTGGACAAACCATCACTAGATTTGGCTTCCGGTACCATCTTTATGCTGATGACACCCAATTATATACGTCATCCCGTGACACCACCCCTGCACTAATACAAAACACTAGTGACTGTCTCTCTGCTGTCTCAAATATCATGTCTTCGCTCTATCTGAAACTGAATCTCTCAAAAACTTAACTACTGCTGTTTCCACCATCTAATAGATCTGTCCCTGATCTCTCCATTGCAGTCTCTGGCCTTACCATAACTCCTAGGCAGTATGACCACTGCCTCGGGGTTTTGTTTGACTCAGACCTTTCCTTCACCCCCCATATCCAATCACTCGCACGCTCATGTCATCTCCACCTCAAAAACATCTCCAGAATCCGCCCTTTCCTTACCATAGATACACTAAAGACACTTATTTCCCTGATTCACTCTCGCCTTGACTATTGTAACTCCTTACTAATCGGTCTTCCCCTTACTAAACTCTCCCCTCTACAATCTATTCTGAAGGCGGAGGCCAGGCTCATCTATCAGTCTAGACGCTACAGCGATGCCTCCTGTCTGTGCCGGTCACTACATTAGCTGCCTATTCAATACAGAGTACAATATAAACTTATCACCCTCATTCACAAGGCTCTCCATAATGCTGCACCTCCCTACATTTCCTCCCTCATCTCTGTCTATCGCCCAACCCGTACTCTCCATTCACTCAATGACTTAAGACTAACATCTCTATTATCAGAACCTCCCAAGCTCGTATACAAGACTTCTCCTGAGTTGCACCACTTCACTGGAAGGCTCTATCCCAGACTATCAGATTAACCCCCAATTTCCACAGCTTCAAGCGTAAACTAAAGACATATCTTTTCAGACAGGCCTATCACAACTCCTAATGTAAACCCTTCCGTAGTTAGAATCCCTAAAGCATACCCTCTGTTTATGCTTCAACATTACCTCACAGGATATGATGCCGTATCAGACTAGCTTTATATGTCCAGGCACCATCTGCATGGTAAAGGACACGACTGGTGACGGCTCATACAGCTTTATATATGTGTAATGACAGTAACCTCTATTACAAAATTGTTTGACCATTGTATAAGCAATGCTACGTCTGTTGCCGCCCCTGCTACCTCTTGTGTCACCCCCTCTACCTCATAGATTGTAAGCTCTTGCGAGCAGGGCCCTCAGTCCCAGTGTGTGAATTGACTACTTCTTTGTAATGTATCTTTTTTGTCAGTACTTGAACCCTACAAATTGTACAGTGCTGCGGAATATGTTGGCGCTATATAAATAAAATGTATTATTATTATTATTATTATAGGGGTTATGCCCCTTTCAGATACTAATGGCCTATCAATTCTAGATCTGCAGGGGTCCAGCAGATGGGACCCCAGCAAATCAGTGCAGCTCCTGGAAATGTATACATTCACTCACCATAGACTTCAATAGGACACTACACTGTACTTAAACCCATTGCTACACATTGTATGTTGCGTCAGTAGAGCGGCTCCCAGCATGATATATATTATATATATAAAAAATGGAGCTGCTCTGCCCCATAACAACTGATCTGTGTCCAAACTGTTGGGCCCCCACAGGTCTAAAACTGATGACCTATACTAGGCCAATCAATATCCGAAAGTTGGGTAAACCCTAAAACAGCAAGTCAGACAAAATGGCTTCACCCATGAACATGCGCAAATAAAAAATAAAAAAATATATATATCAAAAAGAAATACAAATAAAGAGTACGTTTTACCACATAAATTGAATTACTTAAAAAAAAGTGATATGTTTATATTAGTTGATGCAGCAATATGGACTGTTTAACATGGAAGTTCAGCGCAGGAAACTTTTCATGTATTGTCCAGATTGCTGTCCAAACTTGGCAATATGAAACCGATTTAGCCCCCCCAACTATCACAAAACTTGATCCCTGGGATGTTTAATCATAGGCATTGCTGGCTTTGGGTTTGTAACTTCACTCAGTGACAAAATATATCTTCTCACCATTTGTCTGCAGTGATCCTGCCAGCATTTGTCAATTTTCTTGAGAAACAGAACACTATCCAAAGAATCTGTAAATATTCTATTAAGGAAAAAAAAAAGTGTGATCTAAATACTTCATAAAAGTGCCAAAAATGACCAACAGAGCATAGTTTAACTTTAGTGCCCTATGCACGTATGTTTGACATCCTAATCCTGCCACTTTCACAGGTACAGGAAGAAAATTCAGACTGACAATTATGGCCAGAAATATTCTACCCACAACTCAGCTACATGCACCATTTATTTCTATGGCCCCCAGGGCTGTGGAGTCGGTACGCCAAAGCCCCGACTCCGACTCCTCAATTTCCCCTGACTCCGATTACGACTTGCTTACTCCAGATAATGGTGCTAAACCTTATAGGTTCACTCAGAACTCAGTCCCATCATTATATGAGGAATAGAACAGACCTTTACAGGACATTTCATCATTTTCAACATTTCATCATTTTCCCAAATTCTTATGAAAATATATTCAGCACATACTGCATTGTACTACTAACTGTACCAATTTATTATATATTTTGGGAGTCGGAGTCGGTCCATTTTATACCGACTCCGACTCCACCAAAATAGGCTCCGACTCCACGACTCCGACTCCACAGCCCTGATGGCCCCATACACACATTTGTAGTTTTTAAGATCCATTTCAGGGCCATAGGAAAGACCCACAAAATATGGAGCAGGTCCTACTCCTGCCTGTTTTTGCGGCTCATACCATCAATTCTATGGACAGGGTCTGTGGATAACAGACTGCAGACTGTGCCACTTGTTTTCCACAGGGCTACACACTACTTGGGGCCTAACTGGAGCAGTTCAGAAAATAGAAGCATATTAGGGACCTTCTACAACTGCTTTTCCTTCATAGCTAAAGCAATGCAAAATGACAGATTGTTGCCATAGAATAGAAAAATAAAAAGGATATTCTCTAAATTGGTGAATTTGTGCTTTGATGTGGTCCTCGCAAATCTGTCTCAATTGCTTGTAGAGGTTTGCAGAAATCTTGTAAGAGCAAAGGTTTTCAACAGCCTAAAAATGATGAATGACAGATTAATATTCTGCACAAAAAAAAAAAAAAAAGGAAAATAAAAAACACAATGACTAATACATTACAGGACAATACCTACAAACATATGTACACAGGTTACATTGCTGCAAATATCTACAGAGAGAAAGGACCAAACAGACAAGGCCTACAGGCTTAGCTTTGAGCTACTGTATGTAGCCACACACAAAAAAAACTGAACAATCCCACAACCATGGCTACACCCCCTGTATGTGCACTTGTAGCACTTCTATCTACAGCAGTGCTGCCTAAAGTGGGACACCCTCTAAATGTCTAGCTTCCATACCTGCAGAAGTCACACTGGTCTACCAAGACAGGGAATACTACCATACGGGGAGGCAAGGTCTGTATGGTAACAGGATTACATTTATCTTAGGGTCACATCTCCGTCAGACATTTCATTACCTTATTCTTTCAAGACAAAAAAAAAAAAAAAAAAAAAAAAAAAAAAAAAACACAAGAGCTGGGTATGGATCAGTTACTTTTCAAACCATGACTTTTGGCCGAACTTGTGTCAGATGCTCCAGAACCTCCAATGCATATGCCAATATAGCTTTAAAGGGGTTTTCCAGATTGATAACCTATCCTTAGGCTAGGTCATCAACATCGGATTGGGAGGGGTTCCAGAACTCAGTGCCACCATAAACCAGCTGTTCTTAGTAGCCACTATGCAGAGAATGCAGCTGGAAGCAGGCAGCTCTGTTGTAGTGGTTGTGCCGAGTTACTTCAGCTCTGCCCCCATTGACTTGTATAGGAGCTGAACCGCAGTAACTCAACACATCCTCTACATGAAGAACAGATATCTGTTTCCTGCTCTGTTTTCTGCACTTTGGCTACTGAGAACAGCCAACTGTCAGGGGACCCAAGTGTCAGCCCCCGACAATCTGAAATTGGTGACCTAACCTAAGGAAAGGTCATCAGATTAATTTGCCTGAAAAACCCCTTTAATGTCTTCTGTATAAAATGTCTGCTTATAGTAACATCATTTACTTACCTGGTATAATTCTTCTAAGTTGTATTTTATTGAAGTGCTATTTTCAATGGCATCGACGGCTTCTTTCAGCTTCTGCCAGGTTTCATCAGTGTAGTTTTCAGGCAGTTTTGGTTTTTCTGCAAAGAGAGAAAAATTAAAAAGAAAAAAAAAAAAAAAAAAAAAAGACATAAGAAAAATAGTCATGTGTGGACAATGGCTTCCCCACAATAAGGGGGCAGGGATAATTGTAAAGGGATGATTATACCAGCAGTCATATCCAGGAACCAAAAGGTAGCTTGTAAAATTGTCAATTAATGGGGAAACCTGGCGACTATTTCAAGCGGTTTTGGACACGACTTGATGAGGATGTATGTTGCATTCTTCTTTGCTAGCAAATACCACAAGCAGATTGCCAAACCATTCTCCATGTAATGTGTCTGATAAGTTAAATAGGTAAATGATAGGACTGAATGTTCACTACATTCATAAAGTTTCGACAACTCCATGCATCGCTCCCACAGGTACAGACACTTAGAACTGGTCACATTATTAGAACTGCATTGTCAATTCCATAGCAAACAGTTCACACCACCTTTAAAGAACATACGAAGGAGGTAACGTGTATGAAACATATAAATGGCAATGACGTCGAAACGAGAGTGAGAGATCTAGGTAAGTGTTATATAAACTGAGCCCCTGCTTCCTCAATAGCTGTGGTTCCCCAGAGAGTTTATAACACAGAATAGACACCAGAGGGAAATTCACCAAATAAAACAGTGACAAGTCAGTGATTTGTGACTGCTCAACTAAAACAGACAGAAGTGGCATTATTGTGCCGGCCTTCCTCCTCAGATTCCTCGCCAGTTTAATCATCTGAGCTTCTCAGCGCAGGTTCTGAAGCTGATCAGCCACTGAATCCACGACAGGATCGAGCAGGATGCTCATTTCTTTAGCATTCTGCTTCGATCTGTGTCTCTCACTGAATACAGTGGCAGACATTCAGTTTGGAATTTGGTTACAGCTTGTAGAGCATGCAGACACCATAAGGTGGCCTCCTTTAGTAAGTCTAGGCAGATAAGATTTAGACAAATCTCATCCACATGATGCACTTCTGCAGTGCAGGTTTTCAAGCACCAGCATATCAAATTTTGTTGCTAGTTTTCACCAAGACTTTTGCCCTTTGCAACACAATGCAAAGTAGCCAATCTGCAGGGATTGCTCTTTCAATAAAAAAAAACTAAACAAACAAACCACACACATAACAAAACACCCCATTTCAGATTGCGTCTGCCACAGCAGAATTCAAGAAAATCTAGAGGACATGTCCAGTGTGAGAAAGAAAAAAAGAAAATAAGAGGAAAGAAAAGGAGAAACCACCTGACCCATTTTAAGTCAATGGCTTAGTGGTTAGCAAAATGGATCACAACAAATCCACCATGGCATGCCAGATTCTAGGGACCATGATCATGCATAGTAGCTCCAGAACCAGCCACCTATCTTCCTAGATTAGAATAGGGTAGCCCTGGCGCCTGCCCCATGTGAGCTTTCCTATTCTTTTCTACCCACAGACTGCTTCACACACAGCAGAACACAAGAGGCAGCACCTAACCAAGCAAATCACACAGCTCACATCTACTCCTCTTCCTGTGCACACTGTATCACTATGAATGACCTCCTAGCAATGTGTGGCAGGAAGTAGATGCCTGGGCCTCAGCTATCCCACTCCCCAGAATGCATACAAGCTCAGTGCTGCTCTGCAGCTACACTATTGAACAAAGTTTGTGTGGCTAATGCTGCCTGACAGTAATAGCCACAAGTAATGGGGTTTGCCCCAACCCTTGCAAGCATTTATTTTTGCTGCTCTGAAGATTGGGGTTCCTAACCTACAACCACAAGCCGAAAACTGATGATAAATACATTTATTTACCTTTACACCAGGAGCGTTTACACCCAGGCAACATGGTCTTCTACTGTTCTCCTGCTGAGACTATTTCGTGGCATTGGGGGAAGACAGCAGAAAAGTCAAAGTGAAGTGATAAGAATAACCCTTATAGTCAGGCCAGCTTGAGTGTTAGGATGGGTTCACACTTGCGCCGGCACTCCGTCCGCCGCGAATCCGACATAAACGTCAGAAAACAGGATAGGGACTTCTATGAGTTTTTAAAGCAATGCGCGGGTGTGCGCTTATACCCTCTGCGCCGCAAAGCTGTTTTTTTTTAAGTCAGAAACAAAGTTGGACATGCAGGACTTTGTGTCCGACGAAAAAAAAACGGCTTCGCGGCACAGAGGCTGTAAGCGCACACCAGCACATTGATTTAAAAACCCATAGAAGTGAATGGGTTTTTAAGCAAAGCATCGCAAACCCTTCCCTATCCAGTTTTCCGACATTTACGTTGGATTCGCGGCAGACGGAGTAACGGCGCAAGTGTGAACCCACCCTTAAAGGGAAATTCCCCTTTATAGTTGTAGTGTGAGACTAAAACAAATTCCATTCACACACACTGTAGAAAAAAAAAAAAAATCTGCAGCACAACGTTTCTTATGCTGCAGCATGTCAGTTACTGGCCCAGGTTCGGCTGTGATTTTTAATGTTATTTTTTTTTTTCTTTAATAGCTTGGGTTTTTACAGAATACCTAACATGCGTAATTTTCTGCTTTTTGACATTTCCTAATTTCAACAGGGAAAAGGGTATCTTGATCTTTCAATTTTGAGGTGAATTCTGCCTCTGAATCAAAGCAGGACACTATATATTTAAAAAAAAAAACCCAAAAAAAAACCAAAAAAAAAAAAAAACACACCACACACACCAAAGAGTCATACACGCAAGTCAAGTGCACATCTGATGTGAGGCTGAGTTTGCAGCACAGTGACAGCAGAGTGCACTCACGTCTATGGGGGCTTCGGATACATACATTCAATGAAACAGGATTAATCCAAAGCCCCCATAGAGGTGACTGCATAATGTAATGCACTCAGATGATACTTGGATGTCACTCCAATTGCATTCTGCTGCAAATTCGACCCCACATCGGAAGCGGACTCTGCGGCCTTACCAGACGTCCCAGCTACAGCTACCTAGTCCTTGAGCTATCCCTTACATGCGCTATGCTAACTTTTGTTCTGAGGCCCTTTAAGTCGTAGTTTGCTGAATGGCTTCTGCTCGGAGCTTATTTTGGCAATTTGCATTCTTGGAATAGCTTTTACTTTACATATTATACAGTAGAGCGATGCAAAAAAAAACAAAAAACAAAAACAAAAAACAAAAAAAAAAACACAAAATCGCTGACAGTGAACTCTGCTTAGCTATGAAGGGATGCATGATATTTGTTGACTGTTCCCAATAACCACTTCCAGAATTATGACTGAACTGTTCTATAACACGCTACCTGCAGATAGGACTGCATTTTCATGGTTACAGGTTCGCAATTACTCAAGGATCAGGTTGTGCTGTAGTTAGTTGGGATGGCAGTATAATTTCATTGCCCAGGGTAGGACGCGGGGCTGCTGTTGGTATCTAAAGTGTGAAACCTAAAAAAGTCTATGCATTTTCCATGGCAACACAGATATGAGACAGAGTTTGAGATACCACTGTTTTCCAGAATGACAGGACACAAAGTTCCTGAAGTTGAAGCCCCATGTTGCTAAAAACACAGCGTTTTAAAGTGCCTGCAAAGTGGATGTGATTCTGACTAATCCCATCCACACATTGCAGGAAAAAAATCTGCAGCGGAAAAGCTGCGTTTTCAAAAACATCTACGTTTCTGAAAATCGCAGCATGTCAATTATACCTGTGGAAAGGCTGGTGTTTTCCATATAGGTATAATATGGGTAGAAAGTCCGCAGAGGAAAATGCTACAGGAAAAAACGCAATGCTTTGCTACGTGCGGCCTTATCCTAAAGGGATTTTTCGGCCTCAAATAGAATTTTCATACTGATGACCTATTCACAGGATAAGTTATCATGGTGTGATCTATGGGGTCAGACACTCAAACCAGAACACTGTTGCAGCAGCCTCCAGGTACCAGAAGCTGCTAATGGACAGGGAGCCCGTGCAGCACCAGTCCTATAAAAGTAATAGGAACAGCATAGCAGCTCTAGACCCTGTATAAAAGGTACTTCTAGGGAATTGCAGTACTGCTTCTATTGCTTTTTCATTCTGTGCGGGGTCAATTTGGGGCCAGAAAGCCCCTATAAGGTGATGGATCTGTTTAATGACAGACAACAATGGATCTGATGGAACCCACTGACTACAATGGTATGGTACCCACTACTACCATCAGGTATCTGTTTTCACCGTCATTTTGCTGAACGAAAAATACTTGCACGACTTTTGCATCCACAATTTTATATGGACTCTGCGCCAGAGGCTCTGAACTGAGCTTCAAATGAGGCCTTATTCAGTTTTCCATAAATTATATCTAGAAATAAAATGCAATGTGGTGTTTAAAGAGGACCTTTTGAGTCCTCACATTAGCTCACTGTCAGCTTTGCCAGTATGTGCATCAGTTGCAGAGATATCGGTGCCATTAGTTTCAGCACGAATATCTCTGCACTGTCAGATGGACTGGCCTTACAGCTCAGCATCATCGCCAATATCTGTCAGTCCCAGAGTTGAATGGAGAAGAAGCGGACAAGCAGTTCAACTGACACTGAGTTCAAGAGACCCCCTTTCTTGTGATCCATGTGGACCCCGCCAATCAGACACACATCTTATAGACAGTAGATAAGTCATGCACTTGGCACAGCCCCTTAAAAAATACCCCCCCAACAAAAAAAACATGAATTGAGTCAAACCACCAAAGGGTGTCATACGGTAACAGTCTACAGGCTGGCATCCAAACAACGGGTACCACGTTTTACCTTTAAAGTTCTTGATGACTAACTTCTTGGCTGAGCCAGGCTTGCTGTTGGCAAAACTGGACACAGGAGAGGCTTTGGTGAGTCCATTGGCGTGATGCCCTGCGGCCACTGGAGAGATGAGTGCGTTTTTATTCCTCAGGGGCTGGGGGGTAGACGCGGCAGCGGAGGAGGAGGAGGGGGACTCCTCAGCCATCTTCACATCGAGTCCTAGAAAGTCCAGAGAGTCCTCAAACCTGAGCTTCTTCTGGATGTGGTTGGAGTTCTTCGGAGGGGAGATGGGGTCGTAGTCTGCGTCCTTGTCAGCACCACTACTGCTGTTGTTGGCGAGCTTTCTCTTCTTGCTGTTTCCCTCTGCCTTGACCTCCTGGGTGGGAGGGTTGGGGGACGACAAACCTGAGGGGAACATGAACACAACAGACATAGGAGAGCTGTGCTGCGGCAATGGCACACGTGAGCCCCGGCTCCTACACTGACACGGCCCGGCCTCTGCCTCCCAGCTCCGGATACTCCACTTTCAGCTTGTTTATTGTCAGAAGAAAAGGCACCAAAGATGGCCTCACTTCCTCTCTCAAGGCATCTCGGGTAGAGCGGACTAAAGACACTACCGGCGCCCCCACCTCCTGGCCCCAGACCCTCCCTCCCTAACCCCGGTGACATAACCACCACCCGCTCTCCTCACCTACCGGAAGGGCTGGCGGCGAGGTCTTTCATAATGCCCGACCGTGCGGGCCTCATCCGTTGCCTTTCCCTCGCCGAGCTGCCGATCTGATTGGTCCCGGCGGGGAGTTGGAGAACTGGGAGGGAGAAAACAGGGACACTGGCGAAGAGAGAGGGGGCGGAGCCACTGCCAGGCAGCTCGCGGGTTAGCTGATGACGTCACTGCGTCGGCTAGACTGCTGATTGGCGGAATCGTGTGACGTGAGGTCATCAGCGTGCTAAGTCTTCTGCAAGTGCACACTGCTTGCGGTTTTCCCAGATAGACGTATCACGTGCTATATACTTGTCAGAGTACATATCACGTGATGCCATCATACTATGTAATAAAAATCAATGTACATCGAGCTCACTTTTTCTTTCCTGTAATATACTACTAGATATCAAAATATACCCTGTGTATTGTGCCTGGGTCACTACAGTGATATAGTGATCCAGCATTAACATGTTGTGAAGTATATGTTAGAACCTATTGTAATCTGTCATATAAATGTATATTATTTTATTGACACATATCTGCTGCATGTCTCAGCCGCTTGCTACATGTCATCCACCTTATTTATGGGTATTGTATACTGTTGGTATATACGCGTGATCCGTTTACTATTGCTGTGTACATTGTGTATTAGATAAATCTATATATTAATATTATCTTCACCGCTATTGGTTACTTCCATTATTCGGCTTCACATGGCAACATGTGTCACATGACAAAAATTTGCACAAAAGTCGCACGACTGAAAAAGTTCTACGACTTTTTTAAAGCTGAGATTTGGCTATAAGGCTAGGGCCACATGCAACTTTGGCCAAAAGTCCCTGCTGCATAACCAAAGATCGCCATGTTGCCCTGCGATTCCTGCATTTACACAAGTTACCAGACTTACATTGCTTTTCTGAGGATGCCATGACTGCAACCTCTTGTTCCAATAAAATTTGCATGCGACCAAAGGGACATTCAGATTTTCTGCGACTATCGCATCACATTCGCATGATGTTGCATTACACAATGCTATACCATAGAGATATGTGAAATTTTTGTAACACAACTTCTGTGTAACTATTTGTTGCATGCCACACTTCCGTCACTGTGTAACCCTAGCCTTAGGATACAGCCACATTTAGCTGTCACTGGATGCGTCCAAAATCCCACATGATTCTGAAGTAAAATTGTGCAACCATTGGGCCACTACATAAGGAGATGTGCGGCGCATGCAGTTGCTATAACGTGTCCTTATAGTGGCAAAACAACAAAATTCCAGAAGCTGCATATCTGCTGTGTGTCCTATGAATGGTGCCCAACACAGCCCATTGATTATAATCAATATAACATTTTCAAAAGTTGTTTGGTTCAGAAATAAAATGAGCTATTTCTTGATGATTTTCATGTGCTGAATTCAAATATCACAAGGAAAACTGTCAATTGGCTCTAGTTTCTATGATGTCAAAGAATTCTCGTTTTAATGTTATGTAAATTATATAGATTATAATATATAATTGTGACTTCTGCAATCATATACAGTACAGACCAAACGTTTGGACACACCTTCTCATTCCAAGAGTTTTCTGTATTTTCATGACTATAAAAATTGTAGATTCACACTGAAGGCATCAAAACTATGAATTAACACATGTGGAATTATACAGTACAGACCAAAAGTTTGGACACACCTTCTCATTCCAAGAGTTTTCTGTATTTTCATGACTAAAAAAATTGTAGATTCACACTGAAGGCATCAAAACTATGAATTAACACATGTGGAATTATATACTTAACAAAAAAGTGTGAAACAACTGAAAATATGTCTTATATTCTAGGTTCTTCAAAGTAGCCACCTTTTGCTTTGATTACTGCTTTGCACACTCTTGGCATTCTCTTGCTGAGCTTCAAGAGGTAGTCACCTGAAATGGTTTTCATTTCACAGGTGTGTCCTGTCAGGTTTAATAAGTGGGATTTCTTGCCTTATAAATGGGGTTGGGACCATCAGTTGTGTTGTTCAGAAGTCAGGTGGATACACAGCTGATAGTCCTACTGAATGGAGTGTTAGAATTTGTATTATGGCAAGAAAAAAGCAGCTAAGTAAAGAAAAACGAGTGGCCATCATTACTTTAAGAAATGAAGGTCAGTCAGTCCGAAAAATTGGGAAAACTTTGAAAGTGTCCCCAAGTGCAGTGGCCAAAACCATCAAGCGCTACAAAGAAACTGGCTAACATGAGGACCGCCCCAGGAAAGGAAGACCAAGAGTCACCTCTGCTGCGGAGGATAAGTTCATCCGAGTCACCAGCCTCAGAAATCGCAGGTTAGCAGCAGCTCAGATTAGAGACCAGGTCAATGCCACACAGAGTTCTAGCAGCAGACATCTCTACAACAACTGTTAAGAGGAGACTGTGTGCAGCAGGCCTTCATGGTAAAATAGCTGCTAGGAAACCACTGTAAGGACAGGCAACAAGCAGAAGAGACTTGTTTGGGCTAAAGAACACAAGGAATGGATATTAGACCTGTGGAAATCTGTGCTTTGGTCTGATGAGTCCAAATTTGAGATCTTTGGTTCCAACCACCGTGTCTTTGTGCGACGCAGAAAAGGTGAACGAATGGACTCTACATGCCTGGTTCCCACCGTGAAACATGGAGGAGGAGGTGTGATGGTGTGGGGGTGCTTTGCTGGTGACACTGTTGGGGATTTATTCAAAATTGAAGGAATACTGAACCAGCATGGTTACCACAGCATCTTGCAGCGGCATGTTATTCCATCCGGTTTGCGTTTAGTTGTACCATCATTTATTTTTCAACAGGACAATGACCCCAAACACACCTCCAGACTGTGTAAGGGCTATTTGACCAAGAAGGAGAGTGATGGGGTGCTACGCCAGATGACCTGGCCTCCACAGTCACCAGACCTGAACCCAATCGAGATGGTTTGGGTCTGAGCTGGACCGCAGAGTGAAGGCAAAAGGGCCAACAAGTGCTAAGCATCTCTGGGAACTCCTTCAAGACTGTTGGAAGACCATTTCAGGTGACTACCTCTTGAAGCTCATCAAGAGAATGCCAAGAGTGTGCAAAGCAGTAATCAAAGCAAAAGGTGGCTACTTGGAAGAACCTAGAATATAAGACATATTTTCAGTTGTTTCATACTTTTTTGTTAAGTATATAATTCCACATGTGTTAATTCATAGTTTTGATGCCTTCAGTGTGAATCTACAATTTTTATAGTCATGAAAATACAGAAAACTCTTGGAATGAGAAGGTGTGTCCAAACTTTTGGTCTGTACTGTATACTTAACAAAAAAGTGTGAAACAACTGAAAATATGTCTTATATTCTAGGTTCTTCAAAGTAGGCACCTTTTGCTTTGATTACTGCTTTGCACACTCTTGGTATTCTCTTGATGAGCTTCAAGAGGTAGTCACCTGAAATGGTTTTCACTTCACAGGTGTGTCCTGTCAGGTTTAATAAGTGGGATTTCTTGCCTTATAAATGGGGTTGGGACCATCAGTTGTGTTGTTCAGAGGTCAGGTGGATAAACAGCTGATAGTCCTACTGAATGGAATGTTAGAATTTGTATTATGGCAAGAAAAAAGCAGCTAAGTAAAGAAAAACGAGTGACCATCGTTACTTTAAGAAATGAAGGTCAGTCAGTCCGAAAAATTGGGAAAACTTTGAAAGTGTCCCCAAGTGCAGTGGCCAAAACCATCAAGCGCTACAAAGAAACTGGCTCACATGAGGACCACCCCAGGAAAGGAAGACCAAGAGTTACCTCTGCTGCGGAGGATAAGTTAATCCGAGTCACCAGCCTCAGAAATCGCAGGTTAACAGCAGCTCAGATTAGAGACCAGGTCAATGCCACACAGAGTTCTAGCAGCAGACACATCTCTACAACTGTTAAGAGGAAACTGTGTGCAGCAGGCCTTCATGGTAAAATAGCTGCTAGGAAACCACTGCTAAGGACAGGCAACAAGCAGAAGAGACTTGTTGGGGCTAAAGAACACAAGGAATGGACATTAGACCTGTGGAAATCTGTGCTTTGGTCTGATGAGTCCAAATTTGAGATCTTTGGTTCCAACCACCGTGTCTTTGTGCGACGCAGAAAAGGTGAACGAATGGACTCTACATGCCTGGTTCCCACCGTGAAGCATGGAGGAGGAGGTGTGGGGGTGCTTTGCTGGTGACACTGTTGGGGATTTATTCAAAATTGAAGGAATACTGAACCAGCATGGTTACCACAGCATCTTGCAGCGGCATGCTATTCCATCCGGTTTGCGTTTAGTTGGACCATCATTTATTTTTCAACAGGACAATGACCCCAAACACACCTCCAGACTGTGTAAGGGCTATTTGACCAAGAAGGAGAGTGATGGGGTGCTACGCCAGATGACCTGGCCTCCACAGTCACCAGACCTGAACCCAATCGAAATGGTTTGGGGTGAGCTGGACCGCAGAGTGAAGGCAAAAGGGCCAACAAGTGCTAGGCATCTCTGGGAACTCCTTCAAGACTGTTGGAAGACCATTTCAGGTGACTACCTCTTGAAGCTTATCAAGAGAATGCCAAGAGTGTGCAAAGCAGTAATCAAAGCAAAAGGTGGCTACTTTGAAGAACCTAGAATATAAGACATATTTTCAGTTGTTTCACACTTTTTTGTTAAGTATATAATTCCACATGTGTTAATTCATAGTTTTGATGCCTTCAGTGTGAATCTACAATTTTTATAGTCATGAAAATACAGAAAACTCTTGGAATGAGAAGGTGTGTCCAAACTTTTGGTCTGTACTGTATATTCTGAGGAAACTTATCTGTATTTAAAATCAACTATAATTTACAGATATGTCTAAGCACTTTTACAAATTATAATTATATTTAGGCTAATATGTTATTGAATTCTGCAACGTAGGTCCTCATTCATTGGCTACTCGGCTCTTTTTCACACATGTCTTGTATTCAGGCATCGCATTGTCTCTGGTAACTGTCCAACAGTAGTCTGAAAGCATTGATGGGTTCGATTTACCCTGATATCTTTCTTTCATAGTCATAATTTCCTGGTGAAATCAATCACCATGTTCATCGCTCACTGCTCCACAGTTTAGTGCAAAGAAGTCTAGATGAGTGTGCAAGAAATGAATCTTTAAAGACATGTTCCATCCCAGGTTTTTATATGCCTTGAGGAGATTTTCCACCAACTCTTCATAGTTATCTGCCTTGGTGTTTCCCAGGAAATTTGTTACTACTAACCAGAATGTTTCCCATGCAGCCTTTTTCTTTGCCTCGCAGCAAACGGCGAAACTCATCATCTTGAAGCGCACAAATCTGAGGACAAATAAAGACTCCTTCCTTTATCTTTGCTTCACTCAACCTTGATAGTAGTAGTATAATGTTGTACCGTGTTAGTCATTGAAAGTAGTGGAAGAGTGAAGAAATCAGGCGATACCTTTTAGAGGCTAACTGAGTATATTTGATAGTAAGCTTTCGAGAGTCTAGCTCTCTTCTTCAGACATGGTGTTATACAAGAACTGAAAATTCACAGATTTTTTTATACCCTATACACATGGTCTTCAAAGGATTTTAGAGTCCTTAATGTGTGTGCAATGTCCCACCAAAGGCCTCTATGTGGGGGAAACATGGCAGAGACTTAGTCAGCGAATGAGCTCACACAGATTCAACATTAATAACAGCAGAACAGATCTCCCAGTGGCCGCACATTTCTCCGGAGAAAACCACTCTATTGAAGATTTGCAGGTTGTGGATTTAATGGGACATTTTAAGACACAGGAGGACTGGAAACAATGGGAGTACAAGTTTATGCAAAAATTTAAAACTCTGCAATTTGGGCTTAATATTCATGCCAGCTTCATGTCACACTATGGATGACCTGTGAGGGTCACAAATCACCTCCTGATAGCAAACAGATAACAGATCCCTCTGTCACACACCACAACTTTCCAGATTGTTTATTTTTTGACCGATTGTAAATAACTTCTCTACTTAGATTGCATTTTGTTTTGTTTTTTTTAAGGACTCTAAAATCCTTTGAAGACCATGTATATAGGGTATAAAAAAAATCTGTGAATTTTCAGTTCTTGTATAACACCATGTCTGAAGAAGAGAGCTAGACTCTTGAAAGCTTACTTATCAAATATACTCAGCCTCTAAAAGGTATCGCCTGATTTCTTCGCTCTTTCACACAACCTTGGAAACTTACATAGGAGATACTTGAATGTCTCTTCATTTTATCCATCGCCTTTATAAAGTTCTTCATAAGACCCAGCTTGATATGCTATGGAGGTAGCAGAATCTTTATTGGTTCAACGAGCGCTGGCTGCAGTGATTGTCAGAGTGGCTAGTCTCTTTTCTTGTAGTGGTCTGATCTTGCACGACTGTCCCATTCACATAGGAAGCAGTAGTACTTTGTGTATCCACCCAGGAGATCAAGCACTTACGCAACCACCTTCAAGTCACCACAGATGTTGATCATAGTTTAAGCATCTCAAAAGCTGTTTCATGTTGTTATATGTTTCCTTCATGTGAACTGCATAACCAATTGGAACTGATGGTAGTGCATTGCCATTGTGCAGTAAGACAGCTTTAAGACTCAGCTTGGATGAATCGATAAATAGCATCCACTCATCTGGGTTATAGCTGATGTTGAGAGCTTCCATTAAACTGCAGAGGTTATTGCATGCAACAAGATCACCCTCCTTGAAGAAGAATTGGAAAAGATGCTTTTGAACAAAGAAATCCGAAGATCATCTGCTAGCGCTATCCACTGTTGAAGTCTGGAACCTAAGTTTAATTAGGATTGCATCACCTGGCCTTTATTGGCATCTTCTATTGGTCATTCTGAGATGATGCAATTCTAGTAGATGATGCAATACTGATGATGCAAACTTTTCCCAGTATTGTATTAAAGGCTGTGAAAAATATCAAAAGCACCTCTGTATCATGAAAACTAGAGCCAATTTCAAAATTTGAGCATCGTTTACAATCTCAGCACCCCAAAATTAGTTGAGATCAACTGTTTTCATGTCTGAACCAATTTGGCTGTAGACCAGTGTAATAAATGAGTTCATCAGGTTTCTGTCATTGTGTCCATCATTTCATCAGACAAAAAAAATTCAGCCTTTTACAATATTTTGTATGGCTTTTTATGGAATCTGCAATAAAGTTTCCGACCATAGATTCCAACACAGATGTGAGCCTTATTAGAACCAGATACATAAAAATATATATTTTGTATGACTTATTGGGCATCATGTACTTATGTGGGGGTAAATGAGCCACCGTGGTCAGCGTTCATCACACAGCTGCTGTGGGAGACTCCAGGTTATGTAAAGCAATGGATGACTGCAGCGTTGGCATAGCATGTGACAGTAATGTGATAGTGGCACTTGAACAGAAGGGAGTGGCTACCATGCTGATTGTGTATTTTTTTTATAGCCAAAATTACCCAGCCTGTCTGACCAGTTGGGGACTGACCACTGGGAACCCCATTGATCTCAAGGCCAAGGATCCTGTGTCCCCCTTATGAATGGAACCACTGCCACTTCATTCATCTCTGTGGGATTGCTGTAGCCACATACTATCCTAGCATAAGGAGGACCTATCATGTGCTCTAAGATAGAGAGTGTTATATACCATAGCAAACCTGACTCAGTATCTTTCCCCCATTGCAGAAATATTGGCGATATCACTGCACTGTCAGAGGCGCCGACCTCACAACTCAGCGTCATCACTGAGCAGTGAGGAACACCCCCTGATGGTACACTTCTATAATCAGTAAGGGACCGTATGTCACTGGGAGGCATGGACTCCTGGTAGTATAGATAACTATAATGCTAGGAGTCCCCCTCTTGTTCAGGCCAGTAAATCTGGCACACACGCGGGCCGAAATTTCACTGCTGAAACTCAGTAGTGTGAATGCAAAGTGAGGCTAATAATAAAATGACACTTGTCAATTTTGTAGGGGATTTCTTTGCAGCAGTTACCTCATTTACATCATAACTCCCATTGCATCTACTACTAATAATAGGTGATGTCACAGCTTATCTCCAGAGAACCTCTCTGCAGAGAACATGTGTAGAAAACTCTCCCATAGATCTTAGAGTTGGCTCCAGTCTATTGCTGTTTTTGACCATGACTACAGTACAGTCATGGCCAAAAGTTTTGAGAATGACACAAATATTATATTTTCACATGATCTGCTGCCCTCTGGTTTTTATGTGTGTTTGTCAGATGTTTTTATCACATACAGAAATATAATTGCATTCATATTATGAGTAACAGAAGCTTATATTGACAGTTAGAATGAGTTAATGCAGCAAGTCAATATTTGCAGTGTTGACCCTTCTTCTTCAGGACCTCTGCAATTCTCCCTGGCATGCTCTCAATCAACTTCTGGACCAAATCCTGACTGATAGCAGTCCATTCTTGCAGAATCAATGCTTTAATTTTGTCTGAATTTGTTGGTTTTTGTTTGTCCACCCGTCTCTTGATGATTGACCACAAGTTCTCAATGGGATTAAGATCTGGGGAGTTTCCAGGCCATGGACCCAAAATCTCTATGTTTTGTTCCCTGAGCCATTTAGTTATCACCTTTGCTTTATGGCAAGGTGCTCCATCATGCTGGAAAAGGCATTGTTGAGCGCCAAACTGCTCTTGGACGGTTGGGAGAAGTTGCTCTTGGAGGACATTCTGGTACCATTCTTTATTCATGGCTGTGTTTTTAGGCTAGACTGTGAGAGAGCCGATTCCCTTGGCTGAGAAGCAACCCCACACATGAATGGTTTCAGGATGCTTTACAGTTGGCATGAGACAAGACTGGTGGTAGCGCTCACCTCTTCTTCTCCGAATAAGCTGTTTTCCAGATGTTCCAAACAATCGAAAAGAGGATTCATCAGAGAAAATGACTTTACCCCAGTCCTCAGCAGTCCACTCCCTGTACGTTTTGCAGAATATCAGTCTGTCCCTGATGTTTTTTCTGGAGAGAAGTGGCTTCTTTGCTGCCCTCCTTGAGACCAGGCCTTGCTCCAAGAGTCTCCGCCTCACAGTGCGTGCAGATGCACTCACACCTGCCTGCTGCCATTCCTCAGCAAGCTCTGCACTGCTGGTAGCCCGATCCCGCAGCTGAAACACTTTTAAGATACGGTCCTGCCGCTTGCTGGTCTTTCTTGGGCGCCCTGGAGCCTTTTTGGCACCAATGGAACCTCTCTCCTTGAAGTTCTTGATGATGCGATAGATTGTTGACTGAGGTGCAATCTTTCTAGCTGCAATACTCTTCCCAGTTAGGCCATTTTTGTGCAGTGCAATGATGACTGCACGTGTTTCTTTAGAAACATTGTTTCTGGTTAACAGAAGAGAAACAATGATGGCAAGCACCAGCCTCCTTTTAAAGTGTCCAGTGGTGTCATTCTTACTTAATCATGACAGATTGATCTCCAGCCCTGTCCTCATCAACACCCATACCTGTGTTAATGGAGCAATCACTGAAACGATGTTAGGTGGTCCTTTTAAGGCAGGGCTGCAATGATGTTGAAATGTGTTTTGGGGGATAAAGTTCATTTTCTAGGCAAATATTGACTTTGCAAGTAATTGCTGTTAAGCTGATCACTCTTTATAACATTCTAGAGTATATGCAAATTGCCATTAGAAAAACTGAAGCAGTAGACTTTGTAAAAATTAATATTTGTATCATTCTCAAAACTTTTGGCCATGACTGTATGTTGTAAAGTATATCACTAAATACTGTTAACAGCAAAGAAGAAGTTTAGACAAGATGGAAGACCCCATAAGCATGTACATAAACTAGAAAAAGGAAATCTAGAATTCTAGAAAATAAAAATAGATTAGAAAAAGGCATTGATTTCACTTGATATCTTGATTATATAAATAAAAAAAAATCTTTACACATACTCTTTCAGTCATCATGAAGTCCAGCTCAGCTGGTAATGCCAATGAACATTACATGCAATCATACATTTCCCCTACATGGACATTGTAGTATTACAGGGTGCCAATAGTATTAGGCTATGTTTACATCTGCCCAGGGCTCTCCGCCGGGGGACCCAAACAACGGAGAGCCTGTCCGCTAAAGCAGCAGTTACCTGTAGACTATAATGTTATAGACTTCAATAAGTCCTCCGTGCAAAACATTTCTCTCTGATGATTTTCGGCGGTTTCTGCAGCTGAGTCTCCAACGGAGACATGGCCAAAATGAGTCCACCAGAGCAGAAAACACTCTGTATGTTCTCCACTCTAGCTTACAGAGGGTCCTCTTCTATGTGGTCTGTTGCTCGAGGTTTGAACAAAGTACATTACACCCCGAGCAGGATATGTTCAGGGAGACTGTAGAGATAGCAGTCACTTTAAACAGATCTTGGTCTTTTGTTCATGATCTCGTCCCCCCCATTATCCATCAGAAAGCATATTTGGCATTTAACCCCTTATATGCTGTGGTCAATGCAGCACCTAAGTTGTTTTACAGAAAAAAACTGAAAAATAGACTTTTTTACCTTTGTTAATGAAAAAAAAAAATAAAAACACACAATTGGTATCTAAAATAAAATTAGTACATTATTTATTCTACATGATAAACAACATAAATCTTACAATTCAGGTGCCAGAATTGAGGTTTTCTGATCATCTCACCTCACAAAAAAATAAATAAATAACTGATCAAAATGTCATATGTACTGTAGGTATGTGAGCCAGGTATGTTGAGCGACCCAGGCCCAGCCCTGAAAAGGTCTTCAGCCACACCTTTGAGGGGGTGGCGTGTAATTCCAGAGGACTGGAGTATCCTGCACAGAGCAGGAAATGGTGGACCAGTTGGACAGATAGACGGGTCTGTGCCAGAGGGGCTGGGGCCACAGGGGACTTTTGCTGAGTGGAGCATTAGTCTGGCTGCTCAAGTGAACCAGAGGCTAGTTAGGGGCTCGAGGTGTTAGTTAGTGCCCTAACTGTGGCCTAGGCGTTTTTTTTGTTTTGTTACGTTGCAGTTTAAGCTGAATAAAAGCCACTTTTATTTTATACTTGGACCGTCTGAATGCTATCTTTCTGGCGCCCAGTACCATGAACCACTGCTGTCGGGACCAGGAAAAGCCGCCATTTGAGATTAATTCCCCAAGCTGTCACAGTACCCACAAAATACAAGGTCTCATAAAGCTACATTACAATAACATGTAAAAAGTTATGAAAGCGTGAATACAGAGAGGGATAAAATGTGTTAGATGTCGCTACAGCGTTAAAATGTACACACGGCACCAGATTAATGTGCCAGCACTATTTATTTGAGCCATGAATTCAAAATTTGCAAAAAATTTCAGGAGAGTTTTTGCAATTTTAATGTGACTGTTACTGTATCACTGTCAGATTAAATGGTCACTAACTTTTTAGACAACTTTTGTCTCATATAATAGAGTATGTTATTCTGGACCAAAATGTATTACACTTTAATTAACAATATTGTTGCTTTTTGCCTGAAAAAAATCTCTAAAGTACCTGTCATTAGGTGTCTCACTTCCAGCTAATTTGCCATTCACACCCTGTTGTTTCTTCTCCATAGATGCAAGACAGGTTCACAGTGAGTGGAGGGGGAGGTTCTTTTTTTTCTCTCTTCACACAGTGAAAAGAGAGTGAGGGATTGATTCTCCTTCTAGCCTGGCTCAGTGCAAAAGAATGAACATTCTGCATATCTCACAGCTTACATTAGGTTCACACTAGCATTTGAGTCTCAGTACGAGATTCCGTCCCCCATTCCACTTAAATAGGTGGAGATAAAAGTCCTGCATGGAGGACTTTTCTCTCCCGCGTTTTCGGCAGAAACTGGGCGGATCCCATTATAGTCTATGGGGTCTGCGGGTTTCTGCATGTATCCGCTTTTTATGTGGATAGAGTTTCCAAGGGAAACCCGAACTCTAGTGTGAAACTAGCGTTACAATTTAAGAAAATGACTTTATGACTTGAATCTACATTTGACTGCTTGTGTGATTAAAGATGGAATATTATTCACAGTTAGCAAACAGCTTTCCTGACTGTGATCATAGATTACTCTTTTCCTGTGTCATGCCTGTGTGTATTTGCTGTTCAGTGTTCCTGGATCTCCTGTATTATGCTCACTTTGACTTTTCTCGGCTATTTCTTTGCTATTGTACAGTTACTCCTGTCAGAATAACATGTAAACAAACCAAACTTTTAATAATGGATATGGGAGGGAGGCAGACTACTCTTTATTGTACACAGCCTCAGAGACAAATGCAAAATGTGCTCCAGCCATAATGTGATTATTAGCAGCAGAAAAACTGATAGGACACCATGTATGAAGTATACAGCCAGAGAACAGACTGCCCAGCAAGATGAGATAAACTGTATTAGAAATTGTGATGACTTAAGCTTTATTTACATAAAACTCCTTTAAGTAAATGAGGGTGTCTTTTGGTTCCAAACATCACTAGATCAGGAGTGGAGGCTACCTTGTGTTAGGGCAGATTCTCATATTCTTAGCCTGATGAGACTCAGTCTCTTAGTTTACCTGTGGATCCAAATGAGTTTATACAGTATACTGCTGGAGAGAAAAAATACCATCTTTTGTATCCCTCTTCTGATGAACCCACAAGGGGGAAACACGTTGAGAGTGTGACTTGGGATACTCACGCTGGGACCCACTGGGACCGGGTCACCAACCTAGACTGTAGCGATGGTCCTTATTTAGTTACCCTCACTCATCATTAAAATACTGTCAGGGGGTTTATGGCGACTAGACTCTGGACTCAGCAGACTACTTAAAACTTACATAGTTTATTATTATTATTACTTTCTTTTTTTTTGGTGCTCTCCTTTATCATATGTGACAGTGGACATTCTTAGTCTTTTTGAGTCCTGACTGCTAGTTTGCAGCCCTGACCTGCATACAGTTATCCTTCAGACATAACTATCAATGTCTTGAAGGGCCGATATTGGACTACAGATGCATCTCAATAAATTAGAATATCTTTGAAATGTTTATTTATTTCAGTAATTAAATTAAAAAAGTGACCTCCTATATTTTCTAGATTCTTTACACACAAAGTGTTCTATTTAAAGTGTTTTATTTCTATAAATGTTGATTATGGATTACAGGTAATGAAAACCCAAATCTAAGAAAATTTGAATATTGTAAAAAAGTTCAGTATTGTAAATTCAGTGTGTCACCTGCCAATGTTTCCTAAACGTTTAACTGGTCCCTCAGTCTGGTTCAGTAGGACACACAATCATGGAAGACGCTGATTATGAATTGAATTACTGAAATGAATTAACGTTTCAAAAATATTGTAATTCATTGAGATGCACCTGTAGTCCGGAGGGGTCTATTCGGACCAGTATTTGGCCTAATCACCACCATATATGATCCACCTGTTTAGACTGAAGCTTGAGCAGCGGTATATAGCTAAAGTTTTGATCCACTATTAACTTTTGTTTTGGTTGATCTGGACCACGTTTTAGTGTTGTCAGGATTCTCTATCCGGCTGCTGCACCTTTAACGTTACCTAGACAACCTGGGAAGCTTTTGCAGTTCCAGAGGCTTCCTGGCTTGGTCCAGTTAGCAGCAGGGGAGGCCTATAAAAGGCCACGCCCTCCTGACTCATGTGCGGACTATTACCTCTGGTTACTATCTGCTAGTTTGCTACTGACTTTGTATTGATAGTCCTATATGACCTCTGGTTATGTTTTTGGATTCCTCTCTGTCTGACGATTTGATTTTGGCGTTCCCAATTGGATTCGACTTTTGGCTTGTTTACTGGACCTGACTTTGTCTCACGATTTGGTACCTCGTTCCTTCAGCTGCTGACTTGTGATTTGATGACCATTCTGTGTTCTCTGTCCCTGTGAGTAAGTGTGTGAATTTGGAGTTTGGTTTCTGCGGCAGTGCATCTATTTGTAGTACACTTTTCTGGTCTGGTGACAATTTTGGTCTCCAGATTCAGCCAAAGTCCATCTCTTCTTGCGAGGAGCTCTGGTGAAGTTGTCTGGGTTTGGTCTTGGCTCGCAGAGGTGTTTTGCGTTTAGGTAGCATATTCTACTGCTCACAGTTGTCAGCCCATTTCTGCTGCTGCTCTCCTAAAGCCTGTTCTTAACCAAGTTTGTTATTGTGGCCTTGCATCTGAATCCTAACAAGTGTATACTAATAAAAGTTACATTTTAAGTAATATATTTTTTTGTCCCTATTACCCTATGCTTGATCTTGATACAAGTATACTGGAGAGATTCTATATACTTTGAGATTTTGTATCCAGAATCTTCTCTGATTTATTAAAGACAATCTCAAGCAGTTATAGCTAGAAAAGGTGAGCTGACCAGTGGCTAGCCAATCTGAGACACAACGCTTATCAACATTTGTGAGGAAACATTCCCCAGAAGAAACCACATCATTTCTGGGAGTACAGACAGATTACAATATATAGACATGTTGTTTGTTGAATACAAAATGGAGCCTCTGTACAAAATGGGCACACAAAGTGCAGACATACCATAATACTTGTACTAGGAAATGGTGGAGATCCCTTAGCATCACACATTAATCTAATTATTGTTACATCAGCTTTACATACCTTCTAACCATCCTTGGACATGGATAGAATTGAATACAATGGTGAAGCAGGGAACCGTCAGATTCACCATTCAGCCTCTATTGCTGCAGCCAAGGCAGGTACAATATCTTGCTGAGAGCAGAGACTTGAGTGGACCAGAGGGTATTACAATGTTTGTGGGTGGCAAGGAGGGGGAATTATAAAGTGTGGGGGGTGACAGCCACTGGGTTGACACTGTGCTCTATGTGGGCCACAAGGGGGCATTATATTATACTGTGTGGGAACCACAAGGATGCATAATACCATATTGGAGCACTAAGGGGGCATTATACTGTGTGAGAACAAAAGAGAGTGGATAGGGTCCAATGGGACACTGGTAGGGTTAGAGGCATGGCTTATTATATATCTAAGCATCACTTTCAGCTAGTTAGACAGTGGCAGTTGTACTCAAGTTGTGGCCATAATTAAAGGGGTTGTCCAGGATATTTTTTATTTATTTTTTAAATTAGGCAGGGGAGGTGAAAAAAAAAACCCAAAAACATACTCACCTGTCCCAGGTGCTCCAGTGCCTCCCAGCACGGTCCATTCCTGCTGCTCTGGTGTTTTCTTCTTTTATCCTGGAATTTCCTGCCGCACGTGACAGCGGAAGCCAATCAGCGGCCTAAGGAAAGGGACCCAGGATAACAGTCAGCTAGGACTTCCACCGCAAGAAAACATAGGAGCAGCAGGAACGGACCGAACTGGGAAGCCCCAGGGACAGGTGAGTATGTTTGTTTTCTTCACCTTCCCAAGCTTAATATAAAAAAAAATTATCCTGAACAACCTCTTTAAGAAATATATCTCAATACTCACTGTGGATCCCATATCCTATGCCATCCTCAACAAGAGCATCTCTTTTGTATCTAAGCATCACACCACCATTGTCAACTTCGTCTCCTTCAACATATTTCTCCAACATAGATATCCCACTAGGTGTTTGCAGAATTAGGGTGGTTATTGCTGTGGCAGTAAAAAACGTGGTTTGTGTCGATATATGCACAAGTCCACCTTGATTCAGTCTTCTGTTACATCCACCCAATATCCCACCAACACATATTACATTTAATACTACTCATGTATGTCTGATTTTGTGTAATACTTGTTAAAAAAAAACCTGTACATCAGATGTACGAACGCAAGCTTAAAGTACACTTTGCTGAGCATGTATCAGGTGGCTTGATGCAGTTTGTTAAAATATAACTAAAATTTCAGACAGCTTTTGATTTTGTGTCATTAATACATTTTGTAATATACTTTATTAACAAATTTCGTCTCCTTTCTGTGAAATCCTGCATATTTTTATTTCCCTTGCTTCTGTATTCTGATTCTGTATTGAGAGATGTTCCTGCCTCTCACTGAGTAACTGTGTATGGAGTACAGGTCTGTGTAAAATGTAGAGAAAATGAGGGTGGGGTCACTTCAAACAGTTATACCTTTTTATGTGGAAGTTTATATGGGGTTACCCGACACTTCATAGACAAACAGAGATATTTAAAGGGAGTCTGGCACCAGGATTAAGCATATAAAATCCACAGCACAGTTAGGTAGATAAAGCTCACCAGAATGCAATGGGTTTTTCTCCCTAAAGAAATTACTGCCTCCATTGCTGAGATATTCTTTGATTTCTAAATTAGCACATAAGTAATCTGGAGCACTGGGTGGCTCTGTTGCTCCAAACTGTGCTGTAATTCCCCCTCCCTTCCTGACAGAGCCAGGAAGCTAAGCTGAACTGGCATGGCCTTGTATTCTCGCATTTGTGCCAGCTATGTCATAATTGGCGCTTGCGCCAATTGCGTCACGGCAGAACTAGAAGCTCTTCCCTCTTTAACATTGAGAAGTCACTGTCCCATAGCTTCGATGCAATTGGTATAGTACACCTAGCAACTTCAGCGAGAATACAGAGCCAGGAGACAATTCAGCTTAGCTCCCTGTCCCTGTCACTCAAGAAAGGGAAGGGGGAAGGAGGACAAATAGAGCACAGTGCACGTGCCATTAGCTTAAAAGTGTTTTTTTTTTTTAATGATAGACTCCCTTTAAACTGCTCCCATAGTGCTGTAGATGCTGTTAGCAGAATAAAAACCATACCTTTCTTAAGTTTCAGAGCTCATTTCCTATAGTGGTATACCCGCACATTTTCTTGATCTAGCTCCAGTTTCTCCTCCTAAATTCATTGGCAATCTGGTCTGATAAAGGTCCTTGGTGGACCGAAAATGTTAACATTTTATTGGATTGCATTTCCTTGATGTACAATTACATAACACTGAATTGTGAAAATAAAGCATTCACCTAAAGTTACGTTATCGAGTGCCTGAATTGAATAGTGATAATGACCTCAAAGTGACGTTTCATTTGCAAGCTTACTACCCCTCCTTATGAGAAATTCAGGCAGAAAACGAAACGTCGCAACAGCATGTGACCTCGCATATGGGAGTGATTCATTACCTGTGATTTCATTGTAGGTGAGAGTGGAGAAGGGAGGGGTACACAGAGTGAGAGTAGGCAGATGAATCATGGGAAATGTAGTTTGTTCACAGAGTCACTGCATGTAAATAACAGTGATACAAGGGACAGAAAGTAAAATAAAGCCAAGTAAAGGGTGCACAGGGGAACAGTGAGTATTTAGCCCTGCTGTGCATGTATTCGCATATCATTTTCTGAAGCAGGATAACCCCTTGTAGTGGAATGTTTGTATGTGCTATTGAAAAGATTTTTGCACTAAATGTAGTGGTGATTGGTGGGGAGCTCTTTTGATACGTGAATCACATTGGATTTTATCTTTACACATCAATATCCAAATAGTTTGAATTACTGACAGGATCTTTTGTAGTTTTATTACATTGTGTATTTTATATTGTTACATTGATTCATTATTTTTTTTTTGGCACTATAGTTAATTAGCTTAATCATGTGACTTTAAGGGCGCTACTACATATGT
Source organism: Leptodactylus fallax (assembly GCA_947044405.1). NCBI lineage: Eukaryota > Metazoa > Chordata > Amphibia > Anura > Leptodactylidae > Leptodactylus > Leptodactylus fallax. The sequence goes on from CAMRHE010000194.1 coordinate 1,618,676, forward strand.
ATTTGTGGTTATATCTGCCTGTGGATACTGTACATGCCTTTAGCTATGAGCAAGGACTCAGTAAGGTTGTATAGTCCAAAATGTGTTCAAGGATTCTGATTTTATCCTTGGTGTGCATATACTGATGCTTTTATTCAGATGCTCAATAAAACCTTGGATTTTATATTTGTTCATCTGGCTGCTGGAACCTCACACCTTTACTTGGCATTATTACATGCTAGCTTGTTAGCAGGTTTTCTCCTTAAGCCTGTCATCCGAAAGTTGGGAGGTGTTGGTTTGAAAACTCATGTAAAGGTTAATAGTTATGCTAGTTTCACACTAGCTCCTAGGAGCAGGACCTCTAAAACAGTGGTTCTACACGGACACGGGCAGACCACATTTCAAAACTATGCAGGACTTTTCTCTCCGCAGATTTTTGGCGGTTTCTTTGACAGAGTCTGGAACAGATGTGAACCTAGCCTTACTTAGTTCACAATACAAAATACTGTATAAATTAGGGTTAAGTTATTGTGCTTTGTGTTTGGTGTAGACGTTCATTTCACAGCAAGATAAGTGAGAAGACATGAAGCACCTTTCATTATGCCAGTGTCAGCATTCTCACACTAGTTTCCTAAAGTGCCCAGATGCACAATAAAAGACATTTTTCATAAATGGACATAAGGTGGAGTAACCTACATACCAAACTAGTATGAACGAGATGTGCATTGCTGTAAGTTATATAACACATCAGGGTTAGATAATACATAGTTGCCACTTTTACAGGTCTGCACACAATCCTGTCACCAGGAAATATAGTTCCCTGAGTGCAGGGTGCCGCAGTCGTAATATAGTAATTCTGTAGATTGCAGACAAGCCACATTAATGTTTGTGGCCACATGTCATAGGTACTCCTGGCAGCACTGCTGCAGGAAAGTGTGTGGCTGTCATCGTTTTACACTTGCAACACCAGATATTTGTGGTGGTCTCAGCTGCTGGATATACTTTCAGCTGTGTAAGACCCTTCTATTAGCAAAACTGGCGGATTCAGTTCTTACATATATAAGGCTCTGTTCACATTTTCAGTTAAGGCTCCAATCAGAGGCGTAGCTAGCGGGGGGGGGGGGGGGGCAGAGGGGGCGGCTGCCCCGGGCCCACTGACATTTTAGGGCCCACCCCGGGGCCGCCATTAATACACCTTTTACTTTCAACTAGATCGGTGTCTGCTGACACCGATCTAGTTAAAACGCTTCCTGCAACTTGCTGTCTTGTAAACCGCAAGCCACTTCAGGCCTGCGGTTTACATGACAACGAGAACACAATCATGGGCATATGTGGCGCGATGACGTCACAACATCGTGCCTCCTACGCTGAGACGCTGACTTCCTGTGCTGGACCCTGCGCACAGAGCGCGGGTCAAGAATAGAAAGCGGCGGCTCCGTTCGTCATGGTCGCTGGTAGGTGAGTATAACTTATATTTGTTTTGTTTTGTTTTAGCTTAGTTGTGGGTAATTTAATAGTATAAGGGGTTGTTAGGAGGGGGAATTATAACTATAAGGGAGGGGACATTATGAACATAAGGGGGGTCATTTATATAAGGGTTATTACGGGGTACAAGGGGGGAGGTTATTTATATTAGGGGTCATTATGAACATAAGGGGGTGGTCATCGATATAAGAGGTATTAGGGGTGCAGTATTTATGTCAGGGGGAATCAGGAGCATAATATGAGGGAGCAATTAATTTAATCAAAGTGACACTTGGGCTTTATTAAGACTAAAGCCCCACGTAACGGACCGCAGCAAAAAAGCGCTGCAGAAAAAACCGCGGCAGTAACATTGTGGTTTTTCCCGCAGCGCTTTTCATAGAAGGTCCACAGAGTTTTCCTCTGCAGACTTTCTGCTTCCATTATAACTATAGAGAAACCGCCAACATTTCCGTAGGTATAATTGACATGCTGCGATTTCCAAAACCGCAACGGATTTGGAAATCGCAGAGCGTCCGCTGCACGCATTTTTCTACAATGTGTGGATGGGATTTGCTAGAATCCCATCCACTTTGCAGGAACTGTAAAATGCCGCATTTTTTTTTCCCGTGGCATTTTTGCCACGTGAGGCCCCATCCCATCCCCACTTTGTGGCAAAATATGCGCAGTGGACACGCTGCGATTTCCAAAACAGTCGTGGTTTTGGAAATTGCAGCATTCCTATGGAAATGCCCCCAGCTTCCCTATAGATGTAATTGAAGCAGAAAATCCGCAGAGGAAACCTCTGCGAACTCTTAGTGCAAAGCGCAGCAGGAAGAACCGCGCTTTTTTGCTGCAGGACGCCACGTGGGGCCTTAGGCTTAAAGAGTTTTACAGCTCATTTTTATTGATGGTCTATCCTCAGAATAAATCATCAATAAGAGATAAGTGATTCCCCACTGATCAGCTGTATGAAGGGGCTATGGCGTCTGGTTATATCACACGCTGTCTGTTTATAGTGACCGTGTGATGTAATTCCAGCCTTGTCACATAGATGTGTATAGGACAAGGCTGTACATGACATGGCCGCTATGAAAAGAATGACACTATGTAAACAGAGAAGGGGTCACGGCGCTTACACAGGTACCACGGTTCATTCAAACGGCTGATCCTGGGGGTCCCAATTATTGGAACCCCACTAATTAATTTTACCTTTTGTTTACTTTTTAATTAGGAAACACCTGGGGCATTGTTAATAAGGAGCACTATTTAAAGGGGTGCACAGGGAAGTTATTAATTTAAAGATGCACTTGGGGGTTATTCATTATGGGGGGTTATATCATATATTTTATAATTGGGGGTAGCAGCAGGATGGGGGTGCAGGTGAGGACAATGTGGGTCAGGTGCCTGGAAAAATGAGGAGCCAAAGATGTCTGTGCTGAAAACTTTACAGAGACTGAAAGAAGTGGCCATGGCGGTCCAGATGAAAGAGATGGGGAATGTGAACGATTAGTCAGAGTCGTCACCGGTAAGTCACTAAATGATACTGCCCTGTATTTGCCTAAATCGTCTGCAGAGCCCTGTGTAGATCCGATATATACCAGTATACGGTCACTGTATAGTGATAATATCGGTATACCTAAGTTGGGGGCCCACTTGGACATGTTCGCCCCCCCTGTGCTGAACCCCTAGCTACGCCTCTGGCTCCAATAGAAACCCTGTTACAGGTTCTGTTCTGTCTTGTTGTAAAACATAGCACTGCATGTGCCCCTATTCTTTCTGCTACAATGATAGATACCATGGCATAATCTAATCAACCCTATAAATTAAAGAGATCTGTCCATGTCCGCTTGAATTCTGTTTTTTGCTCCTATGAGAGAACGGAAAAATGCAATTCACAATGCAGGTGTGAACTCAGAATGAACCCATATAATGCTTTATTTCCCTGCAGTTAGCAGACAGTTCTAGCAGAGTTGCTAGGGAACAGGAGATGTGCAAAAGTCTCGCTTAAAGGGGTATTTCCATTTAAGGTTCATATTCAGACTTGTAGCTTAAGCTAACTGAAGTGTTTTATCCAATACATTGCTTTATTTATCTTTATTCTATAATGCTTAATTTGCCAGATACAACTAAATCTCTCTCCCCAGTGTTTACAGCTGGTTGCCTAGGTTACAGACCCTCTCTCTGATCAGACTGATGACTCAGTCCTTGTTCTCGGGCCTTCTATATTCTCTTCTCTCCCTCTTTCTGCATTGAGTTTTCAGTTTTGTAGCTCTGATAAGGGATAGTAAAGTTTCTTGAGAAGTGTCTGTTATCTGTATATGTAAATCCAGAAAGCTAGAAAGCTACCGCTAGAAAGCCGACAGCGCGCTTAATTCATCGCTCTGTCGGCTTTCCCATTATATGCCCCGGGGCTGGAGATATCAGGGGGTCTAAATTTCACCGTTCACTGTCAGAAGGGCGTTCCTGACAGTCTAGCTTGGCTGTGAGGAACGCCCTCCCTGACTGTACTCTTCCATAGCCCTGTCATGTCAGAGGGGGCATTCCTTACAGCTCAGTACAGGGCTATGGACAAGTACTGTCAGGGAGGGCGTTCCTCACAGCCAAGTTAGACAGTCAGGAACACCCTTCTGACAGTGAACGGTGAAATTAAGACCCCCGATATCTCCAGCCCCTGGGCATATAACGGGAAAGGTAGAAGTTTAAAAGCTTCCTAGATATTTCTCATTCCTTTTGTAGAAATTCTTGGCTCTAAAAACCACAGCAAAATCTGCAACAAAAAAAGCTGTGTTTCTGCAATATGAGGCCTCAACTTTAATTTCGACAGCCCATTTCATTTTATTCACAAGCAAACATACATAAAAATGTGGAACCCACTTTAAACCGATCATACTGTACATGATGTACCTTTTCTATCAATTTGGTGACACTTTGGCTACAATGACCAATAGTTATAGAATTTAATTGGTAATTCCACTTAAATGTCTCCTGTAATATGTCTAACATAATATTAATTGAGCAACATCAGACACCCACAGTTCCCCAAAAAGGGGCTTCAGTGTTCTGTCATGGGACAGACACACTGCTGAATTTCCATTAGTAACAGTGTTTTCCTGAAAGCTGCCACAGCCAGAAAAAAACTGAAATCAGGTTTGCAGCTAAGGTCACTTTTTGCTCCAATTTTTAGTCATAGCTTAGTGAAATCTGATTCATGAATTATGATAATAAACAAGAAACAAGCGCTATAGCCATAATCACCAAAGTAGACCTTTTTCAAGAACAGGTTCAACTGCGAACCTAAGTATAAAGTTTACAATCTAATCTATGTAATCTACTAATCTGCGTACAAAGGTGATACTTTTAAAGGGAGTCAGTTACTAGAATCCAGCATATCACCCCAGCCCCACAAATAGATAGGATAGGGTCTCCTGGGTTCACACTTGCACCGGCACTCCGTCCGCCTCGAATCCGACCTAAATGTCGGAAAACTGGATAGGGAAAGGTTTGCGATGCTTTGCTTAAAAACCCATTCACTTGAATGGGTTTTTAAAGCAATGCGCGGGTGTGCACTTACTCCCTCTGTGCCTCGAAACCAGTTTTTTTCGTCGGGGAAAAAAAGTTGGACATGCAGGACTTTGCGTCCGACGAAAAAAACTGGTTTCGCGGCTCAGAGGGTGAAAGCGCACACCCGCATCTTGTATTGAGAATTGAGATTCTGTGCTGAAATCACCCAGCATTCATTGCTGACTCATAGGGTTTGCATTGCTGGTATACTTTTTGGGAAGTGATGTCCTTACATCGGTACTGTACAGTAAACTGATTTAGAAAAGCCCAACAAGCTTGGTTGTTTCTATTATCAACCAACAGAATTATAAATGCAGCTCTGGACTTTAAGGCTAAGGCCACACGACCACATAGCTTAATTCTACATATAAACTGAAAAAGTTGTTTAGTAGTGATCCTCTGCTTTACATTTTGGCACTAAAAATACGCCTAATGCCAGACACACGTGAAGAGAAGCTTAACCTCAAGGGGGAAATCTTTCATGTTAGAAGTTATTAGGTGACCCTGATCAGGACTTCAGAGCAGGAGAAGGGATATTTTGTTGGTGTATCTACTCCTAATAGCATTGCGGCATATGTTTACAGATAAAGTCAATTACTTTACCCAAAAACTCACAAACTGGATGACAAATAGCTTTCAATGTGCATTTCAAGCTTGTAGAGATGTCCTAATTTAGTCTGTTATTGGTTTACTATACTTTCAAGGATAAAGATGCTCAACACACATATGGTTAAGTGAATATATACAGTTTGTTAATAAGTACAAAAGTAAATGACCCACATAGTAATAAAATAATAATAGTATATAAATAACTTTAAAAAAAAGTCTTCCAAGCATCATAATGCCTGAGAGGTGCAGAAGATCGCACTTATAGGAACTGCACACATCCTTAGGAAAGAATTGGGTGAAGACCCTATGTCCCTGGTTGTGACACAGCCTGCCTACAAGCCACCAGCAAAAAGCTATGGTGTAATATTAAGAATAATAATAAGTGGATAAGCATACAAATGTAACCACTTATGCTATGTTCACATCTATAAAACAGGTCCGTTATTCTGGTCCAGAGACTCAAATGCAGATGTGAACATAGCCTTAGCTATGGGGACCCCCTTGTGTGAACCAACATTCAGATTAATTCAGTGAGAGAATTATTATGTTCTGGTCTTGAAGAGTCCCCTCCCTTTTTAATCCCCCCTTAGGCTAGGTTCACACCTGCGCCTGATCTCCACTCAGGGATTCCATTTCACATTCCACTTTAAAAATGCAGAGAGAAAAGTCCTGCAAGTCCTCCTGCATTTTTCGGGAGGAAATCTGGCGGAAACCCGGCGGACTCCATTAGTGTATTGAGAATGCATGGTGGATCAGTGGTTAACACAGCAGCCTTGCAGCACTGGAGTCCTGGGTTCGAATCCTGCCAAGGACAACATCTGCAAGGAGTTTGTATATTTTCCCCGTGTTTGCGTGGGTTTCCTCTGGGCACTCTGGTTTCCTCCCACACTCCAAAGACATACTGCTAGGGAATGTAGAGTGTGAGCCCTATATGGGACAGTGACCACAATGTCTGTAAAGCGCTGCGGAATATGATGGCGCTATACCAGTAAGCATAATAAATAAAATATATCAGAGGCCCACTGCTATGAGAAAACTGGTTGTAGTCTGCTTATCAGTCTGTCTTGGACTCACAAGGACAATCCCGAATTTTCCTACGTCAGAGCCATTATACTATTAACCCTTACACTGGTAGAAATGTAAAAGTGCCAATAAATATGATAAAACTTTTATGTAATGGCCAACTATCATATGAAAATGGAATGTTTAAATCCCACCCACAATCCCATCTCACCCTTTTAGATAAGGTTCAGTCATAGTTGTGGGGCATTTCCAGCTGAGTTATGAGTGGGAAGGGGGAGGGGTAAAGTTTCTTGGAATTTTGTTGGCAACTATGGGTTTATTCAGATCCCACACTTTAGGGTTGGGGTTTCTGTAAACCCTATACACTTTCTACTAGGGACATGGCTGAATTTGCCAGGATTGTTACTAAAAATTTGCAGCAGCTGGCAAGTTTGTAGTCAGCGAAAAAACTACATGGTCAGGGGACGATCATTCCTCACTGTCCAGGGCGTCATCTCTAAGAGAACTGGCCAACCAGTTAATCCATTGTGCTTCTAGTGGGATCATTTGTGTGATCAACTAGTCATCTGGTCAATAACTCATGTATATGGCCGGCATTATAGTCATTAGGATAGATCCTTATAGAATGTATCACTTTGGTGCACCTTTTCTGCAACATGTAGTATTATAATATACACATGGAATACATGAGGACCATGCATGTAGACACTTCAGATCACTTGTCAGCAACAAGTAGTTCTCCATCTACAAATCCCAGCATGAGATGTATAGTTTCACAGCTGCAGACCACTGCATTATACACTGCATCACTCTCTATGACTTTCCTTTGGAATACTGCCCTCTGCAGACTAAGGCAGTGCACTTTTTATATTACAACTAAACCCGCTGTCAAACGTGCATAACGTCTCCATAGAAACAATCTCCTCTCATCGCGTTCCCTAATACCCCGCCCCCAGGGGCATCTCTTCCGCCAGTAGTTCTTGGCTTCCGCTCTGGTTACGTCACTTCCGTCAAGCTTTGCAGTTGGGAGCCGGCGTGGTCGGACGGCCACTGTGCTCTGTACCCCGGATGTTATACTCTCACCTTTAACCCCTACATACTCATTAGCTATCGCTCCCTTGAAGGCATCAGCATGTTCAAAAAGTGAGTGCATGAATGTATGGTTTTCTGTGCGGCATTATAAGTGTACATAGACCTAATATACCCCGGCCATGCATGTAGTGACAGGGAGGCTTGTGCTGATAACATACGCTGGAGGGAGCCATGGGGCCATGCTCATTTCTGCTCCATACTATGAGTGTCAGTCCGTCACCATTTTCTTGATCTTTGCTTGCAGTAAGTGAATGAACACACCAGTGGATGGATGGAAGAAGATAGAAGATAGATAGATAGATAGATAGATAACACCACTACCCAGTGTATACACAACCTGCACTCCAGGGATACATTGTATAAAGCTATCCTGATGCAATGTAGCATTGTGTTACTGGTGTATTCTGCCCAGATGATTACCTACCTTGGTTTTAGAAATGACTCATATGAAAGCTGAAACCCTCCCAAATGATTTTTTGGTTAAGAAAATAAATTGGCTTCACTGATGAAATATTCATCATTTAATGAACACAGAAAGGTTGGATTTGGCAAGACAAAAGTTTTGTCGCACACATAAAGTAATGTGAAAATCAAACCAATAATTCTGTTCAAAAACAAAGATATGTTTCATAACATTGGTGAATGAAGTTGTGGTGCTATTAGAGCCATATTTAATATTTTGTGTGACTTCCATGAGCTTGAAGGACTGCATCCATGCGTTTCAACAATGATTCATACAATTTATTGATGAAGTCATCAGGAATAGCAAAGAATGCAGTCTTACATGCCTCCCAGAGTTCATCAAGATTCTTTGGTTTTGTCTGCCAAGCTTCCTCTTTCATCCTACCCCAAACATGCTCAATGATGTTCATGTCTGGTGACTGGGCTGGCCAGTCCTGGAGCACCTTGATCTTCTTTGCCTTGAGGAACTTTAATGTAGAGATGGATGTATGAGATGGAGCACCATCCTGCTGCAAAATTTGTGATTGGGAATGTAAGAGGAAGCTAATACTTCTTGATATTTTAGGCTATTGATATTGCCTTCCACCTTGCAAATGTTTCGCACACCCCCATACTCAATGTAAACCCAGACCATGATCTTTCCACCACCAAACGTAACTCTTTTCTGGGTGTATGTTGGATCCATACGGGATCCAGTAGGTCTCCTGCAGTATTTGCGGCGGCTGTGGTGTAATTCAACTGAAGATTCATCTGAGAAATCCACCTTCTGCCACTTTTCCAGCGTCCATCCATGTAACAGGCTATGGGCCTTGGCAAATGCCACATGTTTTTTTTATTGCCTTTTGTTTAGTGCTGGCTACTGGGCACTGATTCGACCATGGAGGCCATTTCGAGACAGAATCCTACAAACTGTTCTAGTTGACACAGGGACTTGAGGTGACCAGGCCTGTTGGAGCTCTGCTGCAGTGGAAGAGGGGCTGGCTTTTGATTTTGTAACCAACAAACGTTCCTCCTGAGCAGTTGTCTTGCGGGGTCTGCCGGACCTGGGCTTGTCAAAAACATCTCCAGTCTGTTCAAATCTTTTTTTAATTCTTTGTACTTGACGCATTAAAGGTGCCAGCCACCTCTGCAGTGGATCTGGTCTTCAGCCTCTTGATAATCAAGGCTTTGGTCGCAGGGTTGATTTTTGGCATGTTGTCAGAGGTGAAGTTACAGTTCAAGTGAAGGTCTGGGGTGCTGGAGTTCTTTTTATACACACCCACTAATTAACCAATCAATTAGTGAGCACAGGTGAGGCTTTAAACTAGGATTGGGTGCATTAAATGACAAGGCGACAAAACTTTTGTCTTGCCAAAATCTGACCTTTCTGTGTTCATGAAATGATCAATATTTCAACAGTGAAGCCAATTTATTTTCTTAACCAAAAAATCATTTGGGAGGGTTTCATCTTTCATATGAGTCATTTCTAAAACCAATGGATGAATTTAAAGTCAGGTTATAAGCTTTTGATTCCACAACATGGATAAGCGACAGAACTTCTGTCAGGGACTGTATTAATCATGGCATATGGGTGGCATGATTTTGAAGGGGATGGGGGGGGGGGAGAGGTCTATTTTAAAACCAGAATGGAGAGCTGTCCAAGAGGTGCTAGGAGCCGACCACCGGTGTTCTGCTAAGTGGGTAGCATCAATTTAAAGAGGACCTTTCATGTCCTCCTCAATGTGCAGTATTATATACCGCTAGAAAGCTGACTTGTCAGCTTTCCCAGTATGTGCCCCAGTGCTGTAGATATTGGCACCAATATCTCCCCACTGTCAGAAGGGCTTCATCGTTGGACTGTGAGCTACGCTCCCTTCCCGAATTTACAAATATAGCCTTGTACTACTAGAGGGAGCGTTCCTCATCCCTTGGTGTCATCGCTGGGCGGTAAGGAACGCCCCCTCTACAGTACAAGGCTATGTTATTGTACAGTCGGGGGGGGGTGTTCCTCATCAATGATGCTGAGCTGTAAGGCCTGTCCTTCTGACAGTGGCAAGATATCGGTGCCAAAATTAACAGCACCGATATCTCCAGCACCGGGGCACCTACTGGGAAAACCGACTCAGTTTTAAAGGGGGTTTCACAAAATTTGGCTAGTTTTCACTGCAAGTTTAACCCCCATGGCTTAAGAGGTTTGCAACCTTTGCATTGCAAAGAATGAAACAACCGCTGAATTTACAGCAATAATTGACCTGCACTGCAAAAGACTATGGTGTGGGTTTTTTGCTGCAGTGTGTAGAATGGATTTGTGTAAATCCTATCAACTTTACTGCTACTGTAATTTGCAGCAGGTTATTGTAGGTTACTAATCTGCTGTTAATTCGCAATGTGTGGATCTAGCGTTAGAGAGGATCTGTCATGTCTGTTTTAGTAAATCCTTGTATTCCCTGTACAATAACAATTCTGGGGCTTTTTTTTTCCCTTCAGTTTTTGTAGTGTGCCATTCCTTTGTTATTCCTCCTAGAATAAATTCACAATTAAATATTACCCTTCTCCTTGTTAAAGGGATGTACACAGTCTGATAGTGTTAGCGCTGAATGAACAGTGTCAGACTGTGTAGGGATACACTCCTATTTGGTAACACCCAGTGGTCAGTTTATTCATTAATATCTGGTAGGTGTAACAGGATCAGCATACTGCGGTACTGCAGCGTTCAAAGAATTGATATTTTGTGTGAGATGTCAGCATTTACTAAAGGTACATTCACATCTGCGTTGAAGGCTCATAACAGCAAGGAGGGGTACAGGGTGGCACTCAACTAGCACAACTCCATTGGATGCACATTCACCAGGGGGAACTGACCAAACTCCCAAAAAACATATACTAAGAAAAATTTTTTGTGACTGCACTCCAGAGCATTATCTGCAAAAAATTTTATTGACAGTAGTCACATCAAAAAGGGAAGACTTTGTACAATTTAGTTATCCATAATTGCAATGTTTTGAGAACAATTCCCTTCATCAGGCATAGGTTAAAGACTGGAGGGGTATAGTGATGTGACGTTTCTGGGAGCAGGGGAATAGGACATTGGTGGATTGTGAGCATAGATTGGGGTTCTTTGGGATCCGTTGTTCTGTGTCATTAGATGGATCAATTTTATCTCCTTCCCATATGGTGGATGTTGGGTATTTAAATTTGGCGGCCACCATAGCCACACAGGTCTTTGCTGTATTATACAGCAGAGACCCGGCGCTAATGCCCACGATCAGCGCCTGCACTGATCACGGGCATTAAGGCCCCTGGTGCCTTGGTCAAAGCAGACCAAGGTGCCATTTTCCTGGCGGTGCATGGGCGCTGGCATTTTGGGTAGGATTGCTGGTGCCCTGAACGAGATCCGTGGCTGGTGTTCTGTTGCCATGACAGCTGGGAGCCTATTGAAGGCTCCCAGGCTTGTCTGGCATTCATTTGTATGACACGCTGCTTTATAAAGTATAAAATAAATAAAAATGAAAAAGAATTAAAATTTCAAGTCACCCCCCCCCCCCCCTTTCCCTAGAATAAATATAAAACTAAAAAAAAATGACTGTGAAACACTTAAACATTAGGTAACCGAAAACGCCCCATCTACAAATTTAAAAGTTCCCCAAAATGGCATAACTTATAAGCACACCAGGTCCTGCAAAAAAAGACGCCCTATGCATCCCCATACATGGAATTTGTCCCGCAAACATTAAGCCCTCATATAGCTTTGTGAACGGAAAAATAAAAAAAGTTATGGGGTTTGGAAGTAGGAGAGTCAAAAACAAAAAATCGAAAAATGCCACCAGTGGGAAGGGGTTAATGATGTTTAGCTCATTCTTACCATGAAACAGTACAGATCAAAACAACGCACATGTGAACCCACCCTAAAACGTACAGGTTAGAAGAACAAATGGGTTCTTTGTAAAGTGATACCTATGGTATGTAAGTAGAGGTACGCTTTTAAGTGGTTTTCGGCAATCTGAATATCCTTGGTTGTCTTCTGGCAGACTGACTGTGTGCACAGATTTTGCAGTCCATGAATCACTTCCTATATCTGCACATTTATACAAGAGCAAATTGTCAACCCCCCTGGAATTCCTGTTTAAATAAACCAGAGACCCCCTTTAATGTGTTCAGGCTTGTGCATATCAGTGTACAGGAAATTGTAAGAATAATATTTGTGGGAGCATACATGAGTTTTCAGTTTTATCCAGGATATTTCTATAAACATGTCTAGAGGAGACTAGTGTAACATTGCATTTTTTTGCAGATTTTTTTAGACCTGCTGACCAAGTACCACTTCTCAGGTAACATTCTTTTTTTTCTCTTGCAGATTTGATGAAAAGGAAAATGTATCCAATTGCATTCAATTAAAGACATCTGTGATAAAAGGCATAAAAAATCAGCTGAATGACCAGTTCCCTGGAATTGATCAATGGCTTAATCAGATAATGCCCAAAAAGGACCCTGTGAAAATAGTACGATGGTGAGTATGGAGATCCTAGGTAACTCCAGTAGCTGGTAATGGGGAAAATGACTTATCTTTCAGATCCCATGCTGATAGTTCCAAGGTCTGACTTTGTTCACATGGCTGCATTAGCCATGTGTGCTGCTGTCATATGTAAAGCACAGCACATCATTGCTGCTGCCAAATAAACTAAGGATGTGTTCATACTAGTGACACAGACTGGCTTTATCGACTTATAATCAATCCTGTTGTGGTGTTTTGATGGGGAAAAAAAGCGCTGCATGCAGTTTTATTCTTTTCGCCAAATCTGATACAACAGATGACAGGGAACTGACAAAAGTGTGAACAAAGCCTTAGACTGGCAGGGGACCTTGGAATTGTATTCTTTAAGCTGTGGCAAGTATCCAGTCTAATGGTGCAGGCTAATGTATTAACATGGTCATTGTGTACGGAGTATACTGTATGTTATAGCAAAATATGAGTAACACAGTACCTGGCAGAGGAAAACTACAATAAAGTTAGTTTCTGTCAGTAGCGTTATATATCTTTTTTTTTTTTTCAATTCAAATGTTTTATTGATTTTCACAAATAAAACAACATTAAACAACATAAACCAAAACAGACCATAAATGAAACCATGCAAGCGCTGCGGACTAGAAGCTACCAAGGGGGAAAACCCTAAGATGGAAACAGCCAACAAGGGCAACCTATACATGAACAGGAAGAAAAATAAAGAAGCAGAGAGAAGAGAAGAAAAAAAAAAAAGGGGGGGGGGGGGTGGAGGAAATAGGGGAGCATTCCATGTGAGGGCCCTGGCAGAGGCCCAGGTGACCATGCCTGTCAGGTCCTTAAAGATAGGAACTATATTGCACTATGTGAGAACATATATAGATACAATGGTAGGACATATGTAAGCAGACAGACACGAGCACAGTGGTTCAAGCCCGGGATGGGGGCTCAGAGCCCAGAAGCGTCTGATACTCTCCAGAACGTTGGAATTCCAACCAGTAAAACCAGGTTTTGTTAAAGTCTTCAACCGTATCATGCAGGAAGGAAGTGAGATTTTCCATGCGCATAATCTCATTGACCTTCAAAATCCAGAGGGGGAGAAGGAGGTTCTACTCGCTTCCAGAATTGCGGAATGCAAGCTCGGGCTTCGAGGATCAAAAAACGGAGTAGCGAGCGCTTGTGGGTACGCACCGGGGACTCACAGTGGTGGAGAAGGAACAGAGCAGGGCCCAACTGATGAGATGTCTCAGTAACCTGTAGGATGATTTGCTTAACACCATCCCAAAATGGGGAGAGAGCAGAGCAGGACCAGAAGACATGGAGCATGTCGCCCTCCTCCTGTTCACACCTCCAGCACGTAGGGGGGACCTGCGGGAAGAACACATGTAGTTTTGTGGGGACCCTATACCATCGGGACAGGATCTTAAAACTGGCTTCCTGGTAGCGGGAGCAGACAGAGGCCTCATGCGTGAGGCTGAATATACGTTCTCTTTGTGTCTGGGTTAGTAGCGTTATATTTCAACTGCACTGCCTGCTGTCGCTTTATCTGGATTACTGACTGTGATGCTGATTTCCATAGTCATCATGACAATCTTGTTTTTCCAGCCATGAACACATTGAAATATTAACTGTAAATGGTGAGCTGCTGTTCTTCAGACAAAGGGAGGGTCCCTTCTATCCAACGCTGAGGCTCCTTCACAAATGTAAGTCTTCTACTTCTCTCATCAATATAACACCCTAACTGATCAGCTGTTCTCAGCAGCCATGCAGGAACTAACATAGAGAATGGAGGCAGAAGTACAGGCTGAGCAGGGCTACTGAAGCTCAGCTCCTATTCAAGGGAATGGCTGCTACAACAATTCCACAAAGTACTGAGATATGCCTCATATTCTGTTTGTTTTAGCACTGCTGAGAACAGCTCATCGGTGGGTGTTTGACACTACTAAAGATAGCTCATCAGTATCTGTTAAACCCATGTCACATGCTGTAAGAGATGGTGTAATGCAGCATCGCTCTGGTGCAGCTACATCAAGACGCACACAGCGCCTGACATCTCTATAAAATAGCTACAGCCTCGTAGTGGTAAACACACACCCTCTTGTGCTTGAAAATTAGTACTACAATTCCCATAATAAGTCGATGCCCAAGTGAACTTGGGCTATGTTCAAAAATGCTTTGGAGTCTCCGGCACACAGTCTGGCAGATTGTTTAGCATCCAATCTATCCCGCTTACCTTGAACTGAGAGCTGACACAATTCTTAGGAAGTTTATAATGTGTCGGGATCATTTAACATTTAAATAGATCATCCTCATCTGCTCAAAGGATCCCCAAAACATGCTCTGTTGTTCTTCTCTATAATTCACAGATGGTTAAACCTACATAAACCAAAAAATGAGTGTAGTAAATTAGAGGACACCAACTATGCTACATAAAGTTCTGTGTTATGTCCTTTGTTGTTGGTGCGTTATGAAAACTAGAGGTGGTTTCACTATTATTCCAGGCCACATAAGTACCACAGGGCTGGCACCCCCACTTCTCACCTTTTGAACCAAACTGCTTACCAGGAGCCTTTCCTCGTTGGTAACGTTGGACAAGGCAAGTAGCAAGGTAACCTGGGATCTACCAGCAAGATACCCCGGTGTTTCTTTAAAGACTGCTTCATGGCTCTACACTGTGAATTGAGCGGGTGATGCATTGTATATTAACACCTGTTTTAGGATAGTGGCCTCTCTGTACAAACAAGTCATCCCTCCTTGGGTTTTTGGCACATTGTTTTCCTTTCTTGATGGCTCCCTTTGGGTAACCATGATCCCTGAATCTCTTAACTAGATCACTCAGTTGTCCTTCTAATTTCACATCATCAGAAGATATACATGTAATGCTGAGAAACTAGCTGTTTCCTGAATGTAGGAAAAACGACAGCTCTTATTTCTTAGAAATTCAACATTTGCAGTTGGAACTAATTTTGGGTGAAGTCAGAGTCAGGGGAAAAAAAATAATTATTTGTAATTATATTATACAGTTATTAATCTTGTATAATTAGATACATAGTTTGTTACATATTTGCTTTCATCTGAATCAATCACTAGCTGTTTAATGAATTAGAGGATCTTTACTGCTTCTGACTGACCATGGCTGTCATGGCCACTTATGAGGGAGTTGGGCTGTGGAAAAACAGAAGAGTTGTAGTCAGTGGTTTGGCTGATCGACTCCACAGCCCTGACAAAATTGTAAGTCACAGCAAACTTCAATAAGTCCAAAGTCCATTCACGCAGATGTCGCTCTATTTCGGACATTGACAGAAAGATTTGTTCCATTTCCAATCCATAACTGTGGTGAACAAGGTGTGGAGAGATTCTATGTTGCGGGTGACAATGAACATATCAGCATCAAGGTGCATACTGTCCATTTTCAGGACAAGTCTGCACTAAAGGATGCAAAATGTGGTCCATCACTTGACAAACTGGTTCACACAAACGGTTTACTCCTGACACTCTTATTTATTTTCATAAGCATGTAAATGCATGTTACAGTAGGATTATCTGGAAGGAGAGCCATTGCCTGATTCCTAGTTAAGGTGCCTTGCATCACAGCCCTTCCAAAATATCTTACAGTTCCCATCTGATCTTATTCAGAGGATTTAATGTAAGCATGTGAAAACATGAGGTATCCCGTCTGTGTTTCCTTCTAATATGTTGGTGAGATGACCACCTTGGCACTCTTGTCAGAGGGTTTGATAGCTATATCTGGTCATCTGGCCAAGTTCCCAGAGTCCGGCTATGCGTCATGTGTATCACTGACATAATTATGATCTGACATGGGTTCTGCATTGTGCTGTACAGTGGGGAAAAAAAGTATTTAGTCAGCCACCAATTGTGCAAATTCTCCTAGGTAGACCTCAACTATGAGAGACAAAATGAGAAAACAAATCCAGAAAATCACATTGTCTGATTTTTAAAGAATTTATTTGCAAATTATGGTGGAAAATAAGTATTTGGTCAATAACAAAAGTTCATCTCAATACTTTGTTATATATCCTTTGTTGGCAAGGACAGAGGTCAAACGTTTTCTGTAAGTCTTCACAAGGTTGGCACACACTGTTGCTGGTATGTTGGCCCATTCCTCCATGCAGATCTCCTCTAGAGCAGTGATGTTTTGGGGCTGTCGTTGGGCAACACTGACTTTCAACTCCCTCAAAAGGTTTTCTATGAGGTTGAGATCTGGAGACTGGCTAGGCCACTCCAGGACCTTGAAATGCTTCTTACGAAGCAACTCCTTCATTGCCTTGGCGGTGTGCTTGGGATCATTGTCATGCTGAAAGACCCAGCCACGTTTCATCTTCAATGCCCTTGCTGATGGAAGGAGGTTTGCACTCAAAATCTCACGATACATGGCCCCATTCATTCTTTCATGTACACGGATCAGTCGTCCTGGTCCCTTTGCAGAGAAACAGCCCCAAAGCATGATGTTGCCACCCCCATGCTTCACAGTAGGTATGGTGTTCTTTGGATGCAACTCAGCATTCACTCTCCTCCAAACACGACAAGTTGTGTTTCTACCAAACAGTTCTACTTTGGTTTCATCTGCCCATATGACATTCTCCCAATACTCTTCTGAAACATCCAAATGCTACTGACTGTAGCCTTTGTTACATTAGTCCCAGCTTTCTTCAGGTCATTCACTAGGTCCCCCCGTGTGGTTCTGGGATTTTTGCTCACCGTTCTTGTGATCATTTTGACCCCACGAGGTGAGATCTTGCGTGGAGCCCCTGATCGAGGGAGATTATCAGTGGTCTTGTATGTCTTCCATTTTCTAATTATTGCTCCCACAGTTGATTTCTTCACACCAAGCTGCTTGCCTATTGCAGATTCAGTCTTCCCAGCCTGGTGCAGGTCTACAATTTTGTTTCTGGTGTCCTTCCACAGCTCTTTGGTCTTCGCCATAGTGGAGTTTGGAGTGTGACTGTTTGAGGTTGTGGACATGTCTTTTATACTGATAACAATGTCAAACAGGTGCCATTACTACAGGTAATGAGACGAGGACAGAGGAGCTTCTTAAAGAAGAAGTTACAGGTCTGTGAGGGCCAGAAATCTTGCTTGTTTGTAGGTGACCAAATACTTATTTTCCACCATAATTTGCAAATAAATTCTTTAAAAATCAGACAATGTGATTTTCTGGATTTGTTTTCTCATTTTGTGTCTCATAGTTGAGGTCTACCTATGATGACAATTACAGGCCTCTCTCATCTTTTTAAGTGGGAGAACTTGCACAATTGGTGGCTGACTACTTTTTTCCCCACTGTATATGTAGACTTATCCTGAACAATATGAAATTGACATTTGCATTAACATACAAAATAGGATGGACTACAAAGAATTTTTGGACATTCAGCTCCTTGTCAATGATTATGGATCTGTATATTCTGGTGTTTTCATGAAACCAACATCTACAAACTCATGCTACATGGCACAGCATCTCACCCCTGAAACCTTGAGAGTCTCTACACCGGCCAGTTTCTCAGGGTTAGACTTATATGTTCTGATTAAGTGAAATGTGAACAACAAGCAAGTGATCTAGTTGAGAGATTTAGGGACTGTGGTTACCAACAGGTCAAACACTTGAGGAGGAAAGGCTTACTTGTACAGAGAGCACAAAAAAGTTTTCCTCAATAATAAACCTACAAAAAGATCAAAATTACCGATAAATTTGGCTCGCAGAGACTCAATTCTTAGAAAAATATTCAAATTTATTGACAAAATATATAAATACATATAATAACAAAATTTGTCTAAAAAATGTGCAAACAAGTACTCAAATGGAAAATAGCGTAATGGTTCAAAGAACCTAACCCTCACAGAGCAGCAACCAATCCTAAATATTAAATCAATCAAAAAAATAATAATAACAGGCCAGTATCTAGAAAAAAACATATAATAATATGAAGATAATAATCAAACCAGCAAAATACCCAATATTTGATCAAGGTAAAATACTCAAGGTATATAATATAATAAAAGAACCCATGGGAAAAAGCTGTATATAGTGCTCATATAGGTAAACAAGCCAAAAGATAGGCCAGAATATACCAGCAGTGACACAATCCAGATAATCTGAACCTGAATAAGCTGAACCTTACTTGTACAGAGATGCCACTATCATAAAACAGATGTTAATATTAGATTTATCACCCTCTACAATTCACAATGGAGAGCTGTAACCAGTCTTTAGAGAAGTACTGAGATATCTTGTTGCCGGATTACACATTACATCGCTACTTACCTGTGTAACCTACAATAACTTTTATAGGACGGGTCAGCAACCTTTGGCACTCCAGCTTCTGTGAAACTACAACTCCCAACATGCTCTGTTCACTTCCATGGGAGTTCCAAGAACAGCAGAGCAAGTATGCATGCTGGGAGTTGTAGTTTTACAACAGCTGGAGTGCCAACAGTTGCCTATCCCTGTTATAGGGGATCTCAAAGTTTAAAGGATTCACTTGGTTAAAATTGCCTTGGATGAAAAGATCCTGGTAACTGTTTGGTTCAAAAAGGGGGGAATGAGGTACTTGTGTGGCCTGTAATATCTGGAAGCGAATTTTGGCTCAAAAGGAGGTCCGATGGTTTTCTGAACTGGACAGTGTTGCCCCCAGTGGACCACATGAACATTTGAGTCTTGTTCCTTTCCTGGGTTGAAGGCCCTCCTTCTGTTTTCTGCAGATTTGGGTGTTTCAATTGATATACATAGTTTTACACACATTTTTCTGTTATATGTGTTTTCTTTAATATAGATTGTTCACAATTTTCCACATTGCACTATGCACTTTTTACACTTTTCACACTTTTGTGTTGGTTTGTTTTGGCACTTAATTATTATGGGAATTGTAGTACTAATTTTCATACACTAGAGGGTGTGTGCTCACCATAACGAGGCAGTATTTATTCTATGAAGGGAGATAACGTCAGACCCCTTGCAATTTTCATAAAAAAAAAAAAAAAATGTTTAATAGAGGATATTGGATTTGATGGAATTGAATTTCAGAAGAAAATCTATCACCATCTACTTTCTATCTTAATCACTTGTGCCAGTGTAGCTGTTTAGCTGACAAGAGACAAAGGGGCACAGTACTTTTTTGTGGCTGGCAAGTGCTGGGACTCCCGCCATTTAGACATTGCTTGCATAATCCCCTATCTGGAGCTGCAGTTTGGTGAGGGGCTATTGGAGCAGATGTGCCTAGGTCGGTCACATATTGTTGCATCGCAATAGTGTATGGCTGTATTCCAATCCCAATCGCTGTACATCTGATGCAGAGGGTGCATGGACAGCTCTGAGGGCCACTTTATTTGCATTGACTTTCAATGAAGGATACTGAATTTCCCCACTGTGGGACTATTAAAGGACTATTATTATTATTATTATTATCTCCTGTGGTTATTTTATATTTTTGTAATTTCTTTTAGATCCTTTCATCCTTCCACATCAGCAAGTTGATAAAGGCGCAATAAAATTTGTCCTGAGTGGAGCAAATATCATGTGTCCTGGTTTAACATCTCCTGGAGCCAAGCTTTACCCAGCAGCCGCTGACAAGGTGGTTGTATCCTTTCACTACCATAGAACTATATAACTGCATATTGGACTCCTTTGAACTTATATTGGTCATTTGCTTCCTAAATGCAAAAAGAACTTTCTGAATAGTCTTTATTAAAAATGATCTACCAATGTAACTCCTTCACATAACTGGCAGTCCTGATGCTTTTGACACAGACCCCACAGCATGTTGCCTCAAGGTTGATGTCATCTGCTCTCCCCTTTTTCTTCTCTCAATGTTAGGGATCAGATAAAGGGGGAGGAGGTTGTTCATGGCTCAGTAAACTTCATTAGACCCAAAGTCTGCAAAGAAAGAGATCACACAGGATACATCAAGTGTAGAGAAAGAGAGAAAAGAAACTAATGCAGAATCTGCAGGAGAGGAAGGAGTGATCTCACCTCTACCCAACAGCAGTGAAGGAAAGGTGTAAATATTCCATGGTAGAATCAGCAGGGGAGGAGGTTGGAATCGCACACACAGGCAGCATATGTATTTGTGTCAACACATGGGATATGAGGTCCCTCATGGGCTGTAGATAAGGAATAGGAATAACATTATGCTGCTCCATTAGAGCCAGTGATGGCAGCAGCATCCTGAACACAGAGATTACATCTAGCATTTATTTTGAGAGGGACATGTCCACATGAGACAACTCTGAAGTCAGGAGCAGGTTGAAAGATGCATTTCAGAGGGTCTGAGAATGAATGAAGGAACGGAGACCGCTGCCTGAAACTTACAGCCGTGACCCCTAACATGAAAAAAAGCCTATAGCCTTTATAAATTATTTGCCACATAATTTCACCGTCCATCTAAAGCAATGTTTGGCAACCTTTTCAGACTCTAGGAACCCCTGGAAAAAAAAATTCCCTCGGAACCTCTACCAAATATTTTTGAGCAAAAGATGGTAGTTTTGATATGGTTTTTAGCTGACTTTTCAAATTTACAGGGTTAAACATGTGAACTAAAATTGTTTCACTTGCAAACTTAGAAAACGTCACCAAAAACTGCTCAAACTGCAAGAAGCTTTTCTGATTTAGTTTTAACTGCACCATGTGAATTCTCCCTCAAAGCTACACATCCTACCCAGCACATTCATCTTTTACCAACACCATGCTCCCTTAGTGGCCTTTATAGCATAATAACCTTTTATGGCCCCCACACAATATAATTCTCCTTTAATGTCCCCAACAAAGTATAATACCCCCATACAGTATAATGACACCCAGAATGGGTCCCATGCATTATAATGCTCCCTCTTTGGCATCCGCATGGTATAATGCTTCTTTAATAAACCCCACCTAGAGGTTGTGTCTTAGAAATAATGATGATAAAAAAGGATTACTTTCCAAGGCCAATTTCCATGCAGTTGACCTCCTGTATGATTTGTCCCCAGCTTGTTGCAGCAGGCCTATGCCAAGCCACAATCAACATTTGTTGCAGAAAATCTGCCTCATCGGGTTGCACCATGGTTGGGAATGCCTTATCTACAGGTTGCAGCTACAGTCCATGGAAGTGCATTGAGTAACCACAGTGTCAGTGTTACCTTTTTCCCTGTAGAATAACAGGTTTATAGTCACTTAACCAGCTTTAGTTACAGTAGCCTGTGTGAATAATATACATACTGTATATTAGATTTATAGAAGCAGTTCTTTGTGTGATTGTATCGTTAAGCAGCAAGGTCATCTGATTCTTTACCACTAGTCTACAATACATCTACTATATGGTCCATATACATGGGGAATGAACTGTTGTCCAAACATTGGTGTATTGTATATCATTGTAAACTATATTATATATAAAATCTATAGGAGTTGGACACAATCTAGAAAAAATGCTGTACATCTCAATGTGAGTCCTTAGCTTTTACAATCAGGCAATAATGGCAGAAGGAAAACAGCACGCCCTGTGTGTTGGGGTCATGAAGATGTCTGCAGAGGATATGTAAGTTTCACTGAATAATTCATTTATTTTTTTTTTCTTTGCTGGAATTCCTTTTGTTATTTTTAGAGCTTTTCAAACAGATTTTGGTTTTGTCAAATGGCTGAACAGTCCTTTTCAGTAGTTCTAGTCCTGCAGTTTACAGCTGAACTACTAAACCTGCTAGCAGTGTTAAGTTTCCCTGCAGTGCCAGCACAGAGTAATGAATTGGCTGCTCAGCAGTGCATGGGTGTGCCAGGTCTTCCAGACCGAGTCCCATGTTTTGTTGCTGCTCTCTGCCCTGGCATATAGTTGAGGGTCCTAAATGGAGGAACTACTCTGTATTAAACAAGTATTTCCAAATTATATATTCCATAACCACAAGATATGTCTTACATTTCTCCATAGATGCCAGTCCCACCTATCTCCACAATGGGGTTTCCTCTACCTCTGATTCCCCTGTTGATATGGCCGCTGTGAGTGGAGAAGTGGCCACACTTGCACAGCTCTCTCCATTCACTTTTATGGGAGCCCTGAAATCAGCCAAGCAAGAGTGGCAAGAAAGAGCCACACATGCACGCCTCCTCTCCATTCACAGCAGCCACATCAACAGGTAGAAGTGAGTCCCCCAACCACTATGCTATCAGATACCCGAGACACGTGCAGATACCTGGTACCGAGGCATTATAGGGTTATCTGGTTTCTAAGATTGATGACCTATCCTCTGCGGGGGTCCAACAAACTGTAGTGGCAAGTGTAGGTACTACAGTGCTGCCTCAAAGAACACAATAGGGTGGCACCACAACACCTACACTTGCCGCTACAGTTTGTTGGACCCCCACAGATCTAATATTGATGGCCATCAATCTTAGAAACCAGATAACCCCTTTAGGGAATGACTAATACGAGAGTAACGCTATAAGGTATTTGTTTGTAAGATTCCAAACCAAGATATAAACCCCTTTTATAGAAATGATAAATGAATTCTTGTATTTGGCTATGTAACTCATACACTGCTCATAGTATATGTGAATATTCCATTGGAAGGTGCCAGGCCTTTGCTGTCTTAAATGGGTGTGTGCGTCTTCCAGCACACTGTACAACAGGATTTTCTTCATGATTGTATCTTTCCAGGAAGAGGGTTAACGTACATGACACAAAGTCAATAATCCTTTTATTTTCACAGTGAGAAGGTCAATAAAGGAATTGGCATTGAAAATATTCACTATCTGAACGATGGTTTGTGGCACATGAAAACCTACAAGTGAAGCACTGTATTGTTACCGATGGGCACTCAGATTTAACCTGGACTTGAAAGTAACTTTTTATTTGTGTGGTTTATTGTGATATATGCAGTCTGTGCTGCTTAATAAAGAATAACCTGACTATATCTTTGTTTTTCCTGTTCGTTCAGGATCCTTTTAGACTTGCATATAAATCACCAGTATTGAGCGCCGATCAATGATATAATAGGTCGCTCAACGCACTTATTTATATGTTGCAGTTTTTTGGTTTTTTTATGAACAAATTATGGTGTGTTTAATTGTTTGTCCTCCTCCCCATTGAGGTTCCATTATAGTCTGCAGCACACCCCCTGTTGACACAAGGCGATAGACGATTTTCATAATAGTGGAAAGATGGCAGTTCTCATCCTTGCAGAGGTGTAGTGAGCAGGGGGGGAAGCCTCTGCACTGGGCTCACTGACTGTGGGTCCCTCCCCAGGGCTGCCATAAACATATGAAGTACTTTCAACTACATCAGCATCTGCAGGACACTGATACAGTTAAAATTCATCGTAGAGCAGGACTCTCTTACTTGTAAGCTGCAAGCTAATTCAGGCCTTCGGCTTACAAGACGCTGTAACCACAGACAAGATGCCTTGTGAAATCAGGCACAATGACATCAGAGCATTGCACCACCTCTGTTGGGACGCAGATGAAATTTTAATGTGATTGTTAGGGGGGTTAAACAGAGAACAGCGTCACAATTCTTGCACCATTGTCTCAGTCCCTTTAAACTGCTGATCAGCAGGGGTCTTGGGCGTCGATCCCCACTAATGTAAACAATTACTGTCAAAGATGTCACCTGTACGCCCCTAAGTGTTTCCTGCACTGCGTTCACTTACGTGGTCTATAAAGCCAGTATCTACTACTATATGGTCACTGTATACTGTCTGCAGAGCCCTGTGAAAAGCTGGTATCTATTACTATATGGCCACTGTATAATGATAATAGTTTGTTATGGATTTGCAGCAGATCTTTCCAGTGTGAACAGAGATTAGACACAAATGCATTGTGGTTTTCATTATAAATGGAAGCCTGGATACAATGACATAAGGGGCACTAGTGGGATCTATTGGTTCCACTGAGGTGTTCGTCACTTTAAAAGTAAAAAGCAGCAGTATTCTTCCTTCAAGTTGTATCCTAATGGAACCTCTGACATGGATGTGAACACCATCTAAATGAGACCACACACAGTGGGTAGTGACTACCTTGATTCATGTAAGTTAAGAACATGTGATAGTTACTACGGGACTGAAATAACAGCCGAAATACAAGAATAGATCCTGCAAAGGGAGACCAAAGAAGTAAGTTAATAATTGAGCACAAGCAAAAATATCCAAGCTTTACCTTGAACTTAGCAAATACAGGAATTACAGCCGATCACCGCCGTATTATAGGTATACAGTATTTCTAAAAACTAGTGCAGTGAGGAAAGTAGAGCAGTTGCCATAGCAACCAATAATGTTACAGCTGATATTTTTGCAATGCACATTGTAAAAAGTGACCTGGTTGCTTTGTGCAGCTGCTCCAGTTTCCTTAGCCTGGTTCTCGTGTGTTTTATTGCTTATCCCTTCATATTTGGCTAATTTCCGTTTTTTTTTTTTATATATATATTAAACACATGCTCACCAGGTTGTCTGGCTACCACTTCTTCCAGTTTTAGTGACCATGAATCTGTGTGGTCAGAGAGGGATGCAGTATAATACTACAATAATAAAATATTTTGGGATGGAAGTGGTGTGAAATCCACTCCAAATGGCAGCGAGCTTGCAAATGAAACACCGCAGCAGCATGCGACCTCAGATGTAGGGACTGTTTTATTACCTGTGATCTCATTGCAGGGTTGAGTGGAGAAGGGCGGTGTATACAGGGAGTGATAGCAGGCAGATGAATCATGGGAAATGTAGTTTGTCCACATATTCACTGCATGTAAAAAAAAAAAAAAAAAAATACAAGGAGGAGGAAATAAAATAAAGCCAAGCAAAGAGTGCATAAGGAACAGTGAGTATTTCGCACTGCTGTATTTGCAGATAATTTTTTTGAAGCTAGATAACCCCTTTAAGCCTAAGGCCCCACATTGTGGAAACACAGTTATATTTTTGTTGTGGATTTTGCTGAGGTTTTTTGAGCCAAAGCCAGGAGTGAATTGAGCACAGTGTCGAAGTATAAGAGCTTCCTATATATTTCCCATTTCTTTTGTAGCCATTCTTGGTTTTGGCTTAAACATCCACAGCAAAATCTGCATTTCCAAAATGTGGGGCCTCAGCCTAAGTTAGGGAGGTCTTTTGACATTGCTATGTTTCAAGATGACAGGCTACCAGTCAGAATGAGGCAATAAATCAATTATCAGTAGCCTTCTCCATAGAGCTCTATGTAAGATGTGTATGAATATGGATTCTATATAAGCAGGCTGAGTAGAGATAAGGAGGAGGAAACGGATTTTCTTAGGATACATTACAAAGTTTCTTATATTGACCTGTGCTATTCATTTATGTAAAAAATTGGCGGTACACTTTAAAGCATATTTAAGCTTTCAAACAACTTTTGATTTTCTGGTAGTATTTGTGTCATTAATAAATGTTCTAATATACTTTATTAATAGTTTTGACTCATTCCTGTGAAATCCTGAATTTCTTTATTTTTCTCGCTGTGTACGGGCTTGTGTGTAATGGAAGGAAAAGGAGTGTGGGGGAGGGTCACTTCCAACAGATATATCTCAGGCATTATAAAAACAGAGATTTGCTTCTGCTGTCATGTGAAAGAGGAGATTCTCTTCTTTTATATGACACTAAGGTACCAATATTATTCCCAGATATATAACTGGCTGTAAACACAGTCCGATTGGGATATTTATATGCAGCTACTGAATGGCAAGAGAATGTCCTCTTTCATATGACACCAGAAGCGGTTTCTATGTTTTATAATGCCTGAGATAACTGAAGCGACCCTCTAAACCTCTCCCCCATATTTTCTCTTCATTATGTACAGCCCATACACCATACATAGTGAGAAGAAGGGTACAGCTCTGAATAGAGAAATGCTGCCAGAAAATCAAAAGTTGCTCCAAAGTTTAGTTACATTTCAGATCCGCAGCATGCCCTACCTGTTGTGGAAGCGCAACAGATTTTATTCCATGTAATGAATGAAAGCTGCTACTAAATTCTGCACCACAGTCATATGTAACACTTGCAGATTTTGGTACAGGCTAGTTCCATAGTATAATTTTTGCACAATGTGTGAACCTAGCCTCGGCAGAAGACTGAACCATGTGGACGCAGGCATCATAAGACAAGTACTGCTGCAGCAATTTCTCTATAACTGTAATATGCAAAATCCTGTTTACCTAGTGGCTGCATTGTGGTGCATTCATCTAAAAAGGTCTGTACAATTGGTAGCCAAAGCAAACAAAAATAACTATATACACAGCAGTCTGTCAATGATGGGTGGAGGAAGACAGGGGAACACTTCCCTCATAAATACACAGGACTCAAGCTGTGGCCAGTGTATAATACAGCTCCTAGTAGCCAGATAATACTATTTTTATGCAGTTTTGGCTTCTAGGATCTGTAATAGGCTACCTTTACATAGAGTAGAAAGGGATTATATATGTCCTTGCTATGTGCTCTACTGCCCTCATTTCAGAATGTTCTGCGTGAAAGCTTGCTTTGTAGTCTGTTCAGCCTGTTTGACCAGTTAGGTCTGTTGACTCTTTTACTAGTAGATTACTAAAACAGCCATCATATTCATTAAGATAGTAAGACAAATACAGGAGCAGTTTCTACAAATAGTTTTAATGTAAAATGTGTCCTGTTTTGTCTGATTTGATAGATAAATCTAATATTTAGTTACAGAACAATCCTATTAAAGGTAGTGTGTAAGCAGGAAAATCAGTATCAGACTAATCACAGTGCCTACACTTTCCAAAGATGTCTTTCTTATTCTGCATTGCAGCTCTATTTTCATGAAAATCAGGATTTTATTCTTATGCAAATTAACTGAAAAGGGCTTTAGGAGCATTTCTTCTCCTATAGGGGCTTCACTCTCTGCTCTAGATAACTGCCCCTAAATGCCACCCAGCTCTACTCTCCATTGCTTTAGTGACATCTTCCACTTTGTCTGCAGTTAGGTGCAATTACCTGGAGTGGAGAGCAATCCCTAAGGCTGAGGACCCACCTTGTGGAAATGTAGCTTTTTTTATTTTGCAGATTTTATTGTGGTTTCATGAACCCAACCCAAGAATGGCTACAAAAGGAATGGGAAATACTTATACTTCTACCTTCCACTCAATCCATTCCTGGCTTTGGTTTAAAAAAAAAAAAAAAGCCATTTTTAGCTAATTTTACATAAGAACAAGACTCAGATTTTCATGAAAATGGAGCTACGATGCAGAATAAGACATCCTTGGAAAGTGTAGAAGTTGCTCTACAAGATACTGTCAGTTTGATAATGATTTTGCTGCTGACAGACTCCCTTTAAATGCTTGGTTTTGGAAATGCACTGTGTAGCTCTGCGTTCTACCCAGCTAAGGCCACTTTCAGATGGTTAGTATTTTGCATTAGCATTTGTAAACCAAAACCAGAAGTGGATCCTGCACTGAAAGTATAATTTAAAGATCACCACTTCTGTGCACTGTTTTACAAATACTGAATGTGTGAAAACGGCCTAAGGTCCATGTTTCCTTTTATCCTATGTCAAGGCTGAGTTCACATTGAATTTACAATGTACAGTACATGTAATGTGTACACTGGGAAAGCTCCCACCAAACACAGATGTATCCATAGGTTATATGAGCTAGAGAAAAGGTCAAGAATATTATTTTGGCCTCTATCTGGACAGTGTACATTAGTATATAGAAAGCAATGGTATGAAATAGCAAAGTAGACTATGCTATTACATAAAAGGGTATTTAGCGGGGAAAAAAAAAAAGTAGTAAGGCCAAGTCTACATCACATTTTGTTATATTGCTCATGCATCCATTAAAGAAAACAAAAAACTTCCGTCCATTTTTTTTTTTGCAGGACAGGAAAACATGGCAGAGGCTTACAGTGGGGAGAAAAGTATTTAGTCAGCCACCAATTGTGCAAGTTCTCCCACTTAAAAAGATGAGGCCAGCCTGTAATTGTCATCATAGGTAGACCTCAACTATGAGAGACAAAATGAGAAAACATCTAGAAAATCAGTGTCTGATTTTTTTTTTTTTTTAAGAATTTATTTGCAAACTATGGTGGAAAGTAAGTATTTGGTCACCTACAAACAAGCAAGATTTCTGGCTCTCACAGACCTGTAACTTCTTCTTTAAGAGGCTCCTCTGTCCTCCACTCATTACCTGTAGTAACGGCTCCTGTTTGACATTGTTATCAGTATAAAAGACACCTGTCCACAACCTCAAACAATCACACTCCAAACTCCACTATGGTGAAGACCAAAGAGCTGTGGAAGGACACCAGAAACAAAACTGTAGACCTGCACCAGGCTGGGAAGACTGAATCTGCAATAGGCAAGCAGCTTGGTGTGAAGAAATCAACTGTGGGAGCAATAATTAGAAAATGGAAGACATACAAGACCACTGATAATCTCCCTCCATCAGGGGCTCCACGCAAAATCTCACCCTGTGGGGTCAAAATGATCACAAAAACAGTGAGCAAAAATCCCAGAACCACACAGGGGGACCTAGTGAATGACCTGCAGAAAGCTGGAACTAACGTAACAAAGGCTACCATCAGTAACACCAGGGACTCAGATCCTGCAGTGCCACACGTGTCCCCCTGCTTAAGCCAGTACATATCCGGGCACGTCTGAAGTTTGCTAGAGAGCATTTGGATGTTCCAGAAGAGTATTGGGAGAATGTCATGTGGTCAGATGAAACCAAAGTAGAACTGTTTGGTAGAAACACAACTCGTGAAGCATGGGGGGTGGCAACATCATGCTTTGGGGCTGTTTCTCTGCAAAGGAACCAGGATGACTGATCCGTGTACATGAAAGAATGAATGGGGCCATGTATCGTGAGATTTTGAGTGCAAACCTCCATCAGCAAGGGCATTGAAGATGAAACGTGGCTGGGTCTTTCAGCATGACAATGATCCCAAGCACACCGCCAGGGTAACGAAGGAGCGGCTTCGTAAGAAGCATTTCAAGGTCCTGGAGTGGCCTAGCCAGTCTCCAGATCTCAACCCCATAGAAAACCTTTGGAGGGAGTTGAAAGGCCGTGTTGCCCAGCGACAGCCCCAAAACATCACTGCTGTAGAGGAGATCTGCATGGAGGAATGGGCCAACCTTGTGAAGACTTACAGAAATCGTTAGACCGCTGTCATTGCCAACAAAGGATATATAACAAAGTATTGAGATGAACTTTTATTGACCAAATACTTATTTTCCACCATAATTTGCAAATAAATTCTTTAAAAATCAGACAATGTGATTTTCTGGATTTGTTTTCTTATTTTGTCTCTCATAGTTGAGGTCTACCTATGATGACCTCTCTCATCTATTTAAGTGGGAGAACTTGCACAATTGGTGGATGACTAAATACTTTTTTTCCCCACTGTATACTTTTTTTTTTCCTTTGGTTTAAACATGAAGTTTATGCCTTTCATCAATTAGCATTTTTTTTGGTTTTTGCTGTACTTTTTTGCATGGATGCATAAGCAGTATATAGTAAAAATGTGAAGTGAACCTAACCTTTATCTCCTTTTGATCCAGCAGAAGATACCCTGTTGTCGGCAGGCCTGCCAGTGGCTCAACCTCCTCTCCCTACCGAGACAAACATACATATTCAGCCAGCCCAAGCTAACTCAATGAAATGCAGTTTGGTTGTTTTATTATTATTATTATTTTTTTTTTCTATTGTCATGCTTTTTTAAGTCAAGTAATAATACATTGAGTCAATAAAGCAATACATCATCATATAATATAAAATAATTGTTTAATTCATACAGAAATCTTTTGTCTTAAATTTTCCAGACCATAAAAAAAATTACAAATATTAATTTTTTATTTTATTTTTTTTATACAAGAAATGCTGTTAGATATCCACATACCAGTCAAAAATATATATATGTACCCAGCAAACCTGCCCAATCCTTTGCAGTTAAGCTACCTATATCATCACTGCTATACATATGCAGATGACTGGCCTAGAGGTTATGTGCGGTTCCTCATCAATATGACACAATTGTTATCCAGTTGTGCAACATCCCCAGAAGGTAGAATAAAATAGTTTGTTATCCAGTTCATATGAGGAAAAAAAAAAAAAGTCTAAATTCATCTGCAATTTTTTTGGATGTTGCATTAAAAATACTATAACTGTATACACCATGAATAGTGCAGTGTTCAATGGGACATATTAACCATGTTTCCAGTGATAAAGGCTGCATCTAAAAACATCCCACCCTCCACAGAATGCATCCTAAGGTAAGGTACAAGAATAATTTGGCACAGGAGAATATGCGAGTGATAAAGCTTAAAGGGGTTTGCCCACCAATACAATAGATCCCCACAGGATAGGGGAAAAGTAGCAAACCTTTTCTAAAAGTTTATTTTCCCAGGAAGGGGGGTACACTAGCGGGCAATACTGATGAATGCCTCACTCCAGCCTTATATGCACATTTCTTTCATGTTCCTGACAATTTCCGCCATATAATAAGCTAAGATTTTCAAATGACATTATTAAAGGGATCGACTGATAGAAAAGTGTATAAAAAAAAAACAAAAACCTGCCAGATAACTCGCCTACTAAATGTCCCTTCAATCCAGTGGCACGTTTCCATTTTTACCCCCCCATTTGTGGTGTGGCCTGGACCAGAAGTGACAATGACATCCCTTTCATGTCATTGGACTACTGCATTCAGTCACTGGCCACAAAGGTCATTTGTGCACGGGTCACATGGTCAACTGGCCTCTGTGGTCAAGTACTGTTCATGCACGCACAGGTCCCCTCTGTGACCAGTTATTCAATGCAGCAGTCCAGTGACTAAAACGGGACGTCCGCATTTGTAGTCTGAACAGAGCTCTTCCACTGGTAACTTTTTGTATAGGAGTTGAACAACCTCTATCAGTTTTAATGTGCCAAACAAAAGTGAAATAGTGGTTTTGGTATAAGAATTTTAAGTGGTTCTTATTGTATAACTGGTAATGGTAACATGGGCAGCAAACATTTAGCACCTTAGCCTAAAGCTAGCCATAGCCGTAAAGAGTTTTTCACATCTCAACCTTTCATGGCACTTGTGCTACGCCATTTCTGTAAAACCCAACCACCTGGTCAGAAGGAGCTGCATACACCTATCACAGCCAGGTTTGTTATTTTAATGGGGTTCTCCAAGGAGTCCTTCATCGCTAACTACCTCCATTGTTTTGTATGCGACAAACCCGGGCTTTCCTGAGTCGCTCTGCCTATTCCCTCCTCTGTTCACCCCTGAATACCTGTATCATGGGTGCTGGCTGAATACATTATTCTTAACAGTAAAGTTAGCCCCCATGACACAGTTAACTAGCAGTGAACACGGAAGCAGAGGCAGAGTGACTCAGGGGCCTGGTGCTGCTTCTGATCACATAACCTGGAGTCACAGCCAGTCCAGAACCCTTGGGTTTGCTGCATAAAAAAGATCTCTGGAGCAAGTGTATACCTCCGACTGAAAGGAATGGGAGGCAGAATTTGAAGCGGATTTTGACATGAAATACCCATACATACCCTTAGTCTAAATCCAGTCTTGTCCATGTTTTCATTTCTAACAGATCCTGCCAGGAAAAATCTAATGTTCTAGAACCAGTCACATATGGAAAGAAAGCAGAACATGCTTCAACATTCAGATTATTAAATGGCCTTAAAGGGGTTATCCAAGAATTAAGAAAACACCGGAAATGTTGATTAAATAAAATAAAAAGATAACAATACCTACACTGGCTGGTTTAATCCCCCACCAATGCTCCATTGGTCCTTACCTGTGTTTACCGCCTTGCAATGATGATGTGCAGTACATGCATTTATCTGCTGTAGTCAATCACTAGCTCATTGGTGATTCCTGTATGTACAAGGCAGTGAGGCCAATGATTGGCTGCCACAGTAATGTGACTGTACGTGATGTCACTGCTTCATAGGTAC
This sequence comes from Leptodactylus fallax, assembly GCA_947044405.1. Classification (NCBI taxonomy): domain Eukaryota; kingdom Metazoa; phylum Chordata; class Amphibia; order Anura; family Leptodactylidae; genus Leptodactylus; species Leptodactylus fallax. Next base: position 1,651,226 of record CAMRHE010000194.1, read on the forward strand.
CACCAGAGCATCTGTATAGTGAGGGATTGAATAAGTAAGTACTGATTTTTTTAATTTTACCAACTTTCCGGACCAATTTTAATCCTGGACAACTCCTTTAAAACTCTTCAAAGAAATTTGCAAAAAAAAAAAAAAAAATTCTTGCACCAACTCTTTCCAGTAGACAGGTTATACCACATACTGTATATAAATGATGTCTATTTAAAGTCCACTATTATCAGAAAATTCAATGACTAACCTTTATTTTACTCCCACTCCCATTCCTTTTCACTATACATATCAAAAGATAGAATAGTTTTCACACTGGTAACCAACAGGATGACACATTTGTTTTTTCTCAGGTCAAATGATGTAATAAAAGCCACTCCATCATGGCTAGAAGGTGAGGTTATAACGATAGTACTATTGTACTGATGGAGACTGGCTAGACAGGTTTTATACAACCGCCAGCAGATAAGAAGTGGTGTATACACACACACACACACACTTTGCTGTTTAATGAAGGACACAAGGAAACGGTTGTCTGCAGGTATTCCTGACATTTTTATAGGAAGAAGAGGAACTGTATAAGGCTATAAAACTCAACTAGCCCCACAAGTCCTATTAAATTCTGCTGCGTAAACTGCACACACACCCACTATAACTTGGTTTATATGGATAATACTAGAAGTATGAGTCTTCCTATACTAAGACAGGGAGTTATTAAAAGCAAAAATCCCAAAAAATTAAAATATTAACTGCTACCTACTGTAATTCACAAAACAAAAATTCCTCACAGCTTTCATTTAACTTATCACCATATTAAAAATTTGCAGTGTAGTTGTATTGTAAAATTACACTCCGACAGATGGCATGTCGGGAACCATGACTGCGTTTGTTTGCACACACACCTCAAATGCACAGCATACATAGAGTTCACTGCCTCAACACTCAATGTTGTATGGGCGCGCGTGTGCAAACACATGCAGTACAACAATATCCTCTTGGAGAGTATTTGCAGCAAGTGTTATCTAAAGTTTTCCTGGCATTTGATATTGATGGTCTATTCTTAGAATAGGTTATCAATATTGGTTGTGGTCGATCATCCAGCAACAGCACGATCAGCTCTTCAAGCAGCCACAGAAACATATAGAAAAAACGGAGCAAGAACCAAACTGCTCCATTCTCTGTGTAGCGGGCCAGGTCACTGCAGATCATTCCCATTCACTTGAATAGCTGGTCAGTGGGGTATTGGACACCCACCAGTATGATGATGGTAACCTATCGCAAGGATAGGTCATCAATATCAAATGTCTAGAAAACCCCTTTAAGTACTGGGAGTTTATATTATATTAATCCTGAGGGACATAAAATAAAAGCTGTTATATAGGCCTACTCAAAAAAAAAAAAAAAAAAAAAAAAAATTTACAATGCTCCCTCCACCTCTCTTAGTGGAGATTGACAGCTGGTTATTGTCTATCTACATACATAGAAGCCCCTCCATCATTGCGAGAAGATGTGGCGAAAGAACTCTTCTCATGACTGCGCTAGATCAAACTATGTTTCTTGGGATATCTTTGATTCCTGTTACCCATAAAAAGTATAATATTTCTTATGTTTTGGCTGATAGGAGAACATATCTCTCCCATTTCTCCCTATAGGATGAGGGCACAACTGCTTTAAAGGAGGACCTGTCAGCTCACTTGATGAATACCTGGGATGCTCAATAACAAATGCTTTACTAAGAGCTCTGCATTGTGCTGTTCTTCTGTTATTACTCCTGGAAATATATGACAATTGGGCTTTACCATTCCTCTTGTTAAAGTGCCTCTATGTAAGATTGTGTGAGCACATCCCAAATTGACACATAAAATGGTAAAGCCAAGTTGTCAATTTATACATAAATATTTAGAAGGAATATTTGTTATTTCCTGGGGAATACAAGAATTTACTAAAACAGATAAGGCAGGAGAGGCGACAGGTTCACTTTATAGCAGCACAGTTTAAAATAAATGAAATATATATATATATATGTTTAGTTAACACAATGCCGCACCCCTCCCACCCCTTATTCACCAGAGCTGTATGAATCTTACAAGAAGAGTGGTGAAGACACCAGCACTCTGGTTTGTGTTACGGCCACACTGGAGTATCTAAAAATACTAGACAGAGATGCCTTATGCATGATTATTTATGCATGTACAAGTAGCTTCATGTGTATGAGGTAATGGAGTTAGAGTCTGTGGTAGTAAGGGAATTCAGAAGAAAGTGCACTCTAACACCAAACTAGGTCATTTGGCAACATCACCCATGTAGGATCTAGGTGACAGACAAGTCAGATCATTTACATTCTCCCATAGGGAGAAGCCTGAAGAATTGTACAAAGCTTGCTTACCACGGAAAGAGAAAATATCAACCCAGTTCTTTATGAAGTAGAAAAATAGAATTTGAGTGCAAAAGTCATCACCGTGTAAAATCAGTTGCAGTTTGTGTAGTAAAACAAGGATTTTGCAGTCTTGACATTCTCGAAAGAGACTGAATCTTCTCTACTGTACAGAAAAGAAAAACTAAATTACACATGTACATGGATCAAGTTCCACCTCCCAGTCATAGTCTTAAATAAATATAGCCACCGGATTTGTTTGATTAGTTTTTTCCAAAGTCCTGGTCTTTAGATGTCAGAATTAAATACGCCACAGTGTACGTAGCGCCGAGTATAAAAGACCTCTTAAACTCTTCAGTCGTTATCAGAGTTTGCAGGTGGTAAGAACACCAGTGCGTCATTGTAGCTGTGCCCATAGGCCCGTAGCCTGTACACACCGTACATCATAACTTGCATGTGGTTTGGAGATAGTCCACTGAATGTGATCGCCATGTCTGAACAACAGCCTTCGACAACTTTTTGAGGATCATTTGCCATGGCTTCCTTAATTAAAGTCCCTACAGATTTAGTGTTGAAGACATTCTTCCCCTCAGAGTCTTCTGCGTTTTCGGCAACCACTCCTTTATACTTCAGGCACATTGCCAGCTGCTTATCTCCTGAAACCTTCCATATTATGCCCCCTGATTCTGGACACTTGTCTGGTTCGTTCATGACACTGATAAGGCGATTCACCGACCCAATGCTGAGAACAATGCCACCTGCTACATCGACATAATCCAAGTCTCCATCTTTCACGGTATGCCCAATGTAGAATGGTTCCGAAGGATTCTTCTTCAACAGAAAAAACTTTAGATTTTCAATGATGGCAAAAGTAGAGGGCTGAGCGATAAAAAACCAGTTATACTCGTTTTTATGTTTCTCATATGTCATCTGGATAGCTTTCCGCATCATAGTCCATGTATCGCTGCTGTCAACAACAATGGAGTCAAAGACTTTAACGTGTTCGGAGCTGTAGTAGTCAGCCTGGTCACAGTGCTTGCTCCATGTGGTTCTGACAGCAGCCCAGAGGCTCAGGTCTTTGGGTTTGACAAGGAGAATGCAGTAGACCCGCATGCTCTGACTTAACTCCATCCGTTCCACATCTGAAAGCTTCAAAACTTCCTCCTTGTTAGGTGCTTGGATGTGATGGTGTTCGTGAGGGGCAGCAGCTTCATGACCCAACTTAATGTGTCCAAGAAGAGTTACCACTAGACAAAATGCACCTCCTATTAACATTCCCCGCATGAACGAACCTCCTTCAGAAATCATCTTTCCTATAACAGAAAATAACCATCTATTAATAAACCGATAATTGGTAATAAAATATGATGACGCAGAAAGCTGAATGCCACATCCTACACATCATCACCCTATTGTAGAAGCTAACTGGAGGCCAAGTTATTTATAGTCTTCAGCACACAAACCTACTGAATATTATATGAACAAAAGAACCTATTAGATCATACAAGTAAAATGAGGCTACAACTGTACAAAGCATTCTTTAATGACTGTGACGACACTCCCTTTATCTTCAATGGAACCGAATTCCATCCTGCTGCTCTAGGCCATGCAAGCTGCCATTCCTGTTCCTCATTTTACAGGTGGCTCAGTGATGCCTTGCAGTGCTGGAGACCCTAGGTTCAAATCCAGCTAAGAATAACATCTGCAAGGAGTTGCTTGGGTTCCTCCCACACTCCAAAGATATACTGATACAGAATTTACATTGTGAGCCCTATATGGGACAGTGACAATATCTGTAAAGTGCTGTGGATTATGCTGGTGCTATACAAGTAAGAAAAAAAATATTATTATTATTAATATAGGCGAAGGCAAAGGATCTTCCAATATATCATAGATACATGATAAGATCACACTGGATCACAAACTTCCATGGAAGGGAAATCACTTGTGATTCAGCAGCTAAAACTGACAGGTTGCAGCCTTTCCGCAATTTGTGGGTGAAATTAACCAGAATTTTTTAAATGTATTTCCGCAGCAGCCAAATACACTGCATTTCCACAACATGGGGCTTAGTCTTAAAGTCTTAAATTTTTCGGCCCCAAAAAGAATCAGGTCAACAGTATGTGATCTGTCCAGGTCTGACACAAAGACCCCACACAGATCATCTATCTGTTCTAGCATCGTCCAGGTTTTGGAAACTGTTAGTGGGCGGTGTCACGTGCAGCACCGCTCTTATTCAAGCAACAGTAGTGGCGCTGCAGCTCACTGGAACCACTGCTATGCAGTAGACAGGGCTGCTGTGCCAATCCTATTACTTGACTAAGAGCGGTGCTGCATGTGCCACCTGCCCATTAGGAGCTTCCGGCATCCAGAGGCCAGTTGAACAGATGATCTTTGCAGCTTCTGAGTGTTGGACCCCCACAGATCACATACTGATGACTTATCCTGTGGATAGGGCATCAGTATGAAAATTCAATTTGAAGATGAAAAAACCCTTTAGGCTAAGGCCCCACACAGGTGCAGCCAAAAAGCACTGCAGAAAAGACCTCAGCGGAAATGTTTTTTTTCTGCAGCACTTGTCCCAGAGAGATTTCCTCTGCTGACTTTTTGTCCCTATTATAAATATATGGAAAAAGCCAGCATTTCCGTAGATGTAATTGACATGCAGCGGTTTTTAAAATAGCAGAATTTCCGCTGCGGATGGGATTATCCAGAATCCCATTCACTTTGTAGGTACTATGAAACGCCGTGGTTTTTCCACCGCGTCCAAATTGCAGCGTTTTCGCAAAATATGGGACCCCAGCCTTAAGCACGTTACTGTGTCTTGTCATTCTGGAAAACAGTGGCATCCCAAACTCTATGAGGTCATATCTGTGTTGCCATGAAATTACAGACAGACCTTTTAGGTTTCACACTTTAGATACCAACAGCAACCCCGTATCCTACCCTGGGCAATGAAATTATACTGCCATGCCATCTAACCTGATTCTTGAGTAATTGTGAAACCTGTCACCATGAAAAGGCAGTCCTATCTGCAGGCAGCATGATTTAGAGCAGGAAGAATTGAGCAGACTGATATATAGTTTGGTGGGAAAAGAGTCAGCAGAACTTGTCATTTATTCATCTATATTTTTGCATAGAAGCAGTTATCTAGTCATGTGGGTGGTTCTATCACTGACTGACAACCTCTCCTCCATGACTGTGTCAGTTACTGATAGGACTGCCCCAGGACTAGATGACAATCTACTGATGATCACCTTATGCTAGGTTCACACCTGCCCTCAAGTTTCAGTTCTTGGGGTCTGTTGAAAAAAAGGAAATCCTATCTGCTTAAAAACTATAGACTATAATTTGGTCCGCCGAGTTTCTGCCTGAAAAACGCAGAGAGAAGAGTCCTGCAGACAGGACTTTTCTCTCCACATTTTCAAGTGGAATGGGGGACAGAATCCCCAGATGGACACAGAGTGCTGGTGTGAATCCAGCCTTACCTGGTGTGTGCATTACAGGCCTATGAGATTATTGGAGAATGCCGAGGAAGCTGACTACCTGGCCATCACAGCACATCCTCCAATAGGTCCTAATATAACTCCTGCTGTGTACAGGTCTAACTAGGAAGCGTCTCCCACCTGTCTCTCCTTCTTTTTACAGCATATCTCATCATTGGATGCGCCCATTCACAACAGAAAAACTGTTAGACAGGCTAGGGTCACCTTTAAAGGTACATTACCAACTTGACATTTATAAATATATCCATTGGATATGCCATAAATTGCTGATAAATACGGGTCCCAGAAATTGGAATGAAAGTGAACGAGAGAGGGCTATGCATGAGTGAGCCTCATTCACTTGTATGAAAGCTCCAAAAATAGCCAAGGCTACCTGCCAAGGGACGATCTATGGCCCTGTTTGGTTGCACAGTGGCATACATCAGAGGTGTACTTCTAGTGTAAGTGTTCAGATGTAATGTGAACAGACCCTTATGCTACAAACTAAATCATTTCATAAACATGACTGCCCAACCAGTAGACTTATGTCACATATGTAATACCATTACAATAGATTTACTGAATTTCGCATGATCATTGCAATAATCACTGTATGTATGTATATATATATATATATATATATATATATATATATATTTACACACACACAGGATCAGCATCAGTCAGCGTGTGACCATTACCCAGTAGTACTGCACTAATAACACATCTGTAATATTGCAGGAGGCTGCCAGCATTGCGACCAGCTTAGATGTGATGAAGGAGATCAGAGTATACACACGGATAGTGACTATTACAGCAAATATATGGACTCTGATCTACATTATATATACACATATATACGGCCCTGACGCACGGTGCACTACACAGCCCGCAGCTACAGCTCAACAGTAGTAAGGGTTAACACAGAAGTACCCGCTAGAGCCCCGATGCCTGTGCTGCTCACCCCGGCCGCCCGCACTCACCCTGCTGATCCCGCAGCCAGAAATCCAAAGAACAGTCTACACTCCTCAACGTCTGCTGCCACTGCCGGATCTTGTATTTCCGCCTTCTTGCGCAGGTGACATGGAGTCACGTGGACTGTCATGACGTGTCACTCTGCTAACTTGTTGGACCGGCCGCCCGCCATGTTTGAACCTGGCAAAAATAAAACTGTTTAGAAAGCTGGGTGAGATGAATGCTATATAGTGACGGAGATGTCAGGGAGTCAATGGGAAGTTGTCTCACTCCGGGGGCCTGGGTGTATGGGAAGCTGCCTCACTCCGGGGGCCTGGGTGTATGGGAAGCTGCCTCACTCCGGAGGCCTGGGTGTATGAGAAGCTGCCTCACTGCGGGAGCCCCATGTATGAACTCTAGGGCGGAAGACGTGGTAGAGTTATAGCAACCAATCAGAATACAGCGTTTCAATTCTAACATCGGCTGGAAAATGAAAGCAGTGACATGATTGGTTGCTATTTCTCCTATTCTCAGGACGCGTGTATAGCTGTTCTCTCGGTTGACAGCCAGCTCACCCGACTTCCCCAAGCAGACCCGAAAAACGGAAACCCAAGTGCAGGTGTAAACCTAGAGTGAGAATTATGTTATGGTGTTCAAAGATTTGTACGTATCCCCTATGCACAGGATAGGTGATAAGTGGGCCCCAATGCAAAATTTGTAAAGGGGCTCCTAACTACTAATATAGTAGTATATTTTATAGGACAGAGGGACTTTTAGGGCCCCTCAGGGTACAAGGCCCAGTAGTGACTACTACCTCTGCACCCCATATAGCTGCGCCCCTGAGTGGGACCACCACTGATCATGAGGAAGGGGGTTCTGTGTTTCCCCTGTATGAACGGAGCAGCTGTCAAGCAATTGTGCTGCTCCTCCATTTATGTTTATGGTACTGCTAACCAAATACAGCTCTCAACTATCTCCACTACTCCCATAGAGATAAATGGAGCAATGCTTGACTACCGCTCCATTCCATTCTTGTGACTGGTGGGGGATCCCAGCAGTAAGACCCCCACCAATCAGACACATCTTGTAGATAGGAGCCATATTTGCATCTTAGGACAACCCCTTTGAGGTGAAACATAGAAGGTTCCTTGTCTAGGTCCCCCTTCAAAACAACCAGAATAACTATAAAACAGACCCCATGAGGATTTTGTTGTCTTTCTTATTTGGTTGCTTTTACTTCAGGGGGTGGTAGCTACTGGCCAGGAATTAGGTAACAGCCCCTCTATAACAATACTTCAAAATGCTGTTTAATCAGTTGAGCCCAGGAAACTCTGTCCAAGTATCGGTTGGATTTACCAGCTGAACTGAACTCCGCATGTCAGCTCAGTTCAGCTAAGCCAGGTTCAGGCTGGCAAATCTGGTTGTTACACGGACTGAGTTTACCGCCTGAATTTGGCCCTTACCCATGAAGTGAATAACACTGATAATCCTGTTAAGACAAGTGCTACCTGCACTTTGACCTGGGGTGTCATTATCTGCAGCTAGGCTGAGGCCCCACGTTGCGGAAACGCAGTTTTTTGTTGTTGCAGATTTTGGTGTGGTCTTTTGAGCCAATTCCAGTAGTGGCTACAAAAGTTATTGGAAATATATAGGAAGCAGTGGCATAGGTAGCAGCCGTAGCTGCTGCCACAGGGCCTGGCATCTCGACGCTGGTCTGGTGCACATGACGTCTGGGACATTACCTAAGAGACCCGAAGACTGAAGGAAGTCACACCGGAGAGCAGGAGAGATGAGTAACACTGTTTTTTATGTTCCCTCACCTCCCCTGGGCCTCTGATCATTATACTCTGGAGTCTGAAAAGACCCAAGAGTATAATAATAGTTTGTGGGTGGTCCACTATAGGGCATAATACTGTGTGGAGGAGGCACTATGGGACATAATAGTGTATGCAGGGGCCACTGTGGGACATAATACTGTGTGGAGGGGCCGCTATGTGACATTATAGTGTGTGCAAATGGGGCATTTATACTGTGTGGGGGCCAGGAAAGGGGCGCTATGCCATGTTGGGGGGGGGGCTCAAGTCAAAAGTTTGCTGGGGGGCCCAGTCTTTGCTAGTTACGTCCCTGATAGGAAGTACTTATACTTCTGCCTTCTGCTCAATCCACTGCTGGCTTTGGCTTAACAAAAAACGCAACAAAAAAAAAAAAAAGCTGTGTTTCTGTAACGTGCGGCCTTAGCCTTAAAGAGGTTGTCCAGGATAAAAAAAAAATTTAGGCCGGGGAGGTGAAATATTTTTTAAAAAAAAACATACTCACCTGTCCCTAGTGCTCCGCTGCCTCCCAGCGTGGTCCAGTCCTGCTGCTCAGATGTTTCCTTCCGGCAGAAGTCCCCGCCGCATGTGACCACTGAGGCCAATCAGCGGCCTCAGCGAAGGTCACAAAACATCACTACTTGTGATGACCCTGGGTCCTTTTCTTACGATGCTGATTAGGGACCCGGGACATCACAGCTGGCGAGGACTTCCGCCACAAGAAGACATTGGAGCAGCAGGACTGGACCGCGCTGGGAGGCATCGGGCACAGGTGAGTGTGTTTTGTTTTTGTTTGTTTTTTTAACTTCCATTGGTCTAATTTAAAAAAAAAAATGTTATCCTGGATAACCTCTTTAAGGCTGGGTCTCCACATTCCAAATATGCAGTGTTTTGGCAAAAAAAACACCATGTATTACAGTACATGCAATTCTGGCTAATCCCATCCACACATTGCAGAAAAAAATCTGCAGTAGAAATGCTGTGATTTCAAAAACCATAGCATTTTTGTAAGTCGCAGCATGTCAATTATACCTACGGAAATATTGGCGGTTATTATTATTTATGCTTACTTTTATAGCGCCATCATATTCCACAGCGCTTTATAGACATTGACAGTCACTGTCCCATATAGGGCTCACAATCTACATTCCCTATCAGTATGTCTTTGGAGTGTGGGAGGAAACCAGAGTACGCAGAGGAAACCCACGCAAACACGGGGAGAACATACAAACTCCTTGCAGATGTTGTCCTTGTCAGGATTCGAACCCAGGATTCCAACGCTGCAGTGCTAACCACTGAGCCACCGTGTTGCCATGCCGTAAACTCTGCTGACTTTCTGTGAAATGTGTTGTGGAAAAAAACGCAATGCGTTTCCACCACTATCTTTTCCACAGCGGCTCTCTGCGTGGGACCTTAGCCTAGGGTAGTGAATGATGAATTGATTATAATCTGATACTGGCAGCTCGATAACCTGCAGAACAACCCACAGACTACAATCTGCCGTGGCATGTTTCTTTACCTTTACAATGTTAGCTGTCAAGGGTAGATGTTTTTGATACAATTTAAAACTGCATTGAAAAAAAAAACCAGCTGTAACGTCCTTGCCTGTCCGGGCTTTGGCGCCGTCCTCCGGGAGCACGCTGCGGCGCAGGAGGCGTGCCCGGTTGTGATTCTTTCCTTTGGGTTTTTCTTGTATTGTCTGAACACTGTCTTATTCCCTCACCTCCTTAATTGATTTTCCACCACGCCCTTCTCCTTCACCTTGCTCTCCCCCTGCTCCACTAAGAGTTAACTTTAGTCCTCCTTTGTGATTGACAGCCTATCCTCCTATCAAGTCTGGGGCGGGTTCTTTCTCCCTATTTATTGTTTGCTCACTTTCCCATTGGCGCCTGCTATTGCATTTCGCTTACTGGCTATACTCCTTGTTCCTTGTTACCTGCTCTTCTGATTTTCTGACCACTGGCTTACCTTTGACTATTCTCTTGGATCTCGATTCTTTACTGCATTGCTCGATTGTTACCGACCCCTTGGCTAGCTGACCTCCCTTTGTTGTTTGTGCGTCCTGTCTGCGTTCTGTGTTATCACTTATTCACTGAATTTCCCCATTGTGGGACTATTAAAGGACTATTACTGTTATAAGGAGGGACTGTCGACTGGTTGCTGGCTGTCACCTAGGACAGATCGGGCAAGTTAGCCAGGGACAGTGGGGGGATTCAGCTTAGGGTCCACTGTCTTGTTGTGCCCCTCCCCCCTAAGTTCTCCAGCAGCTACTGGGGAATCGCTCCTCTAGTGATTCCCTTACAACAGCATGTAGTTTTCCAGGTGTAGTATGATGTAATCAACGCATTGTCCCGGCGCCACCGCAAGAATACAGGGCCCGGTGAGACTTCAGCATCTCTGCCTGGCCCTGTCATTCTCCCAGCAGAAGCGCAAGGCGGCCAGTCGATATGAAGGGGAAGACGACTTTGGTGTCCCAGGCTGCTAATTTGCATAACAGGTTTTATAAAGTTTACTTTACAACAGGGGATTGAATATAGAAAAGGAAAACAACTTATATTCAGGTGATCATAAGGTATTTTGCTGTTTGTTAAATATATCCATTCCCATACCTCCCAATTGTCCCGGATTCCGGGTCCTGTCCTGCTGTCCCTTTCAGCAGGAGGTATGTCCCAGCTTCAACTCATCTGTGTCCGGAGAGTTGAATACAGTGTTTAAGTAGGAGCCGTCCGCTCCCTGCTTCACCAGTCTGCCCCTGTGTGCTCCGGCCTCAGGAGCTGTAGGCGCGATATTATGACGTCACGCACATTGCAGCTCCCTAAACACTCCAGGAGCGGAGACTGCTGACAGAGCAGCAGGGGGCCGTGGAGAGGTGAGTATATATATATTTTTTTTTGTTAAACTTTGGGGGCAGTCGGAGGGGGGACATTAAACCATGGGGGAAGTTGGTGGGGGACATTAATGTCTGCCTCTAGAGTTTGGTTTGGGGCTAATCAAAGCTTCTCTATTTCCATTCATTTAGAATATGCCTAAAGGGTAGACCACGCTGGAATTCTCTAAAGCTGAACAGCCCAGTAGTAGATGACCAAACTGAGAAGGCAAAGATTCCCTTATTCCTTGGTCATCAGAACCAGTTTAATAATCCTGGCCCAGACAATCTGCAATGACTGCAGATCCTTCATAGGAACCGGTATTGGGAAGGTCTTGAATAGATAGAGCAACTTAATCTGGTCAAAGAGAGACAGAGGAAGGACCTGCCATCTAGTGAGAAGTGGGCTTATTTGTCAGAAAAGTGGCAGGAACTTTGCTTGATAGTGCAAGAATAATTTAGTGAGGTGAATCCCTAAAATACTGTGACTCAACTATTAGGGTGTCTGCCTCCCATTCAGAAGGTTCTGGGATTAGTGAAAAAAAAAAATATTAAATTAAGCTTTAAATAGATGAGGGATCCCCCTGTAATGTTTTTCTACAGTAATGTTTTAGTAATGTCAAATATATATATACACACATATACACTACATATAATAGAAATGAAAAACTTTAATGTTGGAATATAGTAATACACTTTATTAAATGACCGTACATAACATAGATGTATTTGGTATCGCCGTAACTGTTACAACCCAGGCAATAAAATTCATCCAATATTTATATTGATCGCTAAATGATGTGAATAAAAATGGCGTAAACTTTTTTTTTTTTATTTTTATTTAATCAATAAACCTCTGAAGACTAAATGCCATTAGCTGTACCCATGTATAAAGATCACGCCACTTGCAATGACCACTCCCACTTTGTCACGATCCATCATGCTAAATCACCATGTGAAGTGCTTTCCTGGGTTGCCATCTTTGCTGCCTGTGTTAGGGAAGGGGCACACAAAATGTGCCTGTATGGGGCCTGAAATTCCTAATGGCAGCTCTGCAGAGGGGTAGTCCCATCTCGCACATTGATGGCATATTCCCAGGATATGACATCAATGTGCTATTTTTGCAACTCACATAGAATTGCAGGGAACATGGGGCACGCTTAAGTGGTGGAGAGGGCCTCCCTAACTGTAATCCTCACTCTCTGCCATGAACACCCTCACATGAGATCACACCCAAGCAAACCTCTGCCCACCACACCAGCCTAATACCACTTCTACAAACACCCTACATTGGCCATAATTCCTCGCTAAGTTTACGAGCACCTTTACTTACTGCTGACTGGCGCTATTCACTTTTCTTACAGAATTGGTGGTTAGAAATTTATTCAATCATTATCTTCATTTTTAACCCTGCTGTTCTGTTCGGTTCTACTATACACATATAATGTTCCGGTCATTTTTGACTGGGCCTATTAAAGTCTGGATTTTTAACTAATTTAAGTGTTTTATTTGAATTTTTTGCATTATTATACTGTATGTGAACATGGTTGTTCATAAACAAATGAAATCAAAAACTTAATTTTTATTTTTTTTGTGTCAAAAAATGTTACATGGCCTTATTGCATTATTCATATATATTTTACATTTGCACAAAAAAAAAAAATCTTTATAAAACTGTAAACTATAACTAAACTGTATGTAAATATATTAAAAAAAAAAACAAACTAGTTTTTTTCTATATAAAATGTGAAATAAGGTTCAAGGTGCTAAATTTACTGTTTGCATTTGTCACAAGTATAATTTACATGTCTTTTGCATAAGTACTTTGCACATTTGCAACATATCACATTTGATTTGTGATTACTTGATGTTGGACAGAAGGCGCATCGTTTCCGTTTTAGGCTGGTTGCACTGCTGGTGGAGGCCGTGGGTATCGTCGCAGTGCTAGCGAAAGCCCTTGGTTCACTTTCTTCAGCATGCTGTTGGATCCTGTGGACAATGGCTGCAGCTCCATCATCTCTGGGTGTTACTTTTCTTTGTTCAATATATGGGCTAACCAGTGATTTTCCCAACTCCTCTAAAAAAAATTCTTCTTTTATATAGTTTATTTTTGTTCCAATTTGGGTCTATTTCACGCCATAACACAAATGCATTGTACGCCGACACATCAAGAATGTTGTAAAAAACAACCATTGGCCACCGATTAGTTTTGCGTTTACAGGTGTCCATCTACAGTATCATAATTTGAAAATGTATGTATGTGTAACTCTGCATGGACCAAAAGGACCTAGATAAATTGATAACTAGTAGTAGATGAACTATATAGACCAAAATGAGATTATAACTCCTTTATTTAAAAAAAAAAAATGGCTGGAGATTAGTATAAAAGGCTATCTGTCATTTTTGACCGAACAGTACAAGTATAAAAAAAGACGTGGAGCAAAAAGTAAACAAAAAATAAATAAATAAAAACTGCTATTAGTAAGAACCCCTCAAATGAGGAAAAGTCAATGATCCACAAGTTTCAGAACCGCATAATGAATATTTTAAAAAATATCAAATTTCAAATTCGGTCATTTTTGACCGAACAGAACAGCAGGGTTAAAAACCCAATACTTGTTTCCCCCTCATTTCTGAACTTCCTACATTTTAAAGCCAATATCACCACCTAGTGGCTGTGGGTTTAATTGCACCCAGCTTTGATTCAAGCTATACAGTAGATATTAGTAGCACAAAATGTCTACATTCAGGTTGGCTGCACTTCAGTGTGGAGTGGGAGAAACAAGAGAAGGGAGCCAGGCAGAAGAGGTGAGCCTCTTCAACTTAGCACTCAACCCCTGTTATGGCACATAAACAATCATGATAGGCACAGAGGAACTTAAGCTCACTGCCTTCACAGATAATTTGCTCCTCTTTATATCTCAACCCCAGGATTTTTTAGGCTGACATTTATGTAAAATAGAGTTGAAAGTAACTTATGGGCTTTACTTTCAATGTCAATAACTCTTAGGCCCTACTTCTAAATGGTCCCCCTGTCGCACAGAAAGGGTTAATAAAAGTTATTCCATAAGTTTTATACACCTTAAAATGGTGAGCAGACTCCCTTGGTGTCTAAAAAGTAAAAGAAAAAAAAAAAAAAAAAACACAAAAAAAAAGTTAATAAAATTTCAAATTAGTTAGAAATATCTAATTTCAGATTAGATAAAAACATAACTATTTATACCATAAAGTGAATGCAGGGAAAAATCAAAATGGCTGACCCACCATATTTTTGCCATTTTGCCTCCCAATAAAAAAAATAGAATAAAAATAATCAAAATGTCAGATAATCCCCAAAATGTTGTAAATAAAAAGTAGAACTTGCCCTGCAAAAAAAAAAAAGTGTCAGAATATAGCAATGCAAAGAACTTTTAAAAAAAAAAAATTCTGGATTTTTATTAGTGTGTTAAAATATAAATTTTGTGTATATATTAGTACAAATTGGTACAGCTACAGTGGGGAAAAAAGTATTTAGTCAGCCACCAATAGTGCAAGTTCTCCCACTTAAAAAGATGAGGCCAGCCTGTAATTGTCATCATAGGTAGACCTCAACTATGAGAGACAAAATGAAAAAACAAATCCAGAAAATCACATTGTTGTGGAAAAGTAGTATTTGGTCACCTACAAACAAGCAAGATTTCTGGCTCTCACAGACCTGTAACTTCTTCTTTAAGAGGCTCCTCTGTCCTCCACTCATTACCTGTAGTAATGGCTCCTGTTTGACATTATCAGTATAAAAGACACCTGTCCACAGCCTCAAACAGTCACACTCCAAACTCCACTATGGTGAAGACCAAAGAGCTGTGGAAGGACACCAGAAACAAAATTGTAGACCTGCACCAGGCTGGGAAGACTGAATCTGCAATAGGCAAGCAGCTTGGTGTGAAGAAATCAACTGTGGGAGCAATAATTAGAAAATGGAAGACATACAAGACCACTGATAATCTCCCTCCATCAGGGGCTCCATGCAAGATCTCACCCCGTGGGGTCAAAATGATCACAAGAACGGTGAGCAAAAATCCCAGAACCACACGGGGGACCTAGTGAATGACTTGCAGAAAGCTGGGACTAACGTAACAAAGGCTACCGTCAGTAACACACTACACAGCCAGGGACTCAGATCCTGCAGTGCCAGACGTGTCCCCCTGCTTAAGCCAGTACATATCCGGGCCCGTCTGAAGTTTGCTAGAGAGCATTTGGATGTTCCAGAAGAGTATTGGGAGAATGTCATATGGTCAGATGAAACCAAAGTAGAACTGTTTGGCAGAAACACAACTCGTCGTGTTTGGAGGAGAGTGAATGCTGAGTTGCATCCAAAGAACACCATACCTACTGTGAAGCATGGGGGTGGCAACATCATGCTTTGGGGCTGTTTCTCTGCAAAGGGACCAGGATGACTGATTCGTGTACATGAAAGAATGAATGGGGCCATGTATCGTGAGATTTTGAGTGCAAACCTCTTTCCATCAGCAAAGGCATTGAAGATGAAACGTGGCTGGGTCTTTCAGCATGACAATGATCCCAAGCACACCGCCAGGGCAACGAAGGAGTGGCTTTATAAGAAGCATTTCAAGGTCCTGGAGTGGCCTAGCCAGTCTCCAGATCTCAACCCCATAGAAAACCTTTGGAGGGAGTTGAAAGTCCGTGTTGCCCAGCGACAGCCCCAAAACATCACTGCTGTAGAGGAGATCTGCATGGAGGAATGGGCCAACATACCAGCAACAGTGTGTGCCAACCTTGTGAAGACTTACAGAAAACGTTTGACCTCTGTCATTGCCAACAAAGGATATATAACAAAGTATTGAGATGAACTTTTGTTATTGACCAACTACTTATTTTCCACCATTATTTGCAAATAAATTCTTTAACCCCTTAACGACCTTGGACGTACTATTACGTCCTGCGCGCTTGGTACTTCGAGCAACAGAGCGTAATACTACGCCCTAGGGCGGCCGCCCGCTCAGATAGCGAGTGGGCGGCATCGGAACCGGGTGTTAGCTGAAACTGACAGCTAACACTCTACTCCATAAATCCCGGTCGAAACTGAGTTCCGATTGGAGGTTTTAACCCCTTGGATGCCGCGGTCAAATATGACCGCAGCATCCAAGGGGTTCCGCCATGTTGCCGCTCCCCCTCGGCACCCCCCGCAACTAGATCGGGGGGGTGCCGATATCTATAATCTGCAGCCCAGGGTCTGCCCAGTGACCCCAGGCTGCTGGCTCAGATGTCCTAATGAGACACACGAAAAAATAAAAAAAAGTGAAAAAAATAAAATAAAGTGTTTGAAAATTTTTTATAAAAGAATAAAGCCCCAAAAATTCCCTTTTCCTATATAAAATTATATAAAAAAAACCCATAAAAATTAATAAAAAAAAATGCATATTTGGTATCACCACATCCGTAACAACAAAACTGAAACAATATTTAACGTACACGGTGAACGTCGGGGAAAAAAAAACAAAAAAACGGAAAAAACCTGCCAAAAGTAATGATTTTTCGCCATCTCACCTTACAAAATATGCCACAAAAAGTCATATGTACCCCAAAACAGTACCAATAAAAAGCACAGGTTGTTCCGCAAAAAATAAGCCCTCAACCAGCTCTGTAAACCACAAAATAAAAATGTTAGGCATCTCAGAAAATGACAATGCAAAAACAATTAATTTATGTATCCAAATGGGTTTTTGTTCTGCAAAATTAGCATCACATAAAAAAACAATATAAATGAGGTATCGCCGTAATCGTACCGACCCTAGAATAAAGGTAACATGTTACTTATGCTTTATGCTGCATGGTGAAAAATTTAAAAGGTAAAACACAGTGCCAGAATTGATGGGATTTTTTTTTAATCCACCAAGAAAGAGTTAATAAAATTTATTCAATAAGTTATAGGCGCCCAAAGATAATGTAATTACAAAATACATCTCACCATGCAAACAACAAGCCCTCATATGGCTACATCACCAGAGAAATAAAGAAAATATAGCTTGCACAATGTGAAGACAAAAAACCGCCAAATCATTAGAACATAACTGGCTGCGGCAGGAAGGGAATGTATAAGCTGTGGGAGTGTATATCAGGGTACAAACCAGATTTAGAGCTTATGAGGGAAAATAAACCAGAAGTGACCCCCAGAGTGACCTCCCCAATCATAGGAGCCACTGGAGAAATAGTAGGGAATTTAGTGTACCCAATGTACTACGCACAGCTTACCTATTCACTTTTCCCTATCCGCTGTGCAGTCACGTCTGGGATACTAATGCTCACTACACCCCTTGATAAATTCTTTGAGGGGTGAGTTTTCAAAATGGGGTCACTCCTTTGGGGAATCCACTGTTATGGTACCTTACAGGCTCTGCAAACATAACATGGCACCCAGATCCCAAACATCTGAATCTGCGCTCCAAAAGCCACATAGCGCTCCTTCCCTTCTGTGCCCTACTGTGTGCCCAAACTGCAGTTTATGCCCACATGTATGACACTGGTGTACCCAGGGTAACGTATTTAATGGCACATGTGGGTATAAACTGCTGTTTGGGCACAGAATGGAAGGAGCGCTATTTGGTTTTTGGAGCACAGGTTTGGACGGTTTGGTTTTTGGACACCATTACACTTTTGCAGAGCTGAAACGCCAGTAAAGTGGAATCCCCTGACATGTGACCCCATTTTGGAAACTACACTGAATTTATCCAGGGGTACAGTGAGCATTTTTAACCCCCAAGTGTTGCTATAATTTATTATCCATAAATGAATTACACAGTTGATTGTGAAAGGTGAAAATGACAATTTTTCCAGGAATACGTCATTTCAGTGTGTAATATGTTGTGCCCGGCTTGTATCAGAGATGAACGCTCCAAAAGCTGTTGTGCCCGGGATAACATAAGCTGTGCACAACATATCGGGCACTGAAATGGCGAATCTCTGGAAAAATGTTATTTTTAACTTTTCATTATCAGCTGCGCATTCTTTTCTGGAAATTAAAAGAATGCAACACTTAAGGGTTAATAATGCTCGCTACCCCACTTGATAAATCCCTTGAAGGGTGTAGTTTCCAAAATGGGGTCACATGTCTGCGAATTCCACTTTACTGGCAATTCTTGGGCTCTGCAAAAGTGGCATGGTGTCCAAAAACCAAAGTGTGCTCTAAAAACCAAAATAGCGCTCCTTCCCTTCTGTGCCCGACTGTTCCCAAACAGCAGTTTATACCCACATATGGTGTTGCTTAGTACATTATCCTGGGTACACCAGTGTCATACATGTGGGCATAAACTGTCATTTGGGCACACAGCAGGGTGCAGATGTGAAGGAGCACTATGTATTTTTGGAGTGCATGTCGCAACGTATTCTGAAATTGGATATTTCTTCAAAAACTTAAATGATCACTTTGTACATTAATTTTTGGGAAGCGTTTTTTGGCTCAAAATGATAATACCCCTTGATACATTCCTTGAGGGGTGTAGTTTCTAAAATGTGGTCACTTTTGAGGGGTTTTCATTGTATTAGTACTTTAGAGGCTCTGCAAATGCGACATGGCACCTGAAAACTATTCCAGCCACATCTGCCCTCCTTAAGCCAAATAGCGCTCTTTCCATTCTGAGCCCCACTATGTACCCATACAGCAGATTACAACCACATATGGGGCATTTCTGTGTTCAGAAGAAATTGTATAACAAACTGTGGAGTGTTTTTTCTTCTTTAACCACTTGCAAAATTAAAAATATGTCGCTAAATGGACGGTTTATTGGAAAAAAAAAAAGTAATTTTTCATTTTTACGTCCCAATGTTAATAAAATCTGTGAAACAGCTGCGAGGTCAAAATGCTCACCATACCCCTAGATAAATTCTATGAGGGGTATAGTTTCCCAAATGGGGTCACATTTGGGAGTTTCCATTGTATTGGTACTTTAGGCAGTGTCGGACTGGGATGTCTAGGGCCCACCAGTGGAATTGTTTCTAGGGGCCCATCATCAGGACCCCTGCATATCAGCGGTACCAAGACAGGGCGGCTAAAGGTAATAACATGCCTGGAGCCATGCTGCTCACCCACTATACCATTGTACCATTATAGCATCACTGCACTACCTAAACCTACTGCTACACCTTGTATGGCAAGTGAACAGCGTGGCTCCAAGAATTGTTACCTTTACCTGTAGCCGCACTGTCCTGGAAGAGCTGATCTGCAGAGGTCCTGGCTGTTGTATCATCGCAGATGTAATATTGCTGGCCTATCCTAAGGACAGGCCATCAATATTAGAAAGATGGATATATCCTTTGAAGAGGTTGTCCAGGAATTGGAGCAACCCAGGTAGCTGGCGGGAGGTGTAAAGTAAAAAATAAGTAAATTAAAAAGTATACTTATCTGTCCCCGGCGCTCCATTGTCCGCTGCCAGTGTCCATTCAGTCTTATGCCGGCGACTCCTTGCTCGGAGTCCTGCACCTCATGTGATCGCTAAGACCAGTTAGGTACAGGATTTCCAGAAATCAGGCGCCGCCATGAGACCGAACAGACACAGGCAGGGGACAACGAGGTGCTGGGGACAGGTGAGTAAGTTTTTTTTGTTTTTTTTAAATTTTCTTATTTTTACACCTCCCTGGCGGCCGACACAGTGGTCTCTCCAATTTATGGACAACCTCTTTTAAGGGGTTGTCTGGGCCAAATTTTTCTATGGTCACTTCACTGGTCCCCCCACATAGTGGCCTCTTCACTGGTCCCCCATACTGTATGGGGAACAGTGATGAAGCCATTATATTGTGTGGGAGCAGTGATGGGGGCTAACATCCTGTGGGGGGGACATTAAACTGTGTGGAGCATATTAAAGGGGTTGTCCAGGGTTAATCTTTTTTATGGCCTATGCTCAGGATAGGCCATAAATACCTGATCGGTAGGGGGCTGACACAGCCCCATCAGCTGTTCGGAGCCACTTCCGGAGCCCGTTCTGTACACAACACAGGGCCGGAAGCAGAAAGCTCCATCCGCTGTATAGCAGCCCGGCGCCTGCACTGCAGCTCAGCTCCTACTGACTTCAATAAGTGCTGAGATACAGTGAAGGTACCCAGCCCCTATACAGTGGACAGAGCTTTCTGCTTCTGGCCCTGTATTGTGTACAGTACGGGCATCAGAAGTGGCTCCATACAGCTGATCGGTCCGGGATCAGGTATCTATGGCCTATCCTGAGGATAAACCATAACAAATTATGCTTGGACAACCCCTTTAATATACCCCCCAGGGCCCACCTAATGCGCCACACTTTAAAGAGGTTGTCCAGTATAATTTTTTTTCTTTTTTATATTTAGTCCGGGGGGAGGTGAATCACCCCTCCCCCCCCCCCCCCAAAAAAAAAAAAAAACACTCACCTGTACCCAGTGTCCTCCCAGCACGGTCCGGTCATGCAGCTCCGCTGTCTTCTTTTTGCCGGAAGTCCTCACTGGCTGTGATGTTCCAGGTCCCTTCCCTTAGGTCGGTGATTGGCCTCAGGGGTCACGTGACGTCACAGGTAGTCATGTGCAGGGGAAACTTCAGCTGGAAGAAAACAACAGAACTGCAGGACCGAACCGCGCTGGGAGACACTGGGGACAGGAGAGAAAGTTTGGGGTTTTTTTTGTTTTTTTTCACCTGCCCCGGCGTAATTAAAAAAAAATAAAATGGAGGAGCCACTGTATGGAGTATAAGCTCCACAGTGGCCCCTACCCAGTATTATAAGCTCCACAGTGGCCCCCACCCAGTATTATAAGCTCCACAGTGGCCCCCACACAGTATTATAAGCTCCACAGTGGCCCCCACACAGTATTATATGCGCCCAATAGCCCCCCCTCCGCTTCAGTGCTATTACTATACTCTGGGGTCTCCTCAGACCCCAGAGTATAATAATCGGAGGCCAAGGGGAAGTGATTAAAAATAACAAACATTCATACTCACCTTGCCTTACCTTTCCTTGGCATCCTCGCTCCATCCTGTCGTCTTCAGGCCCTTTTCTGACGTCGCTGCTGAGGCCTGTGACTGGGCCTCAGCGGTCACGTGGGGGCGCGCTGATATCATTACGCGGCCGCGCCCCATGTGACCACTGGGGCCTAATTACAGGCCTCAGTGACATGACGGAGGAGCGCCGGAGAGGATGCTGTGCCCAGGAGAGGTGAGAATATGTATTTATTGTTTTCAGTCACCTCCCCTGCCCTGCCATCTATTGGAGAGGGGCCTGCAATATGCCAGGGCCCCTTTCCAATAACAGTATGTATAGCGGTCAGGGAACCAGGCTTTCCCGACCACTATCATAGTGGTCCGGGGCCCTGGCCATCTCCAGCTGGCCACGGGCACCATACCCCGCCAACCCCGGTCGCACCCCCTGCGACCGCGATCGTTACGCCTCTGGTCAGGGGCCCGATCGGGATGGTCAGGATCCCAATCGGGCCCCCATGACATGAGGACTAATAGTCGGGGCTCGGGGCCCACCGTTGGATTCACCGGTTCCCCGGTGGGCCAGTCCGACCCTGACTTTAGGGGCTCTGCGAATGCGACATGGCACCCGAAAACTATTCCAGCAAAATCTGCCCTCCAAAAGCTAAATAGCACTCTTTCCATTCTGAGCTCCACCATGTACCCAAACAGCAGATTACAACCACATATGGGGCATTTCTGTGTTCAGGAGAAATTGTGTAACGAACTTTGGGGTGCTTTTTCTCCTTTGTCCTCTTGTGAAAATGAAAAATTTGGAGCTAAATTGACGGTTTATTGGAAAAAAAGTAATTTTTCATTTTCATGTCCCAATGTTAATAAAATCTGTGAAACAGCTGTGAGGTCAAAATGCTCACTATAACTCTTGACATGTTCTGTGAGGGGTGTGGTTTCCAAAATGGGGTCACTTTTATTGGGTTTCCACTGTATTGGTACTTTGGGGGCTCTGCAAATGCAACATGGCACCTGAAAACTATTCCAGCAAAATCTGCCCTACAAAAGCAAAATAGCGCTCTTTCCATTCCGAGCCCCACCATGTACCCATTCAGCAGTTTACGACCACATATGGGTATTGCTGTGTTCAGGAGAAATTGTTTAACAAACTATGGGATCCTTGCTTTCCTTTAAACCCTTGTGAAAATGAAAACTTTGGGGATAAAGTGGCGTTTTAGTAATTTTTCATTTATATATCCCAATGTTAGTAAAATCTGTAAAACAGCTGTGGGGTCAAAATGCTCACTATACCCCTTGATGAATTCTGTGAGGGGTGTAGTTTCCAAAATGGGGTCACTTTTAGGGGGTTTCCATTGTTTTGGTACTCTAGGGGCTTTGTAAATGAGACATGGCACATGAAAACTATTCCAGCAAAATCTGCTTTTCAAACATCCAGTGTCGCTCCTTCCCTTCTGTTTACTGCCGAATGCCCAAACATCATTTTACAACCACATGTGGGGTATTTCTGTGATCTGGAGAAATTGTATAATAAACTGTGAGATGTATTTTCTCCTTTAACCCTTTGTGAATGTGTTAAATTTAGGGCTAAATGAAGGGATTAGTGGAAAAAAAATGAAATGTCTAAATTTCACCTCGATATCGTTTTAATTCTTGTGAAATGCTTAAAGGGTTAACAAACTTCCCAAATGCTGTTTTGAATTATTTCAGGGGTGCAGTTTTGAAAATGGGGTGATTTATAAGGGGTTTCTAATATATAGGCCTTTATAATCCCCTTCAGAACTGAAGTGGTCCCTAAAAAATTAGTTTGGGAAATTTTCTTGTAAATCTGGAAAATCGCTGTTACACTTGTAAGCCTTCTAACATCCAAAATAAATTAAAGGACGATTAAAAGATTATGCCAATATAAAGCAGAGATATGGTAGATAATATTTATTAATGTATTTGGGTGGTATGACTATCTGTCTGAAAAGCAGAGAATTTCACATTTTGAAAATTGCGATTTTTTTTTTTTTTTTTTTTTTTTCAAAATTTCCATCAAATATCCTATTTTTTTTATAAATGAATACAAAAATATTGATTAGTGTTTACCACTAATATGTAGTACAGTGTGTCATGAGAAAAAAAAAAAAATCTCAAAATCACTTGTGTAAGTTAAAGTGTCTCAAAGTTCTTGCCACATAAAGTGACACATATCAGTTTTGAAAAACAAGGCCTGGTCCTTAACGCACTTTTGGGCGGTGTCCTTAAGGGGTTAAAAATCAGACAATGTGATTTTCTAGATATGTTTTCTCATTTTGTCTCTCATAGTTGAGGTCTACCTATGATGACAATTACAGGCCTCTCTCATCTTTTTAAGTGGGAGAACTTGCACAATTGGTGGCTGACTAAATACTTTTTTTTCCCCACTGTATAAGAGCTTCCTATATATTTCTCATTCATTTTGTTGCCACAGCAAAATCTGTAACAAAAAAAAAGCTGGTTTCCGCAACGTGGGGCCTCAGCCTTAGTGAGGTATTATAGTTGTGCAAATCTAGCCTTAAGTTAAGGCCCCGCATAGTGGGCCACAGCAAAAAAGCACTGTGGGAAAAACTGTGGCAGGAAAGCATTGTGTTTTTTCTCGCAGTGCTTTTCACAGACAGTCTGCAAATTTTCCTCTTTGCGGGGACTGTAAAATGCTGTGTTTAGTTTCTGCAGTGTTTACACCATGTGGGACCCCAGCTATAAAGGGGTATGCCCAACTCAAGCATCATATTCAGACATTGCTTTATCAATCTTGTTTCCTTTGCTAGATACAACAATTTCTCTCCTTAGTGTAAAGATAGATTAGATGAGGACTCATGCCTCCAGAATTTTTCTAAAGAAGTGAATTTATTCTTCTGGTGTGGCACTTCAAATCATAAATTCTTTGCTACACTTTCAGGTATCACTGACTACAAGGATAAATGTGAGGTTCTTAGCACACAATTCGATAAATTGTGCAAGCCCATCTGCCACGTCAAGGCGACCTCATTCAGATGGGTCCCTACACTAAGACTTTACTTGTATAAGAAATGCTGTACTCCCCCTTTAGACAAGACCCCAGAGATTAAGTTATTAGTGACTGAACATATAAGAAGGTAATCTCCTGTCCTATATATAAAGTCTTAGTGTAGGGACCCATCGTAATAAGGCTACTAAGTGGTCGATGGGATCAAAATTGTTATGCAAAATTGGTGATATAACATTACTATGGCTAAACATCACTGAGACCTAGTTTATACATAGGATTGATGAGAGCAGCAACACAAGCTTTCATAGACAGCCTAGATGTGTTAAGAAGTATGTACCTCGTGTTCAATTGGTGCAGCTTACTGGAATGGCCTTAGTATGACATTCCCCACTCTATTTTATATTAAAAGGTTGCAATGTAAGGGTTAAATTATTATTATTACCACTACTATATATAGATTAAATCGGTAAATTATTATCTACTTTTTACTAATGTAAAATACATTTGCATACTACAGCAAGTAATAGTATATTGCTGAGAGCCATTGCCCCTGTGACTTTTTCTCACACCCTCTCAGCTCCCAACATAACAGTTATCAACTGCAACACAGCCCATTCAAGTGAACAAAGAAGAAGGTGCAGGACCTACGTAGTTCCAGGTCAGGAGTGGTGAGGTGCAAGAAGAAAATCTAAAGCTGTGCTTCACTAGTCCTGCTGCAAATTCATTATAGTGATAAGTGGGGGCACCACATATATACCATAATATACATGCACACACAGACACCGGAGGCGTTCGCCCTGTGCTCCGAGCACCCTCCGCGTCATAACTCTCCACTGCCTCTTAGCTTCTTATTTTCACTCCCCTCCTCCTCTTCGCCGGAACTTCTGCCTTTCGCAGGCATCGGACTGCGCATGTCGATGTCCGGACGGCCGGAGGGGGAGTGAACATTAGTTAAAAATGTTTTTTTCTAATGATAGACTCCCTTTAAAAAAAAAAAAAAAAATGTGAAAAACAGACACATTTTCCCCTCCTCTTTTGTTTATATTTTCTCGGATATAAAATAAAAAAATAAAAAACATGCAAAAATAGAACATAACATAAAAATAAAGCCCTATGTATCACCGAAAAAAAGATGTAAAAATTAGTTGAATAATCCAAATGATAAAAATGTTATAGCCTTCAAAACTGAATATGAAAAACCCAAAAATGTGTCTGGTCCTGAACCAGAGAAATTGGCCTGGTACTGAAGTGGTTAAAGACAAGTCTAAACACACACACATACATTATATATAAATATATATATATATATATATATATATATATATATTTATTTATGTATAGTATACACCTACACACCATTTACATACACTGCATACATCCTGGTCCTGCTCACCACTTTAGAGAATAGTGGGTGGAGCTGGGATTTCTCTGGCCGACAAAATATATATAAGGGCTTATACACATGACAGTGAATAATGGCTGTTTTTTGAATTTCTGTCACACAGCCTTTTTAGAACTTATGAATGTCTATGTGTCTATTCACAGGTCTGTATTTTTTTTATGGACCGTTTTACATGGCCATCAAAAAAACAAACATGCTCTATCTTTGTCCTTTTTGATGGATGTAAAAATAGACCCTTAGGCTACTTTCACACTACCGCACTATTATTATTATTGTCCTATGTCATCCGTCATAGGACACTAGGTACATGACAGGTACTAGGACATGTCTATAGACATATATCCTTATAGTACACAAACCTTAGGGTAAGTTGACATATGCGTAGTTTATACAATGACGGATAACAGTGGATCCAGAGGGACTCCATTGACTATATCTGTGTCTGTCGGGTATCCATTACTTTCTCACTGACATCGCCAGACGAAAAAGTCAGGCTTGCAGGATTTTTCATCCACAATTTCAGACAAAATGTGGATGATTCCGACACAGATATGAACATATCCTTATGCCTATTGGGGGAATTTATCAAAATTATATACATACTGTATATATGCATATGGTATATATGCATGTACAACTCCTTAAAGGAGTTGTCCAGGAAAAAAGTTTTTTTCTGGAGGCCGGGAAGGTGAAAAAAAACAAAAAAAAAAACAAACAACATACCTGTCTCCAGTGCTTTGGTGTCTCAGGCCGCTGTCCGGTCGTATGGTGCCCCGAGGCTTGTTCCAGCAGAAGTCCCTGCTGCACGTGACCGCTGAGGCCAGTCAGCGGCCCCAGTGGCCTAAGGAATGGACCTGGGACTGTTTTTCCTGGACAACCCCTTTAAGGCTAAGTTCACATCTGCGTCAGAGTCACTGTTTCTTCCACCGATTTCAGCATATAAAAAACAAATACTCGACAGACCCCATTATAGTCAATGGGGTGTATTGTGCTCCGTATGTATCCGTTATTGTAGTGTTCGCCTGTCCATTGTTCTGGTCCTCCGATGGACGAGAACAACCGACAACCTGGCACAGATGTGAATTTAGCCTCAACATACTTTATATAGATATACTTATTACATGAATTCCACTTCTTACTGACATGTCTATGTGTATATATATATATTTTATACACACATAGATATATGTATGTGTACAGCACATACAACTTACAGATTATATATACAGCATATGAAAAAGTTTGGGCACCCCTATTAATCTTAATCATTTTTAGTTCTAAATATTTGGGTGTTTGCAACAGCCATTTCAATTTGATATATCTAATAACTGATGGACACAGTAATATTTCAGGATTGAAATGAGGTTTATTGTACTAACAGAAAATGTGCAATATGCATTAAACCAAAATTTGACCGGTGCAAAAGTATGGGCACCTCAACAGAAAAGTGACATTAATATTTAGTAGATCCTCCTTTGCAAAAATAACAGCCTCTAGTCGCTTCCTGTAGCTTTTAATCAGTTCCTGGATCCTGGATGAAGGTATTTTTGACCATTCCTCTTTACAAAACAATTCCAGTTCAGTTAAGTATGATGGTCGCCGAGCATGGACAGCCCGCTTCAAATTATCCCACAGATGTTCAATGATATTCAGGTCTGGGGACTGGGATGGCCATTCCAGAACATTGTAATTGTTCCTCTGCATGAATGCCTGAGTAGATTTGGAGCTGAGTTTTGGATCATTGTCTTGCTGAAATATCCATCCCCGGCGTAACTCAAATTCGTCACTGATTCTTGTACATTATTCTCAAGAATCTGCTGATACTGAGTTGAATCCATGCGACCCTCAACTTTAACAAGATTCCCGGTGCCGGCATTGGCCACACAGCCCCAAAGCATGATGGAACCTCCAACAAATTACAGTGGGTAGCAAGTGTTTTTCTTGGAATGCTGTGTTTTTTGACGCCATGCATAACGCCTTTGTATGACCAAACAACTCAATCTTTGTTCATCAGTCCACAGGACCTTCTTCCAAAATGAAGCTGGCTTGTCCAAATGTGCTTTGCAACCTCAGGCGACCTGTTTGTGGCGTGCTTTCAGAAAGGGCCCGCATCACTCTCCCAACAGCTTCTCCTTGTGCAAAGTGTGCTGTATTGTTGACCGATGCACAGTGACACCATCTGCAGCAAGATGATGCTGCAGCTCTTTGGAGGTGGTCTGTGGATTGTCCTGACTGTCTCACCATTCTTCTCTCTGCCTTTCTGATATTTTCTTGGCCTGCCACTTCTGGGCTTAACAAGAACTGTCCCTGTGGTCTTCCATTCCTTACTATGTCCCACAGTGGAAACTGACAGGTTAAATCTCTGAGACAACTTTGTATCCTTCCCCTGAACAACTATGTTGAACAATCTTGTTTTCAGATCATTTGAGAGTTGTTTTGAGGAGCCCATGATGCCACTCTTCAGAGGAGATTCAAATAGGAGAACAACGCAATGTCCACCTTAAATACCTTTCTCATGATTGGATACACCTGGCTATGAAGTTCAAAGCTCAGTGAGGTTACAAAACCAATTTTGTGCTTCAGTAAGTCAGTAAAAGTAGTTAGGAGTATTCAAATCAATAAAATGATAAGGGTACCCAAATTTGCACCAGTCAAATTTTGGTTTAATGCATATGCACATTATCTGTTAGTACAATAAACCCATTCAACCTGAAATATTACTGTGTCCATCAGTTATTAGATATATCAAATTGAAATGGCTGTTGCAAACACCCAAATATTTAGAACTAAAAATGATTAAGATTAATAGGGGTGCCCAAACTTTTTCATATGACTGTATATATGTCTAATGCACCCAGATATATGTCTTATGCATCCAGATAGGAATGTCGATTTTTCGCAAAACTCTGCATGGAGTTATGTCTCAGGCAGATATGTAAATGATAACATGTGTGGTCTGATTAGACACTGGGTCTTACCACAAGAGGGCGTAAAAGTGCTTATCCCACTGCCCTATAGAAAGGCTCTTTAAGGCCACTTACGGTTAGTTTACTTCTTGGTGAAAGATCATTGACTGCTAGACATTCCTTTACAAGTCATTCAAAGACATTTTTCCAGTTAACAGACTTTTGAGAAGTGGTGCACCATTGGACTGAGAGAAGCAGGATGGTCATTTTGATGAAGTGCCTGATATTTAGGCCATTCTGACCTAGCTGTTAGGAGGTTTTGGTTTCAGAGCAGGAGTGTAACTAGCAAAGACTGGGTCCCATAGCAAACGTTTCACATGCACACACACACACACCACCCCCACATAGCATAGCGCCCCCTTATTGGCCCTCATGTGATAAAACACACCCTTTACCTGTCCCCACACGGTATAATCCCCCTTTTACATACAGAATAATGTCACACAGTGGCCCCTCCATACAGTATCATATTCCATAATGACCCCTTCACACAGTGTAATGATGCACAGTGGCCTCCTCACATAGTATAATGTAACATAGTGGCCCCTCCACACAGTGAAATGTCCCAGAGTGGCCCCTCCACACAGTGTAATATCCCAGAGTGGCCCCTCCACACAGTAAATGTCCCATAGTGGCCTCCATAGAGTATAATTTCCCATAGTGGCCCCTCCACACAGTATAATGTCCCATAGTGGCCTCCATACAGTATAATGTCCCACAGTGGCCCCTCCACACAATACAATGTCCCTAGTGGCCTCTACGGTGTTTGTTACTCTTCAGACCCTAGAGTATAATGTGCAAAGGCCTAGGGGAGGTGAACAAGCATAAAAAACAGTATTACTCACCTCTCCTGGGCTCTGGCGTGGGTCTTTGGGCCTCTTCAATGACTTCACAGTCTGCTGAGGTCTGTAATTGGTGTTTGCTCACCTCCTCTGGGCCTTCAATCATTATACTCTGGGATCTGAGTAGCCCCCAGAGTATAACAATAGCAGTTTCATTTGTACGTTTTTGGTCTGAATGAAACCGCCAGACAAACCTCGCAAGACAAATCTGGTCTACAAATACTCGACCTTACTTACCAATTCCTGCATCTGCCTATGGCCGCTTCCGCTTCCCCTTCAGTCTCCAGTGATGTTGGATGTATGGGGCCCCCTGGAGGGCTGAAGGGATAGTGGTGGCTCAGTGTGTCAAAATTCGTGAAAGTATTCGGAGTATTCAAATCAATAAAATGATAAGGGTACCCAAATTTTTGCACCGGTCAAATTTTGGTTTAATGCATATTGCACATTTTCTGTTAGTACAATAAACCTCATTTCAATCCTGAAATATTACTGTGTCCATCAGTTATTAGATATATCAAATTGAAATGGCTGTTGCAAACACCCAAATATTTAGAACTAAAAATGATTAAGATTAATAGGGGTGCCCAAACTTTTTCATATGACTGTGTATATATATATATATATATATATATATATATATATATATATATATACACACACACACACACACTAATACTGATTCATAGATGAGTTTTAACACACTTTTTACACAATATTATGTGCCAGCAAAATGTTAGCTGTCTAAGCAGGAACTGTACATTGATTCAAATGAATTGCAGGGCAGCATCTGCCTACTCCCCTCTCAACCCCTCCTTGCTGTCTACCATTAAAAAAAGAAAAACATTGGTGACTGTGGGATGAACTACTGAATGAAGAGCAGTAACACAGCAGAACCACCACTATTGGTGTAGTGATATTGATAGCAGCACAGCTCCATTATGATTTTTTTTTTTTTTTTGTTGCCACTGTCACAAATGTATTTGTTATCCCTCTACTGTGACATATGTGGAACCACTGCCACATGATTTATTTTTTTTTTTAATGGAAAACAGCTGGGGATGGGGTGGGAGGGTCAGACGCGATCTGGCAATTGGTGTGAATTGTGGGACAAGCCCTGCAATTTAAACCCAGGCAAAGACCACCTGACAATTCAAACTGATGTGATTCACCTGTAATGTTAATGGATGCTTCATCTGAACATCTAGAAGAATGGATTAAAGCAATGCAAGTGTGAAATCAACCTTATTACATAGGTGCCAAACGGACAGACGAATTAGATATCAGCAAATATTATGATAGAAGTAATATCTATAGATATATATATATAGGTGAGGATGAGCATTCATAATAATCTGACACTGTACTTTATCACATTTTAAGGACATCAATAATACCATAATAATAGATCATAATAAGGAATAATAAAATAAGCTTTTCTATCAGGATCCATGTTTGGTGGTACCAGGTATGATGATGTACCAGACAGGACATTTTCTGCACAATATTGGATAAATTTGACTACCAAAATTTCTGTTTCCTGTAGTCCATATATCAGCACAAATTTCCCTACCATGCTGCCTGAAGGACGTACAGGAATAATAACCATATGTTCTGTTCAGTACTGAGCAGCTTTGTATTTTCTGACCCTTCATAGAGACGTGTGCGAATGTAACGTCCCACCAGTGAGAGTCCACCAGCTGATACTATAGCTGAGAGATTTCTCCTGACTATAGTACCCGACTCCTTACTGGAAATGTTTCTTGTTTGTTATATAATGATGTAGCAGAATAATGTATAGAGAAGGTCATGTGAACAGAGACTAGTACTGGACTTTTCCTAACAGTCTCCCCCATCCAGCTGTTCTCTGTTTTATGTTCTGTCTAATGTTTAGTCATGTCTTAAGATCTTCAGTATTATCTTTAGACCCCGGTCTCTTACCGAAGACGTCACCAACAAGTTATCACAGCACTCAGCTGAGCCAATCATGTAGAGATCCATCTCCTTGCATCATCACTAACTGCAGCCAACTGTTATATTTTTCAAATGCAAACCCTGCAATCCTATTGGTTGTAGGTGGCTGCAGTTACTATGGAGACATATACAGGCCTAGGGTTTAACCCCTATAGTACCAATACTATTTTAGCATCAAGGCCTATTTAATTATTTTTTGTCATAGTTATTGCTGTATGAGGCTATATACACAGTAGCATTTGGTTTATTTCACTGTTTTTGTAAAATAATAGCACATCTCATGGTAAAAAATAGTTCTTTTTATGTCACCACATTTTACTGCTGATGTATCCATATGAAGGCATGTTTTATTGCAGGACACATCATATTATTTAATGTAACCATTTTGGGGTAGATATAAATTATTGATTAGCTTTTGTTATTTTGGAGGCTATGGAAACAGGAAATGGTAGTTTTTTTCATTAATGGTACACCAGGGTAGACCCAAGCACTAATGCTTATTGGTCTGTCTATGGCAACAAGAAAGTGAGTGGCATACCATACATGTCTACAACACACCCTGAGAAAGCAGGCAGGCGCTCAGTTTACATCTTCCAATAGGGGTTGCTCACTGCGTTGAGATTCCTACAGTTCCTATTGACTTTTATGGTAGCTTGATCACTTCCTATGTACCAAGTTCCTGCTAGTGGGGGCTGCGGGATGACAGATCTTTATCATTTATAATATGAAAGGAGACTGTAGATTTTGGAGCTCACTAGGTGGACATTTATTAATAATAATAATAATAATAATAGTCCTTTAATAGTCCCACAATGGGGAAATTCAGTGTGTTACAGCAGCAAAGATAAGCAGATACAAATACAAATACAACATGTACAGGAATATTCCAAGGTGAGAGGCATTACATTGATAGCAGACAGACAGATAGGGCGTAGCAGGGGGGGGGGGGGATTTAACAGGCAGAGAGATATTTCAGTTCTCTGTGTGTAATGATCTCCGCTTAGGTCGGTGTTGGTTGTACAGCCTAACCGCGGTGGGGAGGAAAGACTTCCGATAGCGCTATAACTGTGGCTATAGCTGGCTATAACTGACATATATACCTTGTATATACACCATTTGGGCTGAACGGCACATTTATAGTTACTGTGTCCAAGGCAGTGTTAGCCTTAAAGGGGTTTTCTGGCCCCAACAACAGTTTTTCTATTGACATCCTGTACTGTATGTACAGGATAAACCATCAGTATATGATTGGTGGGGGTCTTGGCTGCCTACGGGCACAGGAAGCTACTGCTGTACTCCGCTGCTATTCAGATACTGATGGCTTATCTTGTGTAAAAAAAACGCTGTTGGGGCTGGAGAAAAAACCTTTAGGCTGAGGCTCCGCATTCCAGAAACGCAGCTTTTTTTATTGCAGATTTTGCTGCGGTTTTTTGAGCCAAGCTACAAAAATGGCTACTAAGAATGGCTACAAAAGGAATAGGAAATATATGGGAAGTACTTTTATTTCCACCTTCTGATCAATCCACTCCTGGCTTAGGCACAAAAACTGCAGCAAAATCTGCAACAAAAAAAGCTGTGTTTCTGCAACTTGGGTCTTAGCCTTAAGCTAAAGCCCCACGTTGCGAAAATGCAGAATTTTTGCCACAGCGGAAACGCTGTGGCAAAAAAGGCTGCGTTTCACAGTACCTGCAAAGTGAATGAGAGTCTGGCTAATCCCATCCACACATTGCAGAAAAAAAATCAGCTGCGGAAAAACTGCATTTTCAGAAATGCCGCAGCATGTCAATTATACCAACAGAAATACAGGCATTTTCCAAATAGGTTTAATAAGGGAAAAAAATCCACTGAGAAAAACAGCAAAAACGCAGTGAAAAATGCTGCAGAAAACAACACAATGCGTTTTTTAACTGTGTTTTGCTACATGGGGCTTTAACCTTAAAGGGGTTTTCCAGGGAAAGCAAAAAAATTGCTGACAGCCAGGAATGAAAATGATTATAGAATTTAGAGGAATTATTATTTATATTATAATAAATAAAAAATACATACAATAAAAACGTTACTAACTCCTCTCCTGCCTCCCTCGCCATTCCAAAAGCAGGTCCCTGGTACTCTCCGTTGGTCTCTGCCTCTGGGGCTCCAGCAATGTTGGTAATGATTATTCCCATGACTGGTTTAGCCAAAAACTGTCCTCAGCAGTCACATATGAGAGTTGGTTACATCATTGCTGCATGAGACTGTGCTGCAGTGGTGACGCAACTGAACTACTACAAGTGACGGTTGAGGCTGCTGATAGGGATGATCATTGAAATCATTGCTGGAGCGCTGAAACCAGAGACTGGTGAAGAGAACCAGCACCTTGCAGTTGGAAGAATAAGGAGGAATAGGCTTGGAAGAAGCAAGAGGAACAAGGAAAACTTATTATTCTTTTTTTTAAACTTTACATAATTCCCAGCAGTCAGAAAACCACCGTATCTGCTGCTTGCATTGACTTATCTCCATGAATATGTGGCCTGGATTTATGAGTCATCCCTACCCTACCGGCACCTTGCAAACTCTTTGACTGGAAAGAAACAATGTGAACACTGCCTATGTACCTGGACAAGTATAGTGGGTGCTTACTTTACATTTTGTAAGGTGCTGTCTACCCAATTGTTGGTTGTAAAAGGTTGCTGGAAAGTGACTGATACTATAAGGTCATTAGGCCATTGCATAGACAGAACACTGGATGTGTCACAATGAAACTCCTTGGCAACCAGGCTGGGACAATGATCTCACAAAGGGCTCTTGTCTGCTGGACAATCGTTAAAGGTTTATATATTTTATTAATTTATTCAATATCAGGTTGGCCATGATTTTTTTTATTTTTTATTTATGACCTAATCTTAGGATAGTCTATAAATATCTAATCATTGGGTGCCAACAGTCGGTCTCCGCAGAGGTCATCTGTTCAGGCCGCTTCCAATACCTGTACCGTACACTGCACAGGGTTATAAGCCTCTTAGTGGTTGGATACTGTTACTGCACCCAGTTCCCATTAATTTTAATTGACAGTTCTGTGCATGCGCAGAGAATATGAGCAGTGACAGAACCCAGTGCCAGGCGAGATTAGTGAAGGCTTTCCAGGCCTGTTATAGGACTATAATTAATGAGGCTTGTCTGTGGCAGGCCTCAGTAGTTAAATAGTGATTTTCCCATAGACTGCAATGCAGTCAATTCAACACCATGTCTGAAGAAGAGAGCTAGTACTCTCGAAAGCTTACCATCAAATATACCCAGTTAGCCTCTAAAGGTATCGCCTGATTTCTTCACTCTTCCTCAAATTTATTTAGAAATGTATAGCCTTCACCCTAAGCCATATTCCGCCACATGTTGCACTGGGAAGGTAATAATACTAATAGAGATTTTTTTTTTTTTTTTTTTTTACCACTAGGTGACATTTTAACTAAATGTGTAAATGTAATAATTCTAGGCGGTATATGTGAGGAGGGCACTGGATGAATGAGAATACATAGCCCGGAACCTAAAGTGAGCGCTCTTATTCCTAGCCGGCGCTGTTTGTTGTTACACCGCAACAAAACAAAGACGCTCACTGATTGGCAGAGGAGGCTGAGGTGTTACTGCCGCCGGGGATGGCGGGCAAGCGGCAGGTAGTACCCTGGATCAGCAAGGCAGAATGGGAGCAGGTCCTGGAATATCTCTACAGCCGGGACTGCAAGCTCCAGCGGGACGCGCTGCATCAGATCTCCGCCTGGAAGAGCAGGTCAGGAGCGTAAGCATGTGCGGCATGGATGTGTGCACTACAGCGTGCCGTGTCCTGTGCCCATGCTCTGCTGTGTTACACTTTACACTGTCCTCTATAGACCATTGAGCTGAGCATAGACCTGCATAGGCTTGGTCCAGAACGGACAGACGGCATACCTAACACAAATGTGAACTCAGCCTTAGTTACCGGCTGTAAACTGTCAGAAGCACTGAGGGATAGTAGTATAATGTTGTACCGTGTTAGCCATTGAAAGTAGTGGAAGAGTGAAAAAATCAGGCGATACCTTTTAGAGGCTGAGTATATTTATAAGTAAGCTTTCAGAAGTCTAGCTTCCTTCATCAGACATGGTGTTATACAAGAACTGAAAATTCACAGATTTATACCCTATACACATGATCTTCAAAGGATTTTAGAGTCCTTAAAAAAACCCAAAACAAAATGCAATCTAAGTAGAGAAGTTATTTACAACAGGTCAAAAAACAATCTGGAAAGTTGTGGTGCGTGACAGAGGGATCTGTTATCTGTTTTCTATTAGGAGGTGATTTGTGACCCTCACAGGTCATACATAGTGTGACATGAAGCTGGCATGAATATTAAGTCCAAATTGCAGAGTTTTAAATTTTTGCCTAAACTCGTACTCTCATTGTTTCCTCTCCTCCTGCGTCTTAAAATGTCCCATTAAAACCACAACCCGCAAATCTTCAATAGAGTGGTGTTCTCCGGGGAAATGTGCGGCCACTGGGAGATCGGTTCTGCTGTTATTAATATTGGATCTGTGTGAGTTCATTCGTTGACTAAGTCTCTGCCCTGTTTCCCCCACATAGAGGCCTGTGGTGGGACATTGCACACACATTATGAGATACACCACATTGGAAGACCTGCAGGAAAATGTCCCCCTAATTTTGTGCACCCGTTGTGACTGTGGGACAGGTACACTGTCAGCGGTGTGGATGTGCTTGCAGGTCATGCACCTTTTATGTAGGCAAGGTGAGGTGCCATTTTCAGTTGAGGCATTCATGTCACTCCCGGACGATAATACGCCTCAGGTTTGGTGGTTGTCTAAAGGAAAGGAGAGGGGGGACTGGAAATATGTCCTTGAGTCTGTTGTCCCTATGTAGCACAGGTTGGAGCTCCTTGGCAATCCTTCGTAGGATCTCCAGCTGTGGGTTATAGGTGACAACTAGGGGCACTCGGACTTCTTTCTGGGTCTCTATATGTGAGCAGACTGTCTCTGTTAACGGCTGACGCTTTGTTTAATTGGCTGTCCGTCACTTTTGGTTTGTATCCCAATCGGAGAAATTTCATCCTCAGATCCTGGAGGTGCTTGTCCAGGTCTGCTTTGTTGGAGCAAATACGATTGTATCGTATAGCCTGGCTGTAGATAATAGATTGTCTTGTGTTCTTGGGGTGGAAGCTGTCGTTTCTCAGGTAGGCCGTTCTGTCTGTGTCACTAACCCACCCACCCATCTTTCTGACACTGTTCTACAACTGTGGGTCCATCCTCTCATTGCCCTGCCTAATGTCAAGCTGTGCTCTTCAGATATGGCTGCTTATGATGTTTCTCACTGGCTGCATTGGGATAGCCATGCTGGGTAGTGTGGGAACAAACTTTTGAGGGTTTTTCAGTACTTCTAGAAAGAGAGAAGTACGCTACGTTTCTTTTAAAGGCATCGTCTTCTCACATACTTATCCATAAAATTTGCTGTAAATGTCTGGTGGAAATCTCATGGCTAGGATCCAGATTTATGGGGTCTGTGACTTTTCAACATTCCTCTTTTGAGAGTCACCATGTAAATCCCTATAAGGGGGGGGGGTTTGGGGTTTGAAAACAAATAAAAAAAAAAATAGGCTAAGGGCTTACTCATACAGAGGTGTTTTACATCTGTGTGCAGTTTAGTTATAGCCACACGACAGTGACTATTGGCCATATAATGGATATTTTTTTTCTAACGCCTGTCTCATGGCTGCATGAATTTCACTGTATGTGACTGGGGACTTTTCACACGTCCGATATTTTGACAGTCCGTTATAATGGACCATCAAAATATTGGTCATGCTCTATTTTTCACAGATTTCTCTATACACTACAATAAAAACGGGCGCATCGGACGTTTTTCACAGCCATTTTCACCATCAGTCGTGTAAATGTAGCCTTAGACTCTGGATGGATGAGATTTGAACAGCATGTGGACTCGTTTTACTGAGTAGGACCATGTATAATGTAGAATTCCCTATTCTGGTCCATTCTGGAGATTAGAATAGCGCAAGTCAATGTGCATTTAGCAATTTTTTTGACTTCATGCTTTTAATATTGTCTGCAGCTTATAGGTGCACCATGACCAATAAAAAAAAAAAAAAAAAAAAAACTTTGACCATAGGAAAGTTGTTTAAAAAAACAAAACAGACAAAAAACAAAATAAAAATATTGGTTCCTTTGATCTCGCATACGTCATGTGACCTTTTCAACCTTGCGCCATGAGACCAGCGATTGACTGTAGCAGTAATGTGTATGTGCTTTGTCATCACTGCAGGGACTGAACAGGGGAGTATATATTTTTAATGGTTTTTGTCTTATTTTAGCCTTGCCTATAAACCCAGGCAATGCTTTAAGCTTTTTGTTTTGCAGCCTTGATTCAACATTTTGGAGAATTGTTTATAGGGCACGTTATTGGGGTAGTAAAGGTGCATGTTGTTCCAGATTCCCTTACACTAGCATCGAACAATGGAGAAGCGGACCACTAAATTAGCGGTTATACACGGAGCCCAGCAGACCCCATTGACTGTAATGGTCTGTCATTTTTAAACTGATACCAGAAGAAAAAATAGAAAAATAGAGAGCAGTGAAGGATGTGAAACTTAAGCAATTTATTTATTTTTTACTGCTACTTAACTCTTCTTCATAACACCGTCCTGTTGGCAGGGTCCCAGTCCTCTCGATCTGTCTCTGGTTCTGGCACTTGAGGGATAATGGCAGTGGCCCCCACATGGGTACCACAGCCAATTGCTGGTCTCGTGGTCACATGTAGTAGTTGGGCATGTCATTGCTGTAGTGTCTGGAATCTCTGCATTGATGAAGTACCAGACTATGGCTTGTGACTGCTCAGGTAATGGCAATGTATAAATGAACAGCCATTGTATAATGACATTAGGTGTAAGAAACTTTAATACTAGTTGAATGTAAAGCATTTCCTTCTTTGTTACAGGTATGGGAACAGCATGCCGCTTGCAGTAGAGTGCACCGCTGATCTGGTGCGATGCAAAATCCTTGATGTTAGTGGTGGGATGGGAGAACAAGAGCTGGAATTACTTTATGGATTGGCACTTGTCAGGTTAGTAGTTAAATATCCTTTGCATTAACTGTACTACTTCTTTTAAAGAAGACCTTTTTGCCATTTCTAATAATTCTAGTTCTTAACATTTAATAGGCGCCGCTCCGCTCATTACAGCACAACTAGAAATTTCCCTCTAGCCTCCACCATTCCAGAGAAACAAGTGCAGTTAGTTTTGGTGCCTGATGTGCTATTTATATTTAAGCTCTGTAATGTCTGAAGGGGGGTGTCAGGCAGGGGGCGTGATAAGAGCTCCAATCAGAGGCAACTAGTGTCTGAGTTCAGAATTGCACCCTTTGCCTGTTCCTGCATGACACCGCCCTCCTGACAGTACAGAGTCTAAATAGCATATCAGCACCACAACTAACAGCACACATTGCTCAGGAATGGTGGGAGCTAGAAAAAAAATTCCAACTGTGCCAAAATCTGTGGAGCAGCACCTATTAAATGATGTAAAGAGCTGGAGTTGTTGGAGGTGGTGAAAGATCCTCTCTAACATAAGACATTAGGTCACATAGTCTCTTTCTAACAGTATTTTTATCATTAAATCAAAGTTAAAGCCAGGCAAATTGGATACTGATGACCTACCCACAAGATAAGTCATCAACATGGCTGGAATGAAAAAATAGCCTGTAATATTGAGGAAGCCTCTGATAAACTTACGGGGGTTTGCCTTTTTTTTTTTTTTTTTTTTCTTTGCGCCGCTGCTGCTATTTTCTTAAAAGTGGCAGAGAGTGAGCGTGGGTGGGCTGTTGGTCTCATCAGATATATCGTCATTTACACCAGTTTGCTGGTGCCTGAAATCTATGCTAATTATGAGTTGTGGTAAATTTCAACCCAGTCGCTCAGCCCTGTCACAAATCGTGCCTAACTTATTATGAGACATGTACCTTTTTATAAATGAGGTTCATTGACCCTGGTACCACAGATATGAAGACTGGCGTTCACCATGCTGGTATTCATAAATCAGCTGACATGTGTTCAGTCATTGGTATTAGTTGGCAATGCTTAGAGTGTGATGAACTGACCCTCAGTTTTATATCTTTCTTGGAAGTGTGTTTTTACTTGCTCATGTCAGTCCTCCCCCCACTTGTTGGAATGTGGTGCTTAAGTTGAGTGTACACTGCTGGACGCTATGCCTCACTGGTTTTTATCCCTGGCCAGATGGCGATGGGGGATAGTGGTCCGGTGACCTTAACTTCACCCACCCCTCCCCGCACCTAGGAAGGTACCCACCTCTCCCAGGATTCTGCAAAGGAGGGAGAAGGAGGGCTGGCTGGGGGAGGTGAAGGGTGGGGCTGAAGAAGGTCTCACACTGAGGTAGAGAGAGGTCTTGTGTCTTTGTGTGGAGCCTGGAAGAGACACAGCTAAGAGACTGAGGTCTGGTATTCCTCTATACTTTATTTCCATTTTTGTTTTATGTGCTGTATCATCTCTCTTTTGCTTGTATGTTTATGCTTGATCATATTAATATTGTATATTTCTGTATATGCTGTTAATTAGTAC
This sequence comes from Leptodactylus fallax, assembly GCA_947044405.1. NCBI lineage: Eukaryota > Metazoa > Chordata > Amphibia > Anura > Leptodactylidae > Leptodactylus > Leptodactylus fallax. The sequence continues at coordinate 1,691,415 of CAMRHE010000194.1, forward strand.
CGACCCACTTGGGTTATTAAATATATAAAATTTATAAAGCTCGTTTCATTCTATCCTACGAACTCTGTCTGCTCACGGGTTGTGAGTGGAAGGTTACGAAGGGTGATCGCAGGTACGCCAAGAGGCTTGGTAAGGCGATATTCTTCACAGTAGAGTATGCTAGGCCTGGCCCCTTCAGGCACTTAAGGATAGGTCATCAATATCAATATTCATTGATCTGTCTAGTTGTCAATATTATGTCCTTTATCCTGTTTTCTTCCTTTTCCAGGTTTGTAAATATAATCACAGAACCGAAACAGAAATCCATTTCAATTCCCTTAAGACGTCTAGCTAATGAGGTGAGCTGCTAGTGTCACTCTCATGCTTTTTTCCTAATGGGTTTGTGGTGTGTATAAACTATAAGGGCATTTTCACATGGTTGTATCAAATGACTGGACAAATTGACTTGGCTTTACATTACATAGACAACCCATTCGCTTCAGTATTTATGACATATTGTATGGACATAGCCATAAATGCCACCACGTTTCTCTCGAAAGGAGGTCTGTCTTTTCCTGACGGTATGTGGAGTGGGAATGCAGCTAGCAGCTGCAGCTACTTTCGTAACTCCTGTGCAAGTTAATGGAGTGAGACCTCCTCTCTATTCACCTGTGGAAACCAACTGGGCCCTGTTATCAAGGTAGATGCGGGTCCCAGAGGTGCAAACTGCATTCATCAGGTATTTATTGCATCTCCTGTGGTTAGAGCTATAAATACTGTTAAAGGCGGTGGCCCACAACAAGCACTTGATACCTAACTGCAAGATGAGTGACAAAAAGTATGCTCTTTGTGGTCTGACCACTGTGACCCCCACCTCAAGAGCAGCAGTCCTGTGTCGCCATTTGAATTCAGTGGTTTCCAATCATGTAATCTACGGTCTCTGTGAGACTACTATATAGATTACCTGGAGTTACACGTGTGGCCATGTGTGGTGGGGGTACCGGTAACCTATTCCCAGTGATCATACACTTTTCCAACTACCTTGTAGATCAATCATAAATGTGTGTTTCTTTGTTTTTTTGTTTGTTTTGTTTTTTTTTTCTTTTGTGGGCCAATCTCTTTAATTTCCCCTGTGTTGATGCTGCAATAGAAGTGAACACTTGTAAACTGCAAAGGAAATTGGAAACATCGTGCCAGAAACTGTGTGCCTGGCTGCAAAGGAAAGCAACCTTTACTAGACTAGGGGATGCTAAAACTGTGTTCAGATGGGACCATCTAATAGGCCCATAGAATTCTATGGACATGTTTGACTCCTATGAAGTGGTTTAATTGTTGTAGATTTTTGATTCATTCTGCAAATATGTGGGAAATCTGAGTATAAAACATGTAAAGAAATTGAAATGCAAAGTATATTAGGTCTGGAAGGGGTTAATGCATGACTAGCTATATTAATAAGGAGAAGTGCTCCAGTAGTTTACTGCTACACCTATGTATATAATATATCAGTTTCACAGTTAATCATATACTTTGTCTTGTGGTTGCAGCTTAAGATTCCAGAATGGGTGGTAAACCTCCGTCACAGTGCAACTCATGGAAAGTTGCCAAAACTGAGTCTGTGCCGCAAGGGTAGGTATTTGTAGTTCAGTCAGTGGCTTTATTAAAGCGTTATCCAGGATGTGCGGTATTTTATAATGTAACTAAACTTTTGAACAACTTTTGAATTTTCTGGTACAATTTGTGACTTTAAGAAAGCTCATGCTTGTTGATGTTGGATCTGGACAAATTGTAAGAGGTCTTAAAGAGGACCTTTCATGTCCTCATGAAAGTGCGGTTTTATATACCGCTAGAAAGCTGACAGCAGGCTAAATTCAGCGTACTGTCGGTTTTCCCGGTATGTGCTCCAATGCTGGAGATATCGGTGCCGTTAGTTTCAGCACCGATATCTCTCCACTGTCAGAAGGGAGTCTTCCCCCAGTGTTCCTCATAGCTGGGCTGCGAGGAACGCCCCCCAGTACAAGTCTATGGATGTGGGGGGGGGCATTCCTCACAGCTCAGCTATGACGCTAGGCTATGAGGAACACCGTTCTGACGATGGGGAGTTATCGGTGCCGAAACTAACGATCTCCAGCACCGGGAAAACTGACACTGCGCTGAGTTTAGCCTACTGTCAGCTTTCTAGTGGTATATAAAACCGCACTTTCATGAGGACATGAAAAGATTTCTTTAAGGCTAAGGCCCTTAAAAAAAACACCCTTTTTATTTTTTTTTTTTTTTTTTTTTTTTGTTGTTGTGGTTTTTTTGAGCCAAAAATGGTAAGCAAAAGGAGTGGGAAATATATAAAAAGTACTTAAACTTCTACCTTTTGCTCAATCCACTCCTGGTTTTGGCTCAAAAAACCGTACCAAAATATGCAACCAAAAATTTAGCGTTTCCGCAACGTGGGGCCTTAGCCTAAAGAGGTTTTCTGGAATTTTAATATTAATGATTGACCACAGCACTCCAGGTTTAAAAAAAAATAAATAAAAAAATCAACGCTCCCCAAAAAAGGTAACACTTTTTTTTTTTGTTAGTGACCACTTCAAAATTTAAATTACATCCTAAGGTTATATATGATCTACAGACATGAAAAACAAATTACACGCTCTTTAGAATTCTACAGTTTCAGGTAACTATAATAAAAAGAAAAACCCACCTGGTCCTTTTGAAGGTCTTAAGATTGGGTAGGTAGATTAACAAGAAAAAAACGGATTCCACCATTTCATTATTTAACAAAAATGAGGCCATAATTGAAAAGCCATGTGTGGAAATGCACCCTGAGAAACAGTTTGTAGAACTTCTATTAGCAGCAGTTACTTGAAGTAATGGTTTCTTGTATGACTTTATGGGGGAGATTTCTGAAGGCTTGTTTAACATCAATTATCATAACCCCATAAATGAGGCGCACCCTCTGCTGGGCCAATGCGCCTGGAGGGAAATCTAAATTGGCTCAGCTGGCGTACATTTTCACCATCATTTACGGCAGATTTCTTTTGTAAATGCTAATTAATATAGTGGGCCCGAAAGCACTGACCCCTGCATGCCCTCACCACGGCCCTTTTTCAGGAAAGGGGTGGTGAAAAAAGAGAAAATTGTACACCTTATTTTATTTTATTTTTTTTATGCCTCGTGATCCAGGCTTCAGTGTTGCGCTTGTGAACCACTGCACATGTGCTGGATTACGCCACAGGGGCTTGGGGGTACAAGGGAGGAAATGGGGCATGGAGAGCTTGACTTTATATCTTAGCTCTCCAACCAGATGGCTTCAAAACCCTAATTTGCATATTGAATTAAAAGTAACTATTCAGATGATTCAGACATTATGCTGACAGTGTTGGCAACAGGTGCGATGCCCTGTCGGGTATTTTATTAAAAAACAATGAATTTTTATATATAATATAAAATTAGGGCTGGGCAACTAATCTAAAAATAACCGAAACCGATTGTGATGTCATGATTTTATTCATATGCAGGTAGAAAAGAGGAGGCAGATGAGCGCTGGTCCAGAATAAATGTAGACTTTAATCCAATTGAATAAAACACACGACGCGTTTCGGGACAAGCCCTTTTTCAAGTGTGCTTAATTTTATTCATGTTGGTTATTTCAGTTTGGTTATCACAATATTAGCAGTTTTGTTCGGGCTGAATTGAAACTATTATACTGTGGGGTCTCTTTATACCCCAGAGTATATTAAGTGGAGGGCCAGGGGAGGTGATCAAACATCAAAAACAGTGTTACTCTCCTCTCCAGCACGACTCCCTGCTGTCTGCAGAACTTCTTGCTGAGGTCAGGGACTGCTGGCGTTGCGACACTTGCATCTATGCGTCAGGACACCATGTGACGCTAAGGCCCAATCAGCGATCCCTGACAACAGCCAGAAGCACTGAAGACAGCAGGGAGTAGTGCAGGAGAGGTAAGTAACACTGTTCTGTATGCTTCCTCACCTCCCCTGGGCCTCTGCTTATTATACTGTGGGGTCTCTTTAGACTCCAGATTATAATATCGGTTTCGGTTTGGCTGTTTTGGTTCAAACAAAGGTAAACCTTGTGAGGCGGGGTTCGCCCAACACGTAATTGTGCTGTAAAAGGCCATTATTTATAATGAAGGTAAAATCTCTCAGCCCTAATATAAATACTGCTATATAAATTGATGTAATCTTTCTTTTTCTTTTTTTTTTTTTTTTTTTTTCCTTCCTTCCTTCCTTCCTTCCTTCCTTTTTTTCTCTGCTCGCTCTTAAAGGAGCTTTGCAGCTTCTGTCAGCAATTTATGGAGCAGGGGTCGGGCTGTGAAAGAATAGGTTTGGCCTGCTAACTCTACAGCCCTTTGTTAAAGCAGAATTTTCAGTGTGAAAAAGTTTCTTGAGATGGATTACAGGTCACATTTAGCTTACTTATATAGTGCAGAATATGTTGGCAGCACTTTACAGATGTCATCACTCACTTAAGTAGTAGGGCTCAGTCTTAAGTAGCTCTCACAATCTAAATCCTTTGGAGTGTACAAGGAAACTGGAGTACCCATGCAAATACTGGGATACCATAGTAATAAGTCAATAAGGGGAGAAGTGAGGAGATAGAGGACAGGAATAGGCTGGTGCTGGAGCTAAATAGAAGCTTTCTATCACAACTAAAGCATTTCACTCATATGAGTACACGTCAGTTCTTCTCTATACATGTCCTGGAGCTGTTGAGTGTGAGAGACCAAGTAGATTCCTTCTCAGTTCACTGTGTATGGCAGCTATTCTACACTCAGATATGCAACTGCAGATACAGCACAGAGATGGGGAAATTGCTAAGTAGTGCAAAATGTAAGTCATAAAATTACCAGAAATAGTGTTTAGTTTGCATGTTACATTTATGCTAAAGAGTTTCTTTAAACATGTTCACATATATTGCCTCAAGCGTTCCCTCCCCCTCCTATTCTATATATAGATAATCAGCTTATCATTAGTCATGCATTTTGGTGTGTGCAGTACGCTTTGCTGCAGATTTTAGGTGACTTTTTTTTTGACTTGTGTTCACTTTGTGTAGGTTGGGACTTTGTGATGGATTGGCTGAGACGTGAATATTGGTCTCGACAGTTGGGTAACTCCTCAAATCCTCAGTGGGTGTCTGAAGATAGCAATGATTCAGAGGAAGCTGAAGAAAACTTTCCCACATTGTCATTGAAAGAACAGAAACTGCAAACCCTTGCTGGTTAGTAACATCTATAAACTGTGCAGGCCATGGCCAGCTTATTACTACACATGGGATTTGGGAGTTGTCTCCATAAGTAATGTCTTCTACCTACTCTTCATGAACGTACTGTCTATAACACTGCGGTGACAACTTTGTGGATGAGATTTAATAAGAGGTCATCCACATGCTGCGACCTAAAGTGACTTGTGTAACCTTTACAAGGCAAATGTTGAAAGTTGTAGGGAGTTCACCGAGAAGCTTGCGCACACAAGCTACAGAAAAAACACCTGATTTTGGTCCCTCCCCGTAGTGGCTTGCAGGAGTACATGCTGCAGAATTTCTCTTTAACCCTTTCACTGCCAGGGGTCTCCGGAAATTTTGCACCTCCGGTAGCCAGAGCAATTTTCACAGTTTTGAGATGGACAAATCAAACCTAAATTGCAACATTAAAAAAATCATCCTACCCCCCCCCCCCCATACCTATATATTTTCTTAAAGTAGACACCTGCAACCTGCAGCATTGTCAAAATGCCACTTGGTACTGTATGCAAACTGGCACCTTCATGCAATTTTGATTTAAAGTGAATGTTTTGTTTTAAAAAAAATAAATAAAAAAAAAAAAATGCAAATAAATGTATATTAGTTGCTAAAAGTGGAAACCAAACAAAACGTTATATGCACCAAACCGCCTAAAAATAAGAGATCAACATGTGCAGAGTTCATTCATATCACCTGCATGCACATCTTCAGGAAATCACTAGACCCGGAATGAGCAAAAATCTGCTTTGAAGTTGGAAATGTTAGTGTCATCCTTTAAAATGTAGGGATTACACACAGTGAAAAGCAAGTGCACCACTAAACCCTAAATATTTATTGAAAGTAACCAACCTGAAGATTACATGTGTCCCAATAGGTTATCAATAGCCACGTCCACCTTTGGAAAAAATACACTAAAACATTTATTTGCACTTAAAACTCCTATTCAATCTTACATTCACACACAAAATACATTTAGAATAAAAGATCAAAGTGTACACAATTTATATATACCACAAACCTCAACTACAACAAGACCTCGTACTCTCAAAAACGCTGATGCAGAAGACAAGCAAGATTTTGCTGTTATTCACTAATATGTTTAAAATCTATACTGCACCTCTCGAAAGCTTACTATCAAATCTACTCAGTTAGCCTCTAAAAGGTATCGCCTGATTTCTTCACTCTTCCAAAAACGCTGTCGGGAATTGAGATCTGCAATGGGATCTCAATGCCGAATAAATTCTCATTTTTAAAATGAATCCCAGATCTTCTTAATAGTCCTAACGGATCCTGAGATATCGGCATTAGAAGTAAGGACGTATTCGATATGTGCTCGGCTACAGAACTGCCACCCTGGGAGAACGTGGCTGGCAGGGAAAGGGTTAAAGAATAACTCAATAAATACTGTGTTCCTATTTGAAGATGAGCCTTCAGCTTTATTGTGAAGTTATGTGGTCACCTCAGGAGGACTGATCTCCATTGATGCACACAGTGTGTTTTGCAAACAGGAGGTAAGACTCACAATGTTAAGTCTATTAGAGCCTTGATCTGACTCCCATAGACATCCATTGTGAATTTGACCTCCTGCTCAGACAGGAAACACTGGGGCAGATAAACTAATAGATATGCATCAGTGTTCTGGCGTAACTTAATACAGGCGGGTCTTGTTGAAAAGAGGATGTTGTTTAATATGCTTAATTGTGAGCCAGACATTGGGCCACGATTTCAACTACTGCGCCACAGTCTTGTTGGCAAATTAGTGTAAAGTTAGATCAGACCCTATAAAAGTAAAAGTGCACCAGATTATTAAAATGCGTCAGACACTTTGGAAAATCTGGTGCAATTTAAGACTGTGTAGTCTAACTGTACACTGTCTAAAGGTTAGACTGTCATAATTTATCTCCACTACTATGTGCAGAAAGGATGCTAGTGCTACAGACGTGAGCAGGCAGTAACATTCTACTACAACAGGCTTTTCCATTTTCACAGTGCAGACAAATGCATATTTCTCGCTTATCTCACTGGGGGACACAGCACCATGGGTATAGATTCGCATTCTTCTACTCCCCTTCGCTGGCTACAAGAGTTTTTAGGTCTCCTTTATGTGGATGAGCCCCATGTCTTGGCGCTCCCGGGCCCTGTTTGCTCTGCTCCCTGAGCGGTTATCTATGGGGGGAATCTGTGAACCCCCACCTCCCCGTTCTGTGGCCCCCGGTACCTTCCTCGAACCTTGTCGGAGCTTCCTTTTTCTTTCATTTCCTGCATTCCGTTATTTATTTATTTTTTTGTTTTGTTTTTCCTGTGCTGCGACTACTCCTCCCATCCTCATCTGCTCCCTGTGAGACACAGCACCTGGGGATTCCTCTCTGTGCAGTCTCCCTGCAACAGTCGACGAGTGGACATCCTTTCCAGTGGTCTGATAGGCTACCCTCCTTGGTTCCCCCTGTTTTCCTTGGGCCCACTCTGCCATGTCCTCCTGTGAAGAGCCAACTCGCCCCTCGGCCCCCTTCGGTGCCCCCTCGTTTTATACATGTGCCCGCTGTAACAAAAAGGCTCAGGCTGTCTGCATAGTAACTATCTGCTTCCGTCTCAGCAAGTCCAGAATCATTCCCCGGATTAGGCAGTCTCTCTCACCCAGGCCATTGGTAACCTGGCCAGATTTAACCAGTCTGTGGTGGAGACTTTGGAACGGCTGCCTTCCCAGATCGCCGCTCAGTCGGGGACTTCTAAGGAACCCTCTGGGTGCCCTCATAGTTCCCATTCCAACTCCAGAAGCCATCCCCGCAAGAGGACCAGGAAGTCTTCCTACAGGTCACGGTCTTCCACCTCTACTCCTGAGCACTCTCTAGATGGGGCCTCAGCTCATGGCTCCTCTCTGACAGGCAGAACTCTGTCTCCCCCTGCTTGCTCTTTCTCCTGGGGACGCCTCTGACTCCGACTCAGAGCATCAGCCAGGCACATCTATATCCGCTTCATCCGTACGGTCAGAGACACTCTTCAGATCTCAGAGGACCCGGATCCTGCTTCTCAAGAGGTCATCTCCTTCTGCCACAGTCATCGCCCTGCTCTAGTCTTTCTCAATCACAGGGCGTTTGACCACATCTTGAAGGAACAATGGCTTCACCCGGACCGTCCTCTGTCTTCTACTAGGAAGTCAGACATTCTCTTTCCCTTCCCAGACCAGTGTGTCTCTAAGTGGTCAGAGCCTCCTGCGGTAAATCCCGTGATAGCTAGGCTCTCCAAGGCTACTCAATCTCTCTGTGATCCCTCGGACAAGAAGGCGGACTCTCTCGCCAAAACGGCCTCTCTGAAGCTGGCTCTTCTCTGCTACCTTCCTTCGCTGCCTCTTGGGTCAGCAAGGCTTGCATATACTGGACCAAAGAGCTCCAGGTAGGTCTCTCTGATGAAGCTTCCCTCAAAGACATCCTCCGCTCTAGAGGAGTTGCTGTGATTCCATACTTGGACACCCACCAGGAGCCATGCAACCTTTCTAGAAGCCTTCCGCTCTCTCTTGTGGGTGGAGTGTCACATCCCAGCTCTTTCAGCAGTCCATATTCAGGACTGGACCAGGGAGAGTGGTCTCTTCATCAAGAAATATTCCTACAGCTGTACTCCCGGTGGGACTCGCCAGACGTCGACCTCTTCACCTCCCGCCTGAACCACAAGGTCCCCCACTATGCGGCCAGGTCCCTGGACCCTCGAACATCACAGCCGACGCTCTCGTGATTCCCTGGTGAGACTCCCACCTTCTGTACCTGTTTCCTCCTCTTCCTCTTCTCCCACTGGTCCTCAAGAAGCTCAAGACCAAGAGGGTTCTGGCCATCTTGGTGGCTCCAGATTGGCCCCGCTGGGCCTGGTATGCGGATCTCATGTTCCTGCTGGCGGGCGCCCCTTCGCCTTTCCCCCTGCAGGTAGACCTTCTGTCTCAATGGCTGCTGTTCCACCCCACCTTACTTCAGCTGCATTTCACAGCGTGGCTGTTGAAGCCGAGGTTCTGAGGTGTTGTGGGTTTTTGGAGCCAGTTATCCAGACCATGCTCAAGGCCCGGAAACCCCAGTCGACCAAGATCTACCATCGCACGTGGAAGGCTTATGTCCACTGGTGTGACAGTAACAATTATCATCTGCTCTCTTCCCAGGATCCTAGCTTTCCTCCCCGTCCGTTCTAGATCAAGGTCTTGGTCTTTCTTCTCTTAAGGGTCAGGTTGCTGCCTTTTCTATTCTCTTTAAGTCCCTGGCCTTCCATCTTCAGGGGAAGACCTTCTTCCAGGGTGTGACACACTGCGCCCCCCTTAACATCCACCCATGGATCCGTGGGATCTTAATCTCGTTTTTGAGGTGCTTCAGACTTCACCTTTCAAGCCTTTGAGGGAGATTCCTCTTCGCCTTCTGTCCTGGAAGGTTGCTTTTCTCGTGGCCATTACTTCCATTTGCAGGGTCTCCAAGCTTGCTGCCCTGTCCTAGCAGTCTCTCTTTCTGATTCTTCACAGGTACAAGGTTGTCCTTCGTCCGCTACAGTCTCTTCTGCCTAAGGTGGTTTCCTCTTTTCACATCGAGGACATAGTCTTGCCATCCTTTTGTCCTGACCCCAAGCATCCTAGTGAGCGCTCCCTCACTGGCCCTTTCTTTTGTTCAGACGCTTTGTTCATCCTCCCTGAGGGCCCTCGCAAGGGCCTGCCTGCTTCCATCTCTAGATGGATTTGGTCTGGGATCAAGGAGGCCTATCTGCTTAAGGGTAAGGACCTGCCCTTCTGTGTGATGGCTCACTCCACTAGGGCTGTTGGAGCCTCCTGGGCTGTTTGGCATCAGGCTTCTGCCGCCCAGGTCTGCAAGGCTGCTACCTGGGCTTCTATCCACACTTTCACAAAGTCTTACTAGATCCATTCTGTGGCCTCTGCCGATGCTAGCTTGGGTCGTAAGGTTCTGCAAGCGGCTGTGCACTAGGTTGTTCGCATGACTGTATATTTTCGACCTTCTGGGACTGCTTTAGGACATCCCATGGTGCTGTGTATCCCAGTGAATTAAGCGAGAAAATGGGATATTTTATTTATTTATTTTTTTGTACTCAACGTAAAATCCTTTTCTCGTTGTAGTCACTGGGGGACACAGATCCCACCCCTTTTTTTTAATTGTTGTTTCTGTCCGAGGTGTTTTGGTTCTTTTTGGGTTCAGGACATGTTGGTGGTGGTTGGTTCCATGTCTCTCTCCTGCTGCTGTACAAACTGGCTTAGCACTCTCTGTGAGAGTGTATAGACTGAGGAGGAGCCGGCAGCTTTTCATTCTCCTAGTGGTTGGGTCTATACCCATGGTGCTGTGTCCCCTTGTGAATACAACAAGAAAAAGATTTTACGGTGAGTACAAAAAAAATCCTTTTTTTTTTTTTTTTTTTTTCCCCTGGAGTGCTGCTTTTTAAATACTGCAGCATGTTCATGCTCCGTGTACCCCTAGGTAACCTTTTGGTGTTTTGACTCAAATGCTCGGTCAGCCGCAGTAACAGAAGATGCAAATGCTAAGGTTTTTGCTCTTCCTACATAGTAACAGAAGGTATATTCCCCTTGAATCTGTAAAGTAGCTCTACAGTATGTCCAATACCAGCAGGAAAATACTTTTTACGGTTTACTGCAAAGTTATCCAAAATGACCAAATGTAATTGATAGTTATATAACAGCTAGATGTAGGATTGGTGGCAGCCAGCCCTGTTGTATTATTACATGAGAGTAATGTCTTAATCGGACGAAATCTCTTGACAAGTCCCATCATGGCCGTCAGCTGCTAAAGAAAGGAGACTCATCTACCTGCTCTGCCCATCACTACCAACACAGTAAGTGCATGTCAGCAGAGAGGGATATATTATTGTTAATCCACTAGCTTCTTAATTCTTTGAAAGGTTGTCCAGAATCTCCGCATGCATTGTCACTTATGGAACTTGGCTTTTCAGTGGTCCATAATCTGCTTTCAGATCTCAATCCCTCATGTGGAGGATGGACAATACTGTAGAAACAAAATATACACTGTGCAGAACATGATTGTCATCTCACTAAAGGAGGTCTGCCTGTTGCCATCCTTTGCCATGATCTCTTCTGCCAGCCTGAGCCCACATATAAGATTATGTGAAGTACAGGGTTTGGGATATTCAGGTCACATTCAGAATTTTGTACAAAGCATTTGTAAGAGAATTTTGATTGTATGATGTGTTGCCTTCTAGGCTGTGTTAATGAAATGCATTAAAATCTCATTGGATAAAGTGTGGGGTTTTTTTTGTCTTTGTTTTTTTTTTTTTTTTTGTTTTCCATTCTTCATAATGTATGCTGTCCAATCAGGATTGCTGTTATGTAAATAACCAAAACCAAAATGCAGTGGCCTATAAATAGGGGTTGTAGCATGTAAAATAGGAGTGTCCTATCACTCATTAATCGTAATTGAAGCAAAGTGCTCGATTACAGCCCTAGTTGTAATATATCTTCTTATCAGGCGGTTCAAGTTGCTTTCTCTGTCACAAGATGGAGTCGGGTCACATGACTGAGGACTCATCACTATAAAAGTTTATGGCAATGAAATGACGGCTACCGTTAGAAATTAAGTATGAATGGATGATCGGACTGCCCAGAGTTTCTGTTCCTTGTAGAGTTTGTGTATGTGTGTATGTATATGTATATATATATATATATATATATATATATATATATATTTTATATATATAGCTATAGCTGTAGATATATAGCCCCATATTGAGAAACCAGTAAGGTAAATGACTCCTATTACTTAGTGATCCAGCCTCAGATTTTGCACTGGGGTCCCAGAGCTTCAGGCTACATAATCTGTGAGGTCCTGGTGTTAGACCCTGAAAGATCACATACTGATGACCTATCCAGTAGATTGGTCATATGTATGAAAAACCCATATCCTGTGGATGGGTCATATGTATGAAAACATTTTGAATGTCCAGTCAGTGAGAAGTGTCAGACTAAGGGAACGGTAAAATGGAGGGATGGTACAATAAAAACCCTGTACTGTATATGGGTATATAATTATTTTCTATCTGTGTGGCTAAACTATATATAATATATTAATGGTGGATATTGACTTTCCTTCTGGGATTTCCTGCCTCTCCACTTCTGCTGTGAACATTTCATTCTGTTTGCTCTGCAGATCTGGCTGAATTGCTTCATCAGGAAGCTGATAACATTTATTCCTCATTGCTTTTGTCTTTCCTCCCTGGCAGATGCCATTGTCTAGTTCTCTATTTTCTTATTGACTTTTTTCATTTCCTTACAGCAAAGCTCCGAGAGTCATTACAATCGTACACAAGTGAGCAGTTCAAGGTACCATCCCTATTTCTCTTCCTGTCTGTACTAAATACCTGTCACTCCACGGGTAATTCCCAGCATATGTGCCATGTTAAAGGTCTGATTTGCATCCAACAGGGAGTTCCTGATGAGGATTTTTTTTCATTAAATCATGAATCATTTGGCCTTTGGGTGGCGTAAACACAATACAGTCATACTAAGAGGAGATGAGGTCTTCATTCTGAGGCTTCAACTTATTGAAAGAGAAGAAGTGTTCTAGTAAACCATGTTGTAGATATTCACTGCATTCAGTCAGTCATTAGCACCTACTGTACTTTTCTCAGTCAGTGGTACATCCGGATCACTGTAACTTATTGGGAGACTGAGGTGTAAAAATTTGCATGGCTGAAAAATCCCAATTTATAATGTTCCTGGTGTCAGGATCATTGGGTCCTAGGGGGCATTGTCTCTACTTGCAGGGCCCAGTGCTCTGCACTGAACTCTCCTGGCCTCTAGAACTCTATAGCGGTTACTCGGTACCACTAGTATCATGAACTACGTGCTCTTTATAACCACCTTCAGTTTACAATGGCGTAGACACTTCAGTGGATGGAAGAGCCATGCAAATGAATACTACATTGCACTGGTAAAACTTAGGTGGGTCAATGCATCATATTAAGAGCAAATCGGCCAGTTAGTGCGTTGATGTGTTCTGGTGGCACCTCTAAGCAGAACAGTACATGAACCACTGTTCTTCAGCCTGTCTGGTCTAGCATCAGCTGCTCTCCTCACCATAGGAATTGGAGTTACTTATTATATTTATTGGTACGAAGTAGTATTAGTGTAGTTATCTGATTTTACCACCTTTTTTATATATTATATTTTATTTTTTTTTACTAGTTTTCCATAGTGTTATGGTCTTGGGGCATAATGGTTATAACAGAATGAATTTTTTATTATAACTTGAGGAACTACTGTAGTTACATTGCTAATGTTGGCTATGCTAGAAATCTGATTTAAGATCTGTTGTCCTACACAGCTGTTGAGGGTAATGTATTATGGGGGCACAAGCCTTTTCACCTGTTTGTGGACTCTATAGTGGACATAAATTTTAATGGGTCTCCATGGTCAACAAAATAGAGCATGCCTTTGATCTTTTTCTGTTGGCCCGTGGTAAAAGAACAAACATCTGCATGAAATAAAAGCAATGGTGATTCGCATACATCACATAAGCCCTGAGTGTGGTGACAGATCCTCAGCATGGTGTGATGGTAGATCCTCTTTGTCACCCACTGTCCAGAAACCAATGAGCTCATTTGGTAAGAGACTCCAATCTCTCAAGAAACCAATTCAGTAGATTATTGCGGCATACTAACAACCCTTTGAAAGTCTGCAACGTGGAACACAGCTACTGGATGGCCACACAGACTTGTGTAAGATAGACAACTCATGAAAGAGTAACACAAAATGTGTGTCGATACACGACCAGCTTTCTAGAACAGCATCTGGGTATGTCCAGCCAAGAGGAAAGGTAGGAAGGAAATGCCTGTAGAATGTGCTTACATGGAGATGGCAGAATGGTCAGAAGGTGTTTTATAGATGGTTTCACAAGTTTCTCCTGCTGACATCTAGTGAATGATCTATTGCCTCATTCAGAGATGCTCTAGCCACAGCTTCCCTATTGTGCAAACAATGAATGCATTTTCAGCAGATTTTTTCTCCTCGCCAACGACTGCACCCCTGGAAAGACCACCTCCTTCCACGTTCAGGAACTGGGAGTTCTGTAGATAATGGGTGACCACTCTGCACCTCCCAGTTTTCTTTCCAGTCCTGCAGAGGGAAAATGTTGGGAATAGCCTAGAGAGGCATTAGGTACCCGGTGTTCTTCTCCATAGGGGAGCCGCTGCAAGAAGTCTGGTCCTTAACGCATTTTCCCTGAAGTTTTTCTAGATCCAGCCTCCTAGGGTGCATGGGGGTTAGGGGATCCTGCTCTGGGTAAATTGTGGTGGCTGGGGGCAGTTACTTTGCTGCAACTCTGGGCATGGGAATGGCAGCGGCAGAGTTGTTTCATGGCCAGGTGATCTGGCCTTGAGGGTTGCAGCAGGTAGTGTTGTGCTGGCCGGATTCTCCCTGGGGTTGGAAGTACATAGGCTTCCCTAATGTGCAAACCATGAATGCACTTTCAGCAGATTTTCCAGGGAACCAAATAATCCTATTTTACTCTAGAAGTGGGGACTTTCTCTGCACTCTCAAACTATGTACACAAGTATTGACTCATTCACATCTAAACAGTAGCTAGGCAACTTCATAATCTGTTTTTCCAGTCAGACCGCACTGGGAATTCAGTCCACATTGGCACTTAGAATGCCCCTGTCCTTACATTCTATGTGTTGCTGGCTGCTTGGTCTCCGTGCTGTGTGTCAGCCTTGTGTGACTCAGTGTGGGGGAGTGTTTATCTGTCTTGGTTTGTAGTTTATTATTCTTATTGCTCTCATCCAAGTGTGTGGGGGGTGGGGCACCAGATACTGTACAGCAGTCGACTCATCCTTGGCTCAGTCCCTGAGAAATCCTACAATATGATGGCATATTACAGACAATAAAAACAAAATATTGTGTTTGCCTAAAAAAAAATATGTATACTTTTTTTAAAGGTTTTTGAAGAACAGCAGAATGATTCTGCATCTCGAAAACCATGGAGTTCTACAGAGAATCTGGAGTGGATTATAGCACAAATCAAAGAGCTAGTGCAACCAAACAGGTAATGCTGTACAGAGGATTGCATCATCCGAGATTTTGTCAGATCTTCCCACGAGCAGGAAACTGTGTATAATAGTGTGCTGCCTGTTATAATCTGCCCCATGCCCTCACTGATGGCAATACATACATTCAAGTGTCACATCTGTGGCTGCAAGTTCACATGAATGATGTATATGACGTCATGACTGCAGGGACTCCCTGTACAGTGGGGGAGAGTGCATACTATTCCTTCCTTGTAGGGAAGCTTCATAAAATCCTATAGGATGCTCCTGCTCTTTATCTCCTGGTCTCCAGCTCAATATACATGAAAATAGCAGGAAACTCCTATTCAGCTGACGCTGTATACTTTATAAAGCCGCCATAGTCTGTCCTTATTTCCTCTTAGTGGAAGAGTGAAGAAATCAGGCGATACCTTTTAGAGCTAACTGTGTATATTTATAAGTAAGCTTTCAGAAGTGCAAGCTTCCTTCATCAGACATGGTGTTATATAAGAACTGAGCATAATTGTACCACGAATAAATGAAATGAACTTTTCTTGCTTGATAATTCTTGTGTACCAGCATATATGAGGGGAAGGAGCAGCATATAATAGAATCTTTAATGTGTTTGTGTCTTATTCCCAGTAGTCAGATGGCTGTAGATATTCTTCTTGAAGACGGTTTCCTTATACCTACTGGAAGACAGCTGACCATCCTGAAAATAGAGCAAGGTAGTGTAAAGAGTGTAAATTTTCCTGAACACCATATTTAATAATGGTAGTTGACTATTATGTGAAACAGACGAGCAGGAGTTCTTCTGTCTTTTATGGTCTGGTACAAGATCCCTCATACCTAGGGTACAGCTGCCTCATGCAGGATAGCTATGAAATTACCTTTCATGGAGGTTTATGAAGGCAGCATGTGCCCTCAGATCTTGAGAGGCATTACTGGTCTAATGTCTACACCCAAAGTGAAAATGTTCATACGGTACAGCAGCCAGAGCATGAGAGGATGGACATGACCTGAAATCTACTTGAATTAGGGGGTGCATATTGTGGTCATCCCTGTCTCACCATTACCAAGAACCCTCCCAGTGATGCCAATGGCTGTCAGTCGCTTGCCCTTAAGCAGTTATCAGTGCTCCTCCAAAATTTCATTTATAGTTGGACTGCTAGTATCATACAGTATGTAGCTTTCTATGTTCTGGTTGCCGGTGATATTCAGAATAATGAAGTCTTTAGATTGAAGTACTGAATTTTTTTTTTCCATTTTCAATTAATACTTTAGACCATAAAAAAAATTGTCTAGACAACCCTTTTATTCTCAAGATAGACTATAAATATCTGATTGATATGGCCCCTGGACTGATCCACTTCCGGTGCCAGACCTGTAAACTATGTGGGTCCGGAAGCATAAAGCTCTGTCCTCTGTGTAGCGGCCGGACACCTTCACTAGATCTTGAGGTGGTGGTTATTGTGGTCCTCCAATCTAGCTTTGAGAGAATTGCTTCAAGGGGCTGTACAGGGTTATAAAAACCATGGCTGCTTTCTTTCAAAAATAGTAAACCTGTCCATGGGTTTTGTGGTATTGGTTATCGGACTCATTCACTTAAGTGGAGAGCAGCTGCAATACCAGAAGCAATCTATGTACGGGGGGGGGGTAGTGCTATTTTTGGGTGACGACTTACTGCTGATGCACTGCATATTCAGTAGGATTTGTTTACACATCTATTGCTTGGAAAGCAGAACATAATGTGTATCACTATTCTATCGAATTCTGGACATCCCCTTTTAATTTCCCCTTAATAAATAACTACTATAGAGTTATACCATGTATGCGGGTCTTCTGACATGTTCTGTGAATTGTATAACTAGTTTGTTCCAACATGTTGTAGTAGGGTTTATGTTAATCTAATAGTTGTACCATTAGGTGGTGATTAAAGTGGTTTTCCCGAACACATTGGTGGATATGGCTAGGCCAGTGTGGATAGTGGAACTTAGGCCCCAGCACCCCTGATAAACAGAATGGAGCTGAGATAGACTAAAGCTTGTTGCTTTTTGGGGGTCTTTATTTGTAATGGTCTCTGTTTCTTCAGGGTGTATTTCCTACTGATTGATTGATTGTATTGTTGGCTATTGCTCTTGTGCCTTCAGATCAAGACGAAGACCTTCGCCTCCCTCGCACCCTCCTACGTTTCTGGCAGCCATTATTAAAGGTCTTACATTCCCAGGCATTTACTCAGGAGTTACTAGAAGTCATGTTTGCTGGCTTAGGGAAGCTCAAGGACAAGAAGACACAGGCGCGGGAACACTACCTCAGCAGCTGGATCGCTGAAATTTTAACAGCCAACAACAGAGCAGGTATATGTGTGGTGGTTTCTGTATGGGAGTGCCTTTTTTTTTTTTTTTTTTTTTTCTTTTAAGGCAGCTGATCACATGTAGTGAGCTGCCTTATCAAGATTATTTGTTGTCAGCCATGGTGAAGCTCGTGGCTTACTGTGATAAGTTTACGCTGATACAGCCAAGTATGCTGTAATTTTCCCATACGCTGCTGACACTGTCTATTACTGTAGAGCCAGTATAGGCCAGCCAGTATACCACAAACTGAGCTATAGGATGCTTTCAGATGGCTGTAATACCAGCCCGAATGGGCTCGGTATATTCGTTGCCAACAAACAAATCCCATCAGAATAAACATTTTCTCAAACAAAGCCTTTGGAGAATGTCAAACGCACAGATCTAGTACAGATATATTAATGCGGCTTACACTGATGAATGGCTGCTCCGGATCTCCTGAATGGTGGTCACAAGCTTGTGCCTGTGGTTCTTAAAATTATGACTATAATATTCGTGTATCCTGTTTTTTCAGATAAAAAATGCTTGGTTGGTTCTCGTAACCAAATGCTTGTGAAAAGCAAATGGAAGTTATTTTCTCACAGTGAGTTTTTACAATGGAAAAAACTGATGCACAAGTGCCTTGAATTTCCATGCCGGACCACCCCACAACTTTTACAGCTGTAAGTAGTATATGTACTGAAGGGTGAATTCACATGTCAGATTTGGTTCTGTATTACTAGAAGGCCTGGGTTATATAGTGACTTTTTGTAGCGTTGTGACAGCTGCAGATTCTACGCAACTCAGTACATTGATTTGGCCTGTAGTTGTAGCCCAATAGTTAAAGGGGTTTTTCAGGATAATTGAAAAAGTAACTGAGTCATTCCTCAGACTGCTCCAGCTGGATGTGTAGGAGCTCAGGTGACTGCTGTGCCGTCATTGGCCTCAGAGGTCACATGTTGGGTACCATTGATGTTACTCCTGAATGTGTGACTGCTGAGGACAGCAATTGACCACAGCAGTCGTATCAGCCCCTGTACTTCCAGCCCAAAGACCAGAGGGAATAGGGTATGCACTGCCCCTACATCCTATAGCCCCCCTCCCTGTTAGTTTTTCAGTTATCTTTTAAAACCCTTTACAAATCAACTAGAACTGTAGAAATTGCAGTATAACCCTGGCCTGTAGGGTGAATTTACATGATCCTAGCCATACCAAACGATCTATGAAGCTCATCAATATAGTTTGCCCCCCGAAAAATCTTTTAAAAATGTAAGTGCTTTGAAAACCCCACCAATCTCCTACGCCTGTGTGCTTATGGGCTGCATCATGTGAACATAGCCTTGTTCTTGATGTCCCTATTTAGGATTTTTTCAAATATGAAAACTCGCTTGCCAGTCGCCACCCAGGAGAAGCTGCTGTCTCTCTGTTCAATCTACATCCAGGATGAAGGCGCAGATGGCTCAGTAGACTATAGTGATCAGCCTATCTACACAGTGGAGAGCTTACAGTGGAAAATAAAGCGGGACTCTAAAACAAGATCCTTTAGACACTGGGGAAGATCACAGCCAGACGAGGAGGAAGAGATGAGTGAACACACAGAGGATGAAGAGATGAACACTGAGCCTTACGAGGGAGAATACATTCAGATGGTCAATAGGAAAGCCGCAAGTGAGAGAAGAGCAGCACTAGAGGGCTCCGTCTGGGGAGTCAGCTCAGGTATCAGCAGGATCCGTTTATAGCTTGTGGGTGTATGTAGAGCTATACTGGCTACTTACATAGCTAAAAATCTCATAGAAAGCAATGAGCAGAGCTGCTTTTCTTGGTACAAGCCTGACCGTGACATTCCTTTGAATAGTCTGCTAGTTTTACATACAACCAAAGGTGATTGTGTGTGTTTGGCTATGTTGGTCTAATACAATGGTGTGAATGTCTGGACCAGCGTTGTTTGGTTGTTTGAGCGTGTCATGTATGTACACTTGTGTTATTGCTGTACATCTTGTTTATAGTGTATTGTATTATAATAAAAGAAATCCAGAAGTGAAATCTTTCATAATTTTCACTTTTATTTCAGAATTTGTAAACTGGGGCGAGTGTCCCCTAGGAGTAGTCCCTGGGCAGACTGAGGACCCTGGCTGCCTCCTTATTGACAGTTACTCTATGATGACTGTGCTGGAACATCAAGACTCAGATTCCCGGAGTATCCCAATAAGGTAAGAAGGTGACATTGTTAAAACCAGATTCCTCAAACTACTATGTATAGCATGATGTGACACAATCTTTTTTTTTTTTATGGTCCTAAGGTGCAGAGCTCTGGCCAGGTCCATGAGTTCAGTGCTCTGTATCTTTAACCAATAGTTGCATCACAGAGGCAGTTTTATCTGAGGCACCCCAGCAATTTACACCACAGAGAAACGGGTAACCCCTTCAACAAAGAAAGATAATACATTTATTTATATAGCATGAAGTAAAGATACTATTTTATTGTGTTTTTTTTTTTTTTTTCTCCAGTAACTTTATCAGTAGTTTGTCAGTCTTGCATAACAAAATGTTGAAATTAGCTTAGTTTTTTTTTTTTTTTTGGAGGGAGGGAAGCAAAGTGCTGCTATGTTCTGACTGTCTTCAGTGACAATCTGTGTTTCCTACAAACTTAAATAGTCACTAACCTTATAGCAAACCTTGCACAATTCAATAGTTTGAGCAAATAAGTAACTTTGTAATGTATCTTATCAGAAAAATTCCCTTTTCACCCTTTCTGCCTCTACCTGATCTCCACTCTTTCTACGCTTCTGCATCAATCTCCTAATTTGGACTGTAAATTCACAGAAGAATCAAATTTCAGCTCTATATAGTGTGTATACAGAGGAAGAGGGTGGGGGGTTAGATGAGAGAAACTGGCAGAGCGGCTCTGCTGCAGCAAATAGTAAGTTTTCTGTCTTGCCCAAAACTTTAATCACATCAGTACTCTGTCCTCCATTATATCTATTATTGAGCAACAGAGAATTGGGAGCAAAATCTCTTCTGTTTTTGTTGTATGCTGTGCAAGGGCGATGTGAAAGTAGCTATTCACCGTCTACCATCTCAGAGAGAGCGCCTGCAGAAGGGAAAACTACTGAATAATGCAGTTCTATAATGGCCAGAAATAATAATACAGAAAGGGTGTTATTCCTTGTGTACATAAATATGATGCTTGGGCTCACCTTAAAGAGGACCTGTCTCCACTCTTGGCAAGTCTGTTTCTTGGTTTCTGCATGAAATAACAATTCTGCAGCATCTATTCTTATAAATGTGTTTGTGCTGTTTCTTCTAGAATTATCTGAATAAATTGACTACTGGGTGTTAACAGCTGGGGCTGCCCTAGTGTAGACTGACATTGTCCAATTGGTGCTGCTAGTGTAAGACTGTTGCAGGGACACACCCCTTTGACAATGGGATACAGGAAAACATAGAGCTGTACTTCACCTAAAATATTTCATCTGTGCCTACAAGTATGTGTGTGTGTATTGTACATTTTATAGGGCTTGCTTTGCCTACTTCAGCTAATGAAACCAGCAGATATATTAACAAGAGCATGGACAGTCATATCCTGCTTTGCGGTAGGCAGAAAGTGAAGTGTAGACTGTCCCAGAACATGTGAACGAGGGCAAAGACAAAAAAATGGATTTCTAAAACCTTACCAAGCTGTACCTACAAAAAGATTCTAATTGTATGTGGTAGTCCTCCAGGTAGAAGTGCTGCCACATATGTCTGTCCCTCAATGACCACATTTACTAGTTCACTCTTTCCTGTTATTGTAGAAATGTCTTGTCTTAAACCTGTATTCATACATCTGCAGCTCTCCCACTGTCACCACTACGGCCGACACTTTGCGTTGGAATCAGAGTGAACTGAATCACATTAAAGCTGGACTGCGGCTCTTCTGAAGAACTGAATCCACCTACAAAGGATCGTTCCAGCCAGCCCATGAGGTGGCTGTGGAAATATTCACCTTGAACGTGACAAAGATTGTTTTGCTGTTTACAGCAAGAAGGACCCTTTTATTATTTTTGTAATTTTCTTCATGTTGATTATGTTTTGTTTGCTCCCTTTTAAAGTTCTCATCCTGTTATAAAATATACCATATGTTTTAAGATGTTTGTGTGATGTGTGTATGTATGCGCGTGTGTGTATATATAATCTCCAATCGTGGATAGATGTGACAGTTTCACATGTTATGTAAGTGCAAGGGCATCTAGATGGTAAATGCTTCCATCACACATTGGGGTACAGATGAGTGTACTTATAGCTCTGTATTGTCCACCAAAAGACCTTAGCTGTGTTCCTGTACAATCTAAGATGGAAACGATAAACTCCCTTTATAGCTGAAACACTGGGATAACTGTACCATTATAGTGTGTGTGGTTTTTTTTTTTTTTTTTTTTTTGGTTTTTTTTCTCAAAGATTTTGCCGTAGAAAACTCTACTAGTACCTTTGGTGGCTCACAGCTACAGGACCCCGACTGATCAGATTTTTAACATGTACAATGATTTTCCGGTGCTACCTTGCTTTGAATGCAAATTTTTTAAATTTCAGATTGGATTTTTTTTTTTTTTTTTTTTAAGTAGTCGTTCTGGTTTCTTAATACTTCATTAGTTTTCATTTTGCCATGACTAGCGAGAGGGTCTGCCCCCAAGGACAGGAAACCATTGCCTCTGTGATTCCCTTGTCACTCTCTCCCTCTGGGTCACATTAGATGGGTGCTACTAGGCTCTGGACCAGCAATACTAGTGTGTCCCCCCAACCATCTGCATCACACAGAATAGCATCATTCATTGCTGTAAAATTGAACAAACATCAAACTTGTGCAAACTTCTAATATAAATGCCAATCCTAGACAGACAGCTAGTGATTTGGTGCTCACCCCTTTATGTCGAGAGGCAATCTCAAATCTTAGCATAGATGACAGGCTGTGTGATATCCTTTCTAGCATAAAGCACGTGACACAAAAATAAGACAAACTGTGCTTGAGGAAGTACTGCATCAATTTCACTTGGTCACACAGACCAAAATGTTTGTTTTACAAGTAAAGTGTGACTATGGACTTTCTATAGATTTCAGAAAAACTGTTTTGTCCCCAAAGACAAGAGAAATTAGAATCCTATTAATATTAAAGAGAACCTTTCACCACCTCTGTCAGGTCTACCTCTTTGGCTCACTTAGTAGGTGTTACTCCACTTTTTCTGGCACAGATGGAATTTTCTCTCTAGCCCCCACCATTCCTGAGCAGTAATTGTTATCTTTGGTGCCCGATATACTATTTAGTCTCTGTACTGTCAGAAGAGCGGTGTAAGGCGGGAGCAGACAAGGGGTGTGATTCTGCGCTCTGACACTGGCTGCTTCTGATTGGAGCTCTGAATCACACCCCCTGCCTGACACTGCCCTTCTAACATGACAGAACCTAAGTAAAATATAGGGCACCACAAACAGCACTGATTGCACAGGAATGGTGGGGGGGGGGGCTAGAGAGAAAATTTCAACTGTGCTGGAATCAGTGGAGTATATTAACAAATGATCAGAACTAGAGGAAGTGTGTCTTACCCAGTAAAGAGCTTAAAGGAGTATTCTCATGAACGTAATTTATATCTATCTATTTGTAGATAATTAAAAGAAACAATTTTGCATATAAGTAGTTGAAAATTCTGCAGCATTTTAAAGATTTTCTCTAACCATCTTAGTGGTGACAGTCTGTTGTCTTGATTGGTTGCCAATGGACATGACCACAAATGTAGTAACTTTCTATGGCCTGGGACTTGTCTGGAACCCAGTCATGATGTTCTTATTGTAGCTGGGTTATCAGACAGGGACACTACATGTATCAGAAGATATCCTGGTCACAATAAGGACATCAAGGCTGATTTTCTGACCTTAAGAAAGGTCCTGCATTGATGGTTGTATCCATTGGCAACTGATCAAGACAACAAAACTGTGACCACAAGATAGTTAGAGAAAATCTTAAACTCTGCAAAATGTTAAATTATTTATATTTGCAAAAATGTTTAACTTTTAATTATCTACAAATTTAAAAATGGTTGAGTTTGTGGGAATACCACTTTAAGAGTGGACAGTGACTTGAGTATTCCTATAGAATAGATCATACTAGATTTTCTTTGTAGAGTTTCATACTGGTGTAAATATAGCAGTGTGTTTGAAGAGGAACAATGGTGTGTTAACCCTACCCACAATGACTGGCTGACCACCACCTTTATATACATACAAGTTGCCAATCACTCCCTGGGTAGGGTAAACCGGATTCTCTGCCCTTGCAGGAATACAGTTAGAATTTACTCTGATTTTCACTCTCAAATCCAGCTGCAAATTATACAAACATATACAGTGCGTGAAATAAAAAAAAAAAACTGAAGACGTGTCCAATACTTAAGTAAATATGTTTCTAAAGGTACTATTGACATTGAAAATCTCACCAGACGTCGGTAACATTCCATTCAATGATTTGATTTCTTTGCCTGTGCATTGGATGGGTTGTTACAGACATCTGGTGAGAATTTCATGTCAATAACATCTTTAGAAATATATTTACTTAAGAATTGAGCATATCACCAAATTTCTATTTCACCCACTGTATATTGAAGAGCTCAGATTGTCTTCCTCTCATATATATATACACATACAAAGATAGAGAGAGATAGTTATTATATATATATATATATATATATATATATATACACACACACACAGTACAGACAAAGTTTGGACACACCTCATTCCAAGAGTTTTCTGTATTTTCATGACTATAAAAATTGTAGATTCACACTGAAGGCATCAAAACTATGAATTAACACACGTGGAATTATATACTTAACAAAAAAGTGTAAAACAACTGAAAATACGTCTTATATTCTAGGTTCTTCATAGTAGCCACCTTTTGCTTTGATTACTGCTTTGCACACTCTTGGCATTCTCTTGATGAGGTTCAAGAGGTAGTCACCTGAAATGGTTCTCACTTCACAGGTATGCCCTGTCAGGTTTAATAAGTGGGATTTCTTGCCTTATAAATGGGGTTGGGACCATCAGTTGTGTTGTTCAGAAGTCAGGTGGATACACAGCTGATAGTCCTACTGAATGGAGTGTTAGAATTTGTATTATGGCAAGAAAAAAGCAGCTAAGTAAAGAAAAACGAGTGGCCATCATTACTTTAAGAAATGAAGGTCAGTCAGTCAGAAAAATTGGGAAAACTTTGAAAGTGTCCCCAAGTGCAGTGGCCAAAACCATCAAGCGTTACAAAGAAACTGGCTCACATGAGGACCGCCCCAGGAAAGGAAGACCAAGAGTCACCTCTGCTGCGGAGGATAAGTTCATCCGAGTCACCAGCCTAAGAAATCGTAGGTTAACAGCAGCTCAGATTAGAGACCAGGTCAATGCCACACAGAGTTCTAGCAGCAGACACATCTCTACAACAACTGTTAAGAGGAGACTGTGTGCAGCAGGCCTTCATGGTAAAATAGCTGATAGGAAACCACTGCTAAGGACAGGCAACAAGCAGAAGAGACTTGTTTGGGCTAAAGAACACAAGGAATGGACAATAGACCTGTGGAAATCTGTGCTTTGGCCTGATGAGTCCAAATTTGAGATCTTTGGTTCCAACCACCGTGTCTTTGTGCGACGCAGAAAAGGTGAACGAATGGACTCTACATGCCTGGTTCCCACCATGAAGCATGGAGGAGGAGGTGTGATGGTGTGGGGGTGCTTTGCTGGTGACACTGTTGGGGATTTATTCAAAATTGAAGGAATACTGAACCAGCATGGTTACCACAGCATCTTGCAGCGGCATGCTATTCCATCCGGTTTGCGTTTAGTTGGACCATCATTTATTTTTCAACAGGACAATGACCCCAAACACACCTCCAGACTGTGTAAGGGCTATTTGACCAAGAAGGAGAGTGATGGGGTGCTACGCCAGATGACCTGGCCTCCACAGTCACCAGACCTGAACCCAATCCAGATGGTTTGGGGTGAGCTGGACCGCAGAGTGAAGGCAAAAGGGCCAACAAGTGCTAAGCATCTCTTGGAAGACCATTTCAGGTGACCACCTCTTGAAGCTCCTCAAGAGAATGCCAAGAGTGTGCAAAGCAGTAATCAAAGCAAAAGGTGGCTACTTTGAAGAACCTAGAATATAAGACATATGTTTCACACTTTTTTGTTAATATAATTCCACATGTGTTAATTCATAGTTTTGATGCCTTCAGTGTGAATCTACAATTTTTATAGTCATGAAAATACAGAAAACTCTTGGAATGAGAAGGTGTGTCCAAACTTGTGGTCTGTACTGTATATAAATATTATATACAGGAAATATAATTTGACATTTGCACTATTGTTCCTTTTTTGCATGGTAACGTGTTGTCCACTCCACTGCAGTGCTGAACTGTGGCTGCTGCTGGCCATAACTACCCTCTGACGTGCGTACAATAAAACACACATCCCGTACAATTTTTTTTTTTTTTTTTTATTAACGTCCATGTTTGTCATTACGACTTACATTATATTTGGGTTCACAAAACCAAACCCAAAGAGGTTTTAAAAAAATTTAACTTACAATTACGCTGTAACATTTCAGCCTAAGGAAAACAAGTTATGACCATAGAACGGAAATGTCCTAACTGTGCAGATCAACACATCAATGACATGGAATATAGAGGAGCAGCATGATATACAGGACGTGAGGAAAACCACTCTAGTGCTGTGTACTGTCCAGAACAAGGACAGTGTAAAGAATAGTAAAGATGTCCTCCGGTAAGGAACCATGACCTACATGTACTTTCTCCACACCGTGAAGGCAGCCACTTGTGGGCTGAGCATAGAGTAATAAAACTGCAAAAGCTGACCTTTTACGTGTGAGGATTCTATTTCTTTGAGAACTATCTGAGTCTAGCAAGAGCCATGTCTACCTATGCCAAGTACAATATGTGAGCATGCAGTAAAGTCAAGACCCTCTGCCTTCCCCAGTCACATACGATTACTGGAGCTGCTTCCCTGTTCATAACCTCAACGAACAAGCGGCATTTTGTCAGTCCTGCCTTGCTGTAAGTAATGTGGAGAGTGGTGGCTGTACATATACAAGGTAATGTAACATGCTAATAACTTCTACATGCTGAGTTAAAATGAAATGCTTCTAGAGGTCATATTCAGTGTAATAAAAGGCATAGTCTCCATACTCAAAGATTTTTGGTTTTACTGCTGTCTTGCACTGCACCATATTAAAGTTCTCCCATGTACTTTTAGTTTCATAAGGGTTAGGCTTATTTCATCTGCAGCAAAGCTCCTGGCACATAGGTCGACCAAGTTATAGGCCTCCATTTACCCAACGAAAGCTAAAAGAAAGTGACCAAAAGCAACAGCTCATGTGGTATTCTCCTCTCCCACCCCCTTTTCCCTGGCTACAGAAGTAAGACCATCTGATACATAATATGTATAATCTATAGGCGCCCTGGTGAAAACAGCCCCTATTAGAAAAAACCATTGGTTGGGTTGAACTGGGTCTAGTAATGTCACCAACAATAGCAATGACACTGCTGCTTATTCTATTCACTGCATCGTGCTGTGTAGCCCAGAACAGAGATGACCAAAGCGGTAACATACTGCCTTTTGGTACCTTGATGTCCAAAATGGTCTCTGACAGCCAAGATCCTGCTAGATTGCAGGATCTTTGCTACCACGTTATGGTGCTTTAAAGGCCAGGGCTAGTCACCATATATGTACAGCACTTGGTCATCTGCAGCTTAACATCAGTGATGACCGCCACGGAGTGCTTATATAAATTCTCCCAATACATATCTCATGGACAATACAGTGTGAAAGTGGCTTTACAGGATACAAGCCTTGCCTGATACTTGTAGGGCTCATTCTTGTGACTGACACGATTTTCTTCACCATTTAGATAGGTAGGATGATAGTCTCATAGTGACCATTGTCAGGACTACCATTACTACAGCCCTTTCAGTAATTTCTGAGCTCTTAAGCGTGTTCCCTTATCATTGAGTACTGCTACTCAATGATAAGGGAACTGCCTGGGTGCTGGACAGCTTTGCTACATGTGAGACCATCGTTCCCTCTCCCAGCTTTGCTGTATGCCAGATCTGTGGGGTCCAAAGATTGAAGAGGTCACCGATCAGACCCCTGAGGATAGGCTGGATAACTGCTATAGAGATAACCCTTTAATTATATAGTTTCTGTTTTTAGCTATTGTATGGCTGGACATTACTATGGTATACAATCCATCCCATAGAATAATACTTTTCATAAGCCTGCCATTGCTTCATACACCCATTAGAGTGCTTACCAGAGAATTCCCTGCATTGGTTAAGCTTTATTATTAATGTATAGCCCAGGCCCTTGTTCCTCTGTCTACCCCTACACCCACTCCAACTCCAACTCTCAACTCCCCTCTACTCTTATCGACCTGCGGCCTGAATAGTGTGGAGTCCATCATGTGACTAAGAGTTGGAGCGTCAGAGGAATAATAGGGCAGCTGGAGAAGTCAGAACTATGTAAAGGTAGTATACGGGGCTCCTGGGAAATGGGGTATAAGTTAGTAATAAAGCTTAACCAGAGCAGGAACGCTTTATTGCTCCCTGGATAACCCCTTTAAAATGATGGGTGATTTGGTCACCTGCAGTTGCCTGGTGTAAATACAATAAGTAATGGATATAGCCAGTCATGCAGGATGAATAATATATGGATGTAATATAATTATACACAATATGCTAGGATATCACATAGGAAAGACTATCAACTGAAACTCCAGACTGTCTACATATGTGTCCTTACCTTTCCACTTGGCCCAAGAAATCCTGAGAGGACCAGCTTGATCTCAAGCCAAACAGAGAGGTAAGGGAGGACACATCTATATATAGAACCAAGGGTTTCCTGCTCACTGACTACCCACATCACAGATTTTATGTAACTTTACTAAAATCTTATGAAATATTACTCATTGTATTATTCGACTTGTATTTCACCGGACTCATATCCAGAGCTGCATTCACAATCCTTCAGGATTCACAGCACAACTCTCTCAGCATTACTGGCATGAGGTCTAGTCTCATGATTTGCCTTCTGGGAAAAGTTGCCTTACAGTAATGCCATCGTAGGCGCTAAGCTAACCTGTTTAGGACACGATTGTAAACCAGCTAGTTGACCGTTTCCAGTAGTCACCTGCAGAACTGTAAATGCTTCTCTATGCTTTAATACTCTATATGTAGATTATATCATCATGAACTACAATGGTGTTCAAAGCTGAACATATTGTTTAAAGGTGGATCTGTCATCGTACTATGCTGCCCCAGCTGTAGGGGTCTGCTGTATTCATGGGGGGTGCTCTCCTCGCCACTCTCAACACTGTGGTTATTTATGTATTTACAGAGTGATGAACTTGTATCATTGTATCCACACACACACACACACACACACACACACACAACACAATCATTACATAGATATGGATTAGCTATCAACAAAGTATTGCAATATGACTAGTTGTGGGCTAATGAAGTGTGTAATTATGGCGTATATGCAAGTATATATAATAGCCACTAAAGGGAATGGATCACAAGTTTTCTTTACCAGATTTATATATATATATATATATATATATATATATATATATATATCTGGTATATACCTTATAATATATCTTTCACTTCTAATTTGTTTTTATTTTCTGATTGGAGATTTTATTTATTTATTCTATTTTCTGTACATGATTATGGGGAGGACATCTTGCCTGAGCTTCTCATCTGCTGTTAACAGCATTTAGTGAAATGCTTTACAGCAATTTTATGGCCAAAGACAGCAGCAGACTGGAGTTGATGCATTGATGTCTATGGGAGAGTTTTCTAGGCATGCTCTGAAAAGGGAGGAGGAGTAGATAAGCTGTGACATAGTTTGTCACTAGTGGAGGAAATGATGGGTCTGCTGTGTGAGCTAAATTTTCTTTTGTAATCCTTTCTGTGATGTAAATGAGGTGACTGCTGCAAAGAAAACCCATGGAATTTGAAAGTGTCAGTCTATTATTACGATTAGTTAACAGAGTGAAAATTGTACTAGTAAGTATTTTAAAAAACAAATAGATAAGTGACATAGAAAATTAAAAATAATTCATTATTGTTTAATATGTTTAGGCTTGCTCACACAACAGTTTGCTATCCATTTTTTTTTATGATTTCACACTGCTCCATTGAAATGAATAGATCTATTAACCTAATTTTTTTATTTTTATTTTTTAATGGTCCGTGTGTCCAAGCTGATTAAAAATAGAACTTGTCATATCTTGGCTTGTTTTCACAGATCCCTCAATAGACAAGTCTATAAGAGATCCGTGAAAACAAATTTCACTCCAATGTATATTGGCAGCAAAAAACAGTTCCATTAGTTTTTCACGGCTGAGTACATGGCACGGACGTGCGAATAAGCTCTAACATAACATTGTTGAAAAATAGGTCATGTTCAGGTGACACATTCCCTTTAATCACTAGTAAAAGGGGTAGGAGGCGGCATGGAGGGAACGCTCCTCATGAAAACGCTCATCCTTACAATTGTTTGTGGTATTTGGGTTAATATTTTGAGACATTTTACCACGCTATTTCCAGTTGTAACATGACAAACAAAACTGTCATGCAAAGATCTCTTTACTGAAAAGAAAAAAAAAAAAAAAAAAAAAAGCAAATACACCAAACAAACCAAAGATCAAGGGAACATCTTACTACATATTACTGTGGCTACTGAACAGAGCTGATCGGGTTCAATGTGTCTGAGCAGCCCTGTACAGGTTAGTGTAGACTCCATTCATAGGACTATACATAAATAAACACAATGCACCCAGATGATATCAGACACATGGACAGAGGAAACCATAAAAACAAAATGATCAAAAGCAAACAACGCCCAGCATTAAATATGGAACAATGCAATAATCCTATATACAAAACATGGTAACAACCTTACATTGGAGATTTACAGGTTGGTGGACATGCTCTAAAAACAGCATATTTAGTTAAATAAAAGCAGTTTAAATACATATATTGAACAGGCATTTCATGGGAAGAAAGGGATAGTTAAAAACGATATAAATCGCACTTTTCCATAGGAACAAATATTTGGCTGCACTAAAAGTCCTGGTAACACTTTAGTTACTGGACTGGTATGAAAACTTTAGAGCAGTGTATGGGCTTCTCTCCACATATCTAGACAACACTACAAAGTAAAACTTGCAATATAATTTATCTAGCCCAAAATAGTGGATACATGATATAAGTTATACATGGAAGGCAGCAGATTCAACAGGAGATTACGCTCCACCCCTACGGGCAGGAAAGGGTTCTGCGTTATTTTATATTCTATATCATGGCTGAGGTGTGGAAAGCAATGTCCGACTAATAAATCTCACGCAGCCGCCACTCAAGTGTTCACAATATTGTCTGTGTAAAATAACTGCATCTAATATCACCCCTATTTCTTCACATGTGAATGCAGAGCAAGTACCTGTAGTGATGCCGAGTACCATAAACTTGGCCTCAGCCGTGAAGTGATATCTTACAAACCTTCCAGTTTAATAAATAAAGTGGTCATAAAAACTTTTATCATTACATTCACTGTGTCATCACTCTAACATCAAGCCTCAATACAGCAGCTCCCACAGATGATACTTTTCCTACTGTATAGTTTAGGGTATGTTCATATTTAGGTCAGGTTAGACAAAGAATAGAATTGCATGTAACACTATTCTTCTTGTCAAAACCCTGACGGACCCCAATATAAGTAACTGGGGGGTTTCTTCGGATATCAGTGGTATCCATTAGACATACTGGATCTGGCCTTTGGCTCCACTTCAGCATTTCTCAAATCCAGTCCTCAAGGTCTTGCTTAAAAAGGACCTTCCACCACTTCCAAATCTTTCATTCTTTAATAGGCTCCGCTCCACTGATTCTGGCACAGTTGGAATTTTTTTCTCTAGCCCCCACTATTCTCTAGTAGTCATTTCTGTTAGCTTCAGCACAATTCTGCTCCCTGCTGTCAGGTGGGCGGTCCCAGTCTGTTTCAGCCCAGAACCGCCCACCTGACAGTATAGAGCAAAACTGTGCTGGGAATGGTGGGAGCTAGATAAAAAAAACTCCAACTGTGCCGAAATCAGTGGAGTGGCGCCTGTTGAAGGATGCAGTTAGTTGGAGTTGGTGAAAGCTCCTCTAAGACCTAATACAGAAGGACCACCTTTACCAATGACTGATAAAGTGACACTAATAAAATCACCTGAGGACCCTGTTGCTAGAGGATTGGAGTCCATAAGGCTCTATTCACATCTGCACTGTGGTTTCATCTTATAACACAAGCCATTATGCAGGCCTGGATCCACCATACCATGGATACCAAGCATGCTTGATGAAAATAATATGGCTAAATATTGTGCTATTTTTTTTTTCTTCAAATGTGATGGAATTAGTGACTGAGGCTCTGAATGGAGTCTCCAATGCAGATTAGATTAGCAAATCTCAATACAGAGATCTGGAAACATGTTGCCTATACCAGCTTTCCCCTTGTGGAATCCATTGCTGCTTACTAGCACTGCTGCTGATGCTGAAGCCTAAAGATCAGTCCGACAACCAGTGAGGCAACACATGAATAGTTTGGTTTAACCCTTCACATTCAGTTCTTATTCACTCATTTACGGTCTTAAGAACCAAGAAAATGTGTGAAATGTAAGACTACTAAACTCGCCCATTCATGGCAGGAACATCCCGCCTGCTTACTGCTAACTGGCCCAGTGCAGACCGAAGAATGCCAGTAACTTACTGTACTTAACAAAAAATACTTCATCTCATGCAACAAACACATGAAAAATAGAAAATTACAAGCGCTATACGTTTCACGATACAAACATTAGCAAATACTGCCACACAAGCATTTCAGTGGGACTCAATAATGCTTTTTTTTTTCTTTTGCAGTGCACATTATACAAAATACTACAAAACATCAAGTGCCCATACTAAGATTCCTACTTAGGAACATAAAATCAACTTAAAGTGTTGCTGCCGTCTATCCGCAATGGAATCAGCCATTTTTGTTGCACGGGACATAAACATGCGGCCTATAGACCCAGGGGTAGTAACACGATGAGGTGTTCTGTTCCTTTACGTATCAATAATAGATCTAATATGCCGCATAAACATGTACATCAAAGCAACGACAAAATGGCTGCTCCCACTGTGTGCAGGCAAGCCGGACACTTTATGAATATAAGACAAGATATGTCATGTCTGCGCAGGGTACCTATGCATCATCTGTACAGAGATATTTATAGATATATATTTACTTATAATAAAGTGAATTGGAAAAGGTCTTGTTTCTTTATAAACTACATTGCCCAGTCATAAAGGAGTTATTTAACCTCCTCACTGCTGCCCGGTCCTGTAACTCCTTGTACTTCACATAAAGGGCTGCAGGCACAATGGCAGTGAAGTGGCTTCCACACCATGGACTACAACAAAGTGACACATAGTGTCACAGACATAGCAGTGAAAATGCATCGCTGTAACTATTCTACACTTTTTGTCGTTATATACGTTGTTTTCTTAGAAGGTCATATATGTACACTTATATTTACACACACATTTTCCTCATTTGTTTTTTTAATACAATCAAGAAAAAAAGATACAATTTGTATCAACAAACAAAAGGTCAATTCTGGTCAAGTGAGGCGGGTTTTTCGGCTGCCCTTAATCCAATCTGGCATCAGACTGGTCATGGGAGAATACTATTCACAATCTGACATGGCAGATGCCCTCGGCTCAGTGAATTAATGGCCATTAAAATGATATATACAGTATATAAGCATGTCATGACCCATTGGGTAATGTTCACGTTTTTACTTTCATTCTATGGTACTAATGCTCAGTGACTACAGTCAAGTTACAAAGTTTTATGTTGTCTCCTGGGGTTACAGATAGAGGCTCAAACTGCTGCGCCCTCCCCTACACTTGCTGTTTTAGGGTAAATCCACACAGACAAATGCTCTGCCGCAGCTCTGAGGAGTCGGTCTGCATGCCTAACATGCCCTGCTTTGGAAAGTGTAAAATCTACATCGAAAACATGCAAAAAGAACTGACACGTGGTGGATTTAATATCTTGTTCCACATGTCAATTTCAGTGCAGATTTTTGTCTCCTCCACAGCATGTGGATGACATTTGCTAAAGACTCATCCACTTGGCTAGAACTGTAATATGTGACCGATTTTCCACCTGCAAATCCAGATGGAAAATCGACAACGTGTGAACATTCCCTAATGGTACATTTCAGCAAGAAACAGC
The DNA here is from genome assembly GCA_947044405.1 of Leptodactylus fallax. Classification (NCBI taxonomy): domain Eukaryota; kingdom Metazoa; phylum Chordata; class Amphibia; order Anura; family Leptodactylidae; genus Leptodactylus; species Leptodactylus fallax. Next base: position 1,725,350 of record CAMRHE010000194.1, read on the forward strand.
AGAAACGTTCTGGTTCAAGAATCTGGAAGTGCTGCAGTCTATGCTAAGGGAAAGGAGACACCTATTACTAACACGGATGGGATTGTGGAATCTGCTGCAAAACAATATGTCAAACGTGTAAATTAGGTGTTACCCCATAACTATGTTGTAGAAAAATGGTCACCATTTATTTTCCCGCATTTGTCACAGATTTCTACGATTGCCATGTAACGTGCTGATTTTGCTGTGGATTTCATGCCATCTTTGATGGCAATTCCAGATCTGATAGACATTTTTACCTTTGCATCATTATTTAGTAAGATTTTTTTCACTTGATTTTTATTTTTTTTTTTTTTAAATATGGATTAACATTTTTAATATATTTGCATACTGAAAGCTGCATTGTATTTAGAGAGCTGGTGGAAAAGACGAGCCTGCAGTGCCACTGCCCCAGACTTTGCATGTTATAAACTATAAGTACTTTGTAATATTCTGAGATCCGATTGCTGCCATGAAATATGGGTGTTAGAGCGCTGCTAAGATCTATCCAGACTCTAACAGTGGGATGAACAACATTAGAGCAGCCGAAGACCCGTTCCTCAGAAAGCCAGAGAAAACCCTGACGGCAGCCTGACGTTCCATTTGTTTCACAGTAAGAAACATGTAGGCAGTTATCACCTTCTCATGAAGAAACAAAAGGGCTCTAAGCTTGGCCCTTCTACACTTTCATGAAAAAACTGAAGCCGACTAAAAGTCCACAGCGCCAGGACCCTGGCTGTGAGCGGCCTCAACATCTTTAAACTATTATACAATATGGGTTCCTTAAAAAATTAAATAAGATAGTGCTAAGTAAGGGTCAGCAACCTGAGTGCAGCAAAACACAAGAAATCGCCTGGCCAGGGAATATGCCATCTGTAGTGGTTGTTTCTCTAACTACATATTAAAAAATAAAAATCCTTTACCGAGAGAGAGTAAAGCCTGTTTCTGTAATCCAGTACCTGCTGGAAAGAAGAAGTGGGAATGAGAGTTACACCTATTGTATGCAGAGCAATAGAAAGGTCACATTACTGATGGCTGTCACTGAATGGCAATGCTGTCTCTCTCCGGTGACTCACACCTAACATCACTGACATTTACAAATCTATTTCAGAAATCAAACATGAAAATAGATTTAGGAAAAAAATAACAGACGTAGATACTAGATTTCCCATCATCACAGGAAATGTTCTACAAGGGGACATTCTCAGCTTCACACTCCTTGCCATCCCCCCTCCCACTGACTACATTAGTAAACCTTCAGATAAAGAGTTTATGCCATGACATGCAAACCACAATCTACACCTGTAGACCATAATACCCCTCCAAAAACTAATTCTCCACAGTGGTGGATACTGCAATGACGTAGCGCAAGATCAGCGTATGTTTCCAGTAGGTCAGGATTTTACAATTTGTACGTCCCATTTCAATATATATATAGCATTTCTGCATATTTTAAAAAATAATTTTCATTTGGCCCCTTAAAATATATAGGCCACAGATAATGTTTCTGGCACAACAACAAATTCATTTAGTGGTTGCATTTAGAGGCATATGGCTATTACTGAGGTACGACAGACGATTTGTCATGGCAGAAACCTGGGCAAAACCAAAAACACAGACATATACCTACTGTACACAGAAAATCTGTAAAATATGTAGTGTGATCTCTGAAAGAACCAAGTGGCCAGGAATACAGTGTCTTTGTGCAGTCAAGCCAAGACATCCTATTTTTGTCTGTAAATCACTAGGTCAAGATAAAACTATACACGGATAGATAGAGACATCTATCTCTATACACATTAATATTGAATTAAACTGCAAGTACACAAGTAGGCATGCAATATAATTGCTAACAATGTGAATAGGTGCGTCTATGAACAGCTGAAGAGACGACATAATGCAAGCAACTCATGTGCTTTGATGATCTGCTGGGAACTCCAGCATCAGAGAGCTTAACCCACCCTTCCATCCTCTTTATTAAGAATAGGAACGAGTGACCTTACCCCCCAAGGAACTGAGGTTTAACCTGTCATGCAGGTTTAGCAGGGATAAATATATCTATACAATAAAATATGCACTCCTCCGGGAATGCTGTAAAGATCACAAAGTGTAGCATAAAAAAAAATAAATACAGTAAAAGTTTGTTGTGTCCATATATAGATTACTTGGTGGCAGAAAACTAATAGCTAGGTCATCCAAGTAAGCAAAAATGTGTAGAACACTGCCAGGTTTTATTCAGGCAACTTGATCAATAGATACTATTGTCCAGACAATATAGGTGGGAATTAACAGTGTTGATGACCTGATCTCAACTTCGACACAATGACAGCCGCAAGCTGCTGCGCGTCCGTCATATGTGGGTTCTTCTCCATGACTGAGAGTACCACCCCCTGTGGGAAGATGTTGCACAAGTTCTTGTACGTTTGATACTGATGTTCAGGAATGATGTGTTGTTCTCTGGGTTCACTGCCCATAACTGGCCAGTGTGGCGACCTCCAGAGCTGTTCCATCTTCTCGGGCATACTCCTTACCATCACAGGTTCATAGCAAGGCTGCATCAGACTATTGCTCAGTGGGTATGAGTGATAGTTGTAAGAGTCTGTGGGGCATGGTAAAGGATCCCAACTGGCATGCTGTTCACGGCACAATGGGGGTCTCCTTTGCCGCATAGGGTTACTTTCATAAAGACGAGAGTCAGATATGCTATCCATTCTGGTCATCACTAAAGCTCTACCAGGTTGAGCATTGGCAGTGGGGTGCATACTCTCTGGTGCGGGGTAATCTCCTGGGCAACTGGACCTTGCTCCTACCAGTGGATGTTGTATGTGAAGAGCTAAGTGTGAAGATGACTGTTTACGAGGTGTTTGCATGGGTTCTTCCTGCCCATAGCTCTGCACTCGAGTAAGTGCTTCATGATAGCCATGTACAAAAGGTTGCAGCCTACTCTGTGGAGGCCTTTGAGGCTTCATTGTATCCTCATGACCTTGTTCTGTGATGCCCAAATAGAGGTCACTGTAAGAAGAGTATGAATCGCTGCTAGTGTGGCTCATGCAGCTGTCTGGACATGGACTGGAGTTCCTAGAAAAACCTGCACGGTCCTGTTCAGAGGTGTAGTAGTCTGAGCTGTGCATACTACTTATGCTTAAGTTTGAGAAGTCACTAAGCATTGAGTAATAACCGTGATCTCCTAGGGACTCATATTTTGGATAATCCTCAGTATAACTCACAGAATTGCCATGGCTGTTGGTCACCAAAATTGGTGGGTAGTGTACACTTGCCATGTGTTCAAGAGAGGATTTCTGGTGGGAGAACTGTGATGATCCTGGTACTGGACTACTTGCTGAGCGAGTGTTTAAAGCACTTACAGCGTGGCTCTTAGGAGGCGGCAGGGTTGGAACACTCAAGGCAGACACAAGTGACGGCACAGAATTGGCCTCTGACTTGCGAGCTGCTGAAAGTCTCTGCTCTGGTTCTAATGCTGCTGAACGAATACTTGGGTCAGACTGTCTTTTGGGGGCTATACGTTTGGCTTCAATGCACCCATCTGCCTTGGAATTAGATGGACCAGTTCCGCACTTGACCAGGGCACCTTCACTCATTGTCTTTACAGCTGACAGCTTAGCACTTATCCGGAGCTCATCTGCCACTGACCTCAGAGGTTGGTTCGCCCGCTCAGGATGGTAGTATTTGCATTTGTGCCCATAAGTACATTTTTTTCCTGAATGGAGAAAAGAACAGATTGTGAAATGTATAAAACACAAAGACTCTTTGTCTATTCACATGACCGAGTACATCAACTGCATGACACCCAAGACCACATACTGGACCATTGGGACCATTTTCATGAACTCAATTCACCCATTGAGGAGAATGGGTCCATGAAAAAACAGGCGCACGATCCTGCACTGTACACGTCTGATTCTTGGCTCGGTATGTTTGAACAGTTCACATTTATTCCTGTTGAGGAGGCTTTCTCCAAGGAAAAGGTGTAATAATATGATTACTTCAGTATATGCGGACAGCCGTTCTAAAACAAAACCTGCGGTAAGCTTAAAAGTCCAAGACAACTAAGTGACAAACTAAATCAGAAAGCTAAGTCATGTCATCATCATAAATACAAAGAATAAACTACAAAATAGAACAGCAATTCATGGTTTGGTCACTTGTTATTAATTTCCCACTCTTTTACTATACCAATGAAACATAGCTTGTGAATTTACCGATTTATGATGCAACATTTTAGGTAAGACCCTTCATCAGACGTGAGCCGCATATCATGTGTCAACTAAAATCCTCCTGGAATTGTCCTATTATAGAAGGGAATTATCTCGGCAGCATGGGCATAGTCTTTAGCTGTACACGTCCCTTTTATGTTAGGACAATTCCAGGAGGATTTTATACGCAGCTCATGTCTGATGAAGAGTTTTACCTGAAATGTTGCATCATAAATCAGTAAATTCACAAGCGGTGTCAAGGATCTGGGAAAAATATGTGTGAAATAAGATAAAGTGAAGCAGCCTATATATCTGAAGTGCAGTTTGTGTTTTTTGTTTGTACTGGATATAAAATGAGTGGTCAGCCCCCCTTAGAATCTACCCTACTACTACTAAGAGGCTGCAGCCTGATATTTGTCTAAAGGTTATGAATACAAAATTAAAATTAAGTAAAGTAACCATCTTACGTGATCACACACAATGGCAATTTTTGGATTCTGTGAATGCAGTTTTTGTTCTAGGATTTCTGCACTACTTCTACTATAGTTAATGGTAAAAAGCACGTTATGCCTTCAGTTTCTATGTTCACCATTCCCCACACAATAAGAAAATACGGTTATGTAGCTTCTGCTTACCGTACGGGCAGGGTTGTTTCTTATGTTCCGGTACAACAGGCTTCTTACGCAGGAAATTTTCCAAGCTAGGTCCATGCCTTCCAAGAGGATCATCAGGGGGCATAAACCTGGAAACAAAGTGAATTTCATCAAAAAACATTTAGGGAGTTATACATAGTTTGTCTGCCAAAAATAAGTAAATACAGTGCTTACAGGGGTATTCCAGTTTCAACAAGTTACCCCCTTTCCAAACGATAGGGGGTAACTTGCAGGTCGGTGTGGGTCCCAACATTCTCGAGAACCAGAGTGTTCTGCACCCCAGTTATGACCAGAAGATATGGGTTAACTTGTTGTAACTGGGATACCCTTTTAACTGATGGATCTGCCTTAGGCTGTGCTCAAATTTGTCTTTTATGTTATAAAAACAGAAAAATAAAAAAAAAAAAAAAAACCTAAAATGGCAGTGCAGGATCAGTCATATGAGACATATGACAGACACCAATAATTCCTTACTGACTCCACTGACTATAATAGGGCCCTTTGAGTTTCCGTTATGGTAACATCATTTTGGGGATTTTTGTCAGAATCTGACACATAGACTCCTAACAGAACATCAGACATAACCTAAATTGACCTCAGTTTGCAACTGTTGTTTTAATCCATCTCCCACCGACCAGAATGATTTAGAAGATTGTTTTGAAGTTTTATAGTAGATATTTCGGTAATATTATTGGCGCTAACAGAATGTTGCTGCAACTTTTAGTGCTTGCATGTCTATGGCATCCATATGCAACGTGCACAGACACACACATTCTATATAGTTTAACAGTGCTGACTAAGTTTGTTGCATTGTGTATATGGAGGTGTGGCTGACTCCATTTAGGACATACACGCCTTCCATCTGCCCAAGGCTTTTTTTAGTAATTAGAACTGAATATAGCTTAGCTATACTTCCACTGAATTCACAGAGAGGCCTAGGCCATAAGAAAGACGAGACTTTGTAGATGAGCACTAAGAACTTTATTTTCTATATATATATATATATATATATATATATATATATATTTATATGTGTAGCAGTAATTCTTGGCATTAGCACAGTTCTGCTGAAACTTTTGGTGTTTGCCTGTGTATTGCAGCCATATACAGCATGCACCTGCACACATATTCCATATTGTTTGGCACTGCCAATGCTATGCTCACATCTGCTCCCGGGTGTCCGGTGGTCTAGTCCATCAGAGGACTAAAACAGCAGACACCAACAGTGCCCAACAGACCCTATTGACTATGACAAGATTCGTCAAGTGTCTACTGTTTTAAACTGAAACTGCCGGACGAAAAAGACAAGCTTGTAGCACTTTTTCGTCCACCGATTTTCAATGGTCACTGCGATGGAGTTTACAAACAGAGGTTCCAGCATAGATGTGAACCCAGCCTGCCTAAGTTTTTTGTTGCATTGAGATTGTTTTCAATGTTTTTTCCCAACATAAAGCATACCACAAAAACACACAAAGGTATGAACAGAGCCTGGAGTCTAAAATCTCTTTGTATTTAATAACATGAACCATTAGCAAGGACCTAAATGCTATTAGATGTGTAATATTTAATTTCACACACTTACTTGTCATTGACAAATGAATACATAAGAAGTCTTTCTTCAATAAACTTCTTCCACTCAGGTTTTTCATTTTGGAGGTCTCTGTAGTTGTCATTGGACACAATGATACCATCAGAATCAAAGGCCAGCTTCACTATAAACCGGTCATCATAGCAAACCACTCTGCGGCCCTGCACCCTGCGGGATGGAGTAAAGACCAAAATCTTCTCTTTTTCCAATTTCCTGAGAATCTCTTGATCTAAGAAAAAAAAAATAAAAAATAAAAAAATATATATATGTATCACCAACCTGATGAAATGTAACTACTGCACAATGTTTGGAGGTTTTCAGCTACAACTTCTTGTCAATGGTTCCCAAGTATATTAGTCAAATAAAACTTCTCCAAGACCATACATCATCTACTATGCCACTTCACATGTTAACCATATTGGGGTATTAAAACAAACAATTTAAAGGGAGTCTGTCATCAGAACCCAGCATATTAAGCCAATCCCGCAGATGGACAGTGTCACCTGAAACAGCGTTTTCACTTGTGAATAGGTGCCTCTGTCTCAGAGATATCACAGTTTTTTTTTACAAATAAAAATGAGTTGTTTGGAGCAAAGAGGCCTTTGCTGTTACTACAAAGAAATATGTGGTAATGCCCCTAAAGAGCTCATTTGATAAAAACAGCGATATCTCAGAGACAGTGGCTCTGATTCACAAGTGAAAAACACCATTTGATTCAGATGATCCTAACCTATCAGTGTTAACGGCTTATTTTATACAGAGATCTAGTAAGGTTAAATACCGGTTATAGGGGCATCAGGTCGAGACTGTTCTTTCCTCCATGCAGGCACAAACACAGTAATATCTTTATGTCCTTTCTCAAGAAACCATTCCACAGCCAGTTGTATCCCTCGACAAGAAAAAACTTCTTTATTGCCATGGCTGGCTCAACAAAAGAAGGAAAAAAAAAAAAAAGTGAGAAATATTTAGATCAAGATACTTTATTAAAATAGTTCTTTAGTGATTGTGATTTTTTGAGTGGAAATTACAGAACACCCCTTACAAACTAATGATGAGCTAAAATGGGTTGTCTCATGATAGACAACCCTTGTGTGTGTTGGGGATGAGTGCCTTTACAGCAGCCACTAACTCTCCTAACTCCACAACTCCTGTGCTTTGAGTCCCTTGTGTGTGAAAAGCGCATTACAAATGTATGTAATTTGTCATAGACACTTATCCCCAGTAATTATGACTAAGGTGACCCACAAGTTCCCCTGCTCTATGTGACTGGAGGGTTGGTGCCCCTGCATGGCCACCTCTCCACTTACTTTTATCGGAACCCACAGATCTAATACTGATGGTCTATCCTAAGGACAAGCCATCAATATTACAAAGGTGGATAACTCCTTTAATGCTAAATGTACAATAAGTACAATGCCCTATGGCAACTTGTGCCTGCGAGACATGAGACTGCAATTTTGCCCTGCTACATTGCAACTAATCATAGTGAATGTGGTCACATTAAGTTGAATCAACACAGTTGGCTGAAATCTACACCTGCCTAATCTCAGTGCGACTACATTCACTATCATTAGTTGTGATGTTAACAGCAGAACATTGTGATGTTGCATCGCCACAAACTGCTGAATAGCCTTTTATCTTTTCATAACCAATCAAAAAGGCAAACCCTTCTAAATAAGGTTATTGCATACATATCCTAATGCTGGTGCATTTGTCTCCATTTATGAATGTTCGGAGTATATGAACCTCCACTTCCCGTAGTGAGGTCTCATAAGACTTGCAGTTGTAGTCCATTTCTACTGCCCATTTTTATAGATGCACAGCAGAGTTGTGTGCATGAAATTTACCAAAAGCTTATATGAAGGTACATGGAGTCCGTGTGTGTACTACGATGTGTACACTGTAGGGTGCAAAACATAGCAGAGGAATACACCCCTAAACAATGCTTTGTAGGGAGAATACTTTGGTAACAGGCATTCTGTCAGATTCCGACAAAATCTAATAGAAAAAGAAACACCTGTATAAAATCAGAAGCCTATGGAAGTATAGTAGAGCCCCAGAAACTTCTATGAGTGTCATATTATAGCTTTGTACAGCTCATATATTGCAAGAAGCCATAATATGGTCGTGGGCATGAGCACATACAGAGAGAAATACAAAAGTGATAAAATATAAGGCTTATATTCGGAAACCAACCTCATGGCCACATTACTTCCGTCAATGACAATGGGTCTGAGGTTGTCTGTGTTGTCAACAACTTCATCTTCCAAAGATAGTTCTGGACTTGCAATTTCTTTGGTGCAGGGGCCTCTGGGTACAAGGCTGTTTGCGATGACGTCTCCACTGCTCTGTGCTTCAGAATCTCCCTTATTTCCCAGTCTCACCAGCTCTGCCAGGATATCATTGATAAGAGCTTCTGCACCCAGCTTGTTGAGGACAGCTTGGATTTGTTCCCCACTGTATCCCAGCTTTAGGGCAAAGTCCATCTTGGCTTGATACTCCTTGTCCAGGTTACTTTTAGTATCTTCCAGCTTTGCTTGCTGCTCAGGCAGAACTTGAATGCTGCTCTGTGAGAAACTGGGACGGTCCAAACATGGTGATCTACAAAGCTGTCTGTGGGGCTTACTTGCAATGTCCATCCCTTGAAAAAGTGTATTAACATAACTCCCGATTCCACTCCGGCCTCCTTGCTGTTCTGCTTCACTCTCTGAGCTGGTCCATTCATCAGATTCACTGCAGTCTCCAAGGTCTTGTGAGTAGTCCATCTCATTTGCAGCCGCCCTTTCTTCTTTGGACGGCCTCTTCTTTTCCATTTCCAGTTTTCTGACCATGGACCAGGCCGTCATCACGTTTAGCAGACGACCAGAGATCTTCAAGCTCCTCTCTTTCACTTAATACTTTTCAGATAATGTGTCATTTATGGCATCTTCGGGAACGTGCGACACCACTCTCAGCTTAGGGACGTAAGTTTCTTGTAAGGTATGTTCTGAGACAGCCAGAGAAAAAGTGTATTCCTGCAGAAGAGATTAAAGAAGATTAGTGTTTAATATCTGTATGTACTGTAATGCTAAGTTTAGTTACACAATGAAGAACAAGCTCATGACAAAGCAAAATCTACTATTCTAACTACAGTTTCCATGATTGTTCCAACATTGGGAAGGCTCACTGTTTATGAATTGAATGCAATAACACAGTAAGAAGTAAGCTCCCTCTAGTGGTAGCTGTATACAGCCAAAATATAATTCCCAAGCCACATTGAAATATGGTGCTAAGACTCACAAGGAAAATGCCCATTGAAGATACTACCAAATTATATGAACTCTACCCTTGGTGTTGCTTTTATATGTTCTTATAAGTTCTATGCTTTTACAATATCTTTGATATTACCTTCTACCCATGTAGCATTGGTAGGTTTTCTCTAATGTACATTTTTGCTTGTTGATGCACTTTACAAATTGTTTTCTGGCATATCTCTGTTCCTTTTCCATTAAATTCTTGAAAACGTCATAAAATAACACTAGGTGAAAAAAAGAAGGTTTTGCATAGCACATCTGCATCTGTATTACAGCAAAGGACACCGTGTTGTCTGTCATACTGTGCCATAATAACTTGTGCCGCCCATCATGGAATTAGACTCAGGACACAATGTACCAGTTTATGTGGTGCGGACATTGTTATTTCACATGTGCAGGCAGATTTTTGTTATTTCTGTATTATAACTTTTATATCCAAAATTTTATAAAGATTGAAAAATAAAGATTTTCTTTGAAATGTCTCCAGGCTCCACAACCACTATGTCGCCATTTGCATCATAAGACGCACATAAACACACATGCATGTAAACACCAGAACACAGTGACTGCTATGTATGTAGATCATGTCAGGTCTTAGATATACGCTCTGATGACTTGTCCTCTTCAGTCCAGCAAATCTTATAAAACAGACGTCAGTGTCATTGTTTTGGTGAGCAACCCTTTATAGCAGCCTTGGTTAAGAAACCCTTGACATTCTCTGCCATGATCTAATACAAGAGATGTTATTGGAACAAACCTTGGGCTTTCTCATTTGGCCATTAACCACTTGGCAATAACATCCTGCAATCCATTATCGCTTATCCAAGATTCTGCCTCTACACCCTTAAAGGACTCTTCAATACTTCAATTACAATAATAAAGCATAGTAAAGGAAAAAGGAAGGAATCATGACATCATATTCAGCCCACGGCCACTTATTCTACAATGATAGAGTCTTGTCATTGCCCAAGGGTATGATCGATGATGCATTACACACTACAGATGTAGGGGCTACTGAAGGTTACACTGCCATGTTTATACATGCTTTTACACTTCACCCCTCTGCCTTTCAGCCGCCATAACCTTTTCATTGAAGTGGCTGTACGAGGAGGTTGTTTTCTATTTTGGCAGTTTTTTTTATAATCCCATGTTACAATTTATAATGTATTGGCATAATCCTGTATATGAGAATACATCATTCTGTGTGTCATTTTGACATAGATGCATTCTAGGTCCCTAAGTATTTGCTAAAACAAGGCCTTATTTTACTTCTTCAATATAAAACAGTTCAGGATTGACAACCCAATGTATATTAACCACTTCAGTACCGGGCTATTTTCTCTGGTTCCGGATTGGACTTTTTTTTTTTCATACATGCAGTTTTGAGGGCTATAACATTATTCAAATAATTTCTGTGTCTTTTTTCAGTGATAAATAGGGCTTTATTTCACCATGCTTTTACTTTATCTTAATATTGGAAAACATGTAAACAAAAAAAGGAGAGGAAATGTCTTGCTTTTCACATTTTTCATGTTTTTTTTTTTTTTTAAATAGTATGAAGTGCTACTTAAAAAAAGAAAAAACAATGACAGATTTCTGTCTCTGTTACTGTTTTTACTTTGGTGACACTTCTTGTTGTATTGCATTATTATTAATCAGGAGGGAGCCGCATCATGGCTCATTGAGCACTGTGCACACCACACAGCGATCAGGAAGGCAGGGACTGTAATAAATCGCCCCATTTTCCCTATGGGTTGATCGGCTGTAGTAAAAGCATCCTGTTCCTAAAGCTGCACGATATCATGCAGCAGGCTAACCTTGTATACTGTATATACATCCTCGCAGGGCTAGAGGTGGACTGTCCGGATGTCTATAGGCAGCCCAGAACTGGTTAAAAGTGTTGTTCATTTTCAGCAAATAAAAGTTATTGTTTGTATAATAAAAAGTTATACAAATTGTACAGTGCTGTGGAATATGTTGGCGCTATATAAATAAAATGTATTATTATTATATTATATTATACATTCTTCCAATATACTTTCTATATCAATTCCTCACGGTTTTCTAGATCTCTGCTTGCTGTCATTCATTCTCCTTACTCCCAGTGCACAAAAATCAGTCCATGGTCATGTGACGGACACACAGGTGCACAGCTCATTACAAGACAAAGGTCTGGTTACTGTGATGTGACTGTAACGCGTTGTGCACCTGTGTGCACATCACATGACCATGGACTGATTTTTATCAGCGGAAGTAACCAAACCATGAGGAATTGATCCAGAAAGTATTTTGGAAAATTGCAAAATTTTCCATTATACAAACAATAACATTTATTTGCTAACACAGGACAACCCCTTTAAAAAAAAAAAAAATGTGTACCATTTACAAAAAGACATTGTGGTTAACCCCATTAATAAAAAGGGCTCTAAGAAGCAAGACCTCAAAAACCAGGGAGACCACAATCCTGTGACAAAAACATCAAAGTTTTTTAAATTCCCTTTTCTAACAAATTCCTTCCACCCCACACAGAGTATGTAAGGTACGGGGCTATTCATCATCAGCTATAGAGAAGCTGACACTAGAGAACGTGATATCTAATATTTCCTTTCCCAATATGAGTCATAAAGTCACATCATAGTGTGGTTGCTTTTTTGGGAGTTCCCATGAGGAAATAAACTAGATTTTTTTTGGTCCCAGGTCTCACTTCCATATACAGTACAGACCAAAAGTTTGGACACACCTTCTCATTCCAAGAGTTTTCTGTATTTTCATAACTATAAAAATTGTAGATTCACACTGAAGGCATCAAAACTATGAATTAACACATGTGGAATTATATACTTATCAAAAAAGTGTGAAACAACGGAAAATATGTCTTATATTCTAGGTTCTTCAAAGTAGCCACCTTTTGCTTTGATTACTGCTTTGCACACTCTTGGCATTCTCTTGATGAGCTTCAAGAGGTAGTCACCTGAAATGGTTTTCATTTCACAGGTGTGTCCTGTCAGGTTTAATAAGTGGGACTTCTTGCCTTATAAATGGGGTTGGGACCATCAGTTGTGTTGTTCAGAAGTCAAGAAAAAAGCATCTAAGTAAAGAAAAACAAGTGGCCATCATTACTTTAAGAAATGAAGGTCAGTCAGTCCGAAAAATTGGGAAAACTTTGAAAGTGTCCCCAAGTGCAGTGGCCAAAACCATCAAGCGCTACAAAGAAACTGGCTCACATGAGGACCGCCCCAGGAAAGGAAGACCAAGAGTCACCTCTGCTGCGGAGGATAAGTTCATCCGAGTCACCACCCTTAGAAATCGCAGGTTAACAGCAGCTCAGATTAGAGACCAGGTCAATGCTACACAGAGTTCTAGCAGCAGACACATCTCTACAACAACTGTTAAGAGGAGACTGTGTGCAGCAGGCCTTCATGGTAAAATAGCTGCTAGGAAACCACTGCTAAGGACAGGCAACAAGCAGAAGAGACTTGTTTGGGCTAAAGAATACAAGGAATGGACATTAGACCTGTGGAAATCTGTGCTTTGGTCTGATGAGTCTAAATTTGAGATCTTTGGTTCCAACCACCGTGTCTTTGTGCGACGCAGAAAAGGTGAACGAATGGACTCTACATGCTTGGTTCCCACCGTGAAGCATGGAGGAGGAGGTGTGATTGTGTGGGGGTGCTTTGCTGGTGACACTGTTGGGGATTTATTCAAAATTGAAGGAATACTGAACCAGCATGGTTACCACAGCATCTTGCAGCGGCATGCTATTCCATCCAGTTTGCGTTTAGTTGGACCATGATTTATTTTTCAACAGGACAATGACCCCAAACACACCTCCAGACTGTGTAAGTGCTATTTGACCAAGAAGGAGAGTGATGGGGTGCTACGCCAGATGACCTGGCCTCCACAGTCACCAGACCTGAACCCAATTGAGATGGTTTTGGGTGAGCTGGACCGCAGAGTGAAGGCAAAAGGGCCAACAAGTGCTAAGCATCTCTGGGAACTCCTTCAAGACTGTTGGAAGACCATTTCAGGTGACTACCTCTTGAAGATCATCAAGAGAATGCCAGGAGTGTGCAAAGCAGTAATCAAAGCAAAAGGTGGCTACTTTGAAGAACCTAGAATATAAGACATATTTTCAGTTGTTTCACACTTTTTTGTTAAGTATATAATTCCACATGTGTTAATTCATAGTTTTGATGCCTTCAGTGTGAATCTACAATTTTTATAGTTATGAAAATACAGAAAACTCTTGGAATGAGAAGGTGTGTCCAAACTTTTGGTCTGTACTGTATAGTTACGTTATATTCATAAAAGTCACATGGGACACGTGCAAGTCACAGAAGTTAAACAAGCTCTTGTGAGCAGGGCCCTCACTCCTATTGTTTGATATGTTTATTTCTTTGCCATATTGTAATGTCTCATATTGTCTGTTCATGTGTCCTCTGATTTGTAAAGTGCTACGGAATATGTTGGCGCTATATAAAGTTGTTATTGTTATTATTATTATTAAACTGGTCAAACTAGACAAGAAAAGACAGAGTAAGATTAAGAAAACACAACACATCCGAGCATAAAAAAAATGGGGTTAGTGTTAACATATTAAATATCTGCTTATATTGTAAGGCTATAATTCTATGTGCCACTTTTTTTGTTTTGTTTAAAATTGTTATTATATTATAAAATATTAGGGGAGATGTACTAAGTAAAATGTGCCAGAATTCTGGTGTAATTTGTGCCAAAAAACTTGTAAACTTGAAAACTGCCCCCATGCACACGACTGAGTATGCATCCGACATGGGGCTGAGTTTGCAGGAGAATGCACTCGGAGTGATATCCAAGTGTATGCCGTGATGAACTTACCTCTATGGGGGCTTCTGGTTCATTGAATTACAATGACACGGATCATCGGACGCCCCTTGGAGGAGCATCGTATGGCACACTCGGACATGTGCATGGAGCCTAACTGTAGACAAAGTATGACAAAGTGGAATGTGTCACTCAAACAATTGGGGCAGGAGCTAGGCGGCAGTAAGGGGCAGATATCTTGAGCAGAGAGTGAGGCCCCAGCTGGAGAAGAAATGTCTCTAAAGCCCTTCTCAGCCAATTTGCATAAAAAGAAGATCCTGATTTTCAGGAAAATGGAGCTGCAATGCAGTATAAGAAAGGCATCTTTGGAAAAGTGCAGATGCTGCCCTACAAGATACTGTCATTAGTCTGATACCAACTTTCCTGCTGACAGACTTCCTTTAACACAGTCTAGTCTACATTTTCACTACAGTCTACAACTTAGACAGTATTAGTAATCTGCCCCATAGGTTGTATTACTTTTTATTGAAACAAAAAGTTACTTATTGGTGACTCTTCAGACTTTTTTTTCCTCCATCCTTTACAATCGTTCAGGAAATTTGCTTATGAGGCAATGAAAATGATTAATAAATGACTTCTCATAGGAAGAACCATTCCTATAGTAGAGACTATTGTTTCAGGTATGTCCTTTTTCTGGCCAGCATCCAGATTACAGGGTAGAAAGAATATCAGAGACTGAATATCGTATTGTGGTCAAATCTGTGCCCGGATGGGTAGACATAATGACAGGTGTCTGACTCACAGTAATATGTCTGCCATGGACTGAATCACAGTTTGCCTTTGCGTCAGGTTTCATTTATTTACATGGTTGTGTAACACATCTGATGACCTGTAGTGTATGATTTTGCTGCGCTTTTCTGCATCTACTTCCTGTCTACTAGCAGTTTACATGTATAACTCTATACCTAAAACACGCACCTTTTAAACATGAAATTTAAATAAATATTTCGGGTTATCTTGGGCAGAAGTCTCCAAAATCACATTTGTGCTATGGACTGGCCAGTGGTATCCGTGCCAATAAATAATCATCTGCAGCCCATTCATTATCCCGAGTGTGTGAATGGGGTAATAAACAACATTTACTTGCACTTCCAGCAGCCATCCTGAACAGCGACAGAGGGAGCCACTAGAAGAGCAGTTATTAGAAAGGACTACATAAGAGCTATAACTTCCAGTACCACAGATGCATGGTAACTGGAGGTCCGCTTCTTTAACCCTTTCTAGCCGCAGCCATATTTTTTTAACTCCCTGCAAATTTATTTAGTTTTTGTTATGTTTTAATACCATAACCAAAATTTTAAAACAATTTAAAATAAAATTCTGTAAGTCGCCATATTCTGTTACCAAAAACTTTTTATGTACTTTTGTACTTTTTATTCATATGATTGGGGAACGTCCGATGTTTTGATCACTTTTTGTAAAATTTTTTTGTGTTTATTGTTATTTGCGACCTAGGGAAAGGGGGACGATTTTAAATTTTATATCTGTTAAAAAAAAAAAAAAAAAAAAAAAAAAAAATTATATATATATGTAAAAAAAGTTTTAACTCCACGTGGGGGCTTGAACCTGTTAATCAACTGATCGCTTGTGCCTTAGACTGCAATAAAACAAGCCTTAGACTGCAATACAACTGTACTGCAGATTATGGCAAAATGTCTGTGTCTCTATTGAGGCTTGCTACAGGCAAGCCTTCATACATAAATTACTATGACAGGCCTGGGAGCCTTCATAATGCTCCAGACTGTTATGGAAGCAGGTGGGCTCCCCAGATCTCACCACATGGGAGCCGTCCTACATAACGGAAGTGAGAGAAGCAGAAAGAGTGACACCGGGGATCAGAGGGGAAAATGTACAGCAAGCTAAAGGTATATGATTAGACCCGGCAGTTATGGCACCCACTCTGCTCATAAGCAGGCGCCAAATTTAAAGGCCTGACATCTGTCGTACTGTTAAGATGCATGTCAGGAAGGGGTTAAAATAACCCATGGTCTTCAAACTATGAACATGTCACTATATGACCATCATACAAACAATATACAAAAGAAAAACAGTAAAAGACTAAGGCCACACAGTGTGACCATGCTGCAAAATTCTGCACCTGCAGGCATCTTTGCTGGCTCCCAGCGGCTTTCACACAGGTGAATCCTCCAGCTGCGGGATTAGGTCACAACATGTAGAGGAGAGGTGTTTAAAACTCATCCACAGCACCATGTCTCAACCACAGTGCCAAGTCTTACCCACAGTGCCACTTCTGTAGATCCCTGTGGGTTAGCTACTGGCATGTTCACCATGGCTAACCTGCTGCCATTATACATGATCTGGCTGCAGCCAAAAGTTGATTTTGTAACAATACTTATTTTAACAGATTTTTTTTATCTCAAAGAAAATTTCCCATTAATAATAAAAGGAATGTAGTTCACAAACAGAACAGGCTAAGGGTGAGGCAGTCGCATGAGGTCATAGTATAATCGTGTGATCAATGGCAACCACACATTGGTGGGGTTTAGGGATGCAAATCCTCATAATATGTGGTACTAGTCTATAAAACTCTGAATATTGAGTCCAGTTTCCTGAAATTAGTCTACGCATATAAGGAAGTGAAAAACAAAAATACAGCAATAAAACAGGCAAGACCTTGTGCCTTACAGCATTAAGATCAGATTGTTTAACAAGAGCTAAGTGTATCACACACTAAAAAGAAAAATGGAGGGGGGGGGGGAGGGCAAGGGAGGAACTGAGGGAAAAGAAAATAGACTTAAGGGAATGACGGGAGACAGTCTCCTATCCTATGCTAGGCCCATAATGATCTTTAAGTAGACCTGGCTATCAGGTACATATGCTGTGGAGTCCTCAGATTCATGAAACGTGGGCTTCTTGACCTAAATCGGATCAAATGGAGTACAAAGTTTTAAAAAAAAGACGAGTATGAGAAAAAAGAGACGTGAAAGAGGCCTTAGAAAAGATCATGAATGAAGCAGTCTGAAACTAAAGACACTAAGACCTTATTCACATGCCCACTTTAAAAACATTGGGAGTGAATGAATGTATTCACATGTCCGTTCTTTTAATGAACTTTAAAAACGGTCACAAAAAAATAAAAGAATAAAAAATGGACATGCTCTATCCTTGTCTGTTTTGAAACACACAGACCCATTATAAAATAATCCATTTAACAGATGCAAAACAAATTGACATCCAAGGATAGAGGAGACAGAGTCGGAGAATTGGTCTACCAACTCCACAACCCTGGTTCTTAGCTGGCCAAAGACCCTATTAATAAATCTGCCCCAGTGACTTTGCACTGGACAGAAATGGGAATCATTTGTTCTTTACTCTCCTTCTATGAGAACCCCCATAGATCGCACTTTTATCACATATCTGGCTGACCCTTTAATATTTTAAAGGAGTTTTCCACTAGAGACATTCTCTGATCTCTCATGTCTTATCCACAGGATAGGGCATAAGTGTCTGTTCACTGTGAGTCCAACGTCTGGTCTCCTAGGGTTCAGGAGAACAGAACACAAGTGCCCATGAGTAGCCCATATGAATGGAGTGGTGGTGTGTGCATGTGTGGCCACTGCTCCTTTTAACTTCTATACAACTGAGTGGCTTGGGGCCAGTGCCACACATGTGCACCACCGCTCCATTCACATGGAGCACTCAGTGGCACTTATTGGGACCCACATCAGACATTTGTCTTCTATCCTGTGAACAAGGGACAGATATCATTAAAGGGAAAGCCAGTTTACGTCTATTATTTATCCCACCTTTTCATACAGCAGTTGTTAAAATGAATTACTGTTACATCAAAAATGCCCTAACCTGTCACAAGTCTTATGTGATACAAGGTGCACCAATTCATTCCTCCTTTTGCAAACACTGGTAGTTTGTATGAATAAGGAAGTCTTGTATTTTAAGGCATTTTGTATTCTTGTCATTTCTAGACTTGTGACTTCCTTGGCCCTGTCGTCATTATTGTTATACTTGGCTTGATCTGTCTGTGTGTTTTCTTCTGTTATTATGGATACAGTATTCTTTACCACATACACTGAAATTTCATTGTGGTTTTAAGAGCTTATTCAGACTGGTTTACAATGTGTTCTCATATGTAGTAAGGAACAGAAGAGATCAGCAAGTCTCACTTCATTACACCAGAATATACCACATGAAAACACATCAGGTTTTACAGAAGTATACTAATGCAACATTATTAGCCACACTTCTGCTACAAACCCATGAGCATTCGGGTAGGTTCATACTATTATTTAATGTCCGTTGCTCTCCTCTGTCACAGACATTAACTGACAGATGCAGACGGAGCCCCCTCTGTCCAGTGTCCCATTGCATTCTCCCCAATGTAAAACATGACAGAAGCTTCCTTTTTACTTGTCCGTTGAAAAAGTTGTCCGTTGTCACCAAATCAGGTTAGTTATTTAGGCAGGGTGCAGGACTTTTGGCGCCGTTCAAAATAACGGATTCATGACGGATGTTTTTTTTTTTTTTGTTTTTTTTGTTTTTTTAACATTAATGTCTATGGCTTACGGACATATGACAGATGGTCTTCAGTTATACCAACTGTTATTTATGTCTGTTTTTTTCTGCGCGTGCTCAGAAAGCAAAAGAAGAAAAAAAAAAAAGGTGGAAGGTATATTAACAGACATTAATGTCCATTAAGATATGCATCTTTTTTTTTTTCTTTTAAATGGACCCTATCATAAAGGAATTCCAACAGTAGTGTGAACGTCCCCTAAACAAACATGACAGAAGACAGCGTTCGTCATGTTTTTTTTACATTAGAGTCAATGGGACCGGACTCAGACGGAGAGGGCTCCATCTCTGTCCATTACTCTGATACAGTTAATGTCCGTTGCTGTCATCCTATGATAACACATCTGACAGCACAGTTTTAGCAAAAGCTGAAAATACTGCAGCCCCTTTATTCTCTGCATTGGTGGGAGTCGCAGCTCACACAACAGAGTTTCACCCATGAAACTTGGTCCATGTGTACACTGGATTTACCAGCCTGAACATCTTATCAGGACAGGGACTCCTAGCATAATAGTTAGTTATCTACACTGCCAAGAGTCCCTGCCTCTCAGCGACATACTGTCTAGTACTATTATCACTATGGGACAATATGTCGCTGGCAAGGCTATGGAGTCGGTACGCCAAAGCCCCGACTCCGACTCCTCAATTTCCCCTGACTCCGACTCCACCAAAATAGGCACCAACTCCGACTCCACGACTCCGACTCCACAGCCCTGAGTCAAGCAGTCACTCTGTGTCCTCGGGCTGTGGGTGGGTCTCCAGCACAATTACAGATAAAGTCAAGCTTTTCAGTCCTCACAATCACAACACTTGTATCTTTTGCTTACTCCAGATAATGGTGCTAAACCTTATAGGTTCACTCAGAACTCAGTCCCATCATTATATGAGGAATAGAACAGACCTTTACAGGACATTTCATCATTTTCAACATTTCATCATTTTCCCAAATTCTTATGAAAATATATTCAGCACATACTGCATTGTACTACTAACTGTACCAATTTATTATATATTTTGGGAGTCGGAGTCGGTTCATTTTATACCGACTCCGACTCCACCAAAATAGGCATCGACTCCGACTCCACAGCCCTGGTCGCTGGGAGGCAGAGACTCCTAGCATCATAGCTAGCTATACTGCTAGGAGTTCCTCTCCTGGCATGATGTTCATGCCAAGAAATTCGGCACACACAACTCGGTCATGTGAATGCGGAGTAACTCACACGAGAAGTTATTGAGGCCAGAATTAACCAGCATTAACCTTTAACCTAAAGCAAATTGTTTACATCCAATCAAACTGCAGGATTTTATGGTTTTCAGGATGAATACCATTACAGAGGTCCCAAAATATAAAAATTCTAGCAAAACATGGCAATGCAGAATACTTATCAAATAAAGTAACAAAACTTACAAATCTATTGGTTTTCAGGGCTTTCACACATCTATTCAAGTCCTACTGGTTTGTAGGTATGTTGGTGGTCCAGTACTGAACTCCAAACTACAGTTCCTACAATCACTGGAACCTCTATATTAATGGTTTGCAACTGGTAATATGTGGAGTACTGACAGTACAAGAAAAAAAAAATCCAGGAAAACCCGTTTAATTTGTTTGAAAAATTGGTAACTGGTTCCAAAGCCACAAAAAAGTCACCCAAAAAGTTAAAGATCAACTTTCCCCCTGGTGCAGGGGGTATTCCCTTCTGACACATTTATAGTACATCCATAGGATATTCCATAAATGTGTGGTAGATGTGGGTTCCACCTTGGGAACCAGCATCCATCTCAAGAACTGGGAGCTCCTGCCCGCCCCCCATCTTAAAGCCACTCAGAATGAAGCGATGTCTATGCAGTGGTCTCTCCATTCATGTTTATGGGGGATCCAAAAATACCTAAATCTTGGCCGTTTTTGGAATGCTTACGTTCTCAAGACTGATGTGGGTCCTAGATGTGCTCCATGGATATACCATAAATGTGTTAGATAGGAATACCCCTTAATAACCAGTTCATTTTTTGTGTATGTACTGGTCAAACAACTATAATGTCTTAATTCTGTTTGGTTACTTTAATTATTTGGTTATTTTAGTGATTTTTTCCAGTTTTTTTTTTTTTTTAACAACAAAATACCAAGTAAAATCAAAACAGTAATAGTAGAACTTTTACTTTTTTCCACCATACCGAGAAGCTTCATTTGTGACAAGCCCTAATTATATGGGAAGGGTTTTTGTATACGTTCAGAGAGTATTTCTTTCTTTCTTTGTTACATTTTTTTTTCTTGATTTTTGTGCATCACTCCACGAATGATCAGAAAAGACCTTTCAGGAATGTGACTATTTTTTTTCTTTTTACTTATTTTCCCTATAACTGGAGCTTCCATAGCAATCCCAGTTGTAGGAGAAAAGAAGCTCTGACAACTATCAGGGCCATGCTGAATTGTGTTAGATCCAGCATTATGCCCAGTGATCACTGGTACCAACAGCAGTAGTGAAATTATTTCTATTGAGTACAAAGCACTCATACCAGCACTGTGCGTAATGCTTGGCTATAACTGACCTGCATGGTCTTATGGTTAAAACACAGCACTCTAGATTAAGGCTACTTAATGACTGCTGTACAAAGGTGTATCAGCAGTTATTAAGGGGTTAAAGAAAAATAAGCAGATAAACTCACTGCATCATAGAGAATGAGCTTCTGAATGATCACAGTTTTACGTCAGTTCAGTATTGTAGTGACCCGGCTGTTCAGGAGCACACTGTATTAT
The DNA here is from genome assembly GCA_947044405.1 of Leptodactylus fallax. NCBI lineage: Eukaryota > Metazoa > Chordata > Amphibia > Anura > Leptodactylidae > Leptodactylus > Leptodactylus fallax. The sequence continues at coordinate 1,747,282 of CAMRHE010000194.1, forward strand.
AGCTCATGATGTATTGAGCTCCATTCATACTGCCGAGTCCACTCTGGGAAATATGGGCCACATTGCACCATGCTTTCTGGACAGAAGCTGGTTGTGTGAATATTTGCTACTACAGAACATGTAGTTCTGCACCGTACGGTAGAGAGGCGCTATGTGACAGGCAGTGGTGCATGCACTTCCGTAATACAGGTGTGTTAACAATGGAATGACCATCCTGACTGGTTAGATGTTCTTGCCTCACAAATGTATTGTTTGTTAAAAGAGGTTGACTGAGGCCACGGCAAAATGGATACTGATGACCTATCCACAGGATAGGCAGTATCAGATTGGTTGAGGTCCGAAACCCGGATTCCGCAGCAATCAGTTGCTTTAAATAGGAGCAAAGCTGCTTCCAGTTGTATGCCTTGTATATGGCTACCGGCAGCTGAAACAGCTTATTGGAGGGGTGTCTGGGTGTTGAACCCTCACCGATTTGATACTGATGATCTATCCTGTGATTGCCAACAACCTCTTTAATTTTGTTTTTTATGTTACAGTGGCCAAAGTACAATGATTCATTTCTACAGTAACAAAATCTGTTTGTTTTTTTTCACATAAATATGTCTTTGATACTTTTCTATAAACCTCTAGGATTATTCTAAATGCAATAACATGATATGTAATATAACCTTTACTGTTTCCAATAAAACTATTGGTAAAAATGTCCACAATACTCAAAACTCCAACCAAAAATACTAAATATATATACTGGAAATCACCAAGGAGTTCACAGGGCAAAAGCTGCTATACTAGTTTCAGAAAAGGAAGGTGGACACCACCTCTGATATTACTTACATTGCGGCATAGGTTATCTTGTGACTATTGATACCGGACTAATGATATCAGAATACACATACTTCATAAATAGACAATTGTAGACCGCATAGCCTTTTGTGTATTATACCAGTCAATATGCAAAACATTACTAATTTCCTTTGCATCCGCCTTAAATGTCTGACACAGGATATAATACCTGTTAAGATAGGCTATCAATACTAGATCAGTGGGGAGACCAGTCGATCACGATGCTCTAGAGTGTCCCATGCCCCCCCCCATTGTTTACCAGTTATAGCACTGTACTTTTAGAAGTGGTTCTGCCTGATATTGCACATCAGTCCCATTGACTGAAACTGTAATACCAGACACAGTCACTACTACATGTAAGGAGCTGGAACTAGTAAAAATAAGGGAGACAGAGTGTTCACTGGAGACCACAGCCCCTTCCAATAGCTGATTGGTGGGGATGTTAAGAGCTGGGAATCTATGGATATGATATTGATGGCTTATAGGCAATATACCAAGGTAAAGATATGCTGCCAATGCGATGCACTAAACTGCAACTTAGGGAAAGTTCACACTTGCATAGCTAAATACGTTCTTCTGGTCATATGATGGATTAAAGACTAAGGTCAAAACCATTCTATGATGGAGAAGAACAGACCCGAGGGACGCTACAGGGGTCTACCGGGCATCCATTGTCACCTCCCCAACACCACTGGATGAAAAAGTTATACTTAAAGGACTTTTCCATCCTTGCTTTTAGGCAGACTCTGATCTGGAACCTCTGACACAGACATGAAGGTAGCCTTAGCCAGTTGTCAGCAGGTACCAGCCTAGGTCATACACAATACAGTATACAGCATGAGTCCCCAGTGTATACTCTCCAGCCATTGCACAATGAACCACATCTGCCTTTCCCTTACTATAATATCAGTTACAGCAGAAATAACAAAAGGTTTTTTCCTGGTTCATTTATAGGAAAGTATTTCCTGCTAAGGACAGACTCCACTCTGCTATGCCAACACAGCCCCTCTGCAGCCACTCAAAGCACCAAGTAGTGACACCCACCGTGACTAGAAGCGGACGAGACCCTGGCACAGCGCCCCTGCTAGCAGCAGCCCCCTCGTACGGACATCCTTACCTGCTACCCCGGACTGCCTGGAGATGCCCGTGCGGGCTGCTGTACAGCCAGAAGCGTAGTGAGCTGGCCCCGCCCTCGGACAGGAGCTACAGGCGGCGGCGGGGAAATTCTCAGTCATCTGAGCCGGTGACCGGCACATGACTATGAGCAGAGAGCACGGAAGTGCCGAGGAGCCGTGTATACCACACAGGATTGCCCGAGGCTCACTGCTTTATCAGTGATACCGGGGGTTCCCTCACACACTAGTCTAGTCACAGCTGCTACTGGCTGGTTAGCATGCAATGGCACATTTAGGCTCTGTTCACATTCTGCGCCACAGACACCACTGAAGCCCTGACACACCTCATTATGTCAGTGAGCTCAGTCAAGAGTCACTGCCATCTTCCTGGAGACAAATCCAACACAGCGGTCATGGTTACATTAGTCATTACAAGGGTCTGTTCACATGTAGGAATTTGGCGCTGACTTTGAGGTGAATTCCACCACTTATTAAGTGCTAGGCCACTATTTTTTTCAAGGGGAGGCAGAAAGCAAGGATTGTGTGGCTGATCAGCGGAGTGTCTCACACATTGTGTGGCTGATCAGCGGAGTGTCTCACACGGTGCATTGTGTGGCTGATCAGCAGAGTGTCTCACACGGTGCATTGTGTGGCTGATCAGCAGAGTGTCTCACACGGTGCATTGTGTGGCTGATCAGCGGAGTGTCTCACACGGTGCATTGTGTGGCTGATCAGCGGAGTGTCTCACACGGTGCATTGTGTGGCTGATCAGCGGAGTGTCTCACACGATGCATTGTGTGGCTGATCAGCAGAGTGTCTCACGCGGTGCATTGTGTGGCTGATCAGCAGAGTGTCTCACACGATGCATTGTGTGGCTGATCAGCAGAGTGTCTCACACGGTGCATTGTGTGGCTGATCAGCAGAGTGTCTCACACGGTGCATTGTGTGGCTGATCAGCGAGGTGTCTCACACGGTGCATTGTGTGGCTGATCAGCGGAGTGTCTCACACGGTGCATTGTGTGGCTGATCAGCGGAGTGTCTCACACGGTGCATTGTGTGGCTGATCAGCGAGGTGTCTCACACGGTGCATTGTGTGGCTGATCAGCGGAGTGTCTCACACGGTGCATTGTGTGGCTGATCAGCGGAGTGTCTCACACGGTGCATTGTGTGGCTGATCAGCGGAGTGTCTCACACGGTGCATTGTGTGGCTGATCAGCAGAGTGTCTCACACGATGCATTGTGTGGCTGATCAGCAGAGTGTCTCACATGGTGCATTGTGTGGCTGATCAGCAGAGTGTCTCACACGGTGCATTGTGTGGCTGATCAGCGGAGTGTCTCACACGGTGCATTGTGTGGCTGATCAGCAGAGTGTCTCACATCGTGGATTGTGTGGCTGATCAGTGAATCCACAATCTATGTTCTGCCGAGCTTCAGCTTTGTACTGTTGGGAGCCAGATGGCCAGAAAATGAAGAGGAATCTGAGGTGGAAATCCGCCTCAATTGCTCTTCAATTTCCGCAGTCGGAACACACACAGTGTGCTAACCAGCGGCCGTGAATGAACGGCACAGGCGACACATGGATGTCACCCCTGTGCCACCCGTGCTTCCACGGCCCCTTTCATTCAATGAATAGGAGCGGCAGAAGCAGGGCTGCAAAATCGGACAGGAATAGGACCTGTTCCATATTTTGTGGCCCGGTCTGTTGACCCGCACAAAGGACCGTGTAATTCACGTCATGTGTACGTGCTCATAGAAATGCACATGGCCTTAGTTGTATTCTGTATATAACAGGGCTGTGCAGTCGGTACAACAAACCAATGATTCGACTCAGACTCCTACTCAACTCCTTCATATATGGCTGAAAGCCATGGTTAGTCAGAAGCAGCAAAGATGCTCTAATTCATTTAGAAGTCAGAGATTGATTCCTATGAAAGCAAGTATGTAACAAACTGGGCGTCTAATTAAATTATATAATATTAATTGTATAATGTAAATAAAAATAACCATCAATAACTTTTTTTCAACTCCACCTAATATTGGGTCCTGACTCCACAGCCCTGGTATATCATTTGTAATTACGGATAGTACACAGACCCACTCATTTCTATAGTCCCATTTATATTATTACGTCAGTAACCACACCATAGAAACCATCCACAAAATATGGAGCAGGGCCTATTCCTGTCTGTATTCACACCACAGACTTGTTCATACAAGTGTAGGGTAGATGATAAAATAAGGGGGTTAAAACAAGGTGTTCTCTGGTCTGCCGTGGATCCAGTAGGTGGCGCTGCCTCCTGTGACTGTTAGTATGAGGCATCACCACCCTGTCTCCATGTTAAACCAGGCGGGTTAGGAGAAGCATAGTCCATGGGATCATACAAGTCTTATTGAGGATCCATCATTACAGATGACATAACAGTGGTTTTGCAGATATTAGAAAGAATACGATTGTGTGAATGAGGCCTTAAAAATTACAACACTAGCACATCTCTGCCTCATTGAAAACAATGGGAGACAGAATCTGGGTGGAATTCGCCCCCCAAATCCACTGTAAATTCCTGTGTGTGAACTTACCCTTAAACTGAAAACCTCTTGTGTACTGGTGTACTACTTATTACTGTAATTAAAAACTGCATGCAGTTCTTCAGCAAAACAACACTGTGTAAACCTAACCAAAAGAAGTGGAGACTACACTGAGATAAGGTATAATGGAAAGATCTGCACTTCTGTGTTTTCTGACCTGCTCATAATCACTGATGCAAAACAGAGTGACTTGGTTCTTGGTGTCCGGACTACATTACCTAGAATGCAAATCACCAGAGCAAACTCTATAGAAACCTTGATTTATTAAACAATGCTGGGAGAGTATTGCTCTAAAGCAGGGGTGCACAGCCTTTTCTGGTCCAAGGGTCACTTTGTCAGATGGTGCTACTCCCAATGGTCACAATAAAATTTATTGGGATATTCCCATCCGTCATATTGATTGTATATATCATACATATTTGATAATTCTAGAACTTGTCCTACATGCACACTAATGGTTGCATGTATGAATCTATGAGAAAACCACACAGAGAGCAGAGTGTGCAGTCCATCACTGCCACAGACCAGAAAACAGATAGGTCCGTGTGTTAGTCAGTAAAAACATGGCCAACACACTGCTGAGTGCATTGGGCCTGAAAATGATCTGAAGTGAGCATGTACAAGCACGTCTTAATGCATTGTAGTTTATGACAATTATGGAAACAGCCAAGTGTTTTACATCCCCCAAATACTACAATGGAGGGAGTCACATTATTACGACCTTATTTTCCTCTCTGGAGAACTGAATAAGGAAGGGTCCTTAATGCAGGAGTGCCAGAAATGGCTGGTTCTTATGTGAACCCTACGCCAGTAATTCCAGCGCTGCCCCTCTGGGCTTTACTAATTTGGGTGCAGATTAGCTATATACAGTACCCCACATGACCGCAGCAGTGATGTGGGGTATATGGCACGTCATTGCTGCAGCCGAGTAAACCCCACCCAGCAAGAGGCCCGTAGCGACAGTGCTAAAAGCAGTGGGGGATTAAACAGGTGAGCATTGCTACTTTTTTTTTTTCATTATGTCACTATTCCTGGCTTTGGGCCCATTTTTAAATAAGTCAGAAAAGCTTTTCGTCTGAAGACAAATCTAGTTACAAAGCTACAACTTCACTTGTCCCCTATAGGGGCACACAATGTTCTTTCATAGGGAACAATTAAAGTCGCGTCATTCATCAACCCCACAGCGTTTGTACATGACTTCATGTAGCTCTAAGATTACTACAAGATAAGTAATGCAGCGTATGCACACAGTTAACTCACTTTTTATAGACATTCAGATGTAAACTGTAAAATTAAGGTTTAAAGGGAATCTACCACCTCACCCAAGCATATTCCACCGTGTTACACAGCACAGCACAAGTCCTGACTACCTGTGTGGTTTAGTTGTGTCATGTTGTTTTAGTAGCTCCTATTCACCTCTATGCAAGTTTTGGAAACAGCATAGAGCAATGCCACTTGTTTCCGTAAGGGTATGTTCACGCAGAGTTTTTTGCAAGCTAAAAAAATCTGCTTCAGGAATTAGGAAACTGTTTTTTAACGTGTTTTTTCACATGATGTGTTTTTTGTCGCGTTTTTCATTTTTTTTTTTTTTTTTTGCTCCAGCACACTGTATGAACCTGTAAATTTCTCTTTAAGAAAATGCTTGCGTTTTTTTGATGCGGTTTTTGCAAAAACCGAGTCAAAAAAAGCATCAAAAACCGCGTAAAAAAAAAAAGGCGTCACGTTTTCCCCCACCTCCCATCGATTTCAATGGGTTTTTCAAGGCGGAATCCGCCTGAAGATAGGTCATGCCGAATTTTTTTTTCCTCTAGCTGAAAAAAATCATTGAACTGAATGGGAGGCGTATTTTGGGAGCCCAAAATGACCATAATAGGAGACCCAGGGACAGTGGACTGCAAATCCAGGTTATTATTCAGCTAAACATATCACTGGCACAGAAAAAGAGAATTCTGAACACATTAAGGAAAGCTGCTTTCTGTCTATGACTAATATCCCATCATCAGTAACACAAACAGTCACAAGTATATAGAAGTAGAAAATTCTCTGTATATTGTAGAAGCTGAAGAATTCTCAGTGCCTGCTGTGCACATAGAAAGCTGTGTGCTGATGTGTACAGGCTCTGAGGAGAAATCAGTCCCTCCCCTCTCCAATCACTGCCTGAAGAGACCCCAGCCCCTCTTTTCTCCACTTACTGTGTACCCCTCTTAAGGCTTCAGCCCCACGTTGCGGAAACGCAGCGTTTTTGTTGCAGATTTTACCGAATTTTTTGAGCCAAAGTCAGGAGTGGATTTAACAGAGGGAAACATCTAAGTACTTCCTATATATTTCCCATTCTTTTTCAAGCCACTTCTGATTTTGGTCCATAGCCTAAAGGGTTGTTGTCTGGACCCAAACTGAGTTTTCATACTGATGACCTATCCACACCATAAGCCATCAATATGTGATCTGTTGGTGTCTGACAATTGGACCCGCACAGATTAGCTGTTGCAGCAGCCTCCAAGTGCTGGAAACTGCTACTGGACCAGTGACGCATTCAGCACCGCTCCTATTTAAGTATTAGGAGTGGTGCTTCACTACACCAGAACTATAGCTATGCATGGACAGGGCAGCAGCGCAGCTCCTATTACTTGAAAAGGAGCGGTGCTGCATGTACCACCTGTACAGTAGAAGCTTTAAGCATCCAGAAGCTGCTACAATAGTTGATCTGTGCAGGGTCCTGTTGATAGATAAGTATGAAAACTCGAATTTGGGGCAGGACAACCCCTTTAAAAGGTAGCTATGGATGGAATTTCCCTAGTAACAGGGAGTGAACAGCAAATTAGCTAATAAGAGAGACACCTAGTGGCAGCAACTTTAGAAAGGTTTTTTTTCAGGTAGAAAATTTTTTTTACAGGTGCATCTCAATAAATTAGAATATCTTTGAAATGTTTATTTCAGTAATTAAATTAAAAAAGTGACCTCCTATACTTTCTAGATTCTTTACACACAGAGTGTTCTATTTCAAGTGTTTTATTTCTGTAAATGTTGATTATGGATTACAGGTAATGAAAACCAAAATCTAAGAAAATTTGAATATTGTAAAAAAGTTCAGTATTGTAAATTCAGTGTGTCACCTGCCAAGGTTTCCTAAGCCTTTAAATGGTCCCTCAGTCTGGTTCAGTAGGACACACAATCATGGAAGACGCTGATTATGAATTGAATTACTGAATTACTGAAATGAATGAACGTTTCAAAGATATTCTAATTTATTGAGATGCATCTGTATATAAAGTGCATAACATTTTGGCCCAGAAACACATGCTCTATTACATTAAGTTGTCTAAAACGTTAGTGACAATTTTACGGCCATTTTTCAATTTTTTTTTTTTTATTATTATTAGGGAATAGATGAAATTACTGTATTGTGCAAGGTCAAATACATATGTTAGCGCACATATAGGACATTTACAGTACTATGGACGCTACAGATTTTTAGAGTTTATTAAATCAAGGAAAGCTTAAAAAAAAAAAAAAAAAAAAAAAAAACAGCCAACAATGAAGAAAAAAAATGTTGGAATATAAAATTGTTGGATAGGTCTGCTTTCTATTGAACTTTCCTTTGCAGTTAAAGGGGTTGTCCAGGATAAAATTTTATTTTAAAAATAGGCCGGGGACATGAGAAAGAAAACCCACACACACACACATGTCCCCGATGCCTCCCAAGTGCAGTCCTGCAGCTCAGTTGTTTTCTTCTGGTGGAAGTCCCCGCCGCACATGACCGCTTTGGACAATCAGCAGCTGCAGCAGAAGGGACGTGGGACTTCCACCACAGGAAGACATTGGTGCAGCAGGACTGAACCATGCTGGGAGGCAACGGGGACAGGCGAATATATAATTTTTTTTTTTAATTTAAAGGGAGTCTGTCATTCGCCAAACCATTTTTAAGCTAATGGCACGAGATGGGTGGTCGCAGTAGAGGAGGAACGCCCCGGGTGCTCCGTAGTGCTCATTTACATACATGAAGAAACAAATTATCTTGGAATTGGCTGGGAGAAGAAAACAAGGAAAGGTAGGAGAAGAATGACATTTTTAAAAGGCCATTGTCTTGAAAGTGTTTTTGATAATGATAGACTCCCTTAAAAAAAAAATAAATAATTATCCTGGACCTCTTTAATGTTTATTCTAAAAATAGAGAAAGATGACATAGTATAAAGTGTAGTTTACAAACAGAGCTACATTTTTCTTACAAGAAATGGTGCCAAGATGCATTTCATGAATAGGATTAACTTTCAGACACTTACAATATATCCTAAGTGACAAAAAGCGTACATGCCACAGTCACCCACATCAGTCTTTCCATGTGAAAGAGCAGACATGATCTCCTATAGACGACATTCAGTCTGTCAGTGGTGTAGTCCTGCACCACGGCACCATCTTAATACCAGAGCACTGTATTTCCACTTCTTCATGACTACCCCTGACACTGTACTTGGCGGTTATAGATTGGTGTTTCTGTAGACTCTGGTGCGTGCAACTTTGTAATTAAAATGTTCTGCCTCATTGATACAAATGAAGGAAACAATTGCCCATGAAATTGTCCAATCCTTGCTAGAACCCATCCCCTTGATAGATTTCATGGTAGATTAAGACAAGTACGCAAATTCTGTTAGTGAATGTTTATCCCATAAGAACATTTTAGAGGACAATATCTGTGAATATTAATATTTTCATAAAGGAGTGCCTGACAAGTGACAGCTTACATGCAAGCGCAGCCTGTAAAGTAGGTGATGATATATGTAAGCAAGAGTTCACTGTAAAGAAGCAAACATGAGGGCGGTGGTGTACCATATATGCCATATGTACAGGCAGCACGCCATAGAGGACCCTAAGTAGTATCCATTTATACAGTGAGATGCGTCCATCTGTCATCACTGTGCCGCTAACTAAAGGGGTTTTCCTGGGAACAAAACTGTTTCACAATGCTTAAAAGGTAGTTAACTAAATGAACAGATCAGGGAGAGGGGACTATCTGTACAATTCTTTTTTTTTTATTCATTTTTGCTCACTTGAAAAACCCCTATAGCAAATGAATGTGGTGGGGTGTTCTAGGATCTAACTTGCACCTGATACTTATCCACCCCCTATAGATAATACATGAATGGAGGACTGGGCAATTATGACCTAAATAAAATCGCAATTAATCAGGCATGTTACCTTGATTACGAATAATGGCAATTATTTGGGCACACCCCTTTTAAGCCATTCCTCCTTTACAGTATGATGTTGGGTGAATCCTGCAATCTCCTAAAATCCAGCGCGTCTCCCTGCTGTCTTTGGTGCTTCTGGCTGATGTCAGGGACTGCCGATTGGACCTTAGCCTCACGCGGTGTCGTGACGCATAGACGCAACACCACGTGATGTCAGCCAGTCTCTGACCTCGGCAAGAAGCGGCGAAAACAACAGGGAGTCACCTCGGAGTGCAGGAGAGATAAATAGCAATTTTTTTTATGCTTCCTCACCTCTCCTGGCCCTCCGCTTATTATACTCTGGGGTCTAAAGAGACCCCACAATATAACAAAAGCAATTCTGGTTTGGCCAAAAAGGAACTGCAAATATTGTAATAACCAAATCAAAATAACCGATGTGAACAAAATCACATTGGTTATCCAGGTTGACATTTGAATTCAGTTATTTTTTTTATTCATTGCCCAGCCCTATATGAGGGCATGGCATTATGTGTCTTATAGACATGTCCTCTACGCATTTGGGGTTGGTATTAAAGACAGTCGGACACCAGATTGATTGATCGATTGATTCAGGTGACTCAAACGTAACTGTGTTTTCCCCTTGTCAATTGGTGACTCTGTTGCAGAGATGTCGCTGCCTTGATCAATAAGCAAATGATCTCTTTGAAGCAATGAGGACGTTGCCGCTTATCTCTTTGGAGCAATGGCAATGCCCTCATTCCTCCAAAGATCTCCTTTGTATATTGACAAAAGCATATCTTAGCAACAGAGGCACCAACTCAAGTGGAAAACCCTGTTGAATCGCATGACCCTAACCTATCAATGGGTTTACATGCTGGGTTCTGCTTTCAGATTCCCTTTAAATTGAGATTGCATTAACCAAACCTTACTTTTAAGCTAACCAAAAGACGAGAGGTGAAATGAGGCCATCAAACAGATGACTGGGGTGCTCTCTTACAATGTCCATGTGGCTGAAAATCATCTCTGTGTAACACAAGCCTATGAATACGGATAAAAAAAATAATAATCAAGTAATGACTTGAATAAGAATAAAACAATGAAAAAAAAAAACCTACCTTTATCTATAGAAGTCAACACTAACTAAAACAGATACAGGATATCATATTTGCACTTTTGGCTACATGTACATGGCTGTAGTGGTTTTGCTGTCCGAACATACTGATCATCAATCCTCACATATACATGTCCGCATCAGCGTGGGGCCTTACTGTGGACAATGTCAGTTGTAAACCACAGCCTGTTTCAGAAGCTGCTTAGCTGGCAATGTTTTCTAATAAATCAACAAGGCCACACTGTTTTCCTATAAAAATGCTGAACAAAGAAATTACAGAGAGGTCACAGCTCTCACTTCCCACTTAAAAATATAGGATTGTACATATAATATACATACTGAGCTTGTGCAGTCACTAACTTTTCAGACTATACAAAGATCTCCGCACTGAAAATGTGTAATATTTATTTTCACAAAATAGCAATCCATACAGTAATGTAATGTTTCAGTCCTATCCAGACCTTCGTCAGACAGGGGTCTCCGTAGAAAGTATAGTAGGTCAGGTAAGCCAGACAGCATATGCAGGTGTGAACCTAGCGTCAGGCAGTTTATCCACTGAATACATATCAGTATTCAACATTATGACAGTCCACACATACTGGCTTTCTTGAGTACTTTTTCCGAAGCAAAAACATTAAAGGGGGCTGTCGGGGGAGTTGTAATTTACTTAACTGGTCTGGGGTTCGCTGACGATGAGTCAGAAATTTTGGCCACGTGACATCATGTGATCCATGACACATGTTCCACCCCCACAGATTGCTATGATCCCTCCTCACAGGTAACTAATAACCTGTGCTATGGGGGCGGACTGTACTATAGCCAGCCAGCCCCCACAGCACAGGTAATCATCAGTGATCCCCAGGACAACCCCTTTAAGATGACAGGGGTACAGAGCCTCACTCTAAAGTTGTGTGCTGCGGCGTGGCTAGCGCTGAACATGGAGGGTCGCATGTGAGCGGAGCTCCGGTTAGAGCCGCTCATCTATCCTGAGTTACATCCTGACTTACCGGTGCCCGGGGTAGCCGTCCGCAGGAACGCACATTTGGGGCCCTCCTCTTGGTCCCGGGACTCCCGTTCTGCCGGTATCCTCCTCCGCTGGGTGGTAGTCGGTGGCCGCTACACGTGGCCGGCGGCTGGACACTTTCACCTGCGCCGCCGGAGCCGCTCTGTCCCGTGCCGCGGGGGCTTGGAGCTGCCGTTGTGGGGCTGCGCTAGTGAACCGGCCTGGAGCTGTGCGGGCACTGCTGAGGCCGCTGAGCCTGCTGTCGCCCGGGTGGCGGTTTCCCCTCTCTCCACGTGGTGGGCGGCCATCTTCATCCTGATCGGGTCGGCCATCTGCTGATGGGGGGAGCGCTGAGTCTGGAGTTCCTGTTTGTCACCCCGCTGACTGCTCTTCTGGGAGGCTTTTCTTATAATCCGGTGAAGGTTGCGATACCGATGTACTACTGGACTGTTGAGTTACCATATGTCCTCCTATAGTTCCTCCTGGCAGCCTATGTACTTCATCACTCCGCTACTGGCCTTCTTGGAGGCTTTACTTATAATCCAGTGACTGATGCTACCGGCACTATTGGATCGTTGAGTTACCATCCGTCCCTTCTTAGTTCCTCCTGGCAATTTGTCTATTTCACTGCTCCGCTGACGGCTCTCTCGTGGTGATATCGCTCATAATCCAGAGTCTGTTGCCATCGATACTATTGGACTGTTGAGTTACCGTCTGTCCTCGGCTGGCTGATTGGCCCTGGTGGCCCGACATAGAGGCTCCTACTGTGCAACTGCTATTAGCCAGAGACCTCGTTTATAATCCTCTGGGACCGGCCCGGTCTTGCTACCATCACACCTCCTCCTCTGCCAACATATCCACCCGTACGGAGCGCAGGAAGAGCGGCCGCCGACTCTCTAAAATGAGTCGCCCGCAATCAACCTCTGTCTCTGATCGCCTGAGGGGGTTCTCCAGGGCAGCATTCTCTTCTACATCACCATCGCTTGAGGCAGCCTCTCCTGCCCTTCCAGAGGAGGACCCCGAGCCCACTTTAAAGCAAGTTACTGGGCAGCTACTGGAGGCGATCCATGTCGGCACTTCCTCGCTGACCGGGAAAATTGAGGAGGTCAAAAATCGACCTGGGCCTGCTCCGCCAGGACTTTCAGACCTTGCGAGGCAGGGTGCGTGAGGTGGAGGATCGGGTCTCTCAGGTAGAAGACACTGTTAACCCACTTCCTGCCAAACTCCAGGAGCTGGAGAGAGCTGCAAGTTTGTGGACACAGCGTGCGGATGACCTGGAGAATAGATTGCGACGAAACAACCTCCGTATCCTGGGCCTGCCGGAGCGGGCGGAGGGTGAAGATCCTCGGGCCTTTGTGGAGGGGTGGCTGAAAAATGTCTTACCGGAGGCTCACTTCTCACCAATCTTTGCAGTGGAACGGGCCCATCGGGTTTCCGGCTAAGCCGCCACCCCAGGGCGCACCTCCTCGACCCTTGTTGGCCCGTCTCATAAACAGCACGGATCGAGATACGGCGCTGCGGGCTGCACGCCAGGCCGGCGAGCTTAAGTACAACGGAGCTGCAGTAGCCATGTTTCCAGATTTCTCGGTGGCGCTCCAGAAGACCCGGGCATCCTTTGTGGCCGTTAAGAGGCGACTGAGAGAAAAGGCTATACAATACTCCATGATTTACCCAGCGCGTCTTCGGGTCGTCCATGACGGCAGGTCCCTATTCTTTACTTCGCCAAAGGATGTGGAGGACTGGCTGTCTCTTCTACCTCGATCTCCGAGACGATGATCCTGACGGCGTGTGGTGAGAGGTCCGATCGGACCATACATAGGGACTTATGTATTACGGGATGTCCTTGTTTATTGTATAAGTAGTTTTATGAAAAGTGCGGTTCTGTTATTATAGTATCCTGTAGCCTTATAGTTACCTGGGCTGGCGACCCCCGGGGTGCCGGTGTATGCTACTTACTCATGTGAACCTGGCTCTATTGAATAGTATATCCCCTAGCCTATTGATCATCTATACCTTTAAGACAGTGCCCTGTATACCAACCACTTTGGGTGCACTTCTTCCCCCGTAAATTGTAGCCACGGTTAATTTAACGCATATTGTTTGTTTATGCCAGCAAGATGTTTCACACCCTTTAGGGGTGTAATGGTTCATTTCGTTTGTATATTGTTCTTAGGTTGCTGCACACCACTCTGTGTCTCACTCAGCCACGCACTACACACTCATAGGCGGGTCACTTTTGGGGTCCTGAACTGCCATGATTACATTACATTCTTAGACGACCATGGCGTCCTTTAGTGTACTATCTTGGAATGTGAGGGGCCTGGGCAGCCCACGAAAGAGGTCGTTGGTTTTTTCTCAGATTAGGAGGGCTGACCCACACCTCATATGCCTTCAGGAAACTCTTTTGGTTCCAGACAATTCCAGACGACTTCAGAAGCCATGGGTTCAGTGGGCGGCTCACTCTACACATACTTCCTATTCCAGGGGGGTGTCCATTTTGGTGCATCGTAGACTCAGGTGGGAGCCAGGCCTCATTGTAAAGGACCCCGAGGGACGATACGTTTTTGTCCAAGCCTGGGTTGACTCTGTCCTGTATGTTATCCTGGGTGTGTATTTGCCACCGGCGTCTGATCTCGCTGTGCTCCAGCAGGCTGCACAGTTTGCGACCCGATTCCCTGGGGCTATTGCATTATGTCTGGGTGACTTTAACAAAGTTATGGATATTGCCTTGGATCGCTTCTCTGCGGAACCGGGTTCCCCCTCTCTGCCTCGCCCTACTACAATGGCCGGAGTGATCCGTGAATTGGGGTGGTTGGATTTGTGGCGGGTCCGGTTTCCGGAGGCCCGCACCTTTTCCTGTCACTCTGCCAACAGACATACTCTGTCCAGGATTGACCATGCTTTTGGAAATACTAAAGCATATTCTTGGTTGCAGACCATATCCTATTTACCCAGGGCAGTGTCTGATCATTCCCCGTTGTTGGTCCAATTAAACAGTAGTACGGCTGCTAAGCCACGACAGGGTTGGCGAATCCACCCATTTTGGTTGAAACTATTTGTACCACATGATCGAATACCTGATCAACTTCAGACGTTTTTGACCATTAATTCCCCAAACACTTCTCCACTCCTCTTATGGGAGACTATGAAGGCATATCTTAGGGGTTGTATTAAGTCCTCCATTTCCTTTGTAAAGAGGGAATCCTCGCTGTTGGAGACCACCTTAGCGACCCAGTGTGCCTCGCTCGAAGCTGCCTACGTGGCTAATCCAACTGATGAGGCTAGATCCCAATGGTTGCAGATGGGTAGACAATATCTGCATATACTGCATGACAAGGCACGTAGGTCTATGTTTTTTAGCAAACAGAAGTTTTACGAACTCGGTAACCAGTCAAGCAGCTTTCTAGCTCAACTGATACATCAAAACACAGCCTCACCTGCAATACTACGAGTACATTCAGAGACGGGGGAGGTACTGTCCAATAGCTTGGCCATTAGTGACAGATTTTATAGGTATTACAGTGAGTTGTACCTCTCCAAGCTTAGAGTCACTGATGGAGAGCTTGCTACCTATTTGGGTTTGATCCCCCTTCCTACATTGTCAGAAGACCAACGTGAATCTTTAGATTCCCCTTTTACGCTAGAGGAGCTATCGGGAGCCCTGGCAGATATGGCAAAGGGCAAATCACCGGGTCCGGACGGTATCCCGGTGAAGGTTTACGCCCAGTATGGAGGCCTGCTTCTCCCGGTGTTGCTTGAATGTTACAATGCTGCCTTTGTGGGCCGCAGTCTCCCGGAGTCCTTTTATGACGCCACCGTTATCCTGTTACTTAAGCCTGACAAGGATCCGCTGGACTGTGGCTCATATAGGCCTATATCACTGCTTAATATAGATTATAAACTCCTTACTAAAATGTTGGCGAAAAGGCTAAATTCTGTTGTTCTCGACCTTGTCCATCCGGATCAGACAGGCTTTATGCCTGGAAAATCCACATCGGATAATCTTAGAAGGGCTCAGGTGATAACTCAGATTGGGGCATCATCCTCACATGACTGGGCGGTGGCTTCTTTAGATGCAACAAAGGCGTTCGACTTTGTCGAATGGCCTTTCCTATTGCAGGTGTTGCGGGGATACGGATTTGGAGAGGGGTTTATTACCTGGATTTCCTTTCTATACTGTTCCCCTAGAGCGGCGCTGTCAATTAATGGCACGTTGTCTTCCTACTTTCCTTTGGGTAGGGGTACAAGACAAGGATATCCATTGTCACCGCTATTGTTTGCTTTGGCGGTGGAACCCTTGGCGATACTGCTTCGGAATGACCCCATATATAAAGGCATATTGATAGGCACCCGGGAGGAGAGAACAGCACTCTATGCCGATGACTTACTCTGTTTATGAGCGACCCCTCCTGGTCCCTGCCCAGAGCCATGGCTATAATTGACGAATTTGGTAATTATTCTGGCCTGCGAACCAATTGGACTAAGTCCTCATACATGCATATTGGCCGCGCATCAAGTGTAGCTGAGGGAAATGTGGTATGTGGATTGACTACAGTCTCAACTTGCAAATATCTGGGCATCTTTATATCTAGGGACCATAGGTGTTTTTTGGAACAGAACATTTTTCCACTCATCTCGCACTTTAGGGTTAAGTTTAATCTTTGGGCTACACTGCCTTTGTCGGTGGCTGGTAGAATCAACCTTGTTAAAATGATAGTACTACCCAAATGTCTATATGCTATAAGCCATTCTGCTGTGTCCGTGCCCCTTAGATTTTTTAAACAAATGGACTCCCTCATTATCTCCTTTATATGGGGAAACTCTAGATCTAAGCTTAGGTTGTCATCTCTACAACGACCGAAGCAGCTCGGGGGCACGTCACTCCCTGATCTGTTTCTTTACTACCTGGCAGGACAGCTCCGTTTTATTAGGAAGTGGCTCTCATCTGATTCCCTACCGGGGTCCGAGGCACATCTGGCTCACCACCTGGGTTTGCGTAATTTGTGGCCGGTGTTGGAACACCCGGCCATGTTCAGGGGGAGATTGTTGCCCATCCATACCCTGGCTGGACAGGTCTGGCGTCAGGCGAAAAAGGTGTCCGCCTATTCTGATATACCTGCGGAGACCCCGCTTTGGCACAACCCTGGTCTGCCGACGTTATTTGCCCTGCCTGCCGCCCGGGCCTGGTCGCAGTATGGCGTGTCCTCTCTCAGTGACCTGTATATACAAGGTGTTTTTAAAACATTTGACTCGCTGAGCTCCTCCTATGGCATCCCTAGAACACAGTTCTTTAGATATCTACAGATTAGACATGCACTCTCTTCTCAGTTCCCGGATCGATTGGACAATATATCTGAGTATCCGCTTATCGGCATACTTCGCTCACAGGGCCCTGGGGGTTTGATATCTACTTTATATGCACATCTGATACAGGCCAAGATATCCACATTGGACGCCCCGGCCCTGACGCGGTGGTGCATCAATATCCCAACTCTCACAAATGAGATGTTTCAAGACATCCTTGAATCTCCTCAACATGTGTCACCTTCAGCTAACAACAAACTGATTCAAACATATATTCTACACCAATGTTACTTGACACCTTCCCGTCTCTACAAAATGGGACGTCTGCCCAACCCAGGATGCCTTAGGTGCCCTTGTCTACAGTCAGACTTTTGGCATATGATTTGGGAATGTCCGATCATACAATGTTTTTGGAAAGGGGTCGTGGATCTCCTGGTGGAAGTTCTGGCTAAACCTATACCATTAACCCCAGAGATATGCCTTTTCGGTGTATTAGATGAAGAATTATGGCAACACCATGTTAGAATCCTTTTGAGGGAGTCTTTATTTTATGCTAGGAAAGCTATCGCACTGCGATGGATGGCTCCGAAACCCCCATCAGTATCTCAGTGGAAGAAACTTGTTAATACTGTTCTTCCTTATAACCAGATTGTGTATAAAGGGAGAGGGTGCCCTCAGAAATTCCATAAGGTGTGGGGAGCATGGTGCAATTCTCCGGTAACCCAATATACGGCTCCCTCATTGCGTTCTGCCATTCATTTACTCATGCCGTGAGGGGTGCGAGACACCGGGAGTATCCACGACCTCTCATTTTGGAGAGTATCCTTGTTGTTACCTTTGACTTATTGACTGCATGTTTTGTACATGATAACTGATGTATACTGTATTGTGCATGTCCTGATTATATCCTCTCTGTACCGAGTCTGAGTTGTGGGGTCCGGTGGGACGAGGGCCTGGCGAGGTGGGATGTGGTGTGTTGAGTGAATTTACATTTAAATTCTCGTTTTCTGGTGCGCAACATGTTATGTATATGTTTTGATTCCTTTTCTTGTGTCTGATACGCAATTTTCAATAAAACGAGTTTAAAAAAAAAAAGTTGTGTGCTGCAATTAAAATGATCCTCAAAAGGTATGAAACCCATGGTTAAAATGCCTCACACATATACACAAATCATAGCCAAAAAGCTACATACAAGTAAATACACCCTAAGTTTTGATTCACACAACCACGTTTTACCTATTAAACTCAGTCCGTGTGTGTGCTGGATTTCCCGGCCTGAACAGTATGCATGGTGAGGGACTCCTTGCAGTATAGTTGCCGGGAGGCGGGAACTCTTAGCATCATATATAACTATACTGCAAGGAGTCCCTTACCCTCCATACTTTTCAGGCTAGGAAATCCAGGGTGCACACAGACAGAGACTGAAGTAAAATAAATGTCCTGCTCAATCGTGTGCAAATTCCATGGCTGATCGGCCACAAAACCAGCAGCACAAGACACTCAGCTGATCAGCCTATTCATCTAGCGCTAATCTACGGGTGAACGTTGCAGTGGAAAGCCAAAGCCCTACTTCGGCTTTCCGCCATAGGGAATTGAAAAATGGAGAGTAATCAGAGGTAAAAGTCTACCTCAATTTCTCTTCATTTTACAGTGTGTGAACAGGCTCTAAGATGGTATACACATCTCATTATTTTACCAGGTTTATACTTATAAGCACTGATGACATACATTTTGACCAATGTGTACAGCAGAAAAAAAAAACTGATACTTGTAGGAATGCTAATTTCTGATAACTACCCCTAGTAAATGTGCCGGAGAACACAACAAGCAAGCAAAAAGTCATTGTAAAATCAGCAGAAGACGTCCTGCGAAATCAATGAAACTGTATGGCGTACAAATGATTGCTATAGTGATTGTTCTTTCCCTATGTAAGCTGTATGGGCTTGTGTAATAGGGCCTTAAAGGGGTATTCCCATCTCAAGGATCCTATCTATACTGCTAGTTTATGTAAATTCACAAGTTTCCCTAAATACATTGCTTTAGAAGTGCTTCATTGGCCTGCTATGTGAGAGCAATATACATTTACTGTGCACATTATTTGCTCTGTATTATTATAGATTTCTAGTAATTACAATAAATAATCTCTTATGGTAAAGTCAATGTCTAGATCTACTGAGGTACTTCACAGTGCCCTGTCTATACAACAGTCAAAGCCGGCCCACCAGCTTGTGTAAGAATACAGGAAGTGAGAAGAGACAGCAGGCAAACTGGTAAGAAAGGGAGATGGGAAAACCCTTTTAACCCTCGTCAGGCTGCATAATTTTACAACATTACAGGCTGCATAGGAATAGGTACAATTGTACCTACTCAGCCGAACAAGGGTTAAGTCAGAGTATATTCACACACAGCACAGCAGAAAATGGGTGCCCTAAAACGGCCCTGAAAAGTGTCCCTTTTTCATGGTTGTTTTGCACATCGGTCATCTGAATAAAGCCTCAGTCTTCTCCATGGAGGATCAGTACATAATAAGTACTGTGAAGTGCTAGGTGACAATACTGGCAACACGTGTAACACACACTAATGGATTACTACAATTACCAGTAATTACAATCAGGACAAAGCCCTGCTATCTACTCTTCATCACTGGACAAATCTAGATCAATACAACAAGTAGAACATTTTCCCTGGTGACCCATCGCCGGCTGCTGCAAGTAGCATTCTATTCTCGCATAGATCTCAATGAACAGGACACCACATGCTGTGGCGGGTGATGGGTCTTCATGGATGTTATTCAAGTGGCCATAGTAACCAGATCTGTCCAATGATCCCGATTGGACTCAGCAGGCAAATGCTTACATGAACTATTAGTAGCCTGGAATCTTCTCGTGGATCTCAACTTATGTGCAAGAAGGAAAATGACCAACCAGCATGTTTCTACTTGGAAGTCAATGTATGAACAAATGCAGTAATCTAATGAGCTCCCCCTAGTGTTGGCTGCAAGTAGGTTTTAAGATATCTTATAAATTTAAATTATGAAGGAACTCAGCACAAAAAGTACAATTTTGGATAAAAAAAAAAAATCCTAACTGGATTTCAAGTGTGGAAATACACTTTAATCCCTTTCCACTGCAGCCATTTTTTGTTTGTTGTTTTATTCTCCATCTTCCAAAAGCCATAACATGAGGGCTTATTTTTTGAAGGGATTCTATCATTGGGGAAACGTGTTTTTAACTGAAGCAATGTTGGAAGAGCCTTTATAAAGGCTATTCTACTCCTACTCCTTGCCAGTTTGTCCAAAAAAACGTTTTATTCTTGTAGGTAAACGATGCTCAGGAGAGCACAGGGGGCGTTCCCCCTGTGCTCCGAGCACACCCTTGTCATCGCCACAACCCGCCTCCAGCACTGCTTTTTTACGCCCCCTGCATCTTCTTCTGTTCATCTTGCATCTGCTTCTTGCTCCGTCGGCCATTTTTCTGGAGTACGATGCTGTAAGAAACTAAACAAAAATGGCCCCAGAGATGATGCTGAGCAGTAAGGTCCACCCTCAGTTAGTCTCACCACTGTGGGACTGCAAGACAGCTCCCACGCACTTTGGGTTTGCAGCTTTTTCATACGGGAATTATGAGGTTCATCTCCCAACTATCCCCTGATGAGCACCCTTGTTGGGTTAGCGAAACGCGTCGGACAGGAGACACAATTAAGGCAATTCACGGTCAGCAACTGGACTGCCCTTGTAAGGGCGGGAGTTATTTTGTGGGGTGTCAGGGCTATCTAGGATGTAGTTTCCTGTACCCATCTTTCCCCCTGCCTTTTATAACCCCATGAGATTTTGCTGTCCACTCACAACCGGAACTGGTAAGAATGTTCCATTGTTTTTAGGACTACCATCTGTTTTAATGATGAATTAAAACGTTAAGTTTGGCAATCTATACTGTAGAAGACATTGGGACGTGAACTCAAGAATCCCTGTGCCTTAGGTGTTTCCTCTGCTATTTCCATGAGGACACCTTGTTTTCCACAGTTTGCGGTCTATGTGGAATATTTCTTTAACCCAATACAGGAGTTAGATATATTCTCCCTTTAAGTATTGGTTGAGCAATAACCGCTGAATGCGCCTTTTCAAGACTTTTTATCAAGATAGTCTTTCTTACACCAGTAACTTTTTTATATTTCGACGTACAGAGCTGTGTAAGGCTTAATTTGTACTTTTTATTGTTACCATTTGGAAATTTCTGACATTTTGATTGTTCTTTTCTGATAGCTCAATTTTTAGGCGAAAAAGGCAGTTTGGCCATTCTTATTCTTTTTTTTCCACTACGACTTTCAACGCATGGGATAAATATTTTTATAGGTTTATAGTTTGGGCATTCTTTAACGCTGGGATGCCTAATGTGTTTATGTTTGCTTTTGTTTCTTTTTATTTGTGATCTAGAAAAACAGGGGAAACTTGAAACTTTTTTTTTTTAACTTTTATTTTTTAGACTCTTCCCCCTAGAGGACTTGAATCATAGAGGATCTGATCACGAATACAATTTAATGCAATACTAATGTATTACAGTATATTGAGAAATCTATTAAGAAAAAATGCAATGGCTAGCCTGGGACCCTTCAATAGGCAACCGTCCACAGATCTCACACGGAAGAACATGGCGCCACGCACGTGCCAGTGATTAAATTCCTCCATTACATTTGAGAGAGAAAAAGTTATTGATCAATTAATATCACACCATGGTAGTTTGTTAGTTGAAAGCATGAAACAAAAAGGAGGCAGAATCTATACGGTCAACTATGTGGCTACTGCTTCCTACATCATAAGTGATAAGTGTCTAATCGCTGGGGACCCCAACACTGGGACCTCCAGTGATCACCAAAATGGAGCACTGATAATATCCACTGACAGCCTCTGCACTTCTGGCCCAGCTAGAGGGACCAGAGGTACGTAGAATAATCACATTTTTTTTGTCCCACTAGTGAACTTGAAGTTGAGAACATGAGAGGCATCTATTTTTCCGGTAGCTGTCTGCTCTAAGTAATGGGAGGTGACATTAGAACACCAAACTATTAAAAAGAGGTGTTACCTCTCCTGACATTCCTGTTTTAGTAAATACTTGTATTCCTCATGAAATATCAATTCTGTGGAATCTTTTATTCTAACTCTATACTGTGCTGTTCCTCTCTTTTTGAAAGAAATTGACAATCGGGCGTTACCGGCTGGGATGTGTCCAATCGGTGCTGGATTGTATCTCACACATCTCTTGATACAGGGAATGGAACACCCAGTTGTCAATTTTTTTCATAAATTTCTTAGAGAAACAACACAACACAGAGTTTAAGAAAAGATGCTCTAGAACTGTCATTACATGAGGAATTTTGGTATATGGTAAACAGACATGTGACAGATCCCCTTTAGTTCTGAGGTTTCAGAGAAGGACAACTTCTCTTATCTTTTTCTCAGTCAGTGAAAGTAAAACTGTTGTATCCTACCCTGGAAACAGCACCACAAGCAAAGCACATTTGTCTAGAACTGTTGGGAATTTTTTTAGAATTTTTCTTTTACAAGAACATACATATGTGTATATTAGGAAACAGTCATGTTGTTAAAGGGGTATTCCCACCTCAGGCTTCCTGTATCCTGTAGATATGATATCTGACAGACGGTGACCTCCCCGACCCACCTGGTGAGATGTCCAGTTGGAGACTCTGTCTTCCACAGAGGTGAACTGAGAGTCCCAAATATATGTGGCCACCTCTCCATTCAATCTCTACTAGGATATGATCGCCTGCAACCCACCTCCTGCCCCCTCCAAATGAGGAAATAATTTTAGTAACTTGACAGGAAGTGACAAATCTAACAATATAAATTACCAGAAAATACCTTCCATCAGGTATATGCAGTCCTTACACATTCTTTGAGATTATGCCGTACGACTAGTAATTTTTTAAGACAATTCTTCACGGTATTCACATCTGATGTCAAAGTTATTTTTGTAACTTTCTGAAAAACGAAACTTCAGGCAAAATGCACCTGGGCCACAGCATAGCATCAAGTGCACAACTCATTGTACTCTACAGTCACGGTGTCTACCCCAGGCTGCTTCCTGTAGTTCATCTCTCACATGAATGCTGCTGCACAGGCACGCTACAGCAACCTGTAAATTGAATACAGATGAATGCTTCAAGTGGCCTATATGGGGATAGACACTGCTGGAATATCTCCCCAAGGGCAAAAGGATCAGGCAGGAAATCTAACAGCCCCATCTTTATCCCCCCCCCACCATACAAATTAGATGAATGGCAGGTTCGGCCAACAGTCATCTAATGTGTATGGTCAACTTATGGCTCTGTTCACATCTTCCCTAAAGTCTCCATAGCAGGTTCTGTCATATTAGCCAGAACAATAGACCCCATTATAAGTTGATGAGTTCAGTCAGGCTAACTCTGTGTTAGTCATGAGACTGATTCATCACAGGCTGAATTCTGTTTGCTTGCTTCTAAAGCTGGCCATACACATTAGATTTTTGTCAGTTGAAACAGCCAATTCGACCACTTTGGCTAACAGCCAGCTCTTTGACATGTAGATGCCATGTCATTTGTGGCTGGCCAACGGTAGACTTCAGTCTTCCTGAAATGAGAACGCAACGGTGGAAACTTTCACCCAGCCGTCGGCCAAAAATACCAGTGTATGGCAAGATTGTCCGATTTTGGCCAGTCACCATAATTTTGTTGTAGAAACATTTCCACCTTCAGCAGAAATCCAATGTGAATGGGCTCAATTTAACAAATATTTAAAGACAAGTACAAATGATAAATGCTATATACATCATGGGATTGCTGCTGGACCCCTGATCATTTTTTTTTTTTTTTTTCCAACCATGTTGAAAAGATATGGCCCCGGAAGGTTATTTGTAAATTCATTCTTATTATCCAAGTGGGTGGGAGCCTTTTGATTTATATCATATACGGTAATAGGTTACCGCTGTGTTGGAGAACAAGAGCTAATTTATATATAACCTTCCAGGGTCCATATCTTTTTAATGTGTGGTCAGATTAAAAAAATAGATAAATGAATGAAATAATTGTCCAGAGGCACATGATAGCATTTAGCATTTTGTACATGGCGACAGGTCCTCTTTAAAATTGGAACTGCTTTATCAAACTTTACTTAAAGAGGAACATTGCCGTCTCCTGACATGAATGTTGTAGCAAATACTTGTATTCCCCATTCTATAACAATTCTGTGGCATCTTTTTATTTTGCAGAACTCTACATTGTAGTGTATTGTTCCTCTGTTGTACATACTAGAAACTTATGAATATTGACAACTGGGCATTAATATTCCTGATATCTAAGGGTGGGTTCACACTTGCACCTGGACTCCGTCCGCCGCAAATCTGACCTAAATGTCGGAAAAAACGATAGGGAAATGTTTGAGACGCATTGCTTAAAAACCCATTCACTTCTATGGGTTTTTAAAGCAATGCGCGGGTGTCGGATTGCATCCTCTGCGCCGCAAAGCCGGTTTTTTTCGTTGGGCACAAAGTCCTGCAAGTCCGACTTTGTTTCCGACAAAAAAAAACGGCTTTGCGGCGCAGAGGGTGCAATCCGACACCCGCGCATTGCTTTAAAAATCCATAGAAGTGAATGGGTTTTTAAAGGGAATCTGTCAGGTCAATCTGGGACACTAAGCCACCCAAAGGTCCTTATAGACCTGGGGTTTAGTGTCCCAGATCGCCCTGTTGTAATGCAATCCGCAGGCGCATTAAAAATAAAAAACCTTTATACTTACCTAGCTAAGGGTCCGATCGATGCTGTTTGGGGAGATCGGTCTGGCTTATTCATGAGGCACGTCTCCCGGCGCCTGCGCTGTTCTTCAGTGAAGCCAAAGATGGACACCCCGGCTTCACTATGTAATTGCAGGGCATGCGCACTGAAGCCAAGGTGTACTCCTCTGGCTTCATTGAAGAACTGCGCAGGCGCGGGGAGTACAGCGGCAGGGTGAGTATAAAGCTTTTTTATTTTTAATGCGGCCATGGACTGCGTTATAACAGGGTGATTTGGGACACTAAACCCCAGGTCCATATGGACGTGTGGGTGGTTTAGTGTCCCAAATTGCTCTGACAGATTCCCTTTAAGCAATGCGTCTCAAACCTTTCCCAATCCTTTCCCTATCCTTTTTTTCGACATTTAGGTCGGATTCGCCACAGACAGACTCCGGGCACAAGTGTGAACCCACCCTCCTAAGGGGTTTGTCCCTACTTCATAGTTATAAAGCAGCGTTATAAAAAAAGATGCTCTAGAATGGTTATCTTTTGAGGAATTCAATTACTTACTACAAACACGTCAGGGGTCCTCTTTAACCTAGAATTGACACATACAAGCATCCAAAATGCTTTATGCTGAACCAAATTCCACTAAGATCATCACTCTGATATAGGATGAATTCAGAATAATATTTTATCCTTTTATGTCAATGTTTTCCAGTTAGAGGGGATTTTCCGAGTTTTTTTTTTTTTTTTCCACAGAGAAACAAAAAATGTGGTGAAATTAATTTTTCTGATTGAGACCACATAAAAATTTCCTACACCTGCAGAAATGTGAGCTCAACACAATCTCTGTTGCAATCACTTCCTTATTGGTCCTGATCATGTGCCGTTCATTGTGCACATGACTTCACGTTAGCCACACCCACCACGATCGTGATGTCATCACTGATGATAGCAGCATTTGTCTAAACTTTATTGACTGCCCAAAGCAGCCAGAACGAGGTAGGGGCTGGTATTGATCACCAGACAAGCCAGCATCAGGTTCACAGCAGTGAACAGAAGCAACAATTCAGACAGGCATTCTGGGTTTTATGGACACTGACAGGCTGGCAGCATGGTAGATACACAGGGAGAGTGAAGAGACAAGCAACATGTGCAAAAGATGTGAATGCTTTATCATTAGCATCATGCGGGGAAAACTACATGCTTTAAAAAGCATGTGTAGGTTTCAAACACCACATGCGTTTTTTTTATATTAGTAAAACTGCACTGTGTGAACACAGCCTTACTGGGAGGTGTTGTACATGGGACCAGATTGTGCGATTATGCTTTACAGACATTGCCCTCACAGAGTTTAGTCTACAAGGATTCAGTGAAAAATGGCCATAAATAGGAAATGTCCTATTTTGTGACAGACCATTTACACTGTTCAAAAAAGACATATATTGTGTGAATAATGTCTTACACACATTCTGTTATATAAGATGCTAATTTTTCAGACTGCCCATCAGGTATCTATTACAATTTTGCTGTTCATGTGACTATCAGTATTGACGTGTATGCAATGCTAATGTCAACTTTACATACCCAACCAAAGAATCAGCAATTTTGTAGTTCTATATATGAACTATTATGCTAGATTCATTCTGACTGCATACATTGTTTCCGATCTGTCATCGACATCATCAATAGCGTCACGTTTTAGATATTATTTTATACATTGTACCACGACAATTTCCTTATCACGTTAAGGCTTAACAGAACAGCAATAAGCACTAAGACTTGCAACAAAGTCGCCAAAAGGAACAGCACTTAAAAGAAGGTCAACATCCAGAGCCATGAATGTAACAATGACGTACACAAACACAATATTTCCCAAAATCAAATTTTATTCTGCAGAAAAAGATGAATGGCACAGCTATGGCAAAGCAGCCGGCTCGCCATTTCTATGAAAGTAGTGTTATCTCAATAATAGATACTACTAGCTGGGAGCAGGGAGGGGGAAGCCACAGATGCCCAGCGCTTAGCAACCAAACCTTTCTACCTAAATACTTCTTTTCATGAGAGTCACGACTGACTCCTAGGACAGATAACATCATGCAGAGTACATCATTTTTTCTCACTATAGTCCAAACTTTACATCAATAAAAGCAGCACGCCTTTATCCACCTCATGAAATCATTTGCAACAGAGGGAAAACAGACGTATACTATCAGGGTCTAGAAAAATTATCTTGTTAAAATACTTCACACTATAATAAATAGGAAGCAAGAAAAAAAAACAGACAAATGAAGTATTAAGAGCGCGCATTACAGCTTGCTCTGAGACAACCAAAGCATTCTGGTTTACCTTCAGAAGCTGAAAAAAAATGCCTCTTGACCTTGTCCTGCTCACACATCTCATGGGTTTGATAAAAAGTATCAGTCTAAACAATCCTGGGATCACTGCTCCGGACGTAAGCAACAAGACTGGATTCACATGCAGCATTTGGCAGAAAACTTCTTGTAGATTTTATCGTGGGTCAAGCACTAGGCCAAATGCTCTAGCAAATTACTGAAGAGCCTACATAACTTGTGAATTTTTTTTTTAATGCAGCATGATTTAGGTGAAGCATTTGTTTTTATTTTGCAATAAATAGGTTTCTATTTTTGAGACTGTTCCTGCACCAGAGTATTTTTCCTTCATTACACTCTGGCATTTATCTGTATATTATTCTCTATAATAATTGCCTGCAAAGACAATTAAAAAAAAAAGACTGAATTGCTGCTATCCCCCTCCCCATAAAAAAATAAAAGTCAAACAATAAGGTTACATTCACATCTGCTGCTCTGTTGCAGTGTCCGCCAAAAGTCAGTGGAGGAAAACGTTTTTTCCTCCACCAGTTTCAGTTTTGTAACGACGGAACAACCAACGGTCCCCCTTATAGTCAATGAGGTCCATCGGACCCCGTGTGTTACCACTGTTTTAGCGATCCGCCTTTTCGTTGTTTGGGTCCATCGGGAGAGGTGACGCTAATGTGATCTAACATGTTATACGGCCCACGCAAAAAAACAAAAAAAGAAAACCCAACAGCTTAACTACTGTATTCTGTTTTATCCATTACCCCCAACAAATATTAAATGTTAAAGTCTCATACTAGCATTGTAATGTCCAGTTTTTGTGATCCATCAGCACAACAAGCTGATGGATACAAATGGATCACTTTCCTTCATCACAGACAGCAATGACAATAAAAACAAAAGGTCCTTTTTCTTATAAACAATAGAAAAAAATGCAACATGCCGCACTTATTTTCTGTTACAAAAAATCAAATAACTGAAATCTGATGGAAAGTGGTTTTTATCTTAACATTACTTTCTATGATGACAGTTAAAAAAAGATGGAAAGTATTCCATTTGTATCCATCAATCTGGCAGCTGTAATTTCTCTGACAGTACAATGCTAGAGTGAAACTACCCTAAATTATATGCACACCAAAACGGTGCCAATATCAGCACCCTTGACAGTAAAAAAAAGTTATGGCTCTTGGAATGAGTTGATGGAAAGGGAAAAACAAAATTGTTCGGTACTAAAGGTATAAAATAGGCTTTATGAGGTTAAAAAACAAGGGTACACATACTGTACCTCATTATAGATCAGCGCTGCGGAGTCGGTAGGCCAAACACTACTGACTCGGACTCTATTTTTCCACGGCCAGACTCGACTTCTTCCTAAATGGCTGAAGCCGCAGTTGATAATTTTTTTTTATAAAGAACATAAGCTAAATAACAAGAAAGCAACCACACCACTTAAACTCATGAAAACTCATATTCCAAAAATATCCGTATTAGTAAATACTTGCATCCTCCATAATTCCAGATCATCTTTTCTTAAAATAATGCATTGTGCTGTTCCTTTGTTATAGTGAAATGTATATATACTGTACATTGGCCAATAGGTATTGGCACCAACAAGTCCTTATAGATTGGTGGTTTAGTGTTCCTGATATGCCTATGGTAAGCTTGTTCTCCCTTGGGTTCCCTAATACTTGATATGAAGCCAGTCAGTATCCCTCAGCTTTACTGCACATGGGCTGGATTTCGAGTGCATGTGAATTGAAGCCAGCTTCAATTCAGAAATACACATACATCAGGAGCGCATATGTCTGCAAGTATTAGGGTGATTATTTCTAAACAGCCCCAGCAGACAGATTTACATAGTCATATTGGGGATACTAAGTAACCATTCTATAAGTACATGGTGGTGGCTATTATACTACAGTATGGCGGCACTGAAGGGGCCATTATACTATGTGAGAGCATGAAGAGGGATTATGCTGTGGTGGACAGACATCATATGATGTGTCCAATGCCCCCAACACCATCTTCCTCCTCAGACCCCATTGCCTTGTCTGCAAGGGTTACACTTGATGGGAATAAGTGCTAACCGCTGTACTATTCTCCCCATCAAATAAGTCATACCTGCTGCAAGATGATCCAAAGGAGTCTTATTTTATTAACATTTATACCTGATCGCTACTTTGGAAGTACTAGGAGGTGAAAAGATTGGGAAACACTGGTCTAGGGCGCACACACCTAATGTAGAATACTGTGCTGGGACTATGGGTTGGAAAAGAAACAATTGATTTGTAAAATGCTGCAGAAAACGTTGGTGCTATATAAATAAAAATGTATTATTATTTATATGCCCATCACCAGAAGTATAGAATACTATTCACAACTGCCCACCCCCCACACTTGTCAGGAAACCCAAACAGTTGACTATCTTGACAATGCAATACAAAGGTAAATCCTTGAAGAACATACGTAAACATACATCTATATGTGCAGTGTATCCATACATAAGTATATCTTCACAGTAGCTGAAATGACACTCAATACCTTCTCAGGTTTCTGCTCCTAACAGTCAATATTCTAATTCAATTAAGCACCATGTTACATTGCATCAATAAGACTGACTACATTTACATATTGGAGATAGGAACATCTCTCGTATATACCAGATGGAGCAAGAAAAATCCTTTATGGACTGTATTGACCCCATCAATTATTAACCACAAATTCGTTGGGAGCCGTCTTCACATTTAAACATGCACACAATACAATTCTTCAAGACTTGACCCTACACAGAAGAGGCCAGAGATCAATAGTCATGCTGTATGCACACTGCCTAAAGTGGGACTCTCACAGGGGCTTGTGCGAATCCTAAATCCATTGGTAAACCTACACTATATAAAGACTAGTATTTG
This sequence comes from Leptodactylus fallax, assembly GCA_947044405.1. Classification (NCBI taxonomy): domain Eukaryota; kingdom Metazoa; phylum Chordata; class Amphibia; order Anura; family Leptodactylidae; genus Leptodactylus; species Leptodactylus fallax. Next base: position 1,777,441 of record CAMRHE010000194.1, read on the forward strand.
GACACACCTCAGCATGGTAAATAAAAGTCACCAACACTGCTGACTCCATAACTGTAGAGTTCCAAACGTCCTCTGGCATTAACATCAGCACAAAACTGGGCCCTTCCAAAAACATGGTGTGGGTTTCCATGGCTGAGCAGCTACATGCAAGCCTGACATCACTAAGCACAATGCCAAGCGTCCGATACAGTGGTGTAAAGTACAATACCACCACTGGGCTCTGAAGCAATGGAAAAGTATTATGTGGAGTCACAAATCACTTCTCTATCTGGCAGTCTGGTGGACGAGTCTGGGTTTGGTGAATGTCATGAGAACATTACCTGTCAAACTGCACTGTGCCAACTAGAACTTTTGGTGGGGGAAGGATAGGCCCCTTAGCTCCAGTGAAGGGAAATCTTATTGCTTCATCATAGCAAGACATTATGGACAATTGTATGCTCCTAACTTTGTGGGAACAGTTTGGGGAAGGCTCTTTTCTGTTCCAGCATGACTGTGCCCCAATGTACAGAGCAAGACACATAAAGACACAGTTCATTGGGTATGATACAAAAGAACTGGACTGGCCCACACAGAGTCCTGACCTCTTTGGGAAGAACTAGAATAGAAAGTGAGAGACAGGCCCTCTTGTCCAACATCAATGCCTGACCTCACAAATGCTCTTCTAGATGAATGGGCAAAAGTTGCCACAGATGCTTCTCAAAAAAATTGAAGCTATTTTACCTGCAATGGGAGGACCAACACCAAAGTTCCTGTAGGTGTAATGTGTTGGTGTCCTAATACTTCTGAATACACTGATCAAACCACTGTCCTAGAAATTTGTAAATGTTACACAGCATATAAAGTTGAGTGGAATTATTCAGTTTCTCTGAAATTCTAGGGAAATATTATTAAATCAATTCTAAGGAATTTTTCTTTCAACAAGAGAAGTAACACAGCTCATAGTAATTAAAGGGGTTCTGCCGTTAAGGAGACTTATCCCCTAGCCTGTAGATAGGGGATAAGTGTCTGATCACTGTTCTATTTACTCTTATTGGGCTGAGGGCACTGCTAGATATTACAGTCACAGCAGCCCCAAAGCAGTGACTGGAGTGCCGATCAAGCAAGGCACTGGCACTCCATTCACAAGGAGGCTTGTAAACATATTTGCCAACGCTAAGTTAAGGGTATGTTCACACAGGACTGACAAATTAGCCTCATTTCATAGAGCATGTAATTTTGGACCAAAATGTAATACACTTTAATTAAAAATGTAGCTGCTTTCTGCCTAAAAAAACTCCCTAAAGTTCCTGCCACTAGGTGTTTGAAGTTCACTCCCAATAGCCAAGGTCTGTCCATAAATACATTATTTAAGCAAGAAGGGATCACAGTGAGTGGAGGATGGGGGTTCTTTTCTGTCGTCACACAGTGAATGCAGAGGGAAGGGATTGATTCTCCTCACAGTCTTCACACACATATGCAAACTGTTGCCCTGTTCAAAGGATTGAACATTTTGCAAATCTCACATCTTACAATGTAAGAAAAATCTACTTATGAACTTGTATCTACTCCTGGCTGCTTGTATGATTACAGATGAAATATTATTCACAGACAGAAATCAGCTTTCCCTACTGTGCTCATCAATTGTTTTGTTTTGTTTGTTTTTTTGCTGCGTTTTAGCTGCTTGCCTGCATGTATCTTCCCTACATTTGCAGTTCAGTGTTCCTGAGTCTCCTAGATTATGGTCACGTAAGGTTTTCATTGCTATTGTACAGTGCCTTCTAGCAAAATTACATGTGAATAAGCCAGTATAAGTACTAATATATTGGAGGGGTTAGACTACCTTATTGTATATACTCACAGCTTCAGAGACAAATGCAAAATGTGCTGCAGCCATAATGTGATCATTCAGAGAAGAAAAACTGATAGGACATCACGTATGAAGGCTTATACAGTCATAGAACAGACTGCCCAGCAAGATCCTACACTTTTCAACTTTTCATGAAAACACAGGTACCCTTTCAATATGCATACAAAATCATATATATATTTTTTTTAATAGTTATTGAAAATTATTGAGTTTCAAAATAACTTTCTTTGAATTTTCCGTCAAGGGAGTTTGTGGGAAACCCCATTGACACATTTTTAGGACAAGTCACCAGCATGTTACTACTTGGAGGGGTTAACCACTAAGCAGAAATAAGTGGCCTAGGTCCCTTCATAGTTGAGCCTGACTATGTGGTTCTGCAGTTGAGCTGCAGTACCAAACACAGCCACTTGGCTGGTGCTGTAACCATTTATTCAGTGAAAGTACTGTGAACCCTTACTTCTGCCAGTTACAATTTATTATGCTTACTTATATTCCGCAGCGCTTTACAGACATTGACAGTCAGTGTCAATGTCTATATTCCCTATCAGTATGTCTTTGGAATGTGGGAGGAAACCGGAGTACCCGGCGGAAACTCACGCAAACACGGGGAGAACATACAAACTCCTTACAGATGTTGTCCTTGGCAGAATTCGAAACCAGGACTCCAGCACTCCAAGGCTGCAGTGCTAACTACTGAGCCACCGTGCTGCCCAGGGGTACCAGTGGTTGGATATTCATCTTCCATGCACTGGCATAGGCCAGCAATGCAGAATCTTGGAAAGCTCCTTTAAGTAAAAAATAAATAAAAGGAACAAGAAGGACTTTATGAATTGTGTCAAGAAAGTAAAACAAAGTGTTTATGCATTTGACATTTTTTTTTTCAAAGATTTCTGATTGCATTAAATCCAATTCCTCTTCGTTCGTGCTGCCAAATGCCCCAGAATTGGTTTGTTCTAGCAACTATCAAATCCCATAAGAGTTCTGTGACATTTATATCGAAAATTGGCTAGGGTCACTTCATGTTCTGCAGAATCCCAAGAACTGTGATATACTTGAATGGATGGGACTAATGGATTTATTGAAAACAATAATCTTACTGTAAATCCATAGAAAAACGTGTCTCAGACTATGCAGTCAGCATTCATGAAAATGTAGAATACAGGTTCAGCAACATTAGGTCTAATGACTGGCTCTGCCCACATAATGATGGCTTCCACTGCACATATGTGACAGCTACACTTGATATGTGAATGAGCGTGTCTAACATGTGTGTTAACAAAGAACTAGCTCTGACGCCAGACTCATCTTCACACAAAAATCTTCACACAGTTGACAAACTGGCTGAGATTTACTAATCCTATCTAATAATTAGTGCAAACTTAGAATAGACAGCCTAAAGATGCACCACATCTAAAGGGAGCGTACCAGGTTAGAAAACATCAGTCCATTTATTCCAGAAACAGCCAAGCCTGTCCATAGGTTGTGTCTTGTATTGCAGCTCAGCTAAAATAGGAGGAGGAGGAGGAGAAGGAGAAAATGGATGGAGTGTATACACAGTCATAGTATGTACTGCATGATAATAAAAGTCCCAATGTCAGGGACTTCCAAATAAAGTATGTATTATGTTTAAGGTCCATTTCTTTCTATATGATGTATGACATTGGAAAAATACAGCATGGCCATTAGGTATACAAGGTCCTAATCCAAAGTTAGGTTATGTATGTGAGCAGTCCAATAGAAGATCTGACCAAGCATTTTATTAGGGCCTTGACATAAGGATGTCATAGAGCATTCACCTGATCTGACAGCACGAGTAGCTCCAGCAGACTCTGTAAGCTCATGCATTACATATTTGGCCACTTATCTCAATGGCTGGCATGGAATGCTACACTTTCTTGCGGTGGCCTTCCCTGGTGATAAATCGCTTCCAAGGAAGAGAGACAGTATCAATGGATGCGATTTTCCAGTTAGCCCTATACAGAAGTGAGCCTGAAGCACAACCTTGTGGTTATTACTCATCATTGCAAGAATCACATTCCTGATGTCACTGATCACTTGTTTTACCCGGCAGAAAGGAAATTTAGCAATCCGGAGGTAAAAAACTACACAATACATTAGGGAGAATTTACTACCCTATTTCAAAAATTTTCTAAATAATTCACCTTGCGTCAGCAGGGAATGGATTGAAGGGTTTATGCCATGAAGGATATTTATCCTAAATCACTTATTGGTTGAGGTTTGACCACTGAGATCCCCACTGATCCTGAAAACGGGGGTGTTTTGCCCCCACTGTGTAAACAGACGAGCCCCTGGAGGACACCAACTCACCCCATTCACTTCAGCTACCTGAAGTACATTATTTACTTCCTTAAAGGGAGTCTATCATTCGCAAAAACAGTTTTACGCTAATGGCATGCTGGAATGGCCTTTAAAAAGGCCATTCTTCTCCTACCTTTCCTTGTTTTCTTCTCCCAGCCGATTCCAAGATAATTTGTTTCTTCATATATGTAAATGAGCACCACGGAGCACCCGGGGTGTACCTGCTCTTCGGCGAGCACCCATCTCGTCAGCTCTTCTCACTGCCCCTTCGGCCGTTGCAGTGACTCCCCTCTTGGCTTGCTTTCTTCTTACTCTCAGCGAACTTTTGCAACTGCGCATGCGGCCGCCATTTTCCATGTCTGCCACAAGAGCATGGCAGAGCCGATCGCGCATGCGTTGTCGCGAAAATTCGCTGAGAGTGAGACGTAAGAAGAAAGAAGGCCAAGAGGGGAGTCACCGCAATGGCCGAAGGGGCTGGGAGAAGCGATGACGAGGTGGGTGCTCGCAGAAGAGAAGGTACACCCCAGGTGCTCCGTGATGCTCATTTACATACATGAAGAAACAAATTATCTTGGGATCGACTGGGAGAAGAAAACAAGGAAAGGTAGGAGAAGGATGGCATTTTTAAAGGCATTTCAACGTGCCATTAGCTTAAAATTGTTTTTGCGAATGATAGACTTCCTGTAAAGTAATCCATGGTCATGTGATATATATGGTCCGTGGTCATGTGATATATATATGGTCCTTGGTCATGTGATGTACACACAGGTGCACAGATAGTTACCGGGCAGGTGTCCATTACTGTGCTGTGATAACGAGCCACACACCTGTGTGTCCATCACATGACCACGGACAGATTTTTTTTTCAACTGGACATAAGCAGAATGAACGACAACAAGCAGAGATCTAGAAAGCTATGAGGAATTGATACAGAAAGAATATTAGAAAATTGTATAACTTTTCATGACACAAACAATAACATTTGTCTCTCAATATTGGTCTGAAACTGGACAACCCCTTTAAACATGTAACATGATAAAAGGAGTGTCTCTTTATGTTCTTTATAATGGAGGTAAGACGTAGAATATCTATTGTGCCAGGAAAAGCTGCCACCTGAGCTCCAGAGAAGAAATGACTCATCTGTCAGGTAGTAAGTACTATAGGAGCATAGGGATGACTCACAGTATTATCCACATGCTGTGAGATTTCTCCTAAGTGTGGGGTGCTGGGGATCCATTTCCTGCTCTTTAGTGCCAAAGATTAAGAAGATGCTCAGAAAGAAAATGTCTAAGTAGTAACCAACAACCATTATGAAGTCAAGAGAACAAGTACCATAATGTCCAGGCCAAAAGTAACCATTAATACACAAACTGGGTCTCCGGAAAAAACCTGTGATAATGATAATGATTATTATATTAAAAGTGCTTTACCTAAGACAGTCAATAAATATGCACCATTTCACCGCTTATCAGCACATGACCATCGCTGACATAAATCCCCTCTTGGGGAATTGCACAAGGTGGTACGTGTATGCACATGAGCTTCTAAAGAACAGACAGCGGGAAGAAAAAGGTAGACAAGCCTTTGCATGCTATAACTAAATGACATACATCACTATGTGAGTTTGCACATTTTACCACCAATTCGTGTGTGCTTTTGGCCATCAGAGGAGCATGCACCAGCACACAGAGGATGCTTAAATATACACATACAGGCTTGGCATGACAAGATTTGTAGTTTATTGCCCACTAGACTTGAAACTAGGACGTGAGAGACCTTATTTATAGAAAGGTAAAATGAATACTATACATAATGGAAGAAACTTATTAAGCCTGGCATTTTCTACACCAGTCTTAATTTATTCCACTGCAGTCAGGAGATGCAAATGAATTATTAAGAGGCTCCGACCTCTTAATTCTGATGCATCTTGCAAGGTCCGTTTTCTGGCATGAGTTATATATAGTAAATTTCTCCAGCTGACCTTGCTCTCCGTCCAGTTTTCCAAAAGTTGTGACCAGATAGGCATATGGAGAAAGTGATGCATTTTTTTGGCTTAAACAGCTATATGCCAAAAATGTGCAACTTTTGCTCCAGAATACTGGTGTGTCTAGTTTATAAAATTCTCCTTATAGTTTTTACATAATACATTCAGGAGCACTTTCCCAAGAAAACCTTTAAAACTTTTTTATCTGCTTAAAGAGGTGTCCAACAAGTCCGGTTCTTAGCATCTGTTAATAGGCATTGCTGCACTGATTCTAGTGCAATTGGAATTTTTTTCTCTAGCCCTCATCATTTATGAGCAATCAATGCTGTTAGTTTTGGTGCCTGATATATTGCTATTTAGTCTCTGTACTGTCAGGAGGGCGGTGTCAGGCAGGAGCAGACAAGGGGTCTGATTCTGACCTCTGACACTGGCTGCCTCTGATTGGAGCTCTGGGTCACACCCCCTGCCTAACACCGCCCTTCTGACATTACAGATCTTATATAGCACATCAGGCACCAAAACCAACAGCACTGAGTGCTCAGGAACAATGGAGGCTAGAGAGAAAATTCCAACTGTGCTGGAATAAGTGGAACGGCTCCTACTGACACATGCTAAGAACTGGAGCTGATGTAGGTAGTAAAAGGTTCTTTTTATATAAAGAAAATAAATAAATGCCAGAAAAATACCAATCTGAAAGCATCCCTCTAAAAAAAATTCACGTCATGACAAAAATTACCAAAATAGTCTGCTAAATTTTGCCCAATATGCCTGTTACTTGCTTAAAGAGGTTTTCCAGGATATTTTATTATTGCGGCAAGAGGCAGGGGAAGTTGGAAGAACTCACCTGTCCTCAGTGCTCCAGTGTCCCAGGCCACTGACCGGTCCCCACGGACCCCCGGGGCTTTTCCAGCGGAAGAACCCGTTACATGTTACCACTGAGGCCAATCAGCAGTCTCCAGGATGTCACTTGCAGACGTCCCCTGTTCCTTTCTTTAGGCCAAACATAGTTTGGGTTTCACACTAATGTTACTAACCCCCCTTCTCTCTATGACAGGGGTCTCAAACTCAATTTACCCAGGGTCCGCTGGAGGTAGAGTCTGGGTGAGGCTGGGCCGTATCAGGTTTTCCACACCGGTAATATGCTCCATATTGGCCCCTGCACACGGCATTATGCTCCATAGTGGCCCCTGCACTTGTATTATGCTCCCTAGTGGCCCCTGCACTTGTATTAAGCTCCCTAGTGGCCCCTGCACACGGTATTATGCTCCATAGTGGCCTCTACACTGGTATTAGGCTCCCTAGTGGCCCCTGCAGACGGTATTGTGCCCCATAGTTGCCCACCCAAGAACTATTATTATACTCTGGGTTCTTTTCAGAACCCAGAGTATAATGAACGGAGACCCAGGGGAGGTGACAAACATAAAAACCAGTGTTACTTACCTATACTGGAAACCGAAGCACTCCCAGCAGCTTTCGGCCATGTCTAATTAAGTCACGTGTTAAAACCGCGACGCGACCTGATGACGTCACCAGAGCGCCCAAGCCTGCTCGGAGTGACAGCGGATCGCAGGAGAGGTAAGTAGCATTGGTTTTTATGTTCCTTCACCTCCCCTGGGTCTCCGATTATTATACTCCGGGGTCTAAAAAGACCCCGGAGTATAATAATAATAGTATTTGAGGCCTGCGGCCTCACTTACCGATGCCCGCGGCTGCTCACAGCGGCATCCACTTCCCTTTCTGCGTCCCATAGCAGAAGGGGAAGTGGGGGCAGCCACGAGCAGACACCGGGTAGGGAAATAAATAGGCCGTGACCTGCCGGGGATACTCCAGCAGGTCACGGCCTATTTATATAAATAAAAAAAACTTATCCTCACCTACCTGTGATGCCTTGATGCAGCCGCCGCCTCCTCCTCTTGTCTGAGACGTCTGTGTCTCAGCGTAGGAGGCGCGATGACGTCATTATATCGCTGCCTGCGCTGTGATGCGGAAGTCTCGTAAGCCAGCCCAGGACAGGCCCCGCTCAGTGTTGTTTTTTTTTTTAAAGCGGCCTGTCCTGGGCTGGTTTACATTAGATAGTAAAAAATGCCACCCCCAGACAGTGCGCCCCTGGTGCCATTCGTATCAAACTCGGGCCGCACTAACATTAAACCTTGATATTGAGGTGGGGGCCGCAAACTATTGTCCCGAGGGCCGCAGTTGGCCTGCGGGCCGCGAGTTTGAGACCCCTGCTCTTTGATGAACGTATTCATCATGAGCATAGGGCAGATAATGCTTCATGACAAATATATTCGTCATGGTGATTGCACAGGTACACTAGCAGTGCTAGCAATCACTGACACACACAGCCGAGTCCCTGCCGCAACTGCTGGGGATGGATAACTCTGATCCCCGGTAATTTAACCCTTTACATTCCACGGTCAATAGCAACTGCGGCATGTTAAGTACTGGATCTAATAAATTGAATTTCAGTGTTACACTGACATCTACAATGCCCTGCAATACAGAAGTATTGCAGGGTATTATTATACAAGCAATTGAGAGTTTTAAGTCCACTAGATGGACAAAGTAAAAAAAAAAGGTAAATAAAGTTTTTAAAAAGATACTGTACGTTCCTGCAACACACAACTCTATTATGTTAACAATAAAATAATAAACAAACCATCACATAATTGGTATTGCCTTGTCTGAAACAACCTGCATTATAAGGTTATTTAATCTTAATTTTTCAGTGAACACTGAAAAAAAAAAAAAAAAAAAAGTATATTCTTGTTAATTTTGTCTCCTAAAAAAAAAAAATAGAGTAAGGGTGGGTTCACACTTGCGCCGGATTCCGTCCGCCGAGAATCCGACTGAAAATCTCGGTAAATTGTATAGCAAAAGGTTAGCGACGCATTGCTTTTTAAAGCAATGCGCGGGTGTGTGCTTACACCCTATGTGCCGCGAATCCAGTTTTTTTTCGCTGGAAACAAAGTCGGACATGCAGGACTTTTTCTTCCATTAGAAAAGTAAAGAAACATGACAGAAAATAGCACCATCATGTTTTTTACATTATTGTCAATGACATCAGACACAGATGGAGGGGGCTCTGTCTGGTCTGCACCCGTCAGTCTACTAACATTAATGTATAGTGTGAAGGTTCCCAAAGAGTTCTTAGTGAAAAATTACACAAACAACCACCAACATGTATCATCCTCTACTGTACTTTGTTTGGGTTACAATCATGGTTTATAGATCTAAACATCCATAGACACTAAAGAATCTGGAGCAGGTACAGAGTGAGATTTCTGGTATAGGATATTTAATTTGCAGTAGGACATCGTAATGTTATACAATGTCTTACCTTTGATGTATATATCTCAATTTCTTGAGACATTTATATTATTAAGCTGCCTTGGAAGGCACTGAAGAGTATGTTCACACTGAGGTTTTGTCAGGCAGAAAAACTCTTAAATTTTAAATACATTTTTAAACTTTTTTTTAAGTGTTTTTTTTTTTTTAAGTTTTCTGAAGCTGTTCTTTGAAGCATTTTTTTATTTTTTTTTTTTTTGCTAACACAAAAGGTTCTGTTCCCTAAAAACGCTTTTTTTGTATTAAAAACACATCAAAAACAGCTTCTGAGTTTGTTCTGCCTCCCATTAATTTCTATTGGAGTTTCCGGTGGAATCTGCCTGAAGATAGATCAGGAAACAAACAGGACAGAAGAAAGTATCCATCTTTTGAGAAAATTACAGACAGAACATGCTTCATCTGCATCCTTCATACTGTAAATATTCAGTCTGGAAAAACAATGCACTAAAAAAGGCAGTGTGAAAGGAGCCTGAGCGCTCTTGAAAGCTTTCTGTGTAACATCATTTCTATTTATTTTAAGTTATCCATTAAAATGTATTAGAACTGCAAGGCTATTTTGTTTCTTGTTTTGAGAGCAATAAACCTATAAGATAAAATAAGACAGAACAATGAAGATGTCTATCACTCCTTGGGTCGTAACCACTTTCTCCAAAGCAGCCTGACCTTCCAGAAATTATTGCGTTAAATGTCTCATCCTGGGTCTCAAGACTGTGCAGCTTATTGCAGCTTTCTCTTTCTGTCTGCTTCCTCCTCTTCCCTGCCACCCACATAAGTTGTAAGAGGACAAGAATCTGTGACTTAGCACAATTGGGTTACATATGCAGTGAGCGTGACTATGATTCAGTCTCCAGTGCAGAGATGCTTGTATTATTTGTGTTAAGGGCAGGATGGGCACATAGATAGAGGAGGTGGTGGGTAGTTGTGTTTGGCAGGGAAACACACACATCGATGCACAGAAATAAAATGAGTAGCTGCCACTTCAACAAAACACAATTTCAAGTATTTAGACTCCATTAAAGTTACCAATTTTGAGCACAGCACATTAGGGACAAAAGGTAACATAAGCCACTCAAAACACGTAGAATAACTTCACAGTTATTAAGATATGCATACCACTTATACAGTGCACCAATAAAAGCCATGAATGTATCTTCCTGCTACAGAAATCTAGCTGTAACTGCAACACAAAGCCCAATGTTAGACCCTGCCATCCACTGATTTCAATGAGCTCCACTTTATTCTCCAGTATCAACAGCCACTTGGGATGCAGCTTTCAGCTGACAGGGGGAGTTCACAGGGAACCTACAGTAACTCTTCCTCTAGTAAAGTTAGACCCTACTGTGATATGACAAAATGGGCTATTTTGAGTAGACATGTAAAAGAGCCCCCTTGTGTTTAAATAGGATAAAATACATATAGTACTTGTTTGCCGTTAGGAGTACAGAAATAAACAAATGCAATTCTAGAAGATGCAAAATGTTTCGTGTCAAGATTATGTCTATAAACTTCTACTCAAAGACTGAGTTCCAAAGAAGTGCCACAAAGACACAGACGTATGACAGAGGAAGAAATTAAGATAAAATAATCAGTGACTGATAACAACTGAAGCACACTTTGGTTTTATATATATATATACACACACACTAAAATACGTGGTGTCCTGCTTTTTAAAGGGGTTATCCAGGTTTTAAAAATGGATATCCTATCCTTTAGATAATGTAAATAACGTAGAGGCTGCTGCTCAACAACAGGGGTCCTGACTGTCCATCTCCACTGATCTAAAATGTATGCTTTTTTATTAAAAAAAAAAAAAAATTACATAACCTGTTTCTCCAATTCCCAATCCGATGTTTATTTCTGTGATGAAAGGGTCACCAGCTTGTCAGACAATGTGCTATGGTAATCTAACATGACCCACCCTTCTCTTGAATGCACAAGCCAAATGTCTCAGACCACCAAAGCACACTGTGCAGAGAGTAGTCTGACAAGCTGGAGGAACTAGTCCAGAAAGATTAAAATGAGGACACCGGGAATTTTATAATGAACAAAAACGTTGCATAAAAATGGTCATAAACATTAGATGAATGTTGTCTGAACCCAATGACCATGTTATGTGTATGGGGTTCCCCCCAATGGCACATGAGGAATTCAACTGCCAAAGCCTTTTGGTTCTCAGAGAGGTAAGTAGCTACCAGAAGTGTGTAGCAGTAGCTTTCTGCCCTCTTCCCACAAAAGCCAAGCATACATGTGTACAGTGGAGTCAGGCAGACAATTCACTAATGTGTATGGCCAGCTTTAAAACAGAAATAAGAATGACAATTCTAGTGCATTGAAGCTGATGGACACTCAATGGCTAATGCGAAAAGTAATGACTGCCACATGAGAGGGAAAGGGGTAACCATCACATGACTTCTTAAACTAAATAATGAGTCTAAAATCCATAGACTTCATGGCACAAACCATGAAATGGGGCATATTTATGGGAACAATAAAACACTGGTCTATAAACCTGTAATCTCCAACCCAAAGCCCATCAGATGTTGCAAAACTACAATGGTCAGCACATCCTGGGACAGGTTGGAGAACACTGCCCTACCAGGCTGGGCCACATTCTGTAAGTATAAGGTGACATTTAAGGAACATGGCGCACGCACACACCAGTAAACAAGTCAAGTGACAACTCTGACATATGACACCCCTAGAGGTCAGGACAAAGGATGAAGTCAGTAGCTAAAGCCTATGGAGTAAGAGTGGGGAAGCAAAGTTCATCTGAGGGACTGGATGCTGTGGGTACAGGTAAGCAGACAGATCACTAAGAGGAATGGCTGGGATGATAATAATGGAGGGTACAGTGACTGGTAGGGTCAGTGCACCCAATGTAACCCCCATGAGCAGCACAGGGCAGAAGGCGTTCCCATAGAGCCACACTGGGGGAGGGAAAGCCAGAGAGAGGGGCATTAGCAGGCGGCTGTGGGAGGGTCGCAGGCAGGCACAGGTGCCCCATCACATTGCACTCACCACGGCCTCTCTACGACGCTCTTCATCCCCGAGCTGACTGTAGACAGATGACAGAGACAAGTGCAGGGCGCCCGCTTCTTGTACATGAGATGCGACGCTGCAGCGAGGCTCTCATCCTCCAGTGTAGTCACCTCCACCACCACAATACGAGGCACGACACAGGCCGGAGAGGCCTCAGTCAAACCTTGGAGAGCTGAGCACACGCTGGAACCGGCCTTCATCGAGGTCCGGGCCCAAGGCCCTGAAGCTCCCTCCCTCCTCCACCTCACCGAGCAGCCCCGAGCCCGCGGCATCAGCTCCCCAGCGCTGCCTGCAGCTGCCCACACACCGCCCGCTCCAAGTTTCCTAGCAACGGCGGCCGGGCCTGCGAAGTCTAAGGCGCAGCGACACCTATAGTGGGGAGGTGGTACAGCACGGGCTTCTGCCTCCTGTCTACGCGATAGGCTGTGTGTACAGGGTCATAGAACTCAACTATGGATTGTATGCAGCACCTAGTACTGTAATGGTATATACGGACATAGGACTGAGGGCTGTAACAAACAGGCAGAGACGTAACATGAAGCTTCTGGGCCCAATGCAAAGTTTGTAATGGCGCCCCTTCCTACCTTAGAATAATGGTACACGTTATGTGGGCGAGGGACCTTTGGAGTCCCCTTAAAGAGCTTGTCTGGGAAACCAGATTGGCCTTAGTGGTCCACGACCGATTTTTTAAAAAAAAAATTCTCCTCCTGGCCTATTTCAAATATAAAATTTTGTCTGGACAACCCCTTTAAGGTCCAGGGCCCAGCAGTAGCTGCTACTAAAGTACCCCCTATAGCTTTACCTCTGCAAGCAGGACTAGTGTTGCTGTAAACCAAGTCCCTGGAAGCACAAAGGATGCAAAATGGTGGTGGCTATAGAAATGTAGGAAATTACCTCACACACAAAAACCAAAGCTTGTAATAAATGAATAAATACCTCTCCGGCCCCCGTGCCATGTCTAATGTAACTGTCTAATTCCATCTGACCACTGAGACCCCCACCAATCATAAGAACGGGGCCTCATGTGCCTAGTATAAATGGAGCATTAGATAAGATGGAGCACTGACACACAAGTGCAACCTGCCGCTCCATTAAAAGGGTACACACAGGACCCAGTTTCCATGGTCTGCGGGGGTCCCAGAGATTGAGCCCTCATTGAATGCAGCTGAAACCTCTTGTTTGGTATTTTATAGTATCTACGTGGCATTCAGTAGTGCAGAGCATGAAAACCAGCAGCTGAGGACACCTATTCTTGATTGACACAGTGGCCATCAGCATGGAGTTTGTATGTTCTCTCCATACTTGCTTGGGTCTCCTCCCAACCTCCAAAGACATACTGATAGGGAGTTTAGATTGTGTACAGTACATTGTGAGCCCTATTTGGGACAGTGTTGACAATATGTGTAAAGTGCTGCGGAATACATTGGCATTATATAAGTAAGCAAAATAAATAAGTAAAACCTACCCATGCAGAATGTTTGTCACACACAACTACCAGGACACAACTTTACAATATCAATCAATCCCATTCACTCCTCAAGATGGGGTTGAGGTCAGGACTGTGTGTGGACCAGTGAACTTCTTTCACACCAAACTCACCTAACCAGCCATACATACAACTGGCATACAATTTTCCAAAATGTCTTTCTCTTCCCTTGATCTAACAGGCCTAGGCCAACACTTGACAGAAGAGAAGTGTGACTTGTCTCTCTACTGAACACGTTTCCAATGAACCAGAGTATGGTGGCAGCATACTGTGCACCACTCCATCCAACACTTGTCATTGTGTTTGTAGATGTAAGCCTTTCATGCAGCTTCTCGGCCATGGAGACCCATGCCATGAAGCGTAGGATAGGCCATCAATGTTAGAAATAGGAATAACCCCCTTTAAAAGTTAGCCCTGTAACAGAAATTTATGGGATATAATACACAGGATATGTCTGATAGACCACTGGTACCCACACCTACTGTATCTCTAAAAATCACACCGCCCCCCACAACTGTCTGCTCTCCCCCAATCCTGCTGACAAATTTAGGCTGCCAGCAGTGGTTGAATTTACCACCTCATCGAGCTATGCCATTTCCATAACTCTCACAGAAGTGAAAAGTAGTTGCAGAAGAAATGTAGCCCAGTGAAATACACTATTTCTGCATCTTGCAGGTTATGGTAACAGTGTAGCTCACTATGTTACATTTTACTGTACAGAAACAATGTAGATCAGTGACCTTGGCTGTTTCCATAAACCCAACCTCTGTTGGCAACCTGGATTTAGCTGTCAATGGATAAATTGTGGCAGTGGCGTAACTAGGAATGGCTGGGCCCCAAGGCGAACATTTGACATGGGGCCTCTCCCTGAACCGCTGCCCCCAATCACCCCCCCGGACCGCCCCCTCCACCCCCCCCCCCAAAAAAAATGCATTCCTGCGCACACTATTATGTGCCATAGTGGCCCCTGCACACAGTATCATGCCCCATAGTGGCCCCTGCACACAGTATCATGCCCCATAGTCGCCCCTGCACACAGTGTCATGCCCCATAGTGGCCCCTGCACACAGTGTCATGTCTCATAGTGGCCCCTGCACACAGTATCATGTCCCATAGTGGCCCCTGCACACAGTATCATGTCCCATAGTGGCCCCTGCACACAGTATCATGTCCCATAGTGGCCCCTGCACACAGTATAATGTCCCATAGTGGTCCATGCACACAGTATTATCCTCGATAGTGGCCCCTGCACAAAGTATCATTCCCCATAGTGGCCCCTGTACACAGTATCATGCCCCATAGTGGCCCCTGCACACAGTATTATATCCCATAGTGGCCCCTGCACACACTATTACTCCCCATAGTGGCCCCTGCACTGAGTATTTTGCCCCATAGTGGCCCCTGCACACACTATTATATGTCCCATTGTGGACCACCCATGAACAATTATTATACTCCGGGGTCTTTTCAGACCCCGGAGTATAATGATCGGAGACCCAGGGGAGGATAGAAACATAAAAAAACAACGTTGCTTACCTGTTCCTCGCTCTGGTCCTCTCCCTGCTGCTTCGGCCGCCTTCAACGTTGGACCAGGCCGGCGTCACGTGATGCGGGCAAGGTGTCGCGATGCAAAATGACGTCGGGGACGTCACCAAACAGGCCCGAAGCCTGGAGAAGCGCAGGAGAGGTAAGTACATTGTTTTTTATGTTCCCTCACCTCCCCTGGGCCTCCGATTATTATACTCCGGGGTCTGAAAAGACCCCGGAGTATAACGATAGCAGAGATTGTGGGGTTCGGCTGCGGCCTCACATACCGATCCCCGCTCCTGCTCACAGCCACCTCTGCAGAATCGAAGCACAGGCGGCCGTGAGCGGGACCCGGGGAACGGTAAGTATATAGAGTAACTCCAGCAGGTAACGGCCTATTAAAAATAGAAAGCATCGGGGGCCCGCGGGGCCCCCTAATGTCCCGGGCCCTGTGGCAGCTGCTACCACTGCTACCCCGATAGTTACGCCCCTGAATTGTGGCCAGATGGGGTTTAGGGGGTAATTTCTACAGACAAATGCAGGTCCCGCCACTAGGACCCATAACATGGAAATGCCACAAACGTCTGTTAAAGGGATTCTATCATTAACAAAATCAACTTTTAACTAACAGCACGTCGGAAGAATAGCCTTTCTACTCCTACCTTTATTTTTCAGGTCCGCGCCACCGTTTTTGAGATTTGTCTTCTTTCTTCGTTATGCAAATTGGTCTTCAGAAAGCACAGCGGGTGTTCCCCCTGTGCTCAAAGCACAGGCTCATCATGGGTTTCCAGCTCCGACTCTCTCTTCTGCTCCTGATGCTCCGGTCTCCTCCTCTTCACTCCTCTTGTTACACAAGACCACCACAAAATGGCGACGGAACATGCGCAGTCGGCTGTTCTGTCGCCATTTTGCGGTGGTCTCGTGTAAGAAGAGGAGGAGACGCATCCGGAGCAGAAGAGAGAGGCGGCGCTGGAACCCTATGACCTAATCCTAAATTTCTAGCCGGGCTAAAAATCTGACTTCTATCATGTAACTGTAATCTCATGTCTACTGGTGTAAATATAATTTATTTTAACTATAATCTTATGATTATCATTTTAGGTAGCATTCATTGACTTTGTTTATAGGTAATTTGTATCTTTTCTCATTATACAGGTTTGTAGTCTACACAAAATGTTAGATGTCTTAGTACCTTGGTGAAATTCTATAAGTTGTGGAATCCTCCTGACTTTAAGACCGAGTTGAGGACCACCATCTGGAGAGTAATGGTACATACAAAATATTACACATTGCTAGTATATAAAAATGTGAACAGTATGCTGAACTATCCAATAGATTTTGTATGTGGAGATATTATAATTGTAGTTAAAATATGTCAAATTTGGTACTGGAAAAGAGGCAAAGGGATTCATTTACCATAGTCAATGGCAGACAGCATTTTCACAGTCCCTTCTCTTTAAAAAAAAAAATTAAAAGAAGTTCATAGTAAACAAGTACAAGTCACCTTCCACCCGTTCTCTGTTCTAACTAATAAAAACAGGAGTGGTGTTTGCCGTTTGTCTTTGAATGGATAAAACCTGTTCCACTAAGCTTGTTTCTGATCATAATAGATTTATGAGACAATAGATGGATCCTATATTTTATCTCTAATCTATATAATATTGTTTCAACCACAACTTTTATTCAAAGGTTTTCTTTACTATAGCCTACCGTATGTACATGCCCAATGACAGAACAGATCCATATGATAAGCAGATTATTGTTGTGCTTCCCCTCCATATGACAGCTGTGTACTGTGCCACATATTAGTGTTACTCTATGAACTTAATATATTAACCACTATTAGTTGGCCATCTAATGTAGCTATTAACTGAGAGAAGTCTGCAGTACTCCCCAGTGTTAGATATACCCTTTCCAGACCAGTTGATCTAAAATTTAAGTCATGTATACTCGTTTTTTGGTGCGAATTACAAGAGTATTCTGGTGCATTTTCATCAGTAAATCTGCTCCACTGTGTTGCAGGTAATAAAAACAATCACACAAATAGTACTTTAGCACCCTAGACTCACAGCTTACTAGATCTCTGCTTGCTGTCATTCTGCTTACTTCTAGGATATAAAAACCAGTCCATGGTCATATGAGGGATGCACAAGTGCTGACATCCGTGTGTTCATCACATAACTATGGACTGATTTTTATCCACTGGGAGTAAACAATGAATGATAGCAAGCACAGTATAATAAAGGTATAATGGAAAATTGTATAACTTTTTAATATACAGACAATTACTTTTTTCTCTCCATATTTGTCTTAAACTAGACAACTCCTTTAAGATAGGTCATTCATTTTTGATCAGAGAGGATACATTGTGACTGATAGCTGATGAGTTATTCTCACAGGACCATGGACTTCCACCTTTTTTACATGCTGGGAGCTGCAGTGCTCACTATTTTTATATCAGGTGTTATGAACATTGCATTAAGTAGATGGGATCCTACAGGGGTTGATAACCCCTTTAAGATGTGTCTATCATATGTCTTATGACATGCAAGTTGGTGGAAGCCACCTCCTTCCACAAAATGACCTTAGCTGGGCTACTTAGCTAGGTCCTAACTCAAGCTTGGCCTGTATATCAGTTTTATATATTTGCCTATGCTATATGCGTCTTATTGTGCATTGTAAGACATGTAATATGCTGTTTATTACTGTCTATAAACTGATGACTTATTGCACTTGTATGATGTAACACTGTCACTTTAACTGTGCAGTACTTTCTGCTGAGTCTTTGCACCTTCTTCGGTCTAGTACTTTATGGAAATAGGTCTGTGTGATGATCCTAACCAAACTATCAGAATCTAGTGAGGCTATTGGTTGTGCTGTGAGCAGTGTCTATTTTGCAGTATGGACTACATACAGTACAGCAGTGGCGTAAATACCAGGGTAGCGGCTGCCACAGGGCCCAGGACATTATGGGTTTGCGCTTCCCCTTCTGCATCCCATATTATGTCGCTGGGGCCCCCTGGAGCGCAGAAAGGGAAGCGGAGGCGGCCGTGAGCAGGAGCGGGGATCGGTAAGTAAGGCCGCAGGCTCGCGAACCCCACAAACACTGCTATCATTATACTCTGGGGTCTTTTCAGACCCCAGAGTATAATGATCGGAGGCCCAGGGGAGGTGAGGGAACATAAAAACAATGTTACTTACCTCTCCTGCGCTCCAGCAGTCTTCGGGCCTCTTTGGTGACCTCCCAGACGTCACGTGGGCCAGGCTGGCGTCATTATG
Source organism: Leptodactylus fallax (assembly GCA_947044405.1). Taxonomy (NCBI): domain Eukaryota; kingdom Metazoa; phylum Chordata; class Amphibia; order Anura; family Leptodactylidae; genus Leptodactylus; species Leptodactylus fallax. Next base: position 1,796,269 of record CAMRHE010000194.1, read on the forward strand.
CGTCGTGACGCCGGCCTGGCTCTTGTGACATCTGGTCCAACATTGAAGAAGGCTGAAAGTAGCAGGGAGTGTGCCGGAGCCAGGGAGCGGTAAGTAACCTTGTTTTTTATGTTTGTATCCTTCCCTTGGGTCTCCGATCATTATACTCTGGGTCTGAAAAGACCCCAGAGTATAATAATTGTTCATGGGTGGTCCACAATGGGACATAATAGTGTGTGAAGGGGCCACTGTGGGGCATAATACTGTGTGCAGGGGCCACTATGGTGCATAATAGTGTGTGCAGAGGCCACTATGGGGCATAATAGTGTGTGCAGGGGCCACTATGGGGCATAATAGTGTGTGCAGGGGCCACTGTGGGGCATAATAGTGTGTGAAGGGGCCACTGTGGGGCATAATACTGTGTGCAGGGGCCACTATGGTGCATAATAGTGTGTGCAGAGGCCACTATGGGGCATAATAGTGTGTGCAGAGGCCACTGTGGGGCATAATAGTGTGTGCAGGGGCCACTGTGGGGCATAATAGTGTGTGCAGGGGCCACTATGGTGCATAATAGTGTGTGCAGGGGCCACTATGGTGCATAATAGTGTGTGCAGAGGCCACTATTGGGCATAATAGTGTGTGCAGGGGCCACTGTGGGGCATAATACTGTGTGCAGGGGCCACTATGGGGCATAATAGTGTGTGCAGGGGCCACTATGGTGCATAATAGTGTGTGCAGAGGCCACTATAGGGCATAATACTGTGTGCAGGGGCCACTATGGCACATAATAGTGTGTGCAGAGACCACTATGGGGCATAACAGTGTGTGCAGGGGCGACTATGGCGCACAATAGTGTGTGCAGGGACCACTATGGCGCACAGTAGTGTGTGCAGGGGCCACTATGGCGCACAGTAGTGTGTGCAGGGGCCACTATGGCGCACAGTAGTGTGTGCAGGGGCCACTATGGCGCACAATAGTGTGTGTAGGGGCCACTATGGCGCACAATAGTGTGTGCAGGAGCCACTATGGCGCATAATAGTGTGTGCAGGAGCCACTATGGCGCATAATAGTGTGTGCAGGGGCCACTATGGCGCACAATAGTGTGTGCAGGGGCCACTATGGCGCACAGTAGTGTGTGCAGGGGCCACTATGGCGCACAATAGTGTGTGCAGGGGCCACTATGGCGCACAATTGTGTGTGTAGGGGCCACTATGGCGCATAATAGTGTGTGTAGAAATGCGGTTTGTGGGGGGGGGGGCATGTCATTGTTCGTCTTGGGGCCCAGCCATTCCTTGTTACGCCACTGCAGTACGGCCTGAAGATTTGTAATCACACTGGGTAGGTGAACTCTCATATAAAAGGGAGACTTTCGTCTTGTTGTGGCCACCCTGTGTGGTGAAATCCCAGAAAAGAGCTAGACTGTATCCAAAGGCAAGCATAGCTAACATAGCATGTGCCTGAAAAAAGACCCATAGGAGTTGGGCACAAACCCAGTACTGTTGCTCTCATGGTATCAGAGGTTGCTGAGCATTTAGAGTGAACTGCTGTAGTTGTAAAGTGCTGGTGACAATGATCCTGTGTGCTGTCTTTACAAGCATGCAAGTAAAAGGGACCCGAATGCCCTGTCCTTGGGTAGGTTGGTGAGGGTGAGGAACGAATAAGCAAACTTAATTCAACAGAACTTTGAGTACAAGTGGTGGTGCCAAAGTCCTTCATGCTACATAGGCACATGATAAATGTATGGAACACTACACATATGTCTTCCAGAATGAATGTCTGTCTATAGACACTGAGAACGTAGATAAACATGCTATTCTCCTTCTAAATTACAACATTTAAAAGTGTCTTAAGGTCCTTGAAGACATTAGAGAAAGCTAAACTTTCTGATTTTGACTGGAAAGGCTATCTGAAGTGTATGGGGGCCTGACTCTCTTCCAACACATGTAGGGATCAGACATGTTGAATTTTAATGTCCAGTCATTTTGGTCTCCTTTGAGATGGGAGCGGTTTACTCCATTTTTCACAATTAAAACACATACATACTTGACAGAACCTAGTGTGAATGTATATATTTTTTCACAGCTTAGAACTGGGGTCTCATCTTGGCTGGGTGAATTATTACGCACATTGAAAAAAAAAATTGAAGTTGATGGGCCACATTCCTTATGTTGGCCCCATACAGTAAAATAGCCCCCACCAGTTGTTCCCCACACAGTGGTTGGGTTCCCATTATTGCTGTTATGCAGAGGTGATTATTAATGCTCTACTTACCTCACAACTTTCTGAACACGATCTTCCCCTGTACTGGGCATACTGTTGTGACATGTCATGTGCACCCAGATCAGGAAGAAGTGGAAAGTTAAGTACTGCAATCATGCAACTTGTAGGTATCTCTGCCAGTTTCAGAACCAGGTCAGGACATCTCTTCTCCCGGGTTCTGAAATCTGGCTGCATTTGTAATAATGGAATTGGCAGAACCTGTGAGAACTGGTTGAACCTCACCCTTGTCCGCTGACCTCAGATGACGGCCTCAAGCGCTCCATGTGGCCTGCCTTTGGCTTCCTACTCTGCCAGTTTCAGAACCAGGTCGGGGCACCTCTTCTCCGCAAATTCTGCAATCTGGCTGCATTTTTAACAATGGAATCAACAAATCCAGGGAGAACTGGCTTAACAGAACAGGGGCTACATGCGGCCCACAGATGGCGTGTTTGAGACCCATGGTGCTGTAGATGTTTTATGAAGTCTTGTCTTACTGGAAGCTGACATGGCATTCAGCTGCTATCGCTGTGGTAAACTGCTTCAGACTATACTTCAGGGGAAATGTAGCAATATATGCCACCCTTTAAAGGGATTCTATCATTAAAAAATTGATTTTTAACTAGCAGCACGTAGGAATTAGAAAGGCTGTTCTTCTCCCACCTTTATTTTTCAGGTCTGCACCACTGTTTTTGAGTTTTGTCTTCTTTCTTCGTTATGCAAATTAGTCTTCAGAAAGCACAGGGGGTGTTCCCCCTGCGCTCAAAGCACTGGCTCGTCATAGGTTTCCAGTACCGCCTCTCTCTTCTGCTCCTGACGTGTCTTCTCCTCTTCACTCTGCTTCTTACACGAGACCACCGCAAAATGGCCGACATAACAGCCGACTGCGCATGTCTAATGTAAGAGACCACCGGAAAATGGCAAGAGCATGCACAGTCAGCTGTTCCGTCGGCCATTTTGCGGCGGTCTCGTGTAAGAAGAGGAGTGAAGAGGAGGAGACGCGTCAGGAGCAGAAGAGACAGGCAGCGCTGGAAACCTATGTTGAGCCAGTGTTTTGAGTTCAGCGGGAATATCCCCTGTGCTTTCTGAAGGCTAATTTGCATAACGAAGAAAGAAGACAAAACTCAAAAATGGCGTCGCAGACCTGAAAAATAAACATAGGAGAAGAATAGTCTTTCTAAAGGTTATTACAACGTACTGTTAGTTAAAAATCGATTTTTTAATGATAGAATCCCTTTAAAATGACAGGCCGACCACATGGACAGAATGGGATTTACTTTACACACATATCCACTTGTCAGTCATTGCTATTCTTACTATCAAAATACCAGAGACTTTAGTGGAACCCGATGAACTGAACCCCTTCAGTGGGGTCTGTTATGCAATGCAATGAAGACACAGCAAACATGTGAACAGAGCCTTAGCCTCAGCTGTTTGTTTTTTTGACCCCACCCCCCAAACTTTAATATCAAAAAGATATAAAGTGTTTAAGAAAAGTCTATGACTATTTATGGTCTGGTATGTGCAATGTATTTCAGGCTCACATCTGTACAACGGAAAAGTAGTATGGTGAATAAATCTTTCATCTTTATGCAGGATAACTGGGCTGTACCTATATATATATATATATATATATATATATATATATATATGTTTGTATAATCGCAGATACAGACAAACATATATTGTTGCCATTTCATGGGCGACAGCCAGCGTTCTCTCTACCTTACGATATTTGTACCCCTGTCTCAGTAGAGTCTGTTGCATGGCAACCACCCTGCCTCACGGAGCAGATACCTTACACCCACCCACTGAATCAACTGGTCTATTAAATTTAAGCTGTTGCTTCACCCCCTCCTTTGTATTTCATTAGAAACCCTGGAATTTTCTAATTATTTTGTACAAACGTTTGACTAAATAGGGTTAAGGTTACGGGTACTTTGTATGCCGCAGATTAATCACTTACGTCACTTAGGTTGTACTGAGGTGAAAAGCGTGGTGAAAAAGATGTCCTAGCTTGTGAGTTATGTTTCTTCTAGCAGGACCCATCGGTGATATACAGAAAATGAAGGGTTATTTGTAAAGCCAGGTGAATATTGTGGAGGTCATGTGTTAAACCCCGTGCAGTGCAAATTCGGCGGTGTAGTCAATGGCGAATGATCAGATTCTTCAATTTTCCTTCAAAACACCAGTATATGCACCAGTATATTTTTATTGATACATAAACATAGTAGCAGGAAATATGGAAACAGTGGGGCAAATTTATTAATTCTCAGATTTTTACAGTCTAAAACTGCACCAGATTTATCATTTTGGCTAATGCTGAGTGATAAATCTAACACATCTTTATACCATCTAGTCCAAGGCTACAGGAATGTGCCAACCGAGCAGGAATCGAGCGGGATTTTGGTGCAATTCTGTTGCACATTGTTGCATCTTGAGCCCTATCCCTGTTCTGCCCACCTTTTCTGATAAGGTAAAAAAAAATTGCTTATGTACAGTACAGACCAAAAGTTTGGACACACCTTCTCATTCCAAGAGTTTTCTGTAATTTCATGACTATAAAAATTGTAGATTCACACTGAAGGCATCAAAACTATGAATTAACACATGTGGAATTATATACTTAACAAAAAAGTGTGAAACAACTGAAAATATGTCTTATATTCTAGGTTCTTCAAAGCAGCCACCTTTTGCTTTGATTACTGCTTTGCACACTCTTGGCATTCTCTTGATGAGGTTCAAGAAGTAGTCACCTGAAATGGTTTTCCAACAGTCTTGAAGGAGTTCCCAGAGATGCTTAGCACTTGTTGGCCCTTTTGCCTTCACTCTGCGGTCCAGCTCACCCCAAACCATCTGGATTGGGTTCAGGTCTGGTGACTGTGGAGGCCAGGTCATCTGGCGTAGCACCCCATCACTCTCCTTCTTGGTCAAATAGCCCTTACACAGTCTGGAGGTGTGTTTGGGGTCATTGTCCTGTTGGTCCAACTAAACACAAACCGGATGGAATAGCATGCCGCTGCAAGATGCTGTGGTAACCATGCTGGTTCAGTATTCCTTCAATTTTGAATAAATTCCCAACAGTGTCACCAGCAAAGCACCCCCACACCATCACACCTCCTCCTCCATGCTTCACGGTGGGAACCAGGCATGTAGAGTCCATTCGTTCACCTTTTCTGCGTCGCACAAAGACACGGTGGTTGGAACCAAAGATCTCAAATTTGGACTCATCAGACCAAAGCACAGATTTCCACAGGTCTAATGTCCATTCCTTGTGTTCTTTAGCCCAAACAAGTCTCTTCTGCTTGTTGCCTGTCTTTAGCAGTGGTTTCCTAGCAGCTATTTTACCATGAAGGCCTGCTGCACACAGTCTCCTCTTAACAGTTGTTGTAGAGATGTGTCTGCTGCTAGAACTCTGTGTGGCATTGACCTGGTCTCTAATCTGAGCTGCTGTTAACCTGCGATTTCTGAAGCTGGTGACTCGGATGAACTTATCCTCCGCAGCAGAGGTGACTCTTGGTCTTCCTTTCCTGGGGCGGTCCTCATGTCAGCCAGTTTCTTTGTAGCTCTTGATGGTTTTGGCCACTGCACTTGGGGACAATTTCAAAGTTTTCCCAATTTTTCGGACTGACTGACCTTCATTTCTTAAAGTAATGATGGCCACTCGTTTTTCTTTACTTAGCTGCTTTTTTCTTGCCATAATACAAATTCTAACAATCCATTCAGTAGGACTATCAGCTGTGTATCCACCTGACTTCTGAACAACACAACTGATGGTCCCAACCCCATTTATAAGGCAAGAAATACCACTTATGAAACCTGACAGGGCACACCTGTGAAGTGAAAACCATTTCAGGTGACTACCTTTTGAAGCTCATCAAGAGAATGCCAAGAGTGTGCAAAGCAGAAATCAAAGCAAAAGGTGGCTACTTTGAAGAACCTAGAATATAAGACATATTTTCAGTTGTTTCACACTTTTTTGTTAAATATATAATTCCACATGTGTTAATTCATAGTTTTGATGCCTTCAGTGTGAATCTACAATTTTTATAGTCATAAAAATACAGAAAACTCTTGGAATGAGAAGGTGTGTCCAAACTTTTGGTCTGTACTGTACATAATAAATGTCGTTCAGAGCAGGTAGGGCAGTTGTTGGTGCAAATTAAACCAGAATTCTGGTGCATTTAGTTTCATAAGTCTTACAACATATTACAGCTCCATACTAGTTATGAGTGGTTATGTAAGCATAATATGGTAGTAATGTTATCCTATGACAGTTTCTGTAACTTTTTTTTTAATGGTGTATATTTGATTATGTTTGGGATTGTTCTATCTGTTTGCGAGATAAATGCAGGACCCAGTGGCAGGCCCCACATCTATCAAGTATTTATGGCAAATCCTATGGATATAGCCATAAATACTGAGATGGCAGTACCCCTTCAATTACTAGTAAGCAGAATTAGTTTATACACATAGGGTTAAAAAAGGGAAGGGGACTAATTGAGCGCTGCTGTACCCAGATGTAATATGCAGACACTGCAATAATGATTAGAAGAACAGTCGTGGTTCCAATAGCTTTTATTCCAGTAAAAAGGCAACACGTTTCAACACTAACAGTGTGTCTTCACCAGGCCAACTGAGTAATATATGACAGAGACATACATATAAATACATAAATATGAGTATATAAAAAAAGCATGAACATAAAATCCAGTAGTCGAATGAATAAGTCAATGGATATAAAACAAATATAAAATATGGTCGCCATATATTCGTGTGGCATAAAATGGCTACAGAAATTAATAGTTAATTAATGAGGGACTTATGCATAATCAGTCGAGTGAGATGGTAATACATGAAGGTTATAGTACAGCTACCTGTTACGATTTGGGGAATACATATGAGAAGACAAGCAGTGATAGGTTAAGCGGGATAGAGTAGAGCAACTGTGGTAGTGGTAATGATCAGATGGGGTAAGATAGTGATATTTCTTATAGAGTAGTGATAACAATAGCGATCAAAATAATAATAATGACATAGTTACATTAATAAAAGAGAGACTAATGCTGTACAAAGGATGATAGTTGATGATTGAGTGCTGAATGGTAATTGTGAACCAATGTGGGGTAAAATGGGTGTGTATGAATATGATGGGATGAACGTGCGCTTGAATGTGTGGGATTCTGTATGGTGGAAGTGCAAGTGATATAATGGAGTGATGCAAGGATGATGTTATAAAATAAGAATGGTGTAGGCATGATAAATAGCTAGTATAATGCGTCCAAACATGTAGAAGATGGAAGGTCACTTACCCAGAAAATGGAGCTGTGTGGGACAGAACTTCAGATTAGAGGTAAGTACTGAGGATATATAGGGAAAGGAGTGGGGTGGGTGGGAGAGAGGCTGGAACATGTGCAGATGCAGGCAGAGTGGAGCACAGATTCAGAAGCTGTGTCCACTCATGTGTGCGCAATGAGTCATTAGTGAATGGCAGCTGGGGGCTGAACATGTCTTGTTGCAGTGATCAGAACAGTGTGTGTGTGTGTGTGTGTGTGTGTGTGTGTGTGTGTGTGTGTGTGTGTGTGTGTGTGTGTGTGTGTGTGTGTGTGTGTGTGTGTGTGTGTGTGTGTGTGTGTGTGTGTGTGTGTGTGAGGGGGAGAGGGAGTGGAAAAGGCAGGGAAAAAGAAAGAGGAAACAAGAGGGAAGAGATGTATTTATGTATTTATTTATTTATTTATATGTATGTCTCTGTCATATATTACTCAGTTGGCCTGATGAAGACACACTGTTAGTGTCGAAACACGTTGCCTTTTTACTGGAATAAAAGCTATTGGAACCAGGACTGTTCTTCTTCTCATTATTACAGTTTCTGCATATTTCATCAGGGTACAGCAGCGCTCAATTAGTCCCCTACCCTGTTTTAACCCTACGTGTATATGTACTTTTACCACTGACTTTCGGTCAAGTGGTCCTGGGGCGAGCTGCAGCTTACGACACCCACTAAAAGGAATATTTCAGTTACCTCCTAGGCTATTGCCAATACCCCACCGAGGGTTTGTACTGCATATTTCAGAGGCGCCAATGTGGGTATCTGTGTACGCACACTTTTACCTTTATTATTGAACTAGTTTATAAACAGAGAATACTTTGTAACTTCTATATGTGTACCAAACACCATATACAAGTCTTACAAAACTGCACATAAGTCATGCAGTATCTGTAAAGAACACATGTGGTCAAAAATACAATGAAGTTTGTGGATCCATACAGAATGGATAATTGGTAATTGGTGATGATAAATCTTGTGTATCTTTAGACTATCTTATTTAAGTTTATACCATCTTTTAGAAGGGTTAATTTGAGCGAGAATTTTAGATACATCTTTGCCACATTTAAGCCACACCCCTTTAATGAGTAGCCACACCTACATGTCTAGCAAGATGCGCCACCTTGCGCCAAGATGTGCCTAAGATGTGATGTGCCATATCATGAGTCTAGTCATAACCACAAAGTAAATCTGGGTCATTGTTCCTATTGTGGACATGTTGGATTTATTAAATATACAGTTACTTTATTATGTGCTGGTCTGAAAAAAAAATGTGAACATCTGTACATTTACTTGTGAAGAATGTCAGAGGTTTATTGAACTTATTAGAGAGGAACATTGAGGGGATGCCCAATGTGTAAATTTCTTGAATCGGGTAATGGCCCCTTTAAGTGATATAAATAGATACTCTGCTCTTTTGCAGTGTTAAGTAATATGGATTACAAAAACCGAAACACTGGGACCTTTGGGACTCAATGATAGAGACTATCTTGCTTGCTTCTTATAATATAGTAATTCAACAGCATTTTTTTGGTTATTTTACAATTTGTATACATAATGTGCCAGATTTACTAATAGATAGTGTAAATTTAGGTAGTCTGAAAATTAACCAGTTTTATCATAGTGCCTGATGCTGGATAATAAATCTGGCTTGTTTAAGTTTATACCACCTTTTAGTTGGATTACTCTAAACAAGACTTTTGGAGCATCTTAGCACATTTAAGTCATGACACCTTTTTCTGAGAAACAGACACACCTGCCTAGAAAGCCAAAAATTTTAGCTCAAACTAAATTTGCCTTATTGAGCCAAAGAAGTGCCAAACATACACCATGCTTACCCCAGTGACTAGTTGTAACTACAATAGTAAATCTGGGCCATTGTGCACGTGACGTTTGACACAGTTGGGATTAAAATGCACACATTTGCAGAACCCCGCTAGGTCTTGACAAAAGGCCCTGAGTGGAGTGAAACAGCTGTAGGTAAACTGGAGTGTGTTTTTACCCCTGTAATCTTCATGTGCACCTTGGAAATAAAAGAGAAGTTTTTACATGGGAGCTGAGTGCCGCAGAGCCCTATTAGATTGGGATATGAACCTATGTATGTGCAAATACTTTGCTTTATGCACTAGAAATAATTGGTTGCAATGGAAAATTCCACTGTATTTGACATGTATTTATTGTGCCATTTATTTACTCAATACGTTTTTATATTTGGAAACTGAAAATGTTTCTAAAATAGGACTCATTACCATATGATGTAAATCTGTCCAGAGGCTGCTTCAATTCACAAGCAACCCAAAACAATAAAGCATTTGGCCTCTCTGGCTACTCTTTCTATGTGCTATTTCAGAGAAGTGATATGCAACCTCTGGCCCCGGGGTTCTTGCAGAACTTCAAGGCTCCACACAGAGAACCACAGCTAAAAAAACGCTGCAGATTGTGGTTTTTCTCTGCATTTTTTTCATTCCCTTATTAAAGCTATAGGGAAAACTCTTGCATTTCCTTGTGCAGCTTTTCCACAGCATTTTTTTCCTTCGCAATGTGTGTATGGGATTAGCCAGAATGTCATTCACTTTGCTGGTACTGTAAACCGCAGTGTTTTTTTCTGCTGCATTTCCGCAATGTGGGGAATGTTGCGGAAACACAGCTTTTTTTGTTGCAGATTTTGCTGTGTTTTTTTGAGCCAAAGCCAGGAGTGGATTGAGCAGAAGAGAGAAGTATATGTACTTCCTAAATATTTCCCATTCCTTTGGTAGCAAAATCTGCAATAACTAAAAAAAAAGCTGTGTTTCCACAACATGGGGCTTCAGCCTAAGGCTAAAGTCCCACATAGCTACAGTGGGGAAAAAAAGTATTTAGTCAACCACGAATTGTGCAAGTTCTCCCACTTAAAAAGATGAGAGAGGCCTGTAATTGTCATCATAGGTAGACCTCAACTATGAGAGACAAAATGAGAAAACAAATTCAGAAAATCACATTGTCTGATTTTTAAAGAATTTATTTGCAAATTATGGTGGAAAATAAGTATTTGGTCAATAACAAAAGTTCAAAAGTGATGTTTTGAGGCTGTCGCTGGACAACACAGACTTTCAACTCCCTCCAAAGGTTTTCTATGGGGTTGAGATTGGAGGCTGGCTAGGCCACTCCAGGACCTTGAAATGCTTCTTACGAAGCCACTCCTTCGTTGCCCTGGCGGTGTGCTTGGGATCCTTGTTATGCTGAAAGACCCAGCCACGTTTCATCTTCAATGCCCTTGCTGATGGAAGGAGGTTTGCACTCAAAATCTCACTATACATGGCCCCATTCATTCTTTCATGTACACAGATCAGTCGTCCTGGTCCCTTTGCAGAGAAACAGCCCCAAACCATGATGTTGCCACCCCCATGCTTCACAGTAGGTATGGTGTTCTTTGGATGCAACTCAGCATTCACTCTCCTCCAAACACGATGAGTTGTGTTTCTACCAAACAGTTCTACTTTGGTTTCATCTGACCATATGACCTTCTCCCAATACTCTTCTGGAACATCCAAATGCTCTCTAGCAAACTTCAGACGGGCCCGGATATGTACTGGCTTAAGCAGGGGGACACGTCTGGCACTGCAGGATCTGAGTCCCTGGCACCGTAGTGTGTTACTGACGGTAGCCTTTGTTACGTTAGTCCCAGGTCATTCACTAGGTCCCCCCTTGTGGTTCTGGAATTTTTGCTCACCGTTCTTATGATCATTTTGACCCCACGGGGTGAGATCTTGCGTGGAGCCCCTGATTGAGGAAGATTATCAGTGGTCTTGTATGTCTTCCATTTTCTAATTATTGCTCCCACAGTTGATTTCTTCACACCAAGCTGCTTGCCTATAGCAGATTCAGTCTTCCCAGCCTGGTGCAGGTCTACAATTTTGTTTTTGGTGTCCTTCCAGAGCTCTTTGGTCTTCACCATAGTGGAGTTTGGAGTGTGACTGTTTGAGGTTGTGGACAGGTGTCTTTTATACTGATAACAATTTCAAACAGGTGCCATTACTACAGGTAATGAGAGGAGGACAGAGGAGCCTCTTAAAGAAGAAGTTACAGGCTGTGAGGGCCAGAAATCTTGCTTGTTTGTAGGTGACCAAATACTTATTTTCCACCATAATTTGCAAATAAATTCTTAAAAAAATCAGACAATGTGATTTTCTAGATATGTTTTCTCATTTTGTCTCTAATAGTTGAGGTCTACCTATGTCAATTACAGGCCTCTCTCATCTTTTTAAGTGGGAGAACTTGCACAATTGGTGGCTGAGTAAATACATTTTTTCCCCACTGTACATGCAACCAAAAAAAGACTCATTGTGTTTTTTTCCTGCAGTGCTTTTCACAGTATTGAAGAAAGAGTTTTCTTCTGTGGACTTTCTGTTTCCTATTATATCTATATGGAAAACGCCAGAATTTGCATAGGTATGATTGACATGCTGCGATTTACAAAACGCAACGATTTTTTAAATCGCAGCATTTCCGCTGCGGATATTTTTCTGCAATGTGGGGATGGAATCAGCAAGAATCCCATCCACTTTGCAGGTACTGTAAAATGCAGCGGTTTTTGCGCAGACAAATCACTTCGTTTTCTCAACGCGGGGTTTCGGCCTGAAGGGGTTTTTCCATCAAAGCAAGTTATCCCCTGCAACATAATAAATCTGCCCAATAGAGTTTCTCTATCAGAAACTCTATCTGTTAGAAAGAGAGGAGAATCACTCTTAAGAATTTAGATTGCGAGCCCTATATGAGACAGTAACTGACAGAGTTTGTAAAGTGCTGTGGAATATGCTGGTGCTATACAAGTAACAGAAATAAATGCACACGTGGACAAAATTGTTGGTACCCCTCGTTTAATGAAAGAAAAACCCACAATGGTCACAGAAATAACTTGAATCTGACAAAAGTAATAATATATAAAAATTCTATGAAAATGAACAAATGAAAGTCAGACATTGCTTTTCAACCATGCTTCAACAGAATTTTTAAAAAAAGAATACTCATGAAACAGGCCTGGACAGAAATGATGGTTCCCTTAACTTAATATTTTGTTGCTCAACCTTTTGAGGCAATTACTGCAATCAAACGATTCATGTAACTGTCAATGAGAGTTCTGCACCTCTCAACAGGTATTTTGGCCCACTCCTCATGAGCAAACTGCTCCAGTTGTCTCACGTTTGAAGGGTGCCTTTTCCAGACGGCATGTTTCAGCTTCTTCCAAAGATGCTCAATAGGATTTAGGTCAGGGCTCATAGAAGGCCACTTCAGAATAGTCCAATGTTTTCCTCTTAGCCATTCTTGGGTGTTTTTAGCTGTGTGTTTTGGGTCATTATCCTGTTGCAAGACCCATGACCTGCGACTGAGACCAAGCTTTCTGACACTGGGCAGCACATTTCTCTCTAGAATCCCTTGATAGTCTTGAGATTTCATTGTACCCTGCACAGATTCAAGACACCCTGTGCCAGATGCAGCAAAGCAGCCCCAGAATATAACAGAGCCTCTTCCATGTTTCACAGTAGGGACAGTGTTCTTTTCAAGATATGCTTCATTTTTCTGTCTGTGAACATACAGCTGATGTGCCTTGCCAAAAATTTCAATTTTTGTCTCATCTGTTCATAGGACATTCTCCCAGAAGCTTTGTGACTTGTCAACATGTAGTTTGGAAAATTACTTTTGCCAGCTTCAAGTTATTTCTGTGACCATTGTGGGTTTTTCTTTCATTAAACGAGGGGTACCAACAATTTTGTCCATGTGTGTAAATAATAATAGTTCCCACCCTGGAGAATCCACACATAAAAGATGGGTATTAAGCATATCCCTATCTTCCTACACAAAAGGTGGTTTCTGAATGGCCTGATTGCTACAGTATTGAAGGACAGGTGTGCAGAACATGTAAAACTTAAAGGGAGTCTATCACTGCTCTCAGCTACTTTAATCCGCTCCCATAGTGCTGTAGATGCTGTTAGCAGAATAAAAACGATACCTTTCTTAAATCTGAGAGCCCCAGGGATGCGGAGAAAAAGCAGTTTTATTCTTTATTCAAATTGGAGCACAGAGGGAGTTTTCTTCTATTACTGAGCACTGCTGCATCATCACTAAACATGCTCGGCCTGCATTCAGCTCCTCCCATGAGCAGTGTGATTTGATCTTCCCGTGTCAGTTGATCCTCACACTGCCCAGGGGGATGAGCTGAATGCAGGATGGGCGGGTTTAGTGATGATGCAACAGTGCTCAGTAATAGAAGCCAAGCACCACATGTTACTTATGCTGAAGATCCCTAATGTTCAGTAGCTGCTAGCATAGATGTGTAAAAAGCTCTGAAGAGTCATAAGGGAGCAATAGTATATTATCTGGTTGGCAGCACTATGGCAGTGGCATACATGTCCTACAAACCTGCCTATAGTATTGAACTGGCATAAAGCTGTCAGTTCAGGGCTATAGTGATCCGGCCATTCAGGAGATCATTGTATTATAACTCACTATGATACACTGAGTTCCATTTCATATGGTTGTGATAACTTCAGGAAGGATATATGCCTGACAGCACAGACACCATATTTCCCAAACATAATACTGCGTGAATAGCGCTTAAAGCTGTCCATACACCTTAGAGAGATGCTTGCTTAGGGTATGTGTACATTTCTGTGCTCCAATGTGTCTTACATATACAAAAAATGCAATAGATTAAGAGCTGTAGCTAGGCTTTCCTTCGCACATGCCCTTATTGCCTCCTCTAGCTGTGCCCCTGGATTAACCAGTCCATTTTCCCTGTTCACCTGTAACCAGACACATTTTCAGTTTTTTTCACTACATTTTTTTTGAAGTTTTGAAAGCTTTTATCCTTCAGTTATTCTCATAATTTTTGTATTTTTTTTTTGATACATAGGTCTTTATTTTGTTATAATTTTGATTTTTTTTTTTAACCTCCTAAGAATGTTGCCTAGTTTGATAGTTAAGGACGCTATTTATTTGTTTTTTCCATTGACAGATTTTAAAAGCTAAAACTTTTTCTTTTTTTGTGTAGACATAGCCATATGAGGGCTTGTAGCTTGTGCAACAAGTTGTAATTTTCGATTGTACCAATTTTGGAAACATTTAGCTTATTGAATAAATTATATTAAATCTTTCTTAGCAGGATGGGAAATAATTGAGTTTAGTCATAGTTTTATTTTATGTTGCGTGGTGCCCTGGGCATCATAAATAACATGTTAACTTTATTCAGCTGGTCAGTATGATTACAGTGATACCAAATGTATATATATTTTTTATGTTGTACTACTTTTGCAAATTGATATCACTTATTTGGCAAAAATCATTTGTTTCAATGTCACTATATTCTGAAAGCTATAACGTCTTTATTTTTCCATCATGGGAACTGTGTGAGAGCTTGTTGGGTTTTTTTTTGTTTTTCTTTTTTGCAGGATGAACTGTAGTTTCCATTGGTTCCATTTTTTGATATTTTTTTTTTTACAGTTTTTTGGAGGCGATATTACCATGGCATGGCATGGCATTTACTGTATGCTCTAAATGTTCAAATTTTACTGTATAGGTCATTTCATATGCATCAATACCAGATATTGCTATACTTATTGATTATTTTTCTGTTGTAAAAGATAATGTTGGGGAAAGTACTATTTATGTTTGCTTTTTGAAATACTTTACAGCATTTTTTTTTTTTTTTACATTTGTACTTAGTCCCAGTATTGGAGTTGAACACTAGAGGGTGCACTTGGTAGTATAGTACATTGCAGTGCTGCCCTTGGTGTCATCTTATGGTTTAAAAGCAACAAATGGTGTTTTCACTCCTTGCACCCATTAAAGCAGGATGGCAATTGTGTGTTACAGCTGACGTCCTCTCCCATAACAGTATATCATTATACATTAATGGGTGTTCGCCCATGATGTACTATTACATCATGGGGAATGAAGGTGTTAGTAATATCTTTGAAAAATGTAAAAAAAAAACAAGTGAAACATTGTTTTTCAAATTTTTCTATTTTGCATCTTCATGATGGCTGTTTTTACGTTGGACCAAGGAGATGGAAATCAGTGGGCCTATATACTGTTCTTACAAATGGGTTCTCTGTTGTTGGTGTTTGCCATTGGGATAAACATAGATCTCAAAACTGAAAGCAATAAAGAAATTAAATATCGTGCAATAAATATTCTACATCTTAAAGAGGACCTATTCTCAGTAAAGGCCTATCTATAATAATTCATTAGCCCCCAAAGGTTTAGTAATCCCAGCATGCTCACCTGCCTACCTTGTGCAATTCACAAAAGTGGTATATTTTATGTAGCAGAGGGACCTTTGTTAACTCTGCACCCCCTATAGCTACCCTTTGCTCAGTATTAGAGACCTCACTGGTTATCATGAGATCTTGTGCTCTGGCCAGACAAGTACTGTGTAGTTTTTCATAGCCTAGTACATCATTTTTTTACTGGTCACATTTTTGTGTTACCTTACCATTACTTCTCTAATAATACATATGACAACAATTATATAGCGGTCAGATGCGAAAAGCATAATGATTTTTCAGTAGTATTACAAACTAATGCACTAGTGTAGTCAACTCCTCTAGATGGTGAGATCTGAGTTTCATGCAATAAGAAAACCATGGCACACTGATAAAACCACATGTACATTCATCAAAATTTGGGCACCCCTATTACAAAATAAATTCATTGTACGAGGATTTTGGTATGGTCGGAAATCTTGTGTATGGAAAACAGAAAATGTGAAATTTAATTATTTTTTAATCTGGTAGAGGGTGCCCTTATCAAGGAGCTCTAAACAGGTTTTCCTAGCTATTTCCAGTATATAAATGTGTGTTTGTGTTCTGTCATTTCTAGTGGGAACATAGTAGGAGGGGAGACCACGGGGGTTGTTGTCCGGGGGGGGGCGAAAAAGGGGGGAGAAGAGGACACACCCCACCCCCCCCCCCCCCCCCGCGGGGGGCCCGGCCACACCCCCCCGGGGGGCCCCCCCCCCCCCCCCCCCCCCCCGGGCCCCCCACTCATTCTATCTAGCATATTCTAGAATAATGTACAAGAACAGGGGCGGGGGGCCAACAACCAAACACCACATTATATTGCAACCCATTTCTGACCACACTGACTGCACTGCAGAAGCTGATGTCAAAAAGAAAAAATTAAAAAAAAAACCCAAATAGAATAAAAAAGAAAAAAAAAAAAAAAAAACAAACAACACAAAAAAACATAAAAAAAAACAAAGAAAAAAGGAAGTCAGGTGTATTCTAGTGACTTAATACACCCCACACTTACTGCACTGCAGAAGCTGATGTTGCTATATAAAGAAATTATTATATTGGACTGTCAAGGGTTTCTTCAAGACTTTTAAGGTTCTCCAGGATCTCAGTATTGATAGTATAGGTCATCACTATCTGTTAGATGGGGTTTAATACCAAGCTGGTGCTATGGCACCAACAAACAATTCCCAAGATGCAAATTCCAAGAAATAAAAGATCATGGCAACAGAATTCTCCAGCAATCTGTTTATAGTGCCCAGCAAAGCATACAGCAGCAATGCTGACGCTTACAATAGATGGGTCTTTTTCAAGCTATGAAATCTGGTCCCTTCATTTTCAGGATCAATGGAAGTCCCAGAGGTTGGATACTCCACCGATCATGAATTGATGGCATAGCCTCATGATAAGCCAATACTTAAAGGAGGACCTTTCACTACCTCCAACAAGTCCAGTTCTTCACATCATTTAATAGGTGCTGCTCCACTGTTTCTGGCACAGTTGGAATTTTTTCTCTAGTCCTCACCGTTCCTGAGCAATCAGTGCTGTTAGTTTTTGTGTCTGATATACTATTTAGGCTCTGTACTGTCAGGAGGGCAGTGTCAGGCAGGAGCAGGCAAGGGATGTGATTTCGAGCTTTGACACTCGTTGCCTCTGATTGGAGCTTGGAGCTTCTGACAGAGCTTAAATAGCATATCAGGCACCAAAACTAACAGCACTTGTTGCTTGGAAATAGTGGGTACTAGAGAAAATTATATTAACAGATGCTAAGAACTAGAATTGGTGGAGGTGGTGAAAGGTCCTCTATAAGAGGTGTAGCGTAGAAGCCAAAACGAGTACCCTCTAGCGACAAGAAGTTAATCAACCTTTCTAAGTTAAGTAGACTGAAAGATGTTGCAACTTAGTACCCCCCAAGAAGTAGTCAGCTATAAACAAATAAATAAAATAAAATACAGTGGTAGAACAGGCAGCCATTTCATGTATCTCCCCATATATAGTAAAGGGATACATCTTCAACCATGAGGTAGGATCATAATTGCCAAATTGACAAATTTTCAAACTGGCTTTACTAGGAACAGAGTTTTTTAATTTTTTTGGACATAAGTCATGATCTTTTCTACAGGACACACCCTCTTTAAAAGGCCCCCTTACCCTACTGTTCTTGAATCATTAGCAGCACGCATGAACTATTTAGACCCCAGACCCCCCACAAACAGGGGTTCTGATTTCAGACTCTTCGCCACCAACCCTGTTCAGATGCTAGCCCCACACATTGAAGACCCCAGGAAAGGTTTTCTTATTGCTTAAATTGAACTATTGAGCTTAGTGGTGCAAGTCATGCCTACCCCGCCCACCCGTTGTACTTGCCCTCCTATTCTTCCTGGACACACCTGTATAGTTAAAGGAGGATGCTGAAGATGGTGGTGGTGGGACACGAGGAGCAGAAGCATCATTAGGACAAGCACAGCACAAGACTTACTCAAGAGCTTTAAGAGCTGACATGTTCTGACTTTTAACTTGCATCTCAGTGGAATGATTTTGTGGCGTTACTGTACAGTTATTTTGGTCTTTTTCAATAGCAGCAAGAACAAAAATAGGGGAAAATAAATATAAGCAGGAGACAAGATAAACATAACAAATGTTGCTATGAGATGCGGATATAAGTGACCTGCTACTATGTGGGGACTATGGGAAATACCAGGAGTGAAGTGGGAAAGACGTAAAAGCAGAGAAGAAGGAAAAAGGGGATGGGGTAAGGTTTGGGGAGGGGTGATGGTGTTTGCTCCACCCCAAGTCCAAGTAGCAAAAATCCTATAAAATGGTGCTGTTTACCAGGAGGTCGGGTAGGTAGGTAAAGCTTCCAAGGGCCCCACACATTTTCTAATTTGTCTCAAGATTTAGAGAGCAGAATTCTTAAATAGTTATTGTCATGAACCATGTCAATGTAGATTTTACAAGAGCAATGGAGATATGGCAGTCCTCACAGACTGAGCAATAGCTATTTTAGCAGCTAGAAGAATATAATGTACCAGCCTGCAGAGTGTGTATGAAGGTCTATATATCCAGTCAAAAAATAACAATCCCAACCAACCAACCTGACTACATACTTGGAAAAAACAAGTACTATTTCAAGGGAAAAAAGGGGATAAATTTCTTGGTGGCATAATCCCTTTCAAGAGATTGGGTAAGGAGGTGAGAGGGGATGAGACAGACAGTTAAATGTAGAAAAGCAGTTCTTATGAGTGTTTGGGAAAGATGAACTGTCTATTCCTTATGGGTGCGACCAGGGAAGCCTAGTTATTTAATATAAGTACCAGGGTGACAAGAAACACCTTAAGGCTGGGGCCCCACGTTGCGAAAACGCAGCAGCAATAAACACAGCGTTTTACAGTACCTGCAAAATGGAAGGGATTCTGATTAATCCCATCCACACATTGCAGAAAAAAATCAGCAGTGGAAAAGCAGCATGTCAATTATACCACAGAGGAAAAGCCGTTTTTTATGTTTTTTTTCAAAAACGCTTGCGTTTTTGAAAATTGCAGCACGTCAATTGAAAATGCTGACGTTTTCCGTATATGTATAATAGGGGCAGAAAGTCTGCAGAGGAAAACTCAGAGAAATCGCTAAGAAAAACTCTGCAGAAAAAAACGTGATGCGTTTTTTTTTTCCACAGCGTTTTTTTTGATGAACCTCGTTATGTGGGGCCTTAGCCTAAAGGTTGAACGTAAAAGTAAAAGATTTATAGGCCTATTTCTATGTTCTAAGTGTAAATGTACCATTTATCCTTGTAGATGTCTATACTTTCAACAAATTTTTATTACAAGCTTAATAAAAAAAGATTAAAATTAGAAAACTAACATTTATGCTAAAAAAGCCAGCCAGTTATACATATAGTATGTGCTAGAGGGACTGCAAACGTATGTGTTGTTAGCTATTACAGGACAGCAACTCCCACGACCAACTGTTTTACTGAACGCTTCTGTCTTTGCTAGTCATTTTCATGTTTCCTTATCAAGAGATTTTTTTTGTTTTTAGACTTCATAATATCTTTTTTTTTATCCCTATGAATATAATATGCCTGCTGGGTTCAGTGATGTTTTTGGCTTATATGTCTAGGTTCTTGTCTTCCCTGTTGGAATCAGAGCATTGTTAGTCTGAGAATATTTCACCTGCTTTATACTGGAGTCTGTTGCTGTTTTTGGTTTAGCGGTATATTCCAGTTCACTCTATTGAGATCAGTCATTCCTGTTGTGGTTTGGAATCATGTTTTTTTTTTTCTTTTTTTTGCTGAGATGTTTCATTTGTGTAGAAACGTTAGCACTTGCCATTTGTGATCAGTAAATATTTCCCTGGTTCCACTTTCTGATAGGATTCATTTACTTTTGGTTATAATGGCAAATAAACTTGTAGGCCTATCACATGAACCATAGCATAAAAAAATTGTACGATAGCGCACAGTTTGGGTGATGAGGTTTAGTACAGTCCACTTATGTCATCCACGTATCAGACTGATAAAGGACATCACATTCTGACCCCTTGCTGCTAATTTCATTGGTTATACTGAATCTTTAAAGGGTTATTCGGCAAATTGCTGCCAGGACAGGAATACCTATCTATAAGTCCCAACCACCAAGGTGGGACTTACAAAAACTGGTGAGCAGTGCTGCACTATGCAGTTTCTGTAACTCCCATAAAGCTATTGAAACAGTGTAGATGTAGCTCAACTGTGCTACGCTGTTTCTGTAGCTCCCATTCAATTCTATGTGAGTTACAGAATCAGCATAGAGCAGCACTGCTAAGCAGTTTCCGTAAGTCCTAACCTGGTGAGATGTGAATAAATGCTCTACCATGATGGGAATAATCCTTTAAGTCTAAGCCCGATGTAGCAGAAACGCAGCATTTTTGGCTGCTGCGGAAACACAGCGGAAAACGACACTGTGTTTTAACCCCTTCCCACACAAGCATTTTTCGATTTTTGTTTTTGACTCCCCGACTTCCAAACCCAATAACTTTTTAATTTTTATGGTCACAGAGCCATATGAGGGCTTAATGTTTGTGGGACAAATTGTACTTCATAATGATACCAATTAATATTCTGAACTATGTACTGGGAAGCTGGAAAAAAAATTCACAATGGGGTAGAGTTGGAGAAAACTGCGAAATGGCGAAAACAATGTTGATTTGGCCATTTTGATTTTTTTTCCCGCTACGTCCTTTGCCGTAGACCAGGTGATTTTGGATATGGGGATCCATAATTTGTTTATTTTTATTTTTGTTTGTTTATCTTAATTTGAGATCTAGGGAAAGGGGGCGATTTGAATTTTTAGATTTTTTATTTTTTAAAAACAAACATTTTTATTTATTTTTTTAAATCCTCCCAAGGAAGCTTGAACCTCAGATCTTTAGATCACTTGACTCATAGACTGCAATACTACTGCCACAGGCAAGCCTCTATAGGCATACATTTGAAACACTATGTTTTTTCAGCGTTTTTTTTTTCCGCAGCGTTTTTTTTTAGATGTGGGGCCTAAGCCTAAAGGATTTTATAGGATTACGAGATTGTTGATCATCAATATGAGATCAGCAGAGACTTATCACCCAGCACCCCCACTGATCAGCTGTCTAAAGCAGCAGTATTCCAGTGAGCACCACTTCTACTTCACAGGCCAGTGATATGAAGTTTATCAGTCATGTGGACTATTTGCAGCTCAGTACCATTCAGTTGCTGTGCTACGAAGCACAGCTGCTATATAATGTATGATGCTGTGCTTGGTAAATAGTGAAGAAGCCACAATGCTTGTCCGAGTGCTGCAGCCTCATGAAATAGCTGATCATGGGGACCCAGGTATCAGACCCCTACAGATCTGATATTGATGATGATCTATATTGTAATCGTGAAAACCCCCTTTAACGCCGGGGCTCCACGTAACGTAAATACCACGTTTTACAATACCTGCAATGCGGATGGGATTCTGGCTAATCCCATCCACACATTGCAGAAAAACATCCCCATTGGACATGCTGCGATTTCAAAAACCATTGTGTTTTTGTAAATCGCAGCATGTCAATTATACCTATGGAAATGCTGACTCTCTGTCAAAAACACTGCGGGAAAAACTGCAATGTGTTTCCGCCGCGGTTTATCCATGCAGCGCTTTTTCCTACAGCGCTTTTTGGCTGTGGCTTGCTACATGGGGCTTTAGCCTCATAAACTTTGCAACAACCAAACTGTGTGCCGTCCTACGATCATTTATGCTATAGTGGATTCGAAGGTGACAATGGGCACTTAGGGATGTTCACCTCCATATACCTAACATGTCGCTATCTTGTCCTTTTCCTAATATGACCCTTTCTAACTTTCTACCTGCGGGTTGGGTATTCTCATGCTGTACACCTGGAAAGGCTGCATTTTGACTAAGTAAAGCACTGGCCTTTTCACATTTCAGTGATTTCCTGTGCTGGCCATTGTTTTTCTAATTGTAGGGGAAGCTGAGGATGACTATGAAATGCTTCCCGCTGTGCACAGCAGACTCCCGTTGGCCTACTATTCACAAGCTTTTGTATTGCAGAAAGAAAGCCACTGCAAGAAGCTGTTCTACATAAGTCATTAAAGCAGGGTGGTCCAAGTTCACTATTCAATGGCAGCAAAGAGACCAGGCTTCTTAAGCAGACTATTGGAAAGTGCTGGTAACAGATCAGTGGGTTCCTCTATAAGAATACTGGACTTCTTAGCCTTGAAACTTACTATTTGCATCACATTAATTAATGTAAAAACATTTTAACTAATTTGATACAAATTATATTTTTAAAGGATAATAAATACAGTATTTGTAGAGGAGCCCAGAGATTCCCCTTTTTGCATTTGGTGATTTACGGGCATGAAATATTATACTCAGCCCTCAGATTTCTGCTGTATCCTAGGTGAGACACCCTAGTTTGGTTACATTAAATAAAGAATATTTTTGGCAGTGCTCATAATACTAGAATCTCTTTTATTTTACATTTTGATCATGTATGTTTTTTAAAGGAGTCTTCCACCACCAAAATGGCTTCTAAGTCACTTATAGGCTGAAGCCCTATCCCACGCCAAAAACGCAGTGTTTTACTTTACCTGCAAAGGGGATGGGATTCTGGCTAGTCCCATCCATACATTGCAAAAAAAAAAAAAAATCTGCAGCAAATGCTGCGATTTCAAAAACACTTGTGTTTTCGTAAATCGCAGGATGTCAATTATACCTACAGAAAGCCTGGCATTTTCTGTATAGGTATAATAGGGACAGAAAGTCTGCAGAGGAAAATGTGATGCTTTTCCGTTGCATTTTTTTCTTCTGGTGTTTTTTTTTTTTTTTGCTGTGTATTGTTACATGGCGCCTTCGCCATACACTGCTATAGCGCAGTAAGTGACATAGTGAACAGATCTTTCTTGTGCCTGCTGAGAATATTAACTTTTTTTGCGCTCTTCAGTGCATCCAGAGTGTGGCCACATGTACCAGAGCACCCATTCACCAGGCCTGAGCATTGGACTTCTTCCACAGGTTGGCATATTGATTAGCTCCATTCAATGGTGTGTTGCCACCCACTGCATTATAGGGTAGGGCACTTATTTTTTTTTTTCAGGGCACTAAAAATAGAAGCATCTGTCTCTGATTCCCACGTAAATCTATGGGAATTTTTCTGTGCTGATACCACTGCATTTCCGATGTCGGAATCAGTGTGAAAAACACTCAGTGTGAACATGCTCTGCTAGTAAGGATCTTGTCTACTGTGGGAAAAGTGATTAAAGGGGTCGTTCAAATCATCCAAAGTGTTGATTTAAAGGGAGTGTGTCACCAGGAAACTCAATATCATACCAGCCATAGATGCACCATTACCTAGAAAAAGCAGTTTTTATAAATATGCAAATGAGGCTAAAAAGATACCCCTTTAGGCTGAGGCCCCACATTGGCTACAAAAGGAATGGAATGGAAAATATATAGGAGGTTCTTATACTTCTTCCTTCCTTCTGTTCAATCCACTCCTGGCTTTGGCTCAAAAAACCGCAACAAAATCTGCAACAAAAAAAGGTGCTTTTCCGCAACGTTGGGCCTCAGCCTTAAAAGGGATTATCTGTCTGTCAGATCAACCACAGCACATTGTAGGGGACATTACGCTGAGCACCATCTTACCTTTAGACATCCCAGTAGATGCACCATTTCCTAGAAAAAAACTGTTTTTTTTCTAACTATGCAAATGAGGCTCAAGTGCAATGGGGGCGTGCCAGAACCTCTGTATTTTAAACTGGAATACAGAACTCTTGGAGGCTCTAGCACACCCTGTTGTAATTGGGTCTCATTTACATATTTATAAAAACAGCTTTTCTGATTTTATTTTGAGTCTATTGGACTATTGAAGGGTAAGATGGTGCTCAGCATAATGTCCCTTAGGCTAAGGCCCCACGTTGCGGAAACGCACCTTTTTTTGTTGGAGATTTTGAGGCGTTTTTTCTCAGCCAGAGCCAAGAATGGCTACAAAAGGAATGGGAAATATATAGGTAACTCTTTTATTTCTATTTTCTGCTCAATCCACTCCTGGCTTTTGCTCAAAAAACCTCAACAAAATCTGCAACAAAAAAAAAAAAGCTGTGTTTCTGCAACGTGAGGCCTTAGCCTTATAGTGTGCTGTGGCTGATTTAATATTGAGTTTCCTGGTAACAGATTCCTTTTAAAGGCGTTTTCCCATTTTAACAAGTTATTCTCTATCCATAGAATAAGGGATAACTTTTAGATCAATGGGGGTCTGACTCCCCATTGGAGCACTGTTGGTTAACCAAGGGCAACATCTGCAGGGAGTTTGTATGTTCACCCTGGGTTTCCTCCAGGAGCTCTGGTTTCCTCCTACATGGTAAATATATACTTCTAGGTAAATTGGCTTCCTGTAGAACAAGTGACCCTTGTTGGTGTTGGGAATGATGCCTGTACGGCAGGCCCTAACTCCCCCTACTCCACAACGCTCCTGTGCTTTGAGTCCCTTGTGTGAGAAAAGTGCATTATAAATATTTTATTGTCATTGACAACTCCGACCCCCACAATCAGGAAAGGGGGGGGGGTTCTGTCCCCCATTCTGAATGGAGTAGGACAGCGCATGCAACGCTCTATTCAATTCAATGGGAATACTCGAGATAGCTGAAGTACAGAGCTCCCATTGACATGCTCCATTCAGAACTGGGGACAAAACTTCCCAATTCTCCTTATTGGTGGGGGTTTGAGCAGTCAGACGATAACTGGTTAAGACGGGAATACCCCTGAAAGGCAGCTAAATAAAAAAAAAAAAAAAATATATATATATATATATATATATATATATATATATATATTATCCGTCCGTTCCTACGCCTGGTAAATTCTGCTGCCACTCCAGCACTGCTTTTGTGCTACTTGCCGTTTGAGGGCAGACCGCCGCTACAGCCAATCACAGGCTTCAGTGGTGACCTCTACACAAACGGAAGGTTACTGACTGACCTGCCTTTGGTGTAGCGGTCACCACTGAAGCCTGTGATTGGCTGCAGCAGTGGTCTGCCCTCAAATGGTGTGTGCAAAGACATCACCGCCAAGGCGACAGCAGCATGAACGGAAGGATAATATATGTGTTTTTGATTCAGTTCGGCACATTGCTGCATTAAAGCAGCATTTTAGTTAGACATCCCCTTTAAATGCTATCAATAAAGCCCTCCATTTATTCCCTCACACTAATAAGCCAGTGATGAATGGAGGGAGCAGTGAGGCATAGACGAGGACATTAGCACTCTCCCCCAGCAGGGCCACACACACTCATTAGGAAGACTAATATGTGATGATCCTCCGCCTCCCCCTCCTGTCAGCTCCTTCACATCATTAGCTTCAGCAAATTGATTAACACTGGGACATTCTGCTCCAGGCAGCAGGAAGTGAAGGCAGCAGGGCCGCGCGGTGTCTTCTGGGAGATAGAGTCCCCGTAGATTTGCACAGCCTAGAGGAAAAGCTTCGAACGGACTACATTTCCCGGCAGCACCTGGGAGCGTCACTTTGCTGGATCGCAGCCTGTGCTTACATTTCTGTCCATTGTATTGTGTGGCTTGGATTTTATTCTGCATTTCAGTGGCCGCTTGTGTTGTATAGCGCTGAGTATGGGTGATGAGCAGGAGATCATGTGTAAGCTGGAGAGCATCAAGGAGATCAGGTAAGGACACTGAAGAGCATTGTTCAGACTCCGGACTGTGTGCATGTCATGTAGCAGCGGCAGGTAATGATGACTAGTGTGCACAGTGCACCTACACAGACAGGAGGATGGCAACCATCACTCACTACGGGGATCTCTATGGATGCCCTCAGCATGCTGATGTGGAGCTGCTGCTGTAGTCCTGCCACCCATAGGACATATACATAGCATTGTGGTATCTATTAGTTCATCTACATCCTCTGTTTTGGTAGCTTTTTATTATTTCCTCAGTAGTTAGATCAAAGTAATGAGGCGCGCACCATCCTGCAACATTGTAGAAAGATGTATCGAAAAATAATGTAATGTGATCTTATGATTTACCAGGCCTTAGGGAATATGCACACCATCAAGATTTACGTGCAGAAAAATCTGCATGTATATGTTTGGAAATCTCTACCAAATGGCATGGATTTTCATACACCCACATGCGGATTTTGAAGCCATTTAAAATACAAAACAAAGAAATAAATTGAAATGTTGCAGATTTTAAAATCTGCTCCACAATTTTGCTGGTGGGGGGTGTTGGGTTGCTGGGATCTGCACCTTATACATGACAAATAGAATTTTTCATTGACTTTAATACTACTGGATTCCATTACAGATTTTTCTGCATGGAAAATCAACACATACGGTAATCCTGACTATGTGCATGTACCCTTAGAGTATCTTCTAAAAATTACACCAATTTAGCCAGCTACAAATGGGATATATAGCCATGGTGGCATAGATATATAGCCATAAATATTGAATAGTACCAATAACTATGGTCATGAGTAAATGGACCAGATGACCTCATCAGAGGTTATTCTGACCTGAATAATAATTTTATTATCAGATGACCATTTGTTTTCTGATCATGGGCTATAAATGGTTATTGGACTGTAAAACCCCTTGTTATGGTGAATAGGATTTAATAGGATGGAAAAAAATTTTCTCATTCTAGTCAAATATCTTAGATGAGCGCTCAGGTTATGTATTATTAGCTCACTAGTTTTATTGAGGTCAGAAATGGAACAGCTTATTGTATTATGGCTATACAGGTAATCATCTTCTATACAATACGGACGGAGCCTTATATTATACACTATAGGGCGACAATTGTATGGTTGACAAAAACTTTAATACTATTCCAAATTAGTTATAGATATATGTTCCAAAATAGTCTATTGACAGTGGGTGCAATTGTGTATTTTTGGACTTGTATCTATAATGTATTATATATAATAAAAATACATTGTCATGTATGAGAATTCAATTGCAGGGTTAAGTCACTCCAAGTAAAGGGGTTAATTCTTGCTTAGAGCAGTGGGGGAGTATATTCACTGGTGTCACAATGCAGCCAGTCAAGGGATTCTCACCCCTTTCATTGGCTTTTAATTGTCTGTTGTACATACACAATGGCTAGAAGCCTTTCCTAGGAGAGTCAAGAGTCACTGCCTCTGTGAACAATAGGAGAAGGCACTAAATGCATCTGCTTTCACAGATTAGTATTCACTTACCCATTACCATGGCCATACTGGAGTCAACAGGAATTGCCCTACTTCACATTTTCCTTATTATGTTTGTATGTATTTTACTACAGTCTACACAGAAATCCCCTTATATAGTATTAGAGAACATTCATATAACCTAGCAGGAGCAGGACAGATATGGCAAAAAAATTACCGCAAAATAATCGCAATGGCCGATGTCAGACTTCTGTTTGCCAAAAAATGGATCCATCGTCTTGGATCGTATGGCATCAAAATAGGGAATGTATGTGACATCATCATTACTCACAGCATTCTTTTTTTTTTTTTTAAACTGTGCCCCTAATATTGCAGTTTAGTTGGCTATGTTAATGGTGGGATCATTTGGTTTGGGGCCACCTCTAATGGTGTTGTCCTAGCAGACTCCCCAGGGACCTGCCCTTCGCTGCAGGAAGTCTCACCAGGTGGGTCAGGACTATGGTGCAAAGCATCTCAGAAAACGCATAATGAGAATGCATGCAAACAGGCCATTCACAGGAACTGAACACAACACATTGCTCAGTCAACAGGAGACTAACTGTGTGAACATTATGCTGGGAGAGGGACTCCTAACCAGGGCTGTGGAGTCGGAGTCGGTGCCTATTTTGGTGGAATCGGAGTCGGTATAAAATGGACCGACTCCGACTCCCAAAATATATAATAAATTGGTACAGTTAGTAGTACAATGCAGTATGTGCTGAATATATTTTCAGAAGAAAATGATGAAATGTTGAAAATGATGAAATGTCCTGTAAAGGTCTGTTCTATTCCTCATATAATGATGGGACTGAGTTCTGAGTGAACCTATAAGGTTTAGCAGTCCAGGGCTGTGGAGTCGGAGTCGGTGCCTATTTTGGTGGAGTCGGAGTCGGGGCTTTGGCGTACCGACTCCACAGCCCTGCTCCTAACAGTATAGATAGTTATGTTGCTAGGAGTCCCTGCCTCCCAGCGACAAACTGTCCTATACCGATTATAGTTCAGGACAGTATGACGCTGGGACTCCTCTCCCGGCATACTGTTCAGGCCAGTAAATCTGGCCAACACACAGATCAGGGTCTGTCAGGGTGATTTGGGACACTAAACCACCCACAGGCCCTTATGGAGTGGGGTGGGGGGGGGGTTTAAGTGTCCCAAATCACCCTGTAATAAACCCATCCATGCCAGAATTAGCCAGAATCCCATCCACTTTGCAGGTAATATAAAATGCAGCGTTTTTTGCTGTGGCGTTTCCCCTCTTCTTGCTGTTGGAACATTTATACAATTGTAGAAAAATCCTCAACTGAAAGAAATATTTTTTTTGCATAGATTTTCAGCCTCTGGATGTAATTGAGAATGTTCTTGTTTACTGACAGCAGGCAGATGTGTCACATTATCTCCCATCTACACCAGAAAATTGGCATAAAATCGGTTGCTAAATTCCCCCCAGTGTTTTAGCTTTTCTTACAGAAAATGTATTTAAGACTGAGGCCAAATGTAGCAAAGAAAATAAACAAAAAGCTGTGTTGTCTTGTGGAGAAGCTGCATTTGTTGTGGCAATTCAAAAAGAATAGGAAGTATAAAAGAAGCTCTTATGCTTCTTCCTTCTGCTAAATCCACTACTGGTTTTGGCTCAAAAAAATGCCGCAAAATCTGCAACAAAAACACTACACTTTAATGTTAGAGAGACTATAATGGACTGGATGTAAAGTAGGTCATTGCATCTACTGGAAATGTTCCTTATAGCTGTCGAAAGATCTTATAATAACATGCTGGGCTGTAGGCAACTTCAAACACTGCCTTCCTACTAATACGTCAGCACACTACAGGCTGCTGTCTATGTCAGATCATAGTCTATAAATGAGATCCAAGCTATAGACTGCTTAAAACAGGCAACGCTGCTGACATATCTGCAGGGGAAGAATTGTAACAAAACCTACATTAGAAATTAGAGCAAGACTTTTCAATGTCTTCTGCTCAGGCTTTATTTGCCAATCCATGATGATCTTGGGGGCTCAATAGCAAAAAATAAAAAAAAACACTTTACAGTTCCTATAAATCGCCCAGCAGTGCTAACTGGACAACACCATACAATGATAACCATACCATACACATGATAACCTCTAGCAGCACCGAATACCACCATGATGTCACTGCAGGTCCTTCACACACTTCTAGTCTAGGAAACTGCACTGATTATGCAGGACTGGCATTATCAGTGGACTTTCTGCTTTGTGCCAGTACCTGGCATCAGGCAGGACCCTTCCCTCATGCTTTGAAAAGTACCTTACTAGAGCACTCCTTGCCTTGAGATACCTTTATTAAACGGATTTTCCCAGACCAATATATAGATTGACAAGGGTCAGTCAGTCACCCCTATGGATCAGCTGTTAAAAGTGGCAGTGGTGCCCCAGTAAGTTCTGCTTCACAGGCCATTGATGTCACATTCATCAGTCACATGGCCTGTTTGCAGTTTAGCCCTGGGGCTGAGCTGTAATACCAAGCACAGCCACTATTATGCTGCATTCTCTTCGAAGAGAATCCCCTGAAAACATTAATCATTCCTCAAACTATACGTTTCATTGAGTGAATTGTTATATTCTTATAGACTTAACACTGAAAGAGAACTTCAGATCCCTGCCAAACCAGGTCAATCTCATTGTCTCTCCCCATACAAAATAGCCTTGTTTTGAGTACAGACAAATCTGTTGACTTTTTAGAGGTATTAATGCGAGGTATTATCTTTCTGTTCAACGTACCATTTAGCTGCTATCTAGACTATGCATATCATGACAAGACTGCATTTATAGTATGTACTGTATGTGTGTGGCCTATACTTAGGCCATGCTTGTTTGGACAGCTGCACATATGTTTAGGTTCTTGATGTACAGAACACGTTCCCTACTCAGGCTCGCCCTGTCGTCATAAGTAACAGTGGGTGGTGGAGTCACTTCAACATTATGTAATAATACAAGTATTAGGTTTGTTAGGACTATTTCACAGAATAACATTCACATCCAGTCTATTGTTTCACAGATTAGGTCTGATGAAGGCCATGGTGCACTAAGGGGTCTCAGGGGTCCCAAAAAATGAAAATGCATAATTGTAGATGACGCAAAGCACGGAAATTGTGCAAGGCCACTTATTAAAGGGGCTTTCCAGGACTTGCATATTTGACGTGCTTAGGATAGATCAGGGGTGTCAAACTCATTTTCTCCGGGGGCCACTTCAGCCTCACGGAGTACCTTGAAGGGCCAAGATTATTTTACACATGTATAAAAGTAACTTCTCCTTAACAGTTAAGCGAGCTATTAAGGAGTAGTTACATTTGTACATTACTACTGTTACAATCAGCCCTTTGAGGGCAACCAGGAAGAACATAATGTATTGTTAAAACCTAAGACATTGGCATGTTACATACTATCCTCATCCTTTTCTGAATATATAAAAAATTAAGCTATATACAAATACCGTTTACAACTGCAAACTGTATTATGCTCCATAGTGGCCCCTGCACATGGTATTATGTCCCATAGTGACCCACCACCCATGAACTATTATTATAGTCTGGGGTCTTTTCAGACCCCAGAGTATAATGATCGGAGACCCAGGTGGTGACAAACATAAAACCAGTGTTACTTACCTGGGCTCCGGTGCTCTCCCTGCGTTGGGCCTTCTTCAATGTCGCACAGACCGGCGTCGCGACATAATTACGTCAGGCTGGCTCACGTGACGCCTGCGACGTCACCAAAGAAGGCCGAAGCCTACTGGGAGTAACATAGGATCGCCGGAGAGGTGAGTAACTCTGGTTTTTATGTTTATCACCTCCCCTGGGTCACCAATTATTATACTCCGGGGTCTTTTCAGACCCCGGAGTATAATAATAGTAGTATTTGATGGGGTTCGCCGGCCGCGGCCTCACTTACCATCCCAGCTCCTGCACACAGCCGCTTCTGCGTCCCATAGCAGAAGGGGGAAGCGGGGGCGGCCACGACCAGCAGCGGGGATCGATAAGTAAATAGGCCGTTACGTGCCGGGGATACTCCAGCAGGCAACGGCCTATTTTTATTATATATATATATATATATATATATATATATATATATATATAAAAAAACTTATTTCACCTACCTGCAATGCCTTGATGCAGCCGCCGCCTCCTCTTCTTGTCCGCGACGTCAGCGTAGGAGGCGCGATGATGTCATTGTATCGCCGCCTGCGCTGACATGCAGAGGTCTCGTAAACCAGCCCAGGACAGGTATCGCGCAGCTTTGTTTTTTTTAAGCGGCCTGTCCTGGGCTGGTTTACATTACATAGACAATAAAAAATGCCGCGCCCCTGCGGGCCAGATAAGTGCCGGGCCGGATAACAGAAGGCAGCGGGCCGGATTCGGCCCGAGGGCCTTGTGTTTGACACTTGTGGGATAGATCATCAATATCTGATCAGTGGGGGTCAGACTCCCAGATACAGAATATCTGCTCCCACTTCACACGCTAGTGACGTTTATTTGTTGTGTGGTCTGTGTGTAGTTCACTCCCATTTAAGTGGATAGGGCTGAACTATAGCACCAAGCACCTACACAAAGTACAGTGAAGAGGCTGCTGCGTTCACGCAAATGCTGTGGTCTCTACAGATAGCTGATCTGTGGAGGTCCAGCATGTTGAACCCTTACAGTCAGATTTTGATGACCTATCCTTAGAATAGGTCTTCAGTATGAAAGTCTGGGAAAACTCCTTTATGGCTGAGGCAATAAGTTCTGGAAAAGCTGTGGTTTTTGGTGCAAATTTTGCTTTATTTTTGTTATAGCCAAAACGGAATGGAATGGTAAAATATAAAGTAATGATGAATCTAAAGGAACTATTTATATTTCTTCCTTTTGCTAAAACCATTTGCATAACCCCCACCCAGTCTACTAATGGCTCAGATGCCATATGCCTAACTTAACATCCAAAGGAAGTCAATTTCAAGTGCAGCTGCTTTCTCTAGGAAATGCCATAAACATATGGGGGGAATAAACAGACACTAATGCAGTGGTGAAAAAAAGGTGTGTGTGTGTATTTCTACCCCCCATTGGTGGGGGTGTGACCACAGGGACCCCCGCCAGTTCCGCCGGCTTCAAAACTACAGCTAGGAGGAGTTTGAATGTAGTGTTGGTCAAGCCTGTGCCCTGGTGCTCTATTCAAAGGCTATGGCACTGATAGTAAAGCTAGCCACACACCAGATAACAATCAGCCGCATTATCATCATCAATGTAAACTGATGAGAAGGGCAGTTTAGAAAAGAAAAATTAGAGTTTACGCAAAATGGCAAATGATCGGCTGGTCTAGAATACACTTTTATTAAAACGTATTTAAAACTTTCAATACGTTGGGTAGTTTTGTTGGCGGATGAAAGTCAGCCATAGCAAATGGTCATTTGCGGTGTTTTGTTTTTTTTTTAAACATATATTGTCAGCTTTTTAGCACCCCCCCTCCCATCCCAAGGTGATTTAAAGGGTACCTGTTATCTAAATTTGGGATGCTAAACCACCAACAGGTCCTTATGGACTGGTAGTCTACAGGTCAAAATATCCTTATATAAAGCCTTTATATAGATGCAAAATATAATAATACATTTTATTTATATAGCACCAACATATTCCGCAGCACTTTACGAATTGTAGGGTTCAAGTACAGACAAAAAGACACATTACAGAGTGATAACTCAATTCACACAATGGGACTGAGGGCCCTGCTCGAGCTTACATCTATGAGAATATATAATATAATATGCCTCAGGGAACACCTGAAATATTATATGGGGACCTATATGCATAAAAGGCTTAATTTCTCAGTCACAATAAAAAAAAAAAAAAAGTACCCTTGTAATCTGTGTGAGGTGCCCTACCCCTACAGTACTGTGTTTATAGCTGACCTTCATCTTGACAAACTCCCTTTTAATATAGCGATATTTTGGGACAAAATACCACCAGGCCAGAACTGTTTGTTTATGGTTTGGTGTCCCAAATGTATTTGACAGGTTCTCTTTAAATGTTAATGGGTTAAAAAAGAAATCCAGGATATTGCTTCAGAATATGGGTACAAATGAACGCTGGAGGGTGACGTTATGGGTTGTGCCTTCCCACTCCGTTATCTAGTCTGTTCTGACGTTGGCACAGTATGGGGGTCATCGTTGGTCACTGCTTTCTCTGTGTTGTCACTGGAGGGAAGCAGCTTTATTACATGCCATATTTTAAGACATGGCGGCTAACAGGATAATTGCAATATTACTGTTTTCTCTAGGAACAAGACTCTTCAGATGGAGAAGATAAAGGCTCGCCTCAAAGCAGAGTTTGAGTCCTTGGAGTCAGAGGAGAGGCACCTGAAAGAGTATAAGCAAGAAATGGATCTTCTGCTTCAGGAAAAAATGGCCCATGTAGAAGAGCTGAGGCTTATACATGCTGATATTAATGTGGTATGTACGGTACTTGATCTAGACATTTAGCTGCATACATACAGTGATGAGAATTATCTAGCTCCAAGTGATATTAAAAGGGTTTTCTGGGACTTTTAAATTGATTACCTATCTTTAGGATTGGTCATCAATTGAAGATCTGAGGGGTCCAGTATCCAGGACCCCCACAGATCAGTTGTTTGAAGTGGCAGTGATACTTCCTGAGCACCGCTTCGCTTCATAGGCCTCGTGATGTCACTTTTTGGTCACATGGCCTGATCGCAGCTCAGTCCCATTCAAGCAAATAAGTCGAGCCTCAATATCAAGCACAGCTGCTGTGCTTCATAAGTACTAAGAGTCTGCAGCACTCACCAGAATGCCACAGTACTTGTATGAAAAAGAAAAATCTCCTTATCAAGAAAAAACACAGCCAAGACAGTTTACAAATATATATAAATTCATCTTTATTGATATCCACGAATAGTATAAAAATGTTTTTACATAAAACAAGTCATCATGACAAAATTGGTGCTCAAATAATGGATAACATTGAGTGGAACAAGATGGGCAAAATATTAGCACTGCAGTGAGTGTATAAGTCGCCCCATATTATATTATAGCAGTCGGGGTTCAAATACATAGAATAAAGTACAAAGCCATAAAAGAGTAAAAAAACAACCTGACACTAGGTTTACATCTGCTCTGGGCTGAAACAGCATTTACACACAGACACCAGCACACCCCAGTGACTAAAATGGGGTTACCAGGTGTCTGTACAGGACTTTTCTTTCCACCAGTTTCTGGCGGTTTCTGCAATGAACACTCCGGCACAGATGTGAACACAGCCTTAGCACACCAGAACCTGAAAACACCAGAAACCCCGACGTATGTTCTACTTGATTCTTCCTCATTGTGACCCGCAGAGTAAACATCAAGCAAAATATATGTGAGGGTTCCCGCTGTTTTCAATTAGGTGCGTATACCCTATAGTCAGGTTGAATTATGGAAAATGCTATTTTATGTTAAAAAAAAAAAAAAAAAACACAAACAAACCCTTTTTATACTATTTGTATTTTTCAATAAAGATGGATGTAGATATTTGTAATTTGCTTTGGTTGTATATCTTCTTGCTTGGAGGTTTCTGCTGTAAGAGGAAGCAGAGATGGAGGAGAGTCGCCTGCACACGTGTATGGCATTCTCCGTGCTGGTGTATACGCAGTAATGGAAACATTGAGTGAACCATAAATGCCTAACAATGGAAAATCCTTTTAATGCAACTGTATTAATATTGATACCAGGTGGAGTTGTTAACCTCTTTTTATGGGCAGTTATGCTTTAATTTTCGAGCCTAGTTTTGGATGCCTTGTACTACATTAAATTCTTGAGAAACCAATGTTTATGGCTCTGGACTGGAGTTCTATTTTTACATTTTATTGAGAAAAAAAAAATATTTCCCAAATTGCAGAGTCCCTGGGGCCTGGTGTGCCTCTGTTTCTGAGATCCATCATTTCTGTCCACTCACTCCATAGTACAGGCTATTCTGATATTTCTCTGAGGCATTTTGACACTTTTGTGATTTTAAGGGGTTTATCTAATTTCATAAAATGAATGCCATCCTTAAGACAGAGAATCAGTTTAGATCGTCAAGGTTCCGACTGTTGGCGCCCCCACAGATCAGCTCTATTTACAGGCTTGTGATCTCTAGAATTGTTTACATGCAGTGCTCACTTGCTATCCGTTTCATAATGGCGGCTATTAGTTAATTCAGCAGTGTCCCATACACCTGAGTAGGACGCTGCTGCAGTAAGTCGTAACCGCCACTGTAAAAGAAACGGCAAATGTGCACTGTAGCTCCCAGCATGAAAACTATGCTGGGAGCCATAGTCACATAAAACAACCGATCTGCGGGATCCGGACAGTCAGATAATCTCTTTTATACTAATAATAAAATGCCTACTTGGTGTCCCTTTTACCTTTTATAGAGTTTTTTGTGACATTTATATTGATGACTTTTCCTTAGGAAAAGTCATCAACATCAGATTGATAGGCATCTGACTTGAGGAATCCCCATTACATCCGGGGATAGAAGAGCTGCAGCCTCTGCTTCATGACCATCACTTACTACATGGTCCTCTTAGATCTCTGTCCCATTCAAGTGAATGAGACTGAGCTGCAACACCATGTACACCCACTGTAAGATGTATGGCCTTGTGTCTGGCATACAATGAGGTGGCTACAATGCTCACCTGAGCACCTCGATCATTTCAGCCACCTGATTAGCTGTGGAGTTGGGAGTCGGACTGCCACAGATCTAGGATAGGATGGCCCATTCATATACAAGTTTCAGAAAACCCCTTTAAGGGAAACTAACACTAAGAACATCCAAAGGTTTAACAAAATACAGGAAATACTATAAAATAAATTAATAACCTGTCACTCCACCTCTGATGCTTTGGTGGTCCCCAGGCAGTCACTGGATCGGTATCTTGGCGATACAGGATTATGGCGTGCAGCTTATGACACACATCAGGATACAAGGGAGCATCAACATTCTTCTAATGGACCAACACAATATTCTATCATTATAAGAATCAGTATTGCTACATACTATAAATTTTATACAAGTGCATGTGTATAGTTGTATTGGAAAGTTTACTATAGCAACTAGAAGTGTACATGTGCCCTAGTAGCCATGTTAATCCTAAAATCTCGATAACTTGTATATGACTCCTTGTTTTATTTGTAGTAAAAGATTTATAGCAAAGGGATGGCAAAAATATAAGAATGTTAACACAGTGGAAAGGTCAAAAACCGCTGGGTTACTTTAACTATCGCTGAGAACGCTCCCTGGATCAATAGTCAGCGGGCAATATAATATGTTTACACAGGTCTGTTCTTTCCAAGGTTTGTTAGATTACAGTGATCGATAAGTAGGATTCTTGTAACCATTATTTATGTCATTAGACTGTAATTTCTTCATGATTTATTTTTCTAGTCTGGAAAGGACTTAGCACTATTTATCTGAGATTCCTGGTTCTTATGGTGTATGGAGCATTTCAGAACCCTTTTAAGTCAAGACAACTTGGTAATGACTAAATAGGATAGTAAAATATGTTACAACATAACACTCTGACACCTTGTTCGTATCTGCGTAAGGATAGTCACAAAATGGTCCGTCTAATGATGGACAAGAACGGATCCCAAGGGATCTTATTGACTATAAATTTTTTTTTCCCCCTAAAATCGCCGGACGAAAAAAATCGGGCTTACAGGACCAGGATTTCTGACAAATCTGCGACTGACACATACCTGGCGCAGATGTGAACACAACCTCAGACAGTTGAATAAACAGGTGGGGGCCCCATGACATAGCTCATACTTGGCTTACCATAAGGTCCCATCCATGTGGCTCTACTGCCCACACAGTATACAGTATGAAGTGAAGCCGCGGAATCATAGGTCACTATAATGCAAAGAGTAGCAGTTTCCCATGTACGTTCCAGATTTTCTCATGTGCTTGTGGTTTATAGTTCTAAGTTATGCCACCCTGGGTACTAGGGCCTGGTATTTTTTTTTTCCCATCTTCCCCTTTTCTGTGACCTTTTCAACCAATTCACCCTGCCTATAGAAAGGGGAACTTAGGAGCATAGGAGACACAGTCTTCTCCCTCCAAGGGCCACATAGCAGCTGCCTCTATGGGACATATGCCCCTGCTTAGTGAGTTATATCAGGATTTCCTTCTAGAATCTAAAAGCACCTATGAGTTCTAAACGTATATCACATGTGACATTTAGAACGTATGTGTGGCGTAACGTAAATTTTCATATCACCAGCCTAGAAAAGGCTGGTAGGAATACTGTAAAGTCTGATCTCCATATTTCTCGATACTTGAGCTCACTCTCCAGTCATCCGTACCGGAATACAAATTGCTGGGTAAATGTCATAGGAACATAATTGTTTGTGACATTATCCCCACGGTGAAGATTTGCTGTAATGGTTACAGTGAGCTTTGCTTCATTTACCTCAATGATCCGACAATATTTATTCCAAAGGGAGAACGGCCCATTAATAAACATATAATTACAAGGATGCTAGCTTGTGCTACTGTGGAGTAAACATTTTCTGGAAGATTTTGGCATTTTAACAATGGCATGGATTACCAGAGGCTGTCAGAATATGCACATTGGTCAAATGTCAATAGACAATGCCATATTTATTTTCTTTCATTGTCAAAGAAAAGTAAGTCTGTAACCTCAGTATATATGCATTGTTACAATATCCTGCAGTAGGTGTGAACTACTGCACACTTGTTTTGGCTATATTGTATTGAGGATATGAAGATATAGCAAAGAAATCCCTTTACTGCTTCAGATTGATCATGTCGGCCATTTATGAAGGAGTCAGGCTGTGTAAAAATGGAGTGAGTGATGTGATGAGTTAGTGATGTGGTCTACCGACTCCACAGCCCTGGTAAATAATATAGATAGATTATATATAATCTAACAAAAAACAAATTGGAAACACATCTTTAAAACTGCAGCACTTTAACCGATTGCAGAAGTTTGGGTTAACTCTGTTACATCTGTATATAGGTCACTTCTGTTGCTCACAGTTGTCCTATAGTGATTCTAAAGGAGGCCATACACCTTCATAAGTTGTCCTACACACTGGTTTGGCTACAACTATTCTTGCTGACTTCTTCATACACACGTGGGTTCAGCATGTATGTGTTGTCAATGCGGAGAGCATAATAAGTGACGACAGTGGGTTATCTCTCTTGCAAACAAAGGATGGGGTGTGTTGAAATGCTAGGTCGGCACACCCCCATACACATTAGATAGAATATTCATACATATTAATTCCTAAATGTGGAATAACATACAACCCCACTTACCTGAGGACTCAATTGAAGATACTTGTAGCTCCCTTTAATGATTCCTGGCAATGAATTTTGATAATAAATCTTGCTTGAAAATAATCTTATTATAATGTTTTACCAGCACCAGTGTTGTCTTCAGCTGGTGAGTTGGACTAAGCATCATGACTTCCATTGTGCTGTGCCATATGGAAACATTGTGGCAGAGGTGATGTGTTGTGACCATCCTAACTTGTGCTTTGTGAGCATTGAACATTATTATTATTTTTTATTATTATTATAATTATTATTCACTACTAGAAACCATTTGGAACGCCATATGGGGTTAGTGTAACATTTACTACAAATAATAATACATTTTATTTATATAGCGCCAACATATTCCGCAGCACTGTACAATTTGTAGGGTTCAAGAACAAACAAAAAAGATACATTACAAAGAAATAGTCAATTCACACACTGGGACTGAGGGCCCTGCTCGCAAGAGCTTACAATCTATGAGGTAGAGGGGGTGACACAAGAAGTAGCAGGGGCGGCATCAGAGATAGCATTGCTTATGTGAAGCTAGGTTCACACTAGCATTCGGCTTTTTGTTCTTCGGGTCCAGAAAACGGAAAGCTAACCTGCTTAAAAAGCGGTTACCTGCAGAACCAATAGACTATAATGGGGTCTGCCGGGTTTCCGCTCAAAAAATGCGGGCGGAGAGAAGTCCTGCTGGCAGGACTTTTCTCTCCGCATTTCTTAAGCGGGCTCGGGGACGGAAACCCCAAACATAGATCAGGCGCAGGTATGAACCTAGCCTAAGTCTTCTTTTTTCCAGCTAAGATATAGCATAAAGAGAATTGTGAATTCTAATATGACATATTACGTATCTCCTAGACATTGGCAATGGAAGTGATAAACTCGTATAACTACTACAGAGACATGCTCAGGTTAATGATAAGCCTAATGGGTTTCTGTTAATCTTTCTTTCAGTCAATAAGTTGTACTAATGGTAGTTTTATCAGCAGTTAGTGGTATCGACAAATGACAATATTCTTTCTTTACACTTGAGCTTTTTTGTAACCCAAATTACAAACTCCAAAAAGCAAAAACCAACCAATATGGTGATTCTCTTAATCTGTACTGCAGATGGAAAACACTATCAAGCAGTCTGAGAATGACTTGAACAAATTGCTGGAGTCCACTCGGCGCTTACATGAAGAATACAAACCTCTGAAAGAACATGTAGATG
Organism: Leptodactylus fallax; assembly: GCA_947044405.1. Lineage (NCBI taxonomy): Eukaryota > Metazoa > Chordata > Amphibia > Anura > Leptodactylidae > Leptodactylus > Leptodactylus fallax. The sequence continues at coordinate 1,836,359 of CAMRHE010000194.1, forward strand.
CCCTCAGAATGACTCTTGGTCTACAGAGGCTGCCGGACCTGTGTGAAGAAGAGGAAAAGCTGTCTCTGGAGTAAGTAACATGGGATATTTAAGAATTTGTAAAAAATATATTTTTGCTTTTCGGTCTAATACATGCCTTGTCTCATTTTGTCTATGTCAGCAAGCGGGCTCTTGCAAGCTTTTACAATGACACAATTTAAAGGTAGTCTGTTAGCAGCAAAAGCGATACCAGACTACTGACACTACAATGTAGGGCTGTTTCTACACTTTCCAAAGATACCCCTCTTATTCTGCATTGCAGCTCCATTTTCATGAAAATCATCATTTTATTCTTGTGTAAATTAGCTGAAAAAGGCTTTAGGGGCATGTCCTCTTCTACTGGGGTTCACTCTCTGCTTTAAATAAGCCCTGGCTGGACAAGACACGACCCTTTGCAGCTAATTTGCATAAGCATAAAATGCTGAGTTTCATGAAAATGTATCTTCATGGCCGAATAAGAAAGGCATCTTTGGTAAATGTAGAAGCAGCTCTAATATGTATGGTCATTAATTTAATACTAATTTTCCTGCTGACAGACTCCCTTTAAGGATTTAAAGGGACCTGATTTTCTTCCCAGAGTCTTTGTAACACACTAGGGGAGTTTGTTCATAGTCTTAAAGGGGTTGATTTCTTCTTTAGAAACCTCAGAGCATAGAGATGAGAGAGGCTTTCCCTTTCTCTTCCATCACCTAGCGTGCATGGCCTCTTTATAAGGCACTGTAAAACTGCTAAAAGGGGTTGTGTGGTGGGGAAAACAGGCTCAAAATGGGTTTACAAAATTGGGTTAAAGAAGCATAACATGCCTTACTGATCCACTAATTCAAGTTCACTATGGCTTCACTCTACGCCATTGTCTCTGATCAGTTGATGACTAGAATGGGCTACAGAGAATGTAACGCTGATTCTGAAGGAACGTGAATGTAATGCGTATCTTTTCTGTTGTAGCTATTTTGAAAAACAGAAAGCGGAATGGCAGACAGAGCCTCAAGAGCCACCTATACCAGAATCCCTGGCAGCAGCAGCTGCAGCCGCCCAACAGCTACAAGTGGCCAGAAAGCAGGATACCAGACAGACAGCTACATTCCGCCAACAGCCGCCTCCCATGAAGGTAATTGTGCAAGTAAAAAGACAAGTTCTTTAACCTTTTCAGGACACAGCCTAAAAGTGCCTTCGTGACCAGGCCTCATTTTTCAAATCTGACATGTGTCACTTTATATGGCAATAACTTTGAGACAATTTAACTTAGGGTGGGTTCACACCTGCGCTTGGTGTCCATCCGTCGCCAATCCAGTGAAAATCTCGGCGAACTGGATTGGCATCGGATACAGACCGGTCAGCGGCGCATTGGTTAAAAACCCATTCATTTGAATGGGTTTTTAAAGCAATCTGCGGGTGTGCGCTTACACCCTCTGCGCTGCGAATCCTTTTTTTTTTTCGTCGGAAACAAAGTCGGACACGCAGGACTTCGTGTCCGACGAAAAAAAAAAGGATTCGCAGCGCAGAGGGTGCAAGCGCACACCCGTGCACTGCTTTTAAAAACCCATTCAAATGAATGGGTTTTTAACCAATGCGCCGCTGACCGGTCTGTATCCGACGCCAATCCAGTTCGCCGAGATTTTCACTGGATTGGCGACGGACGGACAGCAAGCGCAGGTGTGAATGAAGCATTACATAAGTGATTTTGAGATTGTTTGTTTTTTCGTGACACATTGTACTTCATGTTAGTGGTAAATATTGATCAATATTTTTATATTTACTTATAAAAAAAATAGGAAATTTGATGGAAATTTGGAGAAAATCGCAATTTTCAAAATGTGAAATGCTCTGCTTTTCAAACACATAGTCATATCACAAAAATACATTAATAAATATTATCTACCATAGCTCTGCTTTATATCGGCATCATCTTTTAATCGTCCATTCATTTATTTTGGATGTTAGAAGGCTTACAAGTGTAACAGCGATTTTCCAGATTTACAAGAACATTTCCCAAACTAATTTTTTTAGGTTCCACTTCTGTTCTGAAGGGAATTATGAAGGCCTATATATTAGAAACCCCCCATAAATCACCCCATTTTCGAAACTGCACCCCTCAAATAATTCAAAACAGCATTTGGGAAGTTTGTTAACCCATTAAGGATTTCACAGAAATTAAAACAATATGGAGGTGAAATTTAGACATTTCTTTTTTTTTTCAGTAACACATTCATTTAGCCCTAAAATTAACACCTTCACAAAGGGTTAAAGGAAAAATGCAACTCACAGTTTGTTATGCAATTTCTCCCGAGCACAGAAATACCACACATGTGGGTGTAAACTGATGTTTGGGCACACGGCAGCGTACGGAAGGGAAGGAGCGACAATGGGCATTTGAAAAGCAGATTTTGCTGGAATAGTTTTCGGTGCCATGTCCCATTTGCAGAGCCCCTAAAGCACCAGTACAAAGGAAACCCCCCAAAAGTGACCCCATTTTGGAAACTACACCCTTCACAGAATTTATCATGGGGTATAGTGAGCATTTTGACCCAACAGCCTTTTCACAGATTTTATTAACATTGGAATGTGTAAATGAAAAATTACTAGAATGTCACTTTTTCCCGAAATTTTTCATTTTCACAAGGGGTTAAAGGAGAAAAAGCACCCCACAGTTTGTTAAAAAATTGTTCATGAACGTGGCAATACCCCATATGTGGTTATAATCTGCTGTATGGGTACATGGTGGGGCTTGGAATGGAAAGAGCGCTATTTGGCTTTTGGAGGGCAGATTTTGCTGGAATAGTTTTCAGGTGCCATGTCGCATTTGCAGAGCCCCTTAGTACCAGTACAAAGGAAACCTTCAAAAGTAACCCCGTTTTGGAAACTATACCCCTCACAGAACATATAAAGGGATATAATGAGCAGTTTGACTCTACAGCTTTTTCACAGATTTTATTAACATCAGGACGTGAAAATGAAAAATTACTTTTTTTCTAATAAACTGTCAATTTAGTCCAAACATTTTTATTTTTACAAGAGGATAAAGGAGAAAAAGCTCCCCAAGGTTTGTTACACAATTTCTCCTGGACACGGCAATACCCCATATGTGGTTGTAATCTTCTGTATGGGTACATGGTGGGGCTCGGAATGGAAAGAGCGCTATTTGGTTTTTGGAGGGAAGATTTTGCTGGATTAGATTTTGGGTGCCATGTCGTATTAGCAGAGCCCCTAAAGTACCAATACAATGGAAACCTTCAAAAGTGACCCCATTTTGGAAACTACACCCCTCACAGAACATATCAAGGGATATAATGAACAGTTTGACTCTACAGCTTTTTCACAGATTTTATTAACATCGGGACGTGAAAATGAAAAATTAGTTTTTTTTCAATAAACCGTCAATTTAGTCCAAATTTTTTTATTTTTACAAGAGGGTAAAGGAGAAAAAGCTCCCCATGGTTTGTTACACAATTTCTCCTGAACATGGGAATACCCCATATGTGGTTATAATGTGCTGTATGGGTGCATGGTGATGCTCGGAATGGAAAGAGCGCTATTTGGTTTTGGAGGGCAGATTTTGCTGGAATAGTTTTCAGATGCCATGTCGCATTTCCAGAGCCCCTAAAGTACCAATACAATGGAAACCCCCAAAAAGTGACTCCATTTTAGAAACTACACCCCTCAAGGAATTTATCAAGGGGTATTATAATTTTGACCCTAAGAGTGCTTCCTGAAAATTAATGTACAAAGTGAAAATTTTAATTTTTAAAGAAATATGCCATGTCAGTGCCCAATACGTTGCACCCACTTTGTGTCATCAGAGACACGCACTCCTAAAACTATTACCTGGGCTATCCCAAGTAGAAAGAAGTTGTATATGTAGGTGTAAACTGCTGTTTGGTTACACAGCAGGGCTCCGAAGGGAAGGAGCACTGTGCTTTTTAGCTTTTGGTGTACAGATTTGGAGGGATTTTCTGGATGCCATGTTGTTTTTGCAGAGCCCTGGTGGTGCCAGTAAATTGGAATTCCCCAAGAAGTGACCCCCATTTTGTAGGGGCAATTTTAGAGTATAAATGTGACATGGCGTCCAAAAATCAACAAACTAAATCAGCGGTCCAAAAGCACATAGCGCTCCTTCTTATCTGCACCCTCCTGTGTGCCCAAGCGGCAGTTTATGCCCACATGTATGACACTGGTGTACCCAGGATAACATACTTAATGTCATATGCGGGTATAAATTGATGTTTGGGCACAGAAGGGAAGGAGCGCTATTTTGGTTTTTGGAGCACAGTTTGGTTTTTCGATGTCATGACACTTTTGCAGAGCCCCTGAATTGGCAGTAAAGTAGAATCCGCTGAAATGTGACCCCACTTTGGAAAGTACACCCCTGAAGGGATTTATCAAGTGGGGTAGCGAGCATTTTTAAACTTTGAGTGTTGCATTAATTTCATTTGCAGAAATGAATGCGCAGCTGATAATGAAAAGTGAAAATTGCAATTTTTCCATAGATACGCCATTTCAGTGCTGATATGTTGTACCCAACTTGTGTCACCAGACACACAACCTCCAAAAACTGTTAAGCGGATATTCTGGGCACAACAGCTTTTGGAGCATTCGTCTCTGATACAAGCCGGGCACAACGTATTACGCACTGAAATTACGTATTCCTGGAAAAACTGTCATTTTCATCTTCCACCATCTGCTGCGTATTCATTTCTGGAAAATTAATTAAGGCAACACTTGGGGGTTAAAAATTCTCACTGTACCCCTGGATAAATTCCTTCAGGGGTGTAGTTTCCAAAATGGGGTGACATATCAGGGGATTCCACTTTACTGGCATTTCAGGAGCTCTGAAAAAGTGTCATGGTGTCCAAAAACCAAACCGTCTAAGTCTGTGCTCCAAAAACCAAAATAGCACTCCTTCACTTCTGTGCCCGGCTGTGCCCAAACAGCCATTTATACTCACATATGACATTAAGTACGTTACCCTGGGTACACCAGTGTCATACATGTGGGTATAATCTGCAGTTTGGGCACACAGCAGGGCAGAGAAGGGGAGGAGCGCTATGTGGCTTTTGGAGCGCACATTTAGATGTTTGGTATCTGGACGCCATGTCATGTTTTCAGAGCCTCTAAGGTACCTGAAAAGTGGAATCCCCTAGGGAATGACCCCATTTTAAAAACTACACTCCTCAAAGAACTTATCAAGGGGTGGAGTAAGCATTAGTATCCCAGACGTGACTGCACAGCGGATGAAGAGTGAATATGTAAGCTGTGCGGAGTACATGGGGAACACGAAATTTACTACTACTATATCCCCAATAGCTTGTATGATTGGGGGAGGAGTCACTCTGGGGGTCAGTTCTGGTTTATTTTCCCTCATAAGCTCTAAATCTGGGGTGTCCCCTGATACACTCTTGCACCGCTTATACATTTCCTTCCTGCTGCAGCCAGTTGTGTTCTAATGATTTGGCGATTTTGGGGGTCTTTGTCTTCACATTGAACAAGCTATATATATATTTTTTTTTTCTGGTGCTGTAGCCATATGAGGGCTTGTTGTTTGTGGTATGAAATGTATTTTTTAATAACATTTTTGGGTGCCTATGACTTATTGATTAACATTTATTAATGCTTTCTTGGTGGATTTAAAAAAATCCTCATCAATTCAGGCATTGTGTTTTACCTATTAATTTTTTTTCCACACAGTGTACAACATAAGTAACCTGTGACCTTTATTCTTTGGGTCGGTACGATTACGGTGATACCTCATTTATATTGTTTTTTTTTATGCGTTACTAGTTTTGCAGAACAAAAATCCATTTGGGGAAGGAAATCAATTATCTTTGCATTGCCATCTTCTGAGATGCGTAACATTTTTATTTTTCGGTTGACAGAGATAGTTGAGGGCTTATTTTTTGCGGGACAACCTGTGCTTTTTATTGGTGCTGTTTTGGGGTATATGTGACTTTTCGATCACTTTTTATAGCATATTTTGTAGGGTGAGATGGAGAAAAATCATTACTTATGGCGGATTTTTTCCGGTTTTTTTTTCCGACGTTCACCATGTAGGTTAAATAATGTTTCAGTTTTATTGTACAGGTTGTTACGGACGTGGCGATACCAAATATGTATTGTTTTTTATTAATTTTTAGGTTTTTGTTTTATATAACTCATTTGATATAGGAAAAGGGAATTTTGGGGCTTTATTCATTTATTTATTTCACAAACTTTATTACATTTCTTTTGCACTTTTTTTTTTTTTTTTTACATTTCTTTATTTGTCCTACAAGGACACCTGAACCAGGGATCGCTGGTTCAGTATTATAGACTGCAATACACGTGTATTGCAGTCTATAGAGGAAGTCAGCCTATGTAGACGCATAGCCTGACTTTCTCACTTCCCGGCAGGATCAACCAGGTACTGGGGGCACCGAGCAGCCTGGGGTCACTGGCCAGACCCCGGGCTGCAGAAGACACATATGGGCACCCCCCCCCATCTCGCCGCGGGGGGGTGAGGGGGGGGGTTCATTTGGCATCACGGAACCCCTTGGATGCCGCGGTCTTGTTTGACCGTGGCATCCAAGGGGTTAAAACGTCCGATCAGAGCACAGCTCCGACCGTAGGATAGGGAGCAGGGTGTTAGCTGTCAGATACAGCTAACACCCGCTCCCGATGCCGCCCGCGGACGGGCGGGCCGCTAATATCAGGGAAAGTTTGTTACTGCAACAAACTTTCCCTGATATGGCGGCTACATGATCGGGACCTGAACCTATCAGGTCCTGATCATGTCTCCATGAACACCAGCAGCTATTATTGCTGTGCTCACGGAGTTTCTGACCCTTGGGGAGACCCCATCCCCAATTTAGCAGGGTCAGTTTATAAACGTCAGCTCTGCACAAAGCCCAGCAAGCGCCGACGTTTATATACAGTGGGTGGTCCTGAAAAGGTTAATTACAAGGAGCACTTTTAAATCTTTTAATGTTATTTGGGAAGATATTAAGGTGCAATCCAAGTTAATGTTTAAAGAAATTTTCCCACAAAACAAATTATCCCCGTCCAATGGACTTGCAGATTAGTGGGTGTCCGACTGCTCAGACCCCACTGATCAGATGATTGGGGGACTTTTTTTCTCCCCTTCTGAATGGAGCAGTGGCTGGACTGCCCACACACTGCCGGAGACAGCAAAAGTAAAGTGTTTGGCTATTTATAGCACTCCAATTGAAATGAAAAGTCCCCCATTCTCCTAATCAGTGGGTGTCTCAACTCTTGGAGCCCCACAGATCTGCAAGTTACACCCTATCCTATGGATAGGGGATAATTTGTTTGATGGAAAAACCCTATTATTCGTCCTTCAGCTATTGAAGGTGCATTGGCACCTTTACTATGTATTCAGAGATTACATCAGCTGTTGTCTCCACCCATCTAGTGGAAGAGTGAAGAAATCAGGCGATACCTTTTAGAGGCTAACTGAGTATATTTATAAGTAAGCTTTCAGGAGTGCTCGCTCCCTTCATCAGACATGGTGTGATACAAGAACTGAAAATTAATTTCCAGACTGTTTTTTTGACCTGTTGTAAATAACTTCTCTATTTAGATTGCAATTTTTTTTAAGGACTCTAAAATGCTTTGAAAACCATGTGTATAAAAATCTGTTAATTTTCAGTTCTTGTATCACACCATGTCTGATGAAGGGAGCGAGCACTCCTGAAAGCTTACTTATAAATATACTCAGTTAGCCTCTAAAAGGTATCGCCTGATTTCTTCACTCTTCCACTACTTTCAATGGCTAACACGGTACAACATTATACTACTATCCACCCATCTAGCACTGTTATCTTCACTAGCTAGATGTGGAGACTCCAAGATTTTTAGGCATCATGATAGCCAGTACCAGATAAACTCTACATATTTGGCTGGACAGTTTGCATTTTAGGATAGACTCCACACTTCTCACTCCATAATAGGTTGGTCACTGGTAAGGACTACCTTTTGGGGACCAAATAATATTGTGTATAGTCAGCTTTACCTATTTCTTTTATATCAAAAGGCTTTATATGAATGTAGTTTCTGCAGTTGTGATACTGTATGATCTAAATGTGTATTTTATTTCCCCAGGCCTGCTTGTCTTGTCACCAGCAGATCCATCGCAACGCACCCATTTGCCCACTCTGCAAAGCAAAGAGCCGATCTCGAAATCCAAAGAAGCCCAAACGGAAGCAAGATGAATAGAAGACTGTAGCCTCTTCCTAAACCTGAAAAATCCCTTTCCCCAGAATACTTTCTAGTAACAATGTAACCATGCTCGCCCTGAAGCCTGTGAAACTTTGAACTGAACGTGTGGTGTTTTTCTATTTAACGTGTTGTAAGCACAATGGGCCTGTTTTGTTACAGTGGCGCAGTTTTAGCAGAAAACAGAGCTACAAGACAAAGCCAAATATTGTACCTGTTTTTGCTGTAACTCTGTAACAACCATACATTCCCAGTGTTTGTTGTAATTTTTTAGTTAAAAAAAAAAGGAGAAAAAAATAGACGTTTTTGGTGCTATTTTCACATCCTGCCCTTTGAACAAAAATTTCCATTGCTATCAGGATAAGAACAATGGCAATTACATAAGACAAAGAACACTCTAAATGATTACTTTAAAAGACCTGAATTACATGCCTCTCGCAAGCAAATGGATCCTTAAAATAAAAGGGAAGAAAAATCATAGCAAAAAGGTACTGCGTATGCTTGTGCATAAATAAGGCTAATGTATCTGCAAGAAATGTGCTATATGGTGGCATATGAATCAGATAATCGAGCGCTTCTAGACTAGAGAACAATAGCCTTGTAAATGGTGCCATATGGAGCACCATAAAGGGGTACACAGAGTGCTTCCATAGTAAGGACCCGCAGGTACCAAGTGTGCCATGCTACAGCTTATTTTTGTGCAGAAATTAGATAAGTTAGCCATACACACTAAAATTAATTTGAGCCCCATCATATAATTTGTATGGAGATGTCCTGACTTTCTTCTAGTAGCAGTTGACAGGGAGGAGGGGGAATTTGACTTGTTCAACATAATGGATCTTATGGGAGTTAAAGGATACAAGAGTTTTCATGAAAAGATGAAATATCTGAAGGGTCTTGCTGAATAATCCGTTCTATGACTATATAAGACTTCATACATGATGTTCAATCAGTTTTTGAACAGTAAGGAGTAGTCTGTCCTCTCCTCTATCTATTACTAGTACTACTACTACTGTGTTCAAATGGTCGTGTGTATGGGCCCATAGAAAAGAATGGGTCCGTGTGCTCTCTTTGAAATACACGGATAGCACACTTAAATTTGGCTAACACACCCGTGAAACTCAGTTGGTGTGTTAGCCAGATTCACCAGCTTGAACTTCGTGCTGGGAGCGGGACTCCTAGCAGAATAGTTATCTATGATGCTAGGAGTCCCTGCCTCCCAGCGACATACTGTCCCGTCTCAATTACAGAACGGATGAAACACGGTCGTGTGCTGCTACCCTTTAAACTTTTTTCAAAATTACTTTGGCAGTGGCTTATTACCATCTCCCAAGTGAAAACACATGGGGAACTATAGCTATTGACTGACAGCTGTGTGGCTAGCTTTAGTATCATACCTGGAGTGGATGGAAGTGTACACCCCTTTTACTGATGTAAATTAAAATGTATTGGTAAAAATATGTGCATGGAAATTTATTTATTTTTTTTACATAAAAATATTGCTACCTTAGAAACACAAAAATAGTGACCCAAATGTCTGCACACCATGCTGGGGGGGGGGGGGGGTTGTTATAGGATAAGGTTATAAGGTTTTTGCATCATATTCCATCCTATGCAGTGGGGGAAATCTACAACAGAGTCCACACTGATTTTTTTTTTTATTTATTTATTTATTTTGTTATATGTGAATGGGGATTTAAAATACAATGTAGTATAAAATTGTAGTAACAAATCCACAATATGTAATTTCACTGTAAGGACTAATTCAGACAGATGTAATGTGGATGGATTATACAAACCATTTTACAGCCCCAAATTCTATTCCAAATATCGTGCCTTGAGCTAGCTGCATCATAAATGGTCATGGTGGGATATGTGGCTGTCTGAATTACTTCTATGAGTATGTTTACATGCCTTATTTTGCTGGCTGAAAAATACGGAGCTGATTTCAAGAGAAATTGGCCTCTGATATCCAGGAACATTTTTAATGTATTCCTCTTTCTTGGCAGAATTTTTAACCTCATAATCTACCATGAAATACGTCACAAATAAAAAATAAGCATATTTGGAGTGTATTTTCTACCTGGGAAAATAGGAAAAGTTAGCTTCTAAAACACTTCAAAAAGACATTGCAGCTGTGTAAAAATATGCACCATGTGAACTACGGCATGCATTTCTTACTGAAATCAATAAGAAGATGTAAGCATATTTAAGCACATAATACAATTGTTTTTATACTCTTAAAAATTTGCTGTGAGAACATATCCTTGAGGTTTTTAAGTTTCCCTTTAAATTTTGCTTAGGACCCACTCCTAGTTTGCATATTTTTTTAAAAGCTGCTTTTCCAGGAAATGGTGCCTTTATCTAAAAATGTGATGGTACTCAGAAATGTAAGCCTCAAAGGATCCACAGGACAGGTCATCAGTATATGATCTGTCAGGGTCTGCACAGATGAGGTGTTGCAGCAGTCTCTGGAAGCTGCTAGTAAACAGGGAGCATGTGTATGTATTCAAGTAATAGGAGTGGCGCCTCAGTTCTCTGTAAGCACTGCTATGCAGTGGTCAGGGCTGCTGTGCGGCTCCTATCATTTGAATTAGGGTTGCACTGCACACGCTCCTCATCTATTAGCAGCTTCCAGCAGCGGGAGGCTGCTGCAACAGCTGATCTGTGCAGGGCCCGGGTGTCTGACCTCAACAGATCAAATACTGATGGCCTATCCTGGGGCCGGAAAACCCATTTAACCCAGGGAGATTCTAGATTAACACTCATGTATCAAGCATACATGCCAAAAATCCTGATTTTGCTGGGACAATTCTGGGCCACAAAATTTATGTATTTATGTAATCCCCACCACAAAATGGGCACACTTAAATGTCACGACTTTGACCAAAAATACTGTATATTGGTGAGTTTGGTCAAGTTAGCTTTGAATGGGGAAAATGGAGAGGGAAGCCATGTTGGGGTTTCTCTGTCGAATAAATGGGTGTGAGTAGATGGCATTAAAAAACCCACTGAAATCACTTTTTGGACAGGGTTTTCATGTTTTTCGGATCCTCAGACAGATTAGAAACAGAAAAATTTAGTACTGATGTGAACTCAACCTTATATCGCCAGACAACCTCTATAAGGTCATAAAACTTCTTCGGTTATACATACATTCATGTGTAGATACGTGCAGCAGCAGCCCTGACATTGCTGTAACATTACAGTTGGAAGAAACATGGTATAGTAATAACAATGGGTGGGAAGTGGCTACTTGGATCTTATATTTATGCTTGTCTCGGACATGTCAGTGCATATAGTATAGGTATGTGTGGTAGGAATGGTTGCATTGCAGTTCTAAATCACATCAAGTATCAAAGTCTGGTTACTGTGATTTTTGCTCGCAACACTACGACAGGTCCCCTGTATGTCTCAAACTCAGGAAGTTGTATCCAGAATTTAGCTTACAGAACAGTAATTGTAATAAGGTTAGGTTTTACCCTTAAACAGTTCGAGGTAAGTGGTTTACCATAGAACCAGGGTACACCATAAGTATGGGACCCAGCCTATAATGGCGGGAACCTGTAAATATAGGGTCCCTTCTTGAGAGCTGAAATCAATTGATGCTGTTATCTGGACCATGTTGAGGATTACGGACCAGTAATCCATGCAGTGGATATTGATTGCATATTACATATCTGGAGGTCTACACCTGTGAACTATTTCCTACATACCTTTGAGTTGGCCCTTCCAATTTATTTCCCTACAACAATGGTGCATCATTATTTCCATTATTTGTGTGGATGCAACATTATCCCAGAACTTTAGAGAAAAAAGCATACACAACAATGGCAGTCCTTGGTAGGGTCCATAATTTAAAGGGGTTTTCCGGGCAAAAAAAATCATTTTTCAAAAAAATGTTTGTTGGTGCTAGTATTAGGTTAATAAGTGCTCCCAAATACCTTTAGCAGTGTTTGAGTGATTTCTGAGTTTCTCTGTGAGCTCCTGGCATCTTCTGCATTTGTTTACATGGCTATCTTCCTGTTCTGTGTTTTCCTACAACTACCATGATGCCTTGGGCTTCACTCAGAGCTGACTCACACCACTTCCCTCTCTCTCTCACTCCCTCTCCCACCCTGTTTCCCTGGCTAGCTCGCCCACTACTAGCCCTTCCTAATTAACTCAACCTTTCCCCCCCATCATACTTACCTGTCTAACGGTCCGGATCGTCTGACCATGGGAGGTCACTTCTTCTGGAATGCCCAGTAGCCGTCACTCCAGGTCTATTGCGCAAGCATGGGCGGCCGGCAGACGTTTAGAAGAGGTGATGGCCAAAAGAAGTGATGTCCCATGCCCAGAAGCTCTGGACAGAAAGAAAGGTAAATATGATGGGAGTGAGGTTGAGTTAGTTAGGTGATGTTCCGTTTCCGGAAGGGGAACTACAAGTAATGTCACTAGAAAATCGGAAATTGTGCTTGTGGCGGTCACATGACCACCCCAGCGATCTAGGTAAATATAGATTTTTGGAACAATAAATAATGTAGAAGGAAGAAGGGGGGAGGGAGGTGTTTAGCTTAATTTCTAATTATCAATTTATCCCTGACAATCTCTTTAAGGCTTTATCAAATAAAGTACCAAGAGAAAATTTACGCAAACAGAGTAAATATGTCAGCTCCTTGTATCATCTGTTTTATAAAAGGGAGCTTTGGAGAATATAGTGCAGCACAACCTATTTTATACAGTAATGTACTGTTATTATCAGAAATGCTCCCCTTAGCTGTCAGAATGTTCTCAAAATGTTTTGTAGGTTCCAACAAAGGTTGCACATGATGGTAATTTTCTTCAGTGTGCTGTCTAATTTTTTTTAATGGACAGGACATTGACCCATACAAGACTATGGTTTATGCTCACATCTAATTTTTTAACGGATCTTTGTATCTGTTCTGTAAAATAATAGGACATGTCCTTTTCTGGTCCATTTTCACAGACCAGACACTCTTATTTAAGTGTATCAGTCGGAAAATAAATTGCATACATGTGCTGCATACTGTTTTTCACAGATGAAAGTAGCAGCGGTTGAGTGCAAAAAGCCTAAAAGTTATATTTCCAATAACTATATAAATGCAAAAGGGTATGGAGGAGAAATGGGGTTGCATGGAGCACTGCTGATAATGTATAGAACGGAGATCCCAATGCTGGTAAATCCAAATACTTTTATTCCATAAAAATTAACAGGCAACGCGTTTCGACGTTGAACAAATGTCTTCATCAGGCCAACGGTATTATGGACATAAACACAAATATAAATATGTAATATTTTATCTAAAATTCGTTGATAATAATGATAAAAAGTAATAAATAATAGATAAAATACAGTAATTCAGAGTAAAAATATATATATTGGGGCATACTAGAAGTATAACTTAATGGACGTAATAAACAAATGAATGCGGTAAACAATATAGTGTAAAATAATGCAAAATAATCCAACTGGTGCTGTCTCATAAAAATAATATGGTGACCAATTCATAAACATAGAGATTGACATCTAGATCAAAATTTAACTAGTAACACAAAAAAATAAAAAAATAATAAACGCATTGATGTGTTGAAAATTGCCTGAAAGATGTAGTGGAGGGAATATGTGGAAGTAGCCAGACATTATAGTGTATAAGAATACCCCCCAAAAAAGGGTTGGTGTAATTTACCAAGGTAGATCATGGAATTAGAGTGGATTATGCAACTGGAGTAGTGTTCATGGAGAGGTTAAATAGTGGTCTGTAGCATGGGGGAAGGGGATGCTGCCACATGTATGGGAGGGGAAAAACAGCTGGGTTACTAATGCTGAGAAAGTGTTGTGTCAATAAAGTATGGGTGATTGGCCAGTGCAGGCAAGAGAGGAGGATGCTGTCACATGTATGGGAGGAGGAAGCCCTCCCATTCAGAGGAATGTACATGGCATGGGGGGGGGGGGAGTGGCTGTCCTATGTAAAGTTCACACATGTACAGTAGTGAAAAAGGCTCTCAATGAAGTGAGGGCAATGGGAAACAATTTTTTTCCCCTTCTTTCTCCTTCCTTTAATAAATAAAAATCGATTTGGGATTAGTTTGGAGATCTGATATGTGTGATATATAGTGGGTTGAGAGATGTGTGGGAATTATAATGGAATCAGGTAAATAATATGCATAATGGGGAACAGGAATAAAAGAAGGAAAGGAAAAATGTGTAAAGATGATGTAATATGGAATTGGTACATTAAAAATGTGATTCAACTGTGTCGTTGCCGTTTTGGCCCCCAGCTTTACTCACCAAGTTGATTACAAAACTATTTGGGAAACATGCTTTACCGAGGTGCCACTGTGGTCAAACCCTTTTTTCCTGATCAATTGCAATAACTATATATACAAGCAGAGGCATATCTTGAAGCACCTGGGCCCCAATGCAAAATATGTAATGGGGCCCCTGCCTACCTTGTATCATTTAAAATAGCAGTATATTTTATGTGTCAGAGGGACCTTTGGAGCCCCTTCAGGATCCAGGGCCTGATAGAAACTGCTACAGCTTATAGCTACACCCTTGTATGCATGTAATAATGCAACATTATAATCATTAGAATATATCTGCAACTTTTCATAGGCTTTGTGTTTCCAGCAACATTTACCATTATATACTTTTAGTGAAGGGGATTTTATGTAGAGGCTAAAAATCTGCACCAATCCAAAGGGTTTCACTTGCAAAGACAATTCCACCAATTATATCCAGTCTAAGCAATTCTCTCCTGGCTAAATACATCAGCAGCACAAATTTGAGGGTTTGCTATAATGTTTCATTGTATGTAAAATTTTTCAGCCTGGCTGTTTAAGGCCCCATGCATTCACTCTGTATATCGGCTGGGTTTCCCCTCCCAAACCCAGTCAGGAGTGATTCATGATGCTAGGAGTCCTTGTCTCCCTGCAGTCCTATACAATATACAGTATGGGACAGTGATACCACTGGCAGGCATAACAGATATTGATATAAAGCTCATTGAAATCACTTTTTGGATACTTTTTTTCCCCACGTTTATGATCCCTTAACAGATCAGAATAACAGCATTGCTGTGAACTCAACATTACATCGCCAAACCAGACAACCTCTATAAGGTCTGTATTAAGGGGGGTTTCTATAAAGGATGATATGGTCCCTATATTTATATAGGGAGTCTGTAAATAAAAATCTGTAGTAGTAGCAGCAGTAGTAGTAAAGGATAGGGGAAGGGGGCAGACTGCTCCTTATTGTACATGATACCTGCTTCAGGGAGAAAGGTAAAATGTGCTGCAGCCATATTGGGGCCATTAGCAGCAGAAAAGCTAATAGTACACCATAAATAAAAGCTTATATAGCCTGATAACAGACTGCCCAGCAAGACCCTGCAGATATTTTTTAATTTTGGTGAAAACTCAGGTACCCTTCAAAGGTAACTACCAAAATAAGTTTTTCCTCTAATTAGTATAACAATTGGAGTCCCATATACAAAAGAACGTAGATACCTGAAAAAATTATGGAGACAACCCTTATAGCAAAAATCTCATAAATTTATTAATGTAAAATTCATATATGTGAGATAAATATAACATACAAATATAATTACAAACAAATACGCTGCAAAACACAGACCCTATGATACCAATACCCTCACTCCCTGAGAAGTAGAGGAATATGACCCCCAAAAATCACCTACCTACTGCATTTTCCCGTGGTAGATTTTAGGTATTTCACCTCAACCACAAATTTGTGATTATATTGCTTCTGATGGGGCATGAATAGAATCTGTGTCATAATATTTTTATCCCTGAGGTCTCTCTTTCCTGTGCTTATTTTGGCATTAGGGTTATCATTCGGTACAGCATTGTTTATATTCATTTGAGACTTTTTAGGGTCTTACCCAGTAGGTGATATTTGGGGGTCATATTCCTCTACTTCTCAGGTATCATAGTATGCTGGTATGTTGGTATCATAGGCGCTGTGTTTCGCAGCATATTTGATTTGTTACCCTTCAAAGGGAGTCTACCAACACCAAAATTGCTTTTAAGCATGCCAAATACACTTGACACTTAACACATTAAATACACTGTTGCAGCAATGTTAACTTTTTCATTGGCTTATGTTGTGTCAAATGTCAATTTAGGGTTTGCTAGTTTGAACGTCATGTTAAGCTTTACTATATCTGTACATGCTGTTGATGTAGGGGACATTAATGGCATAGTGAATATAGTGTGAGCTCTCTGCTGAGAAAATGATCTTTGAATCAATAGAGCAGTTCGGTGCACCCAGGGTATGACCACTTCTGCCAGAGCACACTTTTTCACCTGCGGTAATGGTAGGCTCCCTTTAAATAAATACCGCCATCCTTTCTACCTCCTCTGCAATTAGTGTAGACTAGCTGTATTTAAAGTGTAGACTTGGATGTGCATGGATTGCATGGATATGACTGCCAAGACAGCTCTGTCTATGTTAGTAGCAGATCCTTTAAGTTCTCTAAATTGTGAGCCGCCATGTATCAGATTGTATTCCCAGCACATAACTGAGCTGTTTTTGAGTCCAAGCAAGCTGCAATGTGCGGTATGTTCTGACATCTTTACGTCTTAGCCAGCATTAAGTTTTTCGGCAATTTTTGCTACAGTAACTAGTCTGTGGAATCAGACCAAATAGGCTAGACTTCTATCACCACATGTATCAATTTCACCATGAAATTCCTCAGATGAACACTGGGTGGAGATCATGCATTATTTATCAGCACAGACACATCTTTCAGCTATTAAACCTTTCCATTCCCAACACTAAACAGTCAGTGTTAGAAAAATGTGTGATGCATTGAACTTAACATACATTAACAAATCAACCAGATAAACAGAGGAAATAAAAGATCTAGAAAAACAAGGTGCTTAAATATAAACGTCGAGTGAAAATTGATTTTAGTTATGTATATGTATGTTTATATTATGTAGCCACATTTTCTAACTATATGTTACCTGCCTAAAATAGTAATGAATATATTTACATGTACAGACATAATGCTGATAGATGGATTTTGCTTAAAAAAGTGCATCATACGCCAAACTGTCAGTCGCTTCCCCAGTCATTTCCAAATGCATAAAGATGGCAAATAGAATGACTGCTTGCAATGAAATAAAAATGCCGCTTTGGGGAAGAGACTGAATAAACATAATATACAGGCAAGTTCAGCTACTGTTAATGAGAAATATATTGAAAGGGGTTGTCAAAGATCAGATATTGATGGCCTATACAGATCATTGGGTGTCTGCCGCCCGAGACCACCACCCATCAGTTGTCCCAGTGTATTTAGCTGGAAGCAGACGGCTCTGTATACTGTGTAGTGGCTGAGCCATGTTACTGCAGCTCAGCTTCCATTCCAGTGAACCCCTTTAACTGTGCATGTTCTATATAGAAACAAATACAGTTGTAATAGAACTACAAAGAAAGACAATTAAATTACACTTCATTGTCATAAAAAAATCTCTGTACTGTGAGTGAATGAAAATTTACCTCTCTATAAAATAAAAATTTTACCTCTCTTTAAAATAAAGATAAGGTGAATCAAATACTACATTGTGCCTTCAGTTATAAACAAAAGTCCAACCACAGATGTGAACAGAGCCTTACAGCTATTGTGTGCATGACCTGCAGCAAATTTATAAGATTCATATAAATAGTTGGAAACAAATATAGATACCAACCTCTAACCCTAGTATACCCCTAGTATACACCTATAGAGTATAATGGGGTCCGTGTGGTTTCCGCACGAAGTAAGCAGACAGGAAAGTGCTGCTTGCACTACTTTCCTCTCCGCTTGCTTCGTGCGGAAACCGAGCGTAAACCACACGAACCCCATTATAGTCTATGGGGTCCGTGGATTTCCCAGGTAAACCGCTTTTTATGCGTACAGGTTTCCGTTCGGGGGGGGGTCCCCAAACGGACTCCCCAAATGGAAACCCGAACGCAGATCTGAACCAGGCCTGAGGATATATATAAAAGAATACTACATTAAATATGTTTTTTGCCTCTCATCTCCACTCAAACTGTCCAGTCTTCCATGGAAATATCTGACCCTAGGCATTTCTTGCTGAAGCAAGGGATCATGTACAATACAGAGCAGTGTGCCCCCTCCCCCATCCATTATTACTACAAATGTTTTCTTTATATGTAATTCTACCAGAAGTGACTGTAAAATAGCAAACAAATAGCTGAAAAAAAGGCCAAGTCAACATACTATAGGAGATCCAGGAACACTGGGACTCCAAATCTATATTGTGATGCAGCTAAAAAATCCCTGACAGAGAAAAAAAATCTGAGAACAATAAGGAAAGCTGCTTGATGTCTATGACTAACATCCCATCGGCAAGCAGCTAGTTAGAAGTACATAGATCCTCCTTTCACTCACCAGGAGATACTGCAGACTCCTCCCCAGGGCAGTATACAGGCAGGTAGAACAGAGTAGCAGCAGTGTGTGTAAACAAGCAGAGGCTGTGACGAGAGACCTGTCCCTCCCCACACTTCCCATGTTCCGTCTTGAGCCTGCTGGTTTTTAAAGCTGCGACTTTTTGGCGCACTACTGATTGATTTTAACTATTGAGTGACAGCTGCAGCTACAAGATTGCATGCATCTCAATGTATTCATTTGGACTTCAGGTGCAGCTCAGTAGTTAAAATCAATTTGTAGTGATACAAAATGTTGCATCATAGCCCTGGCCTTAAACTTTTTCAAAAGTACTTTAGCAGATGCTTAATACCATCTCATGGGGAACTATAGCTATTAACAGACAGCTGTGTGGCGAGCTATAGTCATCATAACTGGAATGGATGGAAGTGTACACCCCTTTTACTGATGTATTGGTAACTAAAATATATTGGTAAAAATATGTGCATGGAAACTTTTTTTTTTTTTTTTTTTTTTTTAACATAAAAATATTGCTACCTTAGAAACACAAAAATAGTGACCCAAATGTCTGCACACCATGCTGTGAACTGGACGCCAGGTTTTCACACAATACACATTTGGCCAGTATTTTGTGTTCATTTTTGCAGGCAAAAACCCTAATCAGTTTTGACATTGTGTTTATTATTTTCATAAAAATAAATAGCGCTGCTTGTAGCTTTATTCTCCCTGTCAAATGTCACAGAATCTGCAAAAAGGCTCCAAGGCAAATGTGAACACAGACTTAGGCTATTTTCACATGAGCAGAAAACAGGGCAATGCTGTGCCTATATTATGATCAATTGTCCTGGATCTAAGAACCGAACTAACAGCATCATAAGGATCTCTTATGTTGCCAGCTTGGATTATTAGATTATTGTGCCCCAACACTTGATTGTAACAAGGGGCACTTGACCTATGCCTTTGTATAACTGGCCTTACTTATACTGCACTGCTGTCTCCCATGCTGATGCTTGTAGTTCTCCAGCTACGGGGTAGATTCATTAGCAGTCAGAGATGTATTCTGGATCCTTATTACCTGTCACTAAGAACACTGAGCTAATGAGATAATATATGCATTCATTACTTCTGTCTCCTAAATTTAATACCTTCATATCTTCTTATTTCAGGTTCTTTGGGGCCCAATTAATACAAAACATGTAAAGTAACAAAACATCAGTGAGCATTGCCATGGAAACTGTAACCAAATGAGTATCCTCAGCCTATTCCGCCACCCTCTCTGAGATATCTTCTTTCAATCTCTTGGAAAGATTTACGTTCTCTCTGATGTTTGATGTTTCGAGGTGAAGAGAAAAAAGTGTAATGAACAAGAGATCTAAAGCCGTTTTCTTTGACTTATACATAAGCTTTAAAAAAGAACCATCGACTTGTAGCTAAAAACAGCAATTTGCAAACCCAGTTCAGTGAGTCACCGCTTATTTGTTGAAAAAAAGGGTAGTACATTAACCTATATGTTTCTAGATGCCAAACTGCATGTATTTACTGGAAAAGTGAAAAACACCCCACAAATTGACTTTTTACAAGGCTTAAAAGTTGCTATTTGTCTGTATGATGTATGATCTTGCATTTTTTGTAGCTGTCTTTTATGCAGAAAAATGGAAAGCAGGAAACAGCGTTGCAAATATGCTTCATCCCCAAGTAAAACTCTACAACTGTAAACCTTATATTACCAGCAGTCCTCTAATATAAAAGTTACATGAAATGCTCCCTTTATTTGGCCATGACACTTTCTGTCGGCAGAATAGTTATTGTCGGGGGCAAGTCCCCCTGGGATGGATGTCACCGTAATCCTAATTAAATAAATAACCAGTTTCGAGCGCTCGGGAAACAAGACGTACACAGGTATCGTGTATGAACCGTTTCTACTTTATTACGTAGTTCAATACAGTTTTAAAAGCAAGCTCAATTACATAACAGTCATGTGATCAATATACATATATGGTCTTTCCAGTTCCGTTATCACACAAATTTGTTCATTTACCCATCACCCCAGATGTTTTCATTTTCACCTTATCTAAATGTCCTCCCAAGACTACTAGTTCTGCTGAAATCGGCAGAACTGTTGATATCTCCCCCAGACTCCAAGTCTGTCCTTATCAACTACGCAGTCTTGTTTACAGAACATTCCACCCTCTTGTGCTTTCTGTATACTGTGATATAGAATATAGTGCAAGTTATGTTTTAACCCTTACAATTCCCCCATTTTAGGACTTTATTTTTAATCAGTATTCAATGAATACATTCACACTATCTGTGTGCCATCTGTGATGGATTCTCCATTGAAAATGTTAAAAATAATGATCCTACCTTACATACTGAGTATTGTCCCTCATGAGATTGCATAGCGAAGGAATACATTGGATACAACAACATCCTAATATCATAAAAATGATTACACAAAGGATTATACCTACGATTTGTCGAAGGTATCCCAAGTCAGGTAGGAAAGCTAACAGCCAGTCCCACCATCCTTGGTTGACATCTTGTTTAATATGTGTTACCATTTCCTGCAACTGTTTCAACTTATCATGCACATCTTCTGAATGGTCAGACAAATTAAAACAGCACATTCCCGCAAAAGTGTTGCACCCATAACCATGTTTAAGCAGTAAATAATCTATAGCCGCTCTATTCTGCAATATTGCTTTTTTATGTGATTGCAAATCTAATACAACATCTTTAATGATAGCGCTAGTAGTGTTTATATTCTTTACCATAAAGCAAGCAATACGTGATATTATCTTAGCATTATATACAGACAAACCTGGTACTCCTATCAGTGACACAGCTAGGCTTATGTATTCTGCTTTCGATAAGAGTTTCACATCATAATTACAATCCTCAGGCAGTGGGATAGTACTTCTTTTGTGTAATATATGTACATGCGATTTCTGTGAACTCTGTTCATATGGTGTGGGTATCATAGTCAATGCTAATCTAGACAAGGCACATATGCCTCCAGTTATATTGGCAGGTATATAGGTGTAGCTGCTATTACCACACGCTAGAACCCACCCAGGTGGCAAGGGTACATGTAAATCTAATGACGGGACAATAAGTGTCCTGTTACATTGCATCCTCTTCCCTTCCCTCAGGGTTTGACAATCGTTGTCAGTTCTATTGCAGATTTGTGGAAACTGCCCTTTATTCATTATAGGATTGCAATTAGGTATTGTTGTTTTATTACATGAAAATTTGAAACACAATTCTGCTCTTGCTACTGCCCCAGTCGATATCCTTATCATATTCTCCTGTAAATCTGCGTAGGCAGTGCAGTTCATACAAGCATAATAAGGACTTATCCAGTCTGCATGCACATGGAGATCAGCTTCCTGTAAAAGAGTATCATTTAACTGAAGTTTCAACAATTTAGTCCATACTGAAACAGAAGTCGGCACTGCAATCAAACAAGTTTCTAACACATTACTGGAATATGCATTTCTCAAACAAAATTCTGTCATGTTTAATACTCGGGCCAAATATAACCACATATTCTCTTTTGTTCTCCATATGTGTTCCTCCAGCTCCCTTACTCCCCGATTTGGGCTGTCTTTTTTCCTGTAAAGTTCAAACCAGGTCCATATTATTAAAAGGCATCCAGCAAACATCAGCAAGTGTCGTGTTTTCATTTTGATGGTGCTTCAACTTTCTTGCAATGTGAAGCGTGTATCCAGGTGGGTTTTCCCTCCAATTTTACTGAAGTGGCAGTTGTCAGCAGTACTTGGAAGGGACCGTCATACCTGGGTTCAAGAGACTTCCTAGTGTGTCTTTTCAAGACCACCCAATCACCAGGCTGCAAGCTATGCGTTCCTGAAAAATCAGAAGGGTCTGGAATAGAAGAGAACACTTGTTTATGTGTTTCTCTCAATTTCTGGCACAAACTCTGCACATAGCTAGAAATACTGTCATAGTTAAGCTGTAACGTCTGAGGGAAGTATAACCCTGTTTTGGGCGCACTTCCAAACAATATTTCAAATGGTGACAACCCTGTCCTCCTGTTAGGGGTGGTTCTTACTGAGTAAAGGGCTAAAGATAGACACTCAGGCCAGGGCTTCCCTGTCTCTGCTATCACTTTTTGGATCTTTAATTTGAGTGTGCCATTCAACCTCTCCACCTTGCCTGAACTCTGAGGATGGTAGGGTGTGTGGAAAGCTTGCTCAATCCCTAGTGCAGACATTATTTCTTTCATTATCTCACCTGTGAAATGTGTACCTCTGTCAGACTCAATCACCTCGGGCACTCCAAACCTGCACACAAGCTCAGACATCAGTTTCTTGGCAGTTGCTTGTGCGGTTGCTTTGCTCACAGGGTAGGCCTCAGGCCATCCTGAAAACAGATCCACACAGACCAATACATACTCGTATGTTCCAGACTTAGGCAACTGTATGTAATCTATCTGTACTCTCTGAAATGGGTACAGGGATTTTGGTGTACACTTGATGGGTGTTTTAACTACCTGTCCTGGGTTGTGTAGAGCACATATGTGACATGCTTTTACGTGGTTACTAGCAGCTCTTCCAAAACCTGGGGCAAACCATAATTTACCCACTAATGACTCCATGGCATTTCGAGAGGCATGCACCTTACCGTGGGCCAAGCCAGCCATCTGGGGGTAGACTGCTGCGGGCAGACATAATCGATCCCCCATTTTCCACATACCATCACCGTCTGTAGCACCTGCTTTTCTCCATCTTTCAATTTCCACACTGGTGACCTTTGAGTACAGCCCTTTTGGGTCTGCTAGGTCAACGTCCATTTTGCTCACCTGGTTGGGACCCCTTCTCGCCAGTAGTGCTGCAGCCTTGGCTGCTATGTCAGCTCTCTCATTTCCACGGCTTTCAGGGTCCCTTCCTTTTGCGTGAGCTCTGACTTTCACAATTGCCAGCTGCTTTGGGAGCAGTATGGCCTCCATCAGTCGACTTACCACATCTCCATTCTTAATTGGCTTGCCCTGGGCCGTTAGGAAGTTCCTTGCCCTCCATATTGGACCATAATCATGTGCAATGCCAAAAGCATACCTGGAGTCAGTGTATATGTTAGCTGTTCTACCTTTGGCTATCTTACAAGCCTCCATAAGGGCTTTAAGCTCAGCTTCTTGGGCTGACATGTGTGGTGGAAGAGCTTCCTGGACTATGATGTCATGTTCAGTGACTACAGCATACCCTGTAACAAATTTGCCTTCATCTGTCAGATACCTTGAGCCGTCCACAAACATCTCATAATCAGGATTTTGTAACGGCACATCCGTGACGTGGTCAAATCCCACTGTTTCCTGTGACATAAGAGCCACGCAATCATGTTCATGCTGGCTGTCAAACAGTTCTTCTTCAGAGAGGGAATTTAAAAATAACTCATCTTCCACTCCCCCTTTTGAATCATGAACTCCTACAGGAAGAAGAATTGCAGGATTCAAAGTTAAACAGCGTTGAAAAGAGATGTTTGAGGAGGACTGCAGAGCAAATTCCATTTTGCACTGCCGTGCCAAAGAAAGGTGACGTCTGTCTACCTGTGTGAGGATAGCATGGATGTCATGAGTGTGTCATAGTGTATACACAACCAATATATGATCTAGGACAATGTCTGAGCTTTTCTCAAGCAATGCTTGTACCGAGAGGACAACCCGCACACAGGAGGATGTCCCCCTGGCTTACAGCATCTAACCATGAGCTGTAATGTGTTGTTGTGTGAGAACTGCAGTTGCGTGCCCTATCATCTCAGTCACGTAGAGCTGAAAAGGTTTCTGATAGTCAGGTAGGCCTAGGGCCGGAGCACTGACTATCTGCAACTTCAGCTGATAAAACGCATCCAAGGCCTCAGGTGTGAGGCTGAATGGCTTTGAGGAGAGGCTATCGTACAGAGGTTGCATGGTCAGAGATGCAGATCTGATCCATGGCCTACAGTAGGATACCAATCCCAAGAAGGTACGTAGCTGAGCATGAGAGGTTGGCACCTGCATGTCTCTCACCACCTTGGTCCTCTCATCTGACAGGTGCTTGGTACCCTGGCCGAGACAGTGTCCCAGGAACACCACTTTTTGTTTGCAAAATTGCAACTTGTCCTTGTTGGCCTTGCAGCCGTTCTGGTAGAGGAAACACAACAGGCTGATGGTTGCCGCTTCACAGGTTGGTTTGTCTGGAGCACAAAGAAGAAGATCGTTAACATATTGTAACAGAACAACATCATCATGTGGAAAATACCAAGTACTCATAATAAGTGTAAGACACCTTGTGAATTGGTTAGGACTGTTTTGCGCCCCTTGTGGTAGTACTGTCCAAGTGTACTGTTTACCCCTGAATGTAAATGAAAACAAATACTGGCAATCGGGGTGTAAAGGCACAGAAAAATATGCATTGGAAAGATCTATACAACTGTACCAGGTGGTACCTGTGGGGACAGCTGACAGCAAGGTGTGTGGGTTAGGTACCACTGGGGTTTCAAGTAGTGTTACTTTATTCAATTCCCTAAGATCATGAACCATACGATATGTGTCTGGTTCTCCCTTTTTGCCCTTTTTCTTCACTGGGAAAAGAGGAGTGTTTGCTACAGAAGTGCATTCCTTCAATGCCTCTGCTTTCACTAATTCCACTATTGTTACTGCTATGGCATCCTCTTGGGCATGGGTCAGAGGATATTGTTTAATCCTGGGTGGCTGAGCTCCAGGTTTCAGGGTTACCATAACAGGGGGTACATCCAATTTACCTAAGTCTGTTTTCCCAGTTGCCCATAATGCTGTTGGCACTTGGGATAACAGTACATTTTCTTCTTCAGTGAGGACAAAAATACAATTTGGTGTACTTAACTCGGCAGATAACAAACACAAAATCTCATGGTTAGTATGTGTGACTTTTACAAATGCTTCTCCTGAGGAATGTAACATGATGTTACAACCTAATACTCCCATCACATCTGTACCAAGAATGTTATCTGATGTGTCAGAGACTAAATACCTAGTGAGTATCCTGCAACCCTGAAATGAGGTTTCTACAGGATCAGTTTGATCTAAAGCATCCACCGCTTTAGTGAGAAGTCTTCCATAAACTTCCACTGATTCACCTTTCTCTCTTTTAACAGATACCTTACTTCAGGTGATAACAGGCAAGACAATAAATTCACATAACATAGTACAAGACATAATTTCATATGTTTGAGTATGTTCTTGAATATTTTACACATATATATTGTCATTGTACCTTACTTTCCATTTAACCTTAGGCTAACACTTTTATCAAAATATTTTCCCTTTGGGCATAAATAGTCATCATACACAGGCTGCGGACCCCGGAGGCCCAAAGCCAAGTTTCACTTTGTAATAATTGACATGTAACATTACTGGGTAACACAGTATCATGTTCAGCTTGTGATTTTCTGCGTGCGCATCATATCAGATACAACGTCCTTGGAGCTACTTGTCAGTCAATTAATGTTTTGGTTATTCCCTGCAGAACATCTGCAGAGCGCTACAACAGAATACAGGAATACAATTCAAGCAGATAGCAGTTAATACTGACACCAAAATTACATATTACTATTTTTGTACAATTTTCAAATATTTCCCAAACCCCACAGACTTTAGAATTTTCTTCACTGGATTCCAACCAAAAGTTGAACCCCTGTGGAACATCACAATATCCTAGTTTCTTCTTTTTAGGGGACATTTCCTGGAAGCGGATTTAATTTTACAAAAAGCATAAAAGTTGAATCCTGGCATTGATATAAACAGAATGAATATTACAAATACAGGTTCACATATATATATATATATATATATATATACAGTCATATGAAAAAGAAAAATGAAATAGGGCACCCCTATTAATCTTAATCATTTTTAGTTCTAAATATTTGGGTGTTTGCAACAGCCATTTCAATTTGATATATCTAATAACTGATGGACACAGTAATATTTCAGGATTGAAATGAGGTTTATTGTACTAACAGAAAATGTGCAATATGCATTAAACCAAAATTTGACCGGTGCAAAAGTATGGGCACTTCAACAGAAAAGTGACATTAATATTTAGTAGATCCTCCTTTTGCACAAATAACAGCCTCTAGTCGCTTCCTGTAGCTTTTAATCAGTTCCTGGATCCTGGATGAAGGTATTTTTGACCATTCCTCTCTTACAAAACAATTCCAGTTCAGTTAAGTTTGATGGTCGCTGAGCAGGGGACAGCCCGCTCAAATGATCCCACAGATGTTCAATGATATTCAGGTCTGGGGACTGGGATGGCCATTCCAGAACATTGTAATTGTTCCTCTGCATGAATGCCTGAGTAGATTTGGATCATTGTCTTGCTGAAATATCCATCCCCAGCGTAAGCTTCAAAATTCGCCACTGATTCTTGTACATTATTCTCAAGAATCTGCTGATACTGAGTTGAATCCATGCGACCCCTCAACTTTAACAAGATTCCCGGTGCGGCATTGGCCACACCGCCCCAAAGCATGATGGAACCTCCACCAAATTTTACAGTGGGTAGCAAGTGTTTTTCTTGGAATGCTGTGTTTTTTGGACGCCATGCATAACGCCTTTTGTATGACCAAACAACTCAATCTTTGGTTTCATCAGTCCACAGGACCTTCTTCCAAAATGAAGCTGGCTTGTCCAAATGTGCTTTTGCATACCTCAGGAGACTCTGTTTGTGGCGTGCTTTCAGAAACGGCTTCTTTCGCATCACTCTCCCATACAGCTTCTCCTTGTGCAAAGTGTGCTGTATTGTTGACCGATGCACAGTGACACCATCTGCAGCAAGATGATGCTGCAGCTCTTTGGAGGTGGTCTGTGGATTGTCCTTGACTGTTCTCACCATTCTTCTTCTCTGCCTTTCTGATGTTTTTCTTGGCCTGCCACTTCGGGGGCTTAACAAGAACTGTCCCTGTGGTCTTCCATTTCCTTACTATGTTCCTCACAGTGGAAACTGACAGGTTAAATCTCTGAGACAACTTTTTGTATCCTTCCCCTGAACAACTATGTTGAACAATCCTTGTTTTCATATCATTTGAAATAGAGTTGTTTTGAGGAGCCCATGATGCCACGCTTCAGAGGAGATTCAAATAGGAGAACAACTTGCAATTGGCCACCTTAAATACCTTTTCTCATGATTGGATACACCTGGCTATGAAGAACAAAGCCCAGTGAGGTTACAAAACCAATTTGAGCTTCAGTAAGTCAGTAAAAAGTAGTTAGGAGTATTCAAATCAATAAAATGATAAGGGTACCCAAATTTTTGCAGGTCAAATTTTGGTTTAATGCATATTGCACATTTTCTGTTAGTACAATAAACCTCATTTCAATCCTGAAATATTACTGTGTCCATCAGTTATTAGATATATCAAATTGAAATGGCTGTTGCAAACACCCAAATATTTACAACTAAAAATATTAAGATTAATAGGGGTGCCCAAACTTATATATATATATATATATATATATATATATATATATATATATAATACATAATCCAATAAACATCATACCGATGGTGGACAGTTTTTCTCTTTGCACTATATCAGATTCTCTGAGTATTTTGTTAAAGTAGGTAATATTTCATACAGAACTGGGAGATAAGATGGGTTATATTAAACAATAATACTGAGAAGGGTAATGTCTCCCTTCAAGCCTGATTCTCGGAGTGAGGTGGGGGTGATTCATTATTTCCTGAACTATCACCCCTTATCCTATTCTATTGCTTCCTTCTATCAGGGCATAAATGCCTCTTTGCAACTTTTTGTCCTGAATCAATCCCGCATGATCTAATCTCCACTGATCCCAAAATCTACTGTCTACCAACCCAGTTTTGTGTATTCCTGCTCTTTTTAGGATTTTCTTTACCTGTGCGGCTACTTCTTTCCCTTCCCCTATCTCTATTAGTTCACATGGGGTGTACCATATCTTAGATGGTCCCTTCCCCATCTTGGCTGGTAGCTAATCAGCCGATGAGTCTCTCACTCCTCTAGGGCAACCTTTGAGACAATAGAGGGTCACTTATGACTACTTAGTGAGAACTCCCAGACAGACTCTTCTGTCTTCTATGAACTACTCTACTTGTGCAAGTTCAGGAGTAGTGCTCAGGGCAATGCCTCAATTGGCTTCCACAGGCTCAACTTTCTGCCTGTGTCCCCTTACCAAAACACTCCCAAATCACTACACGCACTTCTTCGCGCGGATTCTACTAAGTCCTTCGTGCTACTACTCAGGTCCCATTCGACCTTGACCGTCCAGACACGGCTGGAGACTAGTTTTCCAAAACAAGGACTTTTCAATCACTCTGTGCTTCTCAGTTCGGAACCTTGTCCGCAACTCTAAACTCTAGGGGTTAAGAATAGAGAACTTTTCCCCATTCTTTGCAGCCTTATATATCTTATAACACAGGTAACATGCCTTCTCAGTAGACAGGTAAACAGGTAAGACAAAAAGCAAAGAAAACAATTTCCATATCATTTACAGGTGACATGTCCCTTTTAGGTTCTTCCGTACTATAGAATTGGCATCGAGATGTCATATAAGCATGCAGCAGCTTACCTCACTCATCGATACAGAGAATAGACACACAGGAACCTCAGATATACTAATTGGCAAGATCAAAGGCTTACCTTCACAGTACTGTTTTTATCTATCTGAGGTCCTCTGGTCCCGTCCTCAAGTCGATCGGTGAGTGGGTCGGCACTCTATCGGCTGCACATCAGACGATCTCGAGGCCCCACGTTGGGCGCCAATTTCTGTCGGGGGCAAGTCCCCCTGGGATGGATGTCACCGTAATCCTAATTAAATAAATAACCAGTTTCGAGCGCTCGGGAAACAAGACGTACACACGTATCGTGTATGAACCGTTTCTACTTTATTACGTAGTTCAATACAGTTTTAAAAGCAAGCTCAATTACATAACAGTCATGTGATCAATATACATATATGGTCTTTCCAGTTCCGTTATCACACAAATTTGTTCATTTACCCATCACCCCAGATGTTTTCATTTTCACCTTATCTAAATGTCCTCCCAAGACTACTAGTTCTGCTGAAATCGGCAGAACTGTTGATATCTCCCCCAGACTCCAAGTCTGTCCTTATCAACTACACAGTCTTGTTTACAGAACATTCCACCCTCTTGTGCTTTCTGTATACTGTGATATAGAATATAGTGCAAGTTATGTTTTAACCCTTACAGTTATTTAGCAAACAGTTACAGTGGCTTGCCAAAGTATTCATACCCTTTGAACTTTTTCACATTTTGTCACCTTACAACCACAAACTTAAATGTATTTTATTGAGATTTTAAGTGACAGACCAACACAAAGTAGGAGATAATTGTGAAGTGGAATGAAAATGATACATGGTTTTTAAAATTTTAAATCAAATAAAAATCTGAAAAGTGTGACATGCAAAAGTATTCATTCCCCTGTACTCTGATACAGCTAAATAAAATCCAGTGCAATCAATTGCCTTCAGAGTAATAGAGTCCAGCTGTGTGTAATTTAGTCTCAGTATAAATACACCTGTTCTGTGAAGGCCTCACTGGTTTGTTAGAGAACACTGGTGAACAAACAGCATCATGAAAACCAAGGAATTCACCAGACAGGTCAGAGATAAAGTTGTGGAGAACTTTAAAGCAGGGTTAGGTTATAAAAACATATCCCAAGCTTTGAGCATCCCAATGAGCATTGTTCAATCCATCATCCAAAAATGGAAAAAGTATTATGCAACTGCAAATCTACCAAGACATGGCCATCCAGCTAAACTAACAGATTGAGCAAGGAGAGCACTGGTCAGAGAAGCAGCCAAGAAGCCCATGGTCACTCTGGAGGAGCTGCAGAAATCCACAGCTCAGGTGGGAGAATCTGTCCACAGGACAACTATAAGTCGTGCACTCCACAAATCTTGCCTATATGGAAGAGTGGCAGGAAGAAAACCATTGTTGAAAGAAAGACATAAGAAGTGTCGTTTGCAGTTTGCCACAAGCCATATAGGGGACACAGCAAACATGTGGAAGAAAGTGCTCTGGTTAGATGAGTCCAAAGTTCAAATTTTTGCCTAAATGCAAAGCGCTAAATGTGGTTGAAAAGTAACACTGCTCATCACCCTGAACACACCATCCCCACTGTGACACATGGCGGGGCAGCATCATGCTGTGGGGAGGCTTTTCTTCAGCAGGGACAGGGAAGCTAGTCAGAGTTGATGGGAAGATGGATGAAGCTAAATACAGGGCAATCCTGGCAGAAAACCAGTTGGAGGCTGCAAAAGACTTGAGGCTGGGAAGGAGATTCACCTTTCAGCAAGACAATGAAAAACATACAGCCAGAGCTACAGTGGAATGGTTTAGATCAAAGAATATTCATGTGTTAGAATGGCCCAGTCAAAGTCCAGACCTAAATCCCATTGAGCATCTGTGGCAAGACATGAAAATTGCTGTTCACAGATGCTCTCCATCCAATCTGGATGAGCTTGAGCTATTTTGCAAAGAAGAATGGGCAAAAATCTCAGTCTCTAGATGTGCAAATCAGGTAGAGACATACCTCAAAAGACTTGCAGCTGTAATTGCAGCGAAAGGTGGCTCTACAAAGTATTGATCTAGGGGGGCTGAAAACTTTTGTACGTCACATTTTTCAGATTTTTATTTGATTAAAATTTTGAAAACCATGTATCATTTTCCTTCCACTTCACAATTATCTGCTCCTTTGTGTTGGTCTACCACTTAAAATCTCAATAAAATTCATTTAAGTTTGCGGTTGTAAGGTGACAAAATGTGAAAAAGTTCAAGGGGTACGAATATTTTTGCAAGCCACTGTATTCCTCCTGACCCCCTCATACACATACATACTCGGTGTGGCCGAGTGTGCATGTTTGCTCTGTGGGAAGAGCTACCAGGGGTGGAGGCTTATCTTCCCTGAGAGAAAAAAAGTATTAGGTGTTAAAATTCAACATGACTGATCATTCTATTGTCAATATCTTCTGTCGGGGTAACTCGAGAGCCCCTCGTTCACCCCACACACATTAGATCAGAAATTGGAGCGTTCATGCAACATTAATGCATATGGTCACCTTTTAGGATTGGGAGCGGTTTGGATAGCATTGCAGGACAGCCAACAGAAAAATTTAACTGAAGTTCCTCCAGTCTATTTTATACTATACAACATTTCTCTGCATCTACACAAAAATAGTACAAAACATGACAATGTTTCTGCTTTTGTTGTTGTAAATTTTGTCATCTGTAAATAATTGGATTTCTCAATGTCAGTCAAGACAAGAAAGGAAATTGAACAAGGCTTAGGAGAGATGTTATATAGCAGGGGTGTCAAAGTCATTTCCAATGAGGGCCACATAAGCCTTATAGTTGTCTTCACAGGGCCATTAGTAATTCTGTGACTGTACTGTATATACTTAGCTACATCAGTTATGTGTGGTTACATTTATAGCCCATTGAAGACAACCATAATGCTGATGTTAACATATTGGTAACACACATAGGTAATAGTGTCCTAATTATTCCCCCCCCCTACAGGTAACAGTCCCCCCATAGGTAATAGTGTCCTATTTGATCCCCCACAGATAGTAATTCTCCCCACCCCATCCCAAATTACATAACATACAGTTATCGCCTCAGTTAGCTATGGCAGATGTGGCCATGCCATTGCGGGCCACAAAGCAAAAGAATGCGGGCCTTGTATTTGACACCTGTTTTATATAGCAAGATATAGTTTTTTACTGTTACATGATTTATATACTTACTATAATATACGTATAATTATAGTTTGTGATATTTTTTATGGTTTATTAACAGTTCTCTTTATGCAGACGATAAAATGAGTCTTTCTGCCCACTATAACTAGTAATAATGTAGTTCTACCTGTATGATTTTCGGAGATATCACTGATTGAAAACACAGTTGGTATTGGAATATGTATAGCTAAAGTTGCATATAAATATCCCAATCCTGATTGTGTTTTCAACCAGTGAAATCTCTGGGAATCATGCAGGAAATCATGACACCAAAAGCAAGTTTGTACGTTTTATAAAGCTCAAAATATAGCCATTTGAAGTGACCCTTCCCCACTCTCATTTTCTCTTCACTTCATATAGCCCCCTACTCTGTACTCAATGAGAAGCAGGGAACAACTCTCAATAGTGAAGCAAAAGAAAGAATGAAAAGATGCAGGATTTCACAGAAAGGAGCCAAAATGTGTTAATAAAGTATGTTGCCAAAATTTATTAATGGCACAAATTCTGCCAGAAAATCAAAAGTTGTTTGAAAGTTTAGTTACAATTTAAAGTGTTTTAATTAATTGCGGTTAACAAGATTCCCTTTGAATTGCTGGCACTCTCAACGTTCTCTTATTTGTGTTTTCATACCCATCCTAGCAGCAGATAAATTGTAGCAGTTTCTGTGACTGTTCAATTCATCCCAATGGGGTTTGCATAAATTTATGCGCTTGCCATAAATTCTCTATTATGGCAAAAATTAAGAAAACAAAAAAGTACAGATATTGGTATCACCACATTCCTAATGACAAACTATAAAATGATCATGATATTTCTTCTGCATAGTAAAAAGCTCTAAAAACATAAAAAAAAAAAAATTGCTGTTTTTATTCAGCTCATTTTCCAAAAATGGAATAAAAATGCCTGTGTACCCAAAAAAGTGTACTAGTGAAAACTACGCAGGAAAAGAAAACTGATTAAAAAAATAAAGATTTTATGGCTTTTTTAAGAACAAACACTCTGCAGAATAAAATTGTGTAAAATTTTGGTAGAATTGTTTGTCTACAAAAATGCTATGACTTTCAAAATGTAGAAATGTAAAAAAAAAAACAACAGGTGAATATTAGAAAAATGTAAAAATCTTATTAAAGATTTTCTCCACTTATCTGGCTGCTTTCCTTCTCCTTCCATTCACTCAGATTCTTTTCTCTAACAGCACCAATTTATCTTTATCCTCACACACAGAAGTCTATGGAGAGCGGAGCAGGGATTGCTGCAGGCTGGGTAATTGTATTTATTACTTCATTCTGTACAGTGATAGAGCATTATCATATTAGATATGGTAGAGTTAAAAGAGTTACCTCAATTACTTAGTGTAGCATGACTTACTAGCTTTAGTATGCATGTGTCTATTCCAGCAGCCTCCTCCCCTCCCCTCTCCATAGACTTTTTCTTTGAAAAGATTAATTAGAAAGTTTCTTATTTTCACTTGTACTATTCATTGATGAAAAGTTGTTTCATAATTAAAAGTTATTATTTAATTATAATTGGAGGTACTGTAAGGAATTAGGTTTTATGTCTATGCAGGGGATCTTGAGCTGTGTATCAGAAAAAGGCGCATTGAGACTGCTATGAAAAAATATTGACAAATTAATCAATACTAAATGTTAAACCTATTTAGAGTAAAAAGCTCACATTTAATCTTGCTAATTCTATTTGCTAGAAGTGGAAGTAGAAGGGGAGGTAATCTATATGACAACAATGGACATTTCGGGACAACAATGGACAATTCGGGACAACAGCTAATCCAAGCATGGAGACTTTGTATCAAAGATTAAAGGAGTTGTCCAGGATATACAGGTATATATTTTTTATTTTCGGCCAGAGTAGGTGAAAAAAAAAACCCAAAACAAAGAGAAAAAAAGAATTTTTTTGTGAAGACAACTAAAACATTTATTAGATAATTTCTAAAAATACTGCATCAATTCCCAAACCTACTGGTTTAGGATAGTAAAATATCCATGAAATGACAGTGTAGTGCCGAGACAGGCATTGTCTCCGAGCGATATCACTGGACTGTGAACGCTCTTATTGCCTGCCTATTTTTTTTGTTTTTGCCTCACTGTCTGTATTAAGCTCCCCTGATGATGCCATCTCTAGCTGAAACGCATAGGAGGGGGAGAGTCTATGTGTAATAGCTCCTATGGAGCACTTATGAGGCAGCTATGTGTATTTTCTACCGTTATAGCACATATTGTGGCACATTTTTTGGAAGACTGGGCACAGTAACATTTGACTGCCTTATAGTGGCCAGGTGACATGAGAGCTGCAGTATATGTGCTAATGTGTGAATGATATATGGATTAGTACATACCCATCCTACAGCTATATTATTGGCTGGAGGAAGATCTAATAGGGTAGGGTACCTTTGAAAAAAGGCCAGTACATTAGTTCATCTAGGTTGGGATAAACATATACCACTAGATCTATCTAGCCTTTTGGCATAATGATTAGTGTTAGGGTAACCAACTCAGGGACTCATGTTACTGTGATCTAGATACTCAGTTGTTTAAAGACACTGTAGGCAGTTTAGATATACCACATAGGATGAGTGACCCATGAGTAGCCTATATGAGAAGATATGGGAGGCTGGGATTAATGTGGTGGTACGGCTACAGATGGTCATTTCATGGATATTTTACTATCCTAAACCAGTAGGTTTGGGAATTTAAGCAGTATTTTTAGAAATTATCTAATAAATGTAAAGTTTTAGTTGTCTTCATAAAAAAAGTATTTTTTTCTCTTTGTTTTGGGTATTATCTGAAGCAACGTACCTTTGACCTATTTGCTCTATTAATCAATGAAAAAAAAAAAACAATAAAACAAACTTACCTGTCCCTGGTGCTCCGGTGTCTCCCAGCTCCCATGTTTTCTTCCAGCTGAAGTCCGTTCCGCCTGTGACCACTGAGGCCAATCAGCGGCCTATGTAAAGGGACAAGGGACGTCACAGCTGGCGAGGTCTTCCAGCAAAACAAGACAAGACTGGTTTTGTTGTGCAAAATGTGTCTATGCCTTACTGTTCTAGATTATGAGGTTTCTACTGCTTACAATCCTTGTGCTGACCATGTTACACAATGAGATATATACTGCATTGACTTTCTACATGTGGTGGTTATAAAATGTTCACTTGTGCAGAAGATCTTTTATAGTACATAGATCCTGGTTCTTATGACTTGAGTGTATGGCATCATGGTGGCTTCCTGTAAACAGATTCCCCAGAGGTAGAGATACAGTATATACATGAAAATCATGTACAGCACCAAAATATTTCTGTATTCTATTGTACATGAGATGACATATGACCTCACATGACAGGCATTAAAGTCTAATGAGGTGTGAGCAACAGAAATGTCACATTCCCCGGGTTATATAACAAGTGCCTGATGTTTAATCACTAGTAATTGTTTCCAGTAATGGCCTCTGTGACATATATTGATCTTCTTATAGATTTTACACTTGTTTCCAGACAAGTTTCTCCAATAGGACATTCCATTTATGTATATTGTTTGGTTATATTCTAACAAATTCTATACAAGTAAAGCGGCAGTCTAGACTTTGCTTGTACATTCCATCATTAGACTTTCTTTGTAGCGGGGAATAAAAATCTTAAAGTTGTATTCTAGTTTCATGTTGAAATGCTATACAAATTTCTAATAGGTTTTCTGTATTAATTTATCACAATCTTTATGATCATTGCTTGCTATCATTTAATAGGAAACCTCAATATTTATTGCCAGTGGATAAAAATCTTTTCTGGTCATGTGAAGGACACAGAGGTGAAAGACCGAAGACAGCTAGGCTCTTTTCACACTGTATTAGCAGTGTCTGTCTGGTTTCTGTCAGGGTGACATCTGTCACCCATGGGTGTTCATTAGAGATGAGCGAATTTCTCAGAAGTTCGATTCGGCAGTTCAATTCGAAGTTCCAAAAAAATTCGCTTCAATCTGAATTACTTCGCGGCGAATAAACAGCTATTTCCGGGCTGCAGAGAGCCAGGGTGGGCGGGTGGACGGCAAAATGCCAGAAGCCCTTGGATTCTGTGGTCATGTTTCTCTCTCTCTTCAGCACAGACAACTTTTATTCGTGTGGAAGGATCTGCTAACAAGCAAAGACACACCTACCCAATCACATCACTAGAGAACATCTTGTGACCGTCTGATGTCACAAAGGTCCTTACTAAATATTTGTTACCACAAAGCATCAGGAAATCCGGAATCGTGGAGAATCGAAGATTTCCTGAAATTCGGATCGAATTCCGCTTCTGCAGAATCGATTCGCTCACCTCTAGTGTTCATGTTAAGAAAACTGCCTACCACATAGTATATCCAAAAAAGACATAAGATTATGCAAATCGAGGAAGAAACATGTGTCGCTAAGATCTGCAAATAGTCAAATTTTGAACCCCTCACCTCCAATCTATGGTGTGTTCAAAGGGTATAAAGGCCAGATTGAAGGCAAAGGTTTTTTTTTATCCACTTGAAACCTCAAAAATCAGATCAAGTGGTGTGGGACTGTGAACCGAGAGCAAGGCAGGTGGTTTGGACTCCGCAACCAGAAATGAACGCACACGCGGTAGTTCAAGAAAAGAATATATATTTACTATAAGTTAATAAAGGCTATTTGAAGGTAAAATGACAGGGATAAAGACAAGCAAAATATACAATATAGCATGAACAATTTCAAGGCAAATTCTGCAATGGTTTCTACTTTTACTCTGTCCACTTCTGCAGTATGGACACTGAATGAACAATATACTCAAAACTATCCCTAACTGACCCTGACATCACATTTGGGTGCACCCCCTTTTCCCCAGTGTTCCAGGTGGACCGCTTACAGTCCGTAGAAGCGCGCGGTGGGGCCCAAAGTCGTTCCTTTCTTTTATAGTGAAGCGTCCTCTCCTCACTGTTATCAGGATCTCGGGAGAAATGAAGTCCTCTTTAACAGGGAAACCCAATGAATGCAATGTAATCCAACAGCAGATTCCACTCAGCACACTGACAGTCCTGCCGAATCCATACACTGAGCTGGGATGTAAACCGGGATTTAGCAGGTGCTGTCCAGTACGTCAACAGCACTGCGAGTCTCTATCTGTGGTATCCATATACACAGTCACAATGTCAGTCTCACTGATCAGCCACTGAGCACAGTTCCTTTCACGTGGACTCACTAGACCTGTTGTCTCTTTACACTCTGTTTGTCTCTGGATCAAGATACAGCTTAGCTGTACAGCAAAATATCCACACCAGTTCAACACAGCACAGACACCTGTCTTCTCTCTTGCCAAGATGGCTGCTGCTCTCTGTCTCGTCACTTCCTGCTTCTCTGCTCACACTCTGTCTGCAGAACAGGCAGGCTGACATAAAAGGGGGGGATCTCACTCCAGCATCATGTCACAATTACAATGGCTGCTGTCTTAAAGGAACAGAATCACAGAAATACATTCACCATTAACAATTTATACAGACAAATGAAGCTTAGGACAACATTGGCTGTCTCTTACATATTCCCCCCCACTTTAAGATTGGCAGTCCCTGCCTATGACTGTATATCCAGAGGGTTTTACTTTTATGCACAGGGTGGTAGTATACCGATGTATGGCAGGCCAAACAAACTCATCCTGCGCATACCGAACAGGGGGAATACCAGCATTTGGCCTAGTGGTCCGTCTGAGGACCGGTGGTATATTATGGGGTGTTGCAGCTATGGGCTGAGAAGGACCAGCGGATTCCGCACCAGAGGGGGCACAGGCCGGAGATACAGTAGTCACAGGTGGAACACCCCAGGAGCAGGGTCGGCCAACAATCATCCTCCCGTCAGAGGCCCATTCCGCACCTCCATTCTCTGACTGTGGGAGCTCATTCACATTGGCAGGCCCATCATGATTTGTCTCTTCAGAATGACACAGGCGCAACATATTTCGGTGAAGTACTCGAACACAATCAGTTCCTTCTTTCTGGACCTGGTACACTGGCCCATTCGCATACTTGCGGCCAACAACACGATACGGCAAAGCCTCCCATCGGCTTTCCAATTTCCCTTGGGGTTTCTTGACACGAACTAGCACCAGGTCGCCTGGTTGCAATGGTGCTTCTTGCACTGGGGTCTTATCAGGATGGGGATGTTCTTGCAGGCGCTGCCGCACCAATCGATGGATCGTCTCAAGTCTCTGCCGGTGCGCCCGCACCCAAGAGGTTGGATCCCTCTGAGGGAACCCATCCACATCATCCAACTGTAATTCTCCTATACTTCGCCCAGACCGCCCAAAGAGAAGTGTATAAGGAGAGTACCCCCGTTGTAGAATGGACCTGATTGTTATAGGCCCACACCATTTCAGACAAGAACTGAGGCCACTGTAACTTCTTGTCTTCCTCCAGAGTCCGCAGCATCTGTAGCAGAGTTCTGTTGAATCTTTCACAGGCCCCATTTCCCTGAGGGTGGTATGGAGTCGTGTGCGACTTCTTTATCCCGTAGATACGTTGAACTTCTTTCATTACGTGTCCCTCAAAGCAGGCACCCTGGTCGGAGTGGATGCGTTGGGGGCACCCATATGCTCGAATAAAATCTTGGCACAGAGCACGAGCTGCTGACTCAGCTGTCTGGTCCTTGGTGGCGGATACCACCGCAAATTTGGTGAAGTGATCCACCATTACGAGGCAATACTGGTGTCCGCTATTGGATGGGCCCACCATTAGATAGTCTATCATGACGATTTCTAAAGGTTCCTGGGTCACGATGGTTTGCAGGGGAGCTCTCTGTTCTATTGCCTTATGGATCTCACAAGTTCGACAGCTGCGGCATACTTCTTCGACCATGTGACGAAGACCAGGGCAGTAAATCAGTCTCTGTAACCAACGAAAGGTCTTCTCATGACCAAAATGTCCATTCTTATTATGAGCCTCAACTGCCAAGGAGCGAGCCAGTTCACTAGGCACCACAATTTGGTATCGAATGTCGATCTCAGAAGGTAAATAGACCTTTCGGCATAGCACTCCATTTTTCATCTCCAACTTTTCCCACTGACTCAGAACAAATAATATCTCACGTGTCAGTCGTTCTCTTTCCTCTCTACAGGGCTTCTGGCCTTTCTCAACACACT
Source organism: Leptodactylus fallax (assembly GCA_947044405.1). Taxonomy (NCBI): domain Eukaryota; kingdom Metazoa; phylum Chordata; class Amphibia; order Anura; family Leptodactylidae; genus Leptodactylus; species Leptodactylus fallax. Next base: position 1,875,930 of record CAMRHE010000194.1, read on the forward strand.
TGATCATCTGTGCCAGCCCCTCATGGGTCTGTTGTTTCTGTGCCCATTCCTGTCGTGAGGGACCAAAGAAAGGAGCCGTTTCAGTCCCCTCCATCTCAAACTGATTAGCGGCGGCCAAGGCCTGTGAAAATCTGCTGAAGTCGGGCACCTCCACATGCTCCAACTCATGATCCACGTCTACTGTGGGGGTCTGGGCGGTTACCCTAGAAAGTCCGTCAGCATTCTGGTTCTCTGTCTTGGACCGATACTTAATGCGGTAATTGAACTTAGACATTCGGGCTATCCACCTCTGCTCTAACGCCCCGAGCTTGGCATTTTCCAGGTGAGCTAGTGGGTTGTTGTCAGTCAGTACTAAAACTTCAGCACCGGTCAAATATTCAGAGAATTTCTCGGTCATGGCCCATACCAGTGCCAACAGCTCCAACTTAAATGAACTATAATTCTCGGGGTTTCTTTCAGAATCTCTCAAAGACCGGCTGCCGTACGCTATGACCCTCTCCTGGCCATCCTGAAGCTGGGAAAGCACTGCTCCAAGACCATACAGGCTTGCATCCGTATACAGCTGGAACGGCAAGTGGTAATCAGCATATGCCAAGATTGGGGCTGTTGTCAGTGCATCCTTCAATGCCTGGAAGGCTTGTTCCTGTTCAGGTCCCCACTTCACGGACCGGTTCTTTGGACCACCGGATGTGCCTCGCAGGAGAGCATTAAGTGGTGCTGCTACCTTGGCGAAATCCTTAATAAACCGTCGATAGTAACCGGCTACTCCAAGGAACGCCCTCACTTCTCGCAGGGTAGTCGGTATTGACCATACTTGAACAGCCGCTATCTTGTCTCTTGATGGTCTCACCCCTTCTCCTGATACGCGGTGACCCAAGTAATCAATTTCAGATTGGAACAACCGACATTTACTGGGTTTCAATTTGAGCCCATGTTCCCGCAATCTTCGAAATACTTGCCCCAACTGGTGGAGATGGTCTTCAAAGGTCGCAGAATACACTATAATGTCATCCAAGTAGATGAGAGTGAACTCAAAGTTGAAGTCACTGAGACATTTCTCCATCAACCGCTGAAACGTTCCGGGTGCATTTGTCAACCCGAAGGGCATCCGGTTAAATTCGTATAGTCCCATAGGCAAGATGAATGCCGTCTTCTCCTTGTCTTTTGTGGCCATCGGCACCTGCCAATACCCACTAGCCAGATCTAGTGAGGAGAAGTACCGGGCTCTCCCCAGCGCTGAGAGGGACTCCTCAATCCGTGGCAAGGGGTAGGAATCTCGTACGGTGCAAGCGTTTAACTTCCGATAGTCTACGCAAAATCGGATGGACCCATCTTTTTTTCTTACTAACACCACAGGAGCTGCCCAGGGACTCTGGCTTTCTTGGATGATCCCACCCTGTAGCATCTTAGCTAACAGTTCTTTTACTTCCTGATACAACTGTGGAGGAATTTGTCGGTAGCGCTCTCTAATTGGAGGGGTGTCTCCTGTGGGAATCTCATGGTAGATCCCTGTGGTACATCCAAAATCTTCAGCATACCGTGCAAAGGCGGCTCGGTTCTCCCACAACAGCTCATCTACCTTCTGCACCCATTCCAGAGAACATGAACTTGCATCCATCTTCATCTGTTCTCGAATTGCACGGCCATTCCATTCAGAGGTGGGTTCCTCATCTTCTCCCATGGACACAGTTACGGTCCACTCATCCCTTTCAGTCGGCTTCAGCTGCATTGGAGTTACTTTCCTTACTTCCTCCGGAGTCACATAGATGTTAGCCAGCTGCCTCCCTGGGGTCAGGTCCACACTCTGGTCCTGAGTGTTTACACATCGAAGTGGTACTCTTCCATTGCGAACTATTGCCAAGGAACGGGCCACTAGCGGATCAACACCTCCTTCGGCTGCCTGCAGTGGTTCTACCAACACAGCTATGCCCTCTAGTTTCCGACAGGTGCCTACGGGCATAGACACTATTGTCTCCCGACTGGGTGGCAGTGTAACTTTTGTATGCAAAGGAACTGAAATTCGAGCCAGAGGACGCTGTGCATCCGAACTTTTCTGTAAGCCACATGTCCGAATCAGCCCCTGGAAAGCTGTTTGAGTAGGCCGATGGGTGGTGGTTTCTTTCCAATAACCGTGACCTTTCTTTTCAAAGAGGATCTGATCTAATTCTTTTAACACATTCATCCCCAAAATGACAGGGACCTTTACTTCATGTGACTCCTGTACCACCACAATGCCTTTCCTACCTAGATCTTGGCCACATACCCGGACATTCATCCAGGCCACTCCCACGACTGGAACTGGTAACTGGTTAGCTGCGACCACTCGTACGAATGTATGGGGATCATATTTCACATGTTGCTGGAAGTACCGTTCATAACAGTCTCTACTCAAGGTCGTTACTTGGGAACCCGTGTCAATCATCCCGGTAACCGGAATACCCTCCATTTCCACCTGTATAACAGGACTTGCAGCGATCAGGTCATCATTAGGGCATTCTCCCCACATAGTCTTCTTGTCAGTCTCCCCTACTACACGCCCTACAGCAGCAGGGGACTTCAGTTTAACGGCGGTCTCTCATAAGTTTGTCGCTGCTCTGGACATCTAGCAGCAACGTGGCCCATCCGTCCACACTTCCAGCAGCGTATCTCCCGTCGTTCTGGCCATCTGTTTGGGCCCCTTCGGTAAGCCCCTTCGATTTCTCCTGAGCACTGCACTAAATGATTTGGACCCCTTCGATAGGTCCTATCCTCATCCCTCCAGCGGGGTGGTGGGTGATTCTGATTTTCTGGGTATGGACGGCTCACCCTTTCACCTCCAGTTTTCTGGAAGTCTGCAATTTTCATAGAATGTTCATCACAATGGGTGTGCAAGTGTTCCATTTGCTCTTGCAGTTTCTGCATTACTGTGAGAATTTCTTTAACCGTCCCTTTTTCTACTGTCTTTGAGCCAGAACTAGCCCCCTGTGACAAAGTAACTCCAACTGCGGTCTGGGGCTTCGGGACCATACTATTGGTATGGGAGATGGCCTCTACCTGTACATCATGGAATTTAGCATCAGTCTCTCGTCGTATAAAATCCTGCATAGTCACAGTTAAACTGCCGTCACGTATCCCCAGGACAAACTGGTCACGGAGAGTCCGATCAGGGTTACAGAAGGCTGGCGAGCCCCCTCTTTCCTTCACTTGAATATCTCGGAGCAGTTCTTGTAGGGCATTTGCATATTGGGGTAGGCTTTCATTCTCCTGTTGTACCCTCTGGAAGAACCGAGCCTGCAGAGACCCCAGCAATGCAGTTTCTCCATAAATGGTTTCTAGAATCTGGACTACTTGCTCAAATGTCTGCCTTTGTTCAAATGGCCTCAATATCACCGTGGTCTTAGCATCCCCTTGTAATGTCAATATTGCTAGCTCTACTAGTACTTCTGGTGTGGTCTGGTACATTCGCTGTATCATTCGTATCTGTTCCACCCACATACTCACTGACATATTATTGCCATCAAATTTAGCTAACTGACTCATTATAGCCCCTGCTGGCATTCTTCCTCCAGCACCATTCTCCCGAACGGGTGCGTCACCGTCCATTCTGGTAAGCGGATCCTGCTGACTACGCCAATTTGTGAACCGAGAGCAAGGCAGGTGGTTTGGACTCCGCAACCAGAAATGAACGCACACGCGGTAGTTCAAGAAAAGAATATATATTTACTATAAGTTAATAAAGGCTATTTGAAGGTAAAATGACAGGGATAAAGACAAGCAAAATATACAATATAGCATGAACAATTTCAAGGCAAATTCTGCAATGGTTTCTACTTTTACTCTGTCCACTTCTGCAGTATGGACACTGAATGAACAATATACTCAAAACTATCCCTAACTGACCCTGACATCACATTTGGGTGCACCCCCTTTTCCCCAGTGGTCCAGGTGGACCGCTTACAGTCCGTAGAAGCGCGCGGTGGGGCCCAAAGTCGTTCCTTTCTTTTATAGTGAAGCGTCCTCTCCTCACTGTTATCAGGATCTCGGGAGAAATGAAGTCCTCTTTAACAGGGAAACCCAATGAATGCAATGTAATCCAACAGCAGATTCCACTCAGCACACTGACAGTCCTGCCGAATCCATACACTGAGCTGGGATGTAAACCGGGGTTTAGCAGGTGCTGTCCAGTACATCAACAGCACTGCGAGTCTCTATCTGTGGTATCCATATACACAGTCACAATGTCAGTCTCACTGATCAGCCACTGAGCACAGTTCCTTTCACGTGGACTCACTAGACCTGTTGTCTCTTTACACTCTGTTTGTCTCTGGATCAAGATACAGCTTATGCTTCGTTCACACCTGCGCTTGGTGTCCGTCCGTCGCCAATCCAGTGAAAATCTCGGCGAACTGGATTGGCGTCGGATACAGACCGGTCAGCGGCGCATTGGTTAAAAACCCATTCATTTGAATGGGTTTTTAAAGCAGTGCGCGGTTGTGCGCTTACACCCTCTGCGCTGCGAATCCTTTTTTTTTCGTCGGAAACAAAGTCGGACACGCAGGACTTCGTGTCCGACGAAAAAAAAAGGATTCGCAGCGCAGAGGGTGTAAGCGCACACCCGCGCACTGCTTTAAAAACCCATTCAAATGAATGGGTTTTTAACCAATGTGCCGCTGACCGGTCTGTATCCGACGCCAATCCAGTTCGCCGAGATTTTCACTGGATTGGCGACGGACGGACACCAAGCGCAGGTGTGAACCCACCCATAGCTGTACAGAAAAATATCCACACCAGTTCAAGACAGCACAGACACCTGTCTTCTCTCTTGCCAAGATGGCTGCTGCTCTCTGTCTCGTCACTTCCTGCTTCTCTGCTCACACTCTGTCTGCAGAACAGGCAGGCTGACATAAAAGGGGGGGGGGGTCTCACTCCAGCATCATGTCACAATTACAATGGCTGCTGTCTTAAAGGAACAGAATCACAGAAATACATTCACCATTAACAATTTATACAGACAAATGAAGCTTAGGACAACATTGGCTGTCTCTTACAGGACAATTGTGTGATGCCTCCTGCTCATCGATGTACCAGATATCTCAACTTGTCACAAACTGAGAGAGACAGAATCCATGAACTAAGAGACCTTGGTTTATTACTCTAGCAGCTCACTACGCAACTAGACTGAGATGTCAGCACTGTTAAATGCTACCAGTGTGCCAGTGGTTGGGAGAATAACACCAAACTAGAATGACAGCAAGAGGTGCATGGAGGCAGTGGTGCACCTCTAATGAGGCGAAGTGAGTTGGCCAACTCAGGCTGCACTATCCATCACTGTTTGAAGGGGCGCTATTTTTACTATCTATTTAACGTAAACCAGCCCAGGACAGGCCGTTTTAAAAAAAAAAAAAAAAAAACAAAGCTGAGCTGTACCTGTCCTGGGCTGGCTTAGGAGATGTCTGCATCTTGGCACAAGCGGCGATACAATGACGTCATCGCGCCTCCTGCGCAGAGATGTAGATGTCCTATGCGTGGACAAGAAGAGGAGGAGGAGGTGGCAGCTCCATCAAGGGATCGCAGGTGGGTGAGGATAACTTTTTTTATATATAACGTGAGAGTGTGAACCTAGAGGGCACTGATAAGCGGCCCAAAACCAGGGTGAAAAAGGTCCTCAATCACACCCATAGGTGGGGCTTCACTCCAGAGGGAGTGCTGCTGGTGACCTGCAGGGAGCAGGTAACTGTGGACCAGTTAGAGACAGACAGGTGGTCTGTCCCAAGAGAACTGGATTCCACAACGGACTTAGTTAAGCTCTAATGTGAGCCAGACTGCTGAGGAGAAACCTCAGTAAAGCTTCTTGCCCCCAGAAGTTAGTCAGGGCTCAAGAAGTGAGTTATTGCCCTGTGTGTGGGCTAGGCTGTTTTGTTATTTTTGTTCCCGTTATCATTTACTAGCTGAATAAAGCCATTTATTTTGTATTGCCACTACCTGATATGCTGTTTATTTGGCACCCAGTACCACCAACACCTCTGTCAAGTCCAGGAAACTGCCACCTTTGATGCTAAATTACCTCCAATTGTCACATAATATATATAATGCTGTTACCCAGCAGGTAACGGGCCCTATTTACTTACCTATCCCCGCTCCTGCTCATGGCCGCCTCCACTTCCCTTTCTGCTATGGGACGCAGAAGGGGGGAGCAGAAGCGGCTGTGAGCAGGAGCGGGGATTGGTAAGTGAGGCCAAATACTACTATTATTATACTCCGGGGTCTTTTCAGACCCCGGAGTATAATAATCAGAGGCCCAGGGGAGGTGATAAACATAAAAACCAGTGTTACTCACTTCTCCTGCGATCCGGTGTTACTCCCAGCTGGCTTCGGCCTTCTTTGGTGACATCCCAGATGTCATGTGAGCCAGGCCGACATCATTATGTTGCGACGCCGGCCTTGGCCCACGTGACGTCTCTGCGACATTCAAGAGTACCGAAAGCAAGGAGTGCACCGGAGCCCAGGATAGGTAAGTAACAGTGGTTTTTATGTTTGTCACCACTTGGGTCTCCGATCATTATGCTCTGGGGTCTGAAAAGACCCCAGAGTATAATAATAGTTCATGGGTGGGTCACTATGGGACATAATACCGTGTTCAGGGGCCACTATGGAGCATAACACTGTGTGCAGGGGCCGCTGCGGGGCATAATACTGTTGCAGGGGCCTCTGCGGGGCATAATACCATGTGCAGGGGTCACTGCAGGGCATAATACTGTGTGCAGGGGCTGCTGCGGGGCATAATACCGTGTGCAGGGGTCACTGCGGGGCATAATACTGTGTGCAGGGGCTGCTGCGGGGCATAATACCATGTAATACTGTGTGCAGGGGCCACTGTGGACCATAATACCATGTAATACTGTGTGCAGGGGCTGCTGGGGAACATTAAAGTGTGTGTAAATGGGGCATTATACTGTGTGGGGGCCAGGAAAGGGGGTGCTATGCTGTGGGAGGGCCAAGTCAAAAGTTTGCTGGGGGGGCCCAATCTTTGCTAGTTACTCCCCTGATAAGGAGAGGTTAGAAAGGGGCATTTTATATAAGGAAGCTTTATGAACTTAAGAGGTGTTATTTATATAAGGGAATTATTAATACAAGGGGGGTTTATTTATATAAGGGGCCATTAGGGAGCATTATATATATATATGGGGGTGGTCATTTATATAAAAGTGTTCATTAGGGGACATCAATTTTATATAAGGGGTCATTACACATCTCCGCCCTCTAGTGAGCCCCGCTATGGACCCTCTCCAGTTTGCTTATCGGCCGGGCATTGGGGTAGATGATGCCATCATCCACCTTCTGCACAGGGCTCTGTCTCACCTAGAGAAACCAGGGAGCACGGTGAGAATAATGTTCTTTGATTTCTCCAGTGCTTTTAACACCATACAGCCCAGGTTACTGAGGGACAAGCTGGGCCTTGCTGGAGTGGACCACCACCTCTCCAACTGGATCCTAGACTACCTCACAAATCGACCTCAGTATGTGAGAGCCCAGGACTGTGTGTCAGGTACCGTGATCTGTAATACGGGGGCACCTCAGGGTACGGTTCTCGCCCCTTTCCTCTTCACACTGTACACTGCAGATTTTAGGTGCAACTCATCTAGCTGCTACCTACCTAGAAGTATTCTGATGACTCTGCAATAGTAGGTCTCATCACAGACGATGATGACAGGGAGTACAGAGAACTGAACCAGGATTTTGTGGACTGGTGCCAGCGGAACCACCTGAAGATTAACGTGGGGAAGACCAAGGAGATGGTGGTGGACTTCCGTAAAGGCAGATGCCCTCCTAAACCAGTGGACATCCTGGGGACGGGCATCGAGATTGTGAACATCTATAAGTACCTGGTGTGATGATTCCACTGAAATATGGCTATAACTCAAAGCTGTATTTTGGTCTCTGGGTAGCGTATCTCTTTACTCATAAGGTGCACAGCCTACTCATAGGTATATTGCCAATAGTGGCTGGACTGGAACAATAGGGCTTTGTATCCATCCCAGCAGGGTTCCATTGAATTCATACACAGCCCTGAGTGATCAAAGAAACATGCATTGATCAGTCTGCACTGGTAGATCAGATATGGCTGATAACATTGTATCATTCCACTTGGTCTCAGCTCTATACAAAGAATCTGGACTTGAGTGCGTTAGTCAATCAGACTTGCTGTCGCCGGTGACCTCATTCTGGGAGGTGGCATAAAGGGTATATAAGATGAGGTAAGAGGTCAGTGGGAGGAGATTGTGCTGGGACTACAAGAGAACACTATGAGGAGTTATTACAGACCATCACAGACTACAGGATATTACAGACAGACCACTGTAAAGAACATGCAGGCTGGATTATTGTATTGATGCCACATGCTAAGAAGCCTGCACTGGTTGTTCACACATACCAGAGCATGTGTGAGTGTTGGACTACAGAACCACATCAAGGAGATGTGTGGTAAAGTACTTATTTCACTTTTAGGCCCTTTTAGTTTATTGCACTGTATCTTGTAACTAGTAACTGTTAATGCTTGCATATGTCTGCATATCTGTTCTGAACTGCATGTGTTAGATGTTAATACCGACCCATTTAGGGGTTAATAAATATATAAAATTTAGAAAGCTTGTCTTGTATTTATCTTGTGAACCCGGCACTCACTGGCGGTGAGTGTGGTTTTATATGAAAGAAGACTCAGGTGTGAGCCAAAGCGGTGTTGGCGCACTGAGGATCTTTCACACCTGGGTTTGCTCCTTAATAATAAGCTGGACCGCGCAGATCATATGGAGGCCCTGTACAGGAAGGGCCACAGCAGGCTCTACCTGCTTAGGAAGCTGAGAGCCTTTGGAATCCGGGGGGCACTTCTTAGGACTTTCTTCAACTCGGTAGTGGCATCAGCCATCTTCTTTGGAGTGGCCTGCAGTATATCAACCAGGGACAGAAATAAACTTGACAAGCTGATTAGAAGGGCCAGCTCTGTCCTGAGGAGTCCACTGGACCCAGTGCAGGTGGTGGGTGACAAAAGGATACTGTCTGTGGTGAGCTCCATGCAGAAGAAGAAGTCCCATCCCATGCATGAGACTGTGATCGCGCTGGGCAGTACTGTCAGTGACCGACTGCTCCACCCTAAGTGTGAGAAGTGTGAGAAGGAGTGCTATCGGAAGTCTTTCCTCCCCACCGCGGTTAGGCTGTACAACCAACACCGACCTAAGCGGAGATCATTACACACAGAGAACTGAAATATCTTTCTGCCTGTTAAATCTCCCCCCCTCCTCTGCTACTTCCTATCTGTCTGTCTGCTATCAATGTAATGCCTCTTACCTTGGAACATTCCTGTACATGTTGTATTTGTATTTGTATCTGCTTATCTTATCTTTGCTGCTGTAACACACTGAATTTCCCCATTGTGGTACTATTAAATGACTATTATTATTATATTATTATTATTATTAGGGGACATTATGAATAGAAGGGAGCATCATTTATATAAAGGGTCGTTAGGGGAGCAGTATTTATGTCAGGGGGAATCAGGGGTATAATATAAGGGGGCAATTAATTAAAGGGCTTGACCAGGATAACCACTTTCTTAATATAAGACAGGGGAAATTGATTAAAAAAAACAAAAACAAAAAAAAACAAAAAAAACACACCTACTCACCTGTTCTTTGTACTCCCACCGCAGTCTGGTTCTGATGCTCGGGTGTTTTCTTCTGGCGGAAGTCCCCGTCGCACATGACCGCTGAGGTTGCTGACATAGGACGTCACAGTGCTGTGGGGGAGAAAACACCAGAGCAACAGGACTGGAACGCGCTGGGAGACACCGGAGCACCTTCCCCATCCTCATATTAAAAAAGTGATTATCCTGGACAACCCCTTTAAGGTGGCACTTGGGCTTTACTAAAGGGGCTTTGCAGCTCAATTTTTATTGATGATCTATCCTTAGGACAGATCAATAAGAGATCGGTGGACCCCTCCTCTGATCAGGTGTATGAAGGGGCTATGGCGCCTGTTTATATCACACACTGTCTGTTTATAATGACCGTGTGATGTAATTACAGCCTTGTCACATAGACATGTATAGGACGAAGCTGTAGTTACATTACATGGCTGCTATGAGATGAGTGACACTATGTAAACAGAGAAGCGGTCACGGCGCTTACACAGATACCAAGGTTCAGTCAAACAGCTGATCAGTAGGGGTCCAGGGTTTTTGAGCTCCACTGATTTTTTTTATTAATGACCTGGAAAACCTTTTAATTAGGAAACACCTGTGCCATTGATAAGGGGCACTATTTATACAGGGTACACATGGATATTATTAATATAAAGATGCACTTGGGAGTATTATTCATTATGGGGGGGGGGGTTATATCAGATATTTTATAATTGGGATAACAGCAGGATGGGGGCTTTGTGTAGGTGAGGACAATAGGGTTGGATGCCTGGAAAAGTGAGGAGCCATCTTTGTCTGTGTTGCAAACTTTACAGAGAAAAGTCACAACTGGAAGAAGTGGTAATGGTGGTCCAAAGGGAAGAGAAGGGAAATGTGAAGGATTAGTCAGAGACATCACCTGTAAGTCACAAAATGTTACTGCACTGTATTCACCTAAATGATAGAGGATAAATACCTGATTGATGGGGGTCTGTCTGCTGAGACCCCCACTGAGCCTGAAAATTGTTTTTTTTTCCCCCACTGTGTGGGAATTCAGCCTGGCCGCAGCCATATATAGGCATGTAACTTGGTGGATGGATGAACCCGCGTGACTCTCACTTCACTTCAATGGGAGTGCCAAAGATTTCTGAAGTCCAGTACTCAGATATCTGTGGCGCTCCTATTATAGAGAATGGCGGCCATGTGGGCTCGTCCATCCATCAAGCAGAAGATGTGTGAAGTTATTGTCATTGTTAATGCCGTGTTATTGATCTCTGATACTGAAGTAATGCAGTAAGAAGAATTCTCAAAAACAGTTTCATAAGTTTGTGTATGTTTATTGTACGACGATAACAGCGTGTTAAGCTAGTAGCATGAAAACTCAATTTTACTTTTTTTTTGGGAAGGGGGGGTGCGCCTTTCTATAGTCCGCCTCAGGCAGCAAAGAGGCTAGGTTCACCACTGCATGGAGGCGAACCTCTGCATGGACTGATAATCTGACGTGAAGAATGGTACATAGTGATCCATTCTCTACTGCAAGTGAAATTGGATGTCACATCCTAAGTCTAAGATGGCAAACAGTGTCAACACAAACCATCAGAAGGCATTTGCATGACTTTGGGCTACAAGCCAAATGTCCAGCTAGAGGTGTATCATCGACCTCACGCCACGTCTTTCAAAGACTATCATAGTCCACAGCTATGGAGGCTAGAAAGGAGGTCTAGCCTCCTCATTCATGAGTATTGCTTTTGGTTCAGATGCAAGCATAGTCAGAGATTGGTCTGGAGGCCACATGAGCAACTCCATGAAGAGGTCTTCACAATTAAATGTCACACTGATCCTACTCCCAGGATTATGGTGTGGGGTGGCATAATGCACAGTAGTCAGACTCCACTAGTCTTTATTTCAGGTACACTAATAGCATGAAGTTACACCGACGAGCAAAAGGGTAACAATATTTAGAACTTTTGACTTTCAGGCTCCATATCTCAGCATCCACTACAGCTTCGAACGTGAGACTACCATCATGAAATAGATGATCATCTTGGCTACCTCATACATAAATTTGACTTGCAACTATTTAGCATATGATTAATTATGCAGATTCTTCTCATGTACAGTAATTGCATTGTTACTGTTTTGCTCCTGGTGGTTGAAAAATCTTTTTCTTTTTGTATACTACAAATTACAACCTGTTCTCACATTCCCTAATAGCTCAGTGTGTTATTACGTTGATTCTCAAGTCAAAAGGGTCACAAAATGGTTCAATTTGAGTACCAGCCATGAAGCATCATCCAGCTTATCGATAATGGTCTCTCGGTCAAGAAAATTGCCAAACTGCATCATGTGAGTGCCATGACAGTTGGAAGAATACGAAATGAAGTCCGTCCATCCATTCAAAAGCCAAGAGGCAGGGCCAGTTTTAGACAAACTGTGGCCCTTGGCAAAATTAAAAGCGGGGCCCCAAATGCTGATATATCAATAATGCCATCATATTTCCAGTGACAATGCCTTTAATAACGCCCCCTTTCTGCCCCCAAAACAGTAACAACCACCCCCATTATGCCCACATACAATTCAAATAACCACCTTTGTACCGCCAAATAGATTTTTGCACCCCCTCATCAGTTATTATAGTGCCTCCTTATAAATAATAGTCCCTGCTTATAAACAGTGCCCCATATCAGTAATAGTTCCCCCTTATCAGTAATAGCCTCCCTCAATAAATAATACTGCTCCCTTATAAATAGTCCCCCTTAATAGCCCTCTCATGAATAATAGTTCACCTTATAAATAATAGTCCACATTATCAATATTAGCCCTCTTATAAATATTAGCCATCTTATAAATAATAGCCCTCTTAACAATAATACCCACTTATAAATACGTAATAGTCTCCCCCTTATAATTAACAGTTCCCTCTTTATAAGTAACAGACTCTGCCTTATATATAATCATTCCTCCCTTTCACATAATATCCCCTTATAAATAAGTCTCCCCCTTATAACAGTCAACCTTATATATAATAGTTCCCCCTTATAATAGCTTGCTTATATATAAATAGTTCGTCACCTATAATAGCTCCCTTATATATAACAGTCCCCCCTTATAATAGCCCTCTTTATATATAATAGTTCCTCTACTATAATAGCCACCCTTATCTATAACGGTCCCCCCTTATAATAGCCCCCATTATATATAATAATTCCTCTCTTATAATAGCCCTCCTTATATAAAACAGTTCCTCCATTATAAATAATAGCTCCCTTATATATGTTTCCCCCTTATAACAGCCCCACTTACATATAATAGTTCCCCCTTATAATAGCGCACTTATATATAACCATCTCCCCCTTATAATAGCCCCCCTTGTATATAATCCCTCTGTTATAATAGTGCCCCTTATGTATAATAGTTCCTCCATTATAAATACTAACCACCTTATATATAAAGTCTCCCCCTTATAATAGCCCCCCCTTTTAAGGGGGGCTATTATAAGGGGTACTATTATACTATTTATAATGGGAGCTATTATAAGGCAGAACTATTATTTATAAAGGTGCTGTTATAAGGGAGGACCTATAATATATAAGGGGACTAATATAAGGGGGAACAATTCTATACAATAGCCCCCTCTTATAACAGTGTCCCCTTTTAAATAATACTTCACCATTACAATAGCTCCCCTTATATTTAATAGCCCCAATATAAATAATAGTTTGCCCCCTTAGCAGGTAATCCCTTTTCCTTACTAGAAAACAATAAATCTTTTACTTACCTTACCGTGCTCCCATGATGAGCAGAGAAGCCAAACTCTCTTCCTGTAGTAGTGGCACAGGTGGCATGATGCAGTGACATCATCAAGCCACCTGCGCTGCCATGTCCCGTGCGTTACCGGCGGTCCTCTATGGTAGAGCAGGGACTTTTCAGCTCCCTGCTCTGTCATAGAATTAAACAGTATCAGCGTGTATAGCACAGTATGCTGATACAGCTGTGGAACTCCCGGGATTCAAGCCATCAAACTAAAAGCCTGATGCTCCAAATCCTGGGGCCCTGCTTGGGGACAGGGGCCCTGCGCAATTGCCCAGTTTCTCCCCCCCTAACACCAGCCCTGCCAAGAGGTGGATGTCCTGGCAAAGTAGCACAATCAACAAGTTGGCTCATCACAAGGTCATCAGTTCTTGTGCGACAAACATGGCAGTGGAGGTGACTCGTATGCTTTGTAATAGTAAGATCCATGCAAGCACTCTGCGACATACATTACACAAGCCTGGAAATGGTGGCCTGAAAAAAAGTGAAGAAGCCTCGGCTCAACTTTGCAAAAGAGTACAAAAGTGGACAGTAGAAGATTGGAAATGGTTGATTTGGAGCGATGAGACGAAAGTCAATAGACTGGGCTCTGATGGGTGCAAATGGGTCTAGAGAAACAAGGGAAAAGGGGGGCTAACAGATCGAGAAATTGAAGGAACCGTCAAGTTTGTGAAGTTTTGGTGGAGGAAGGAATGGGTTGTTTCACAGCCAAAGGCGTTGGATACTTGACCAGGATCGATGGTGGTATCAGTGCTGAGCTACTTCGTACACTCGAGTACTATGGGTATGAAAAGGACGACATAGTGTTCTAGCAGGACAACAACCTGAAGCATACGTCAAGATTAGCAAAGAAATGGTTCACTGACAATGAAGTAGAGGTGCTGGATTGACCCCCACAGTCCCCAGACCTCAACCCAATCGAACACTTGTGGGTAGAGTTGAAGAAAAAACTGTATTCATACCCAAATGAGTCGACTAGTATGCCCCAACATTGGGAACATGTAGAAGAGACCTGGGATCAGATTTCGCTTGAGATATTCTTGAATCTGATCAAGAGCATGCCCAGAAGGATCCAGGCATTTCTAGGAGCAAAACAATGCAATTACATTACAAGAATCTGCATAACTTATCATATTCTAAATACTTGCAAGTCAAATTAATGTATGAGATAGCAAAGATGATTGTCTATATAATGATGGTAGTCTCATGTTCAAAGCTGTAGTGGATGGTGAGATATGGAGCCTGAAAGTCAAAAGTTCAAAACATTGTTACCCTTTTGCTCTTCAGTGTACATTGGTTTGGTTCTGTAACCAGTGGTATGGCCATTTCTTCAAAGAGTTCCAGGAGCCATTTTTCAATAGGACAGTGCCAGGCTGTATGTCGCTCACACTACTGTTAGCAGCCTTCATGGCCTTAAGATGCTACTATTAGTATGTCTGCAGAGTCTCCAGACTTGTCTCTCATCATCTGGGATGTCATTGGTCAGCAACTACAAAGGGAGCAGCCAGTAGCCAATCTCGACGATTTGCATGCCTAAGTGAAGTCAGTGTGGTATAACATTCCTCATTTATAGCATGCTAAGGCATGTAAGGGTATATAATTCTGCATCTCGTGCTTATACTTGATACTGGATGAATCAAGAGGTGTGAACATCTTTTTTTCCAGTTTTTTTTTTATTTGCAAATCACTAACATGTCTATCGATCCTGTGATTTCCATAATTCTAAAGATTTTTCCTTCTTGGTGTTGCAATTTAAATGTTGAGGAGTGTATATTATTTTACTGGATGCTTTTGTATAGAATATCATAGTCTAAAAATGACTAAAAATATCATAGTAAAAAAACCAAAAAAAAGAATGGAAAGTTGGGCTGAATGTAGGCCCAAAGAATACCCTCATAAGCAGTGGCATTGAGGATATTATAAAGCAGTATTGAGCAGTGTAGGCCGGGTTCACCAGAGGATCATTTGGTGATCTCAAGCTCTACCACAATAATGGTCCAGAAGAAGACATCCAAATTTGAAGGGTACTATGGTCTATTTCCTATGGGTTGTTGGACAATGGGCCCAAGGCCTAATTTTATCTGCTGGGCCCAAGGAGCCTCAGTCTGATGAGTGTACAGTCATGGCCAAAAGTTTTGAGAATGACACAAATATAATATTTTCACATGATCTGCTGCCCTCTGGTTTTTGTGTGTGTTTGTCAGATGTTTTTATCACATACAGAAATAGAATTGCATTCATATTATGAGTAACAGAAGCTTATATTGACAGTTAGAATGAGTTAATGCAGCAAGTCAATATTTGCAGTGTTGACCCTTCTTCTTCAGGACCTCTGCAATTCTCCCTGGCATGCTCTCAATCAACTTCTGGACCAAATCCTGACTGATAGCAGTCCATTCTTGCAGAATCAATGCTTTAATTTTGTCTGAATTTGTTGCTTTTTGTTTGTCCACCCGTCTCTTGATGATTGACCACAAGTTCTCAATGGGATTAAGATCTGGGGAGTTTCCAGGCCATGGACTCAAAATCTCTATGTTTTGTTCCCTGAGCCATTTAGTTATCACCTTTGCTTTATGGCAAGGTGCTCCATCATGCTGGAAAAGGCATTGTTGAGCGCCAAACTGCTCTTGGACGGTTGGGAGAAGTTGCTCTTGGAGGACATTCTGGTACCATTCTTTATTCATGGCTGTGTTTTTAGGCAAGACTGTGAGAGAGCCGATTCCCTTGGCTGAGAAGCAACCCCACACATGAATGGTTTCAGGATGCTTTACAGTTGGCATGAGACAAGACTGGTGGTAGCGCTCACCTCTTCTTCTCCGAATAAGCTGTTTTCCAGATGTTCCAAACAATCGAAAAGGGGATTCATCAGAGAAAATAACTTTACCCCAGTCCTCAGCAGTCCACTCCCTGTACCTTTTGCAGAATATCAGTCTGTCCCTGATGTTTTTTCTGGAGAGAAGTGGCTTCTTTGCTGCCCTCCTTGAGACCAGGTCTTGCTCCAAGAGTCTCCGCCTCACAGTGCGTGCAGATGCACTCCCACCTGCCTGCTGCCATTCCTCAGCAAGCTCTGCACTGCTGGTAGCCCGATCCCGCAGCTGAAACACTTTTAAGAGACGGTCCTGCCGCTTGCTGGTCTTTCTTGGGGCGCCCTGGAGCCTTTTTGGCACCAATGGAACCTCTCTCCTTGAAGTTCTTGATGATTCGATAGATTGTTGACTGAGGTGCAATCTTTCTAGCTGCAATACTCTTCCCAGTTAGGCCATTTTTGTGCAGTGCAATGATGACTGCACGTGTTTCTTTAGAGATAACCATGGTTAACAGAAGAGAAACAATGATGGCAAGCACCAGCCTCCTGATAAAGTGTCCAGTGGTGTCATTCTTACTTAATCATGACAGATTGATCTCCAGCCCTGTCCTCATCAACACCCACACCTGTGTTAATGGAGCAATCACTGAAACGATGTTAGGTGGTCCTTTTAAGGCAGGGCTGCAATGATGTTGAAATGTGTTTTGGGGGATAAAGTTCATTTTCTAGGCAAATATTGACTTTGCAAGTAATTGCTGTTAAGCTGATCACTCTTTATAACATTCTCGAGTATATGCAAACTGCCATTAGGAAAACTGAAGCAGTAGACTTTGTAAAAATTAATATTTGTATCATTCTCAAAACTTTTGGCCATGACTGTAGATGTGAGTCCTAAAATGAGATAAAACACTAGCTAGAAGCTACAGGAACATTTTTCTAAATTTTCTCTGTCTGCTTCCAGTAGCTCCCACCTCCTCATCTCCTCCTTCTGGATAGAATTATGGGCTGCAGCTGTAATCCAATCTATCTGGATTTTACTATGGATACAATAAACAGGCCGGGTTAATTACAGATTCTCCAAAAATCTCTGTTTTGGCCGAAACTACAATTTGGGGGTTCACCATCATGAGTCACTATTATATTCTGGGAGCTCTTCATACCCTGAAGTATAATAAGCAGAAGCCCAGGGGAGGTGTGACAAAATAATAAACACTGATACTCACTTTCCCTCACCTCTCCTGGGCTTCCTCACAACATCTAATACATGTTCACCAGCCTCTTTGGTCCTCTTCTGGCCTTTTGTATGATGTCATGGGCCTGTGATAGTGCCTCGGGGATCAGAAAAGACCTTAGCGTATAATAAAAACAGTTGTTGGAAACAAAACTGGTTGGCGAACCTTGCAAATATTTGTGAAGCGAATTGTGGGAGGTTCACCTATCTCTATTATAGTGAATTCAGAGAGGATCAATAAAGGATGTAGGGAAAGAAGCATTTTACTCGAAAGAGATGTATTACAATGTTTGTTATCTAAGCAAGGACTTGCTGTGTTTAGAGGGTCACAGGTCATTCTTGCAGAGGTACCCCGTGCTACCTATGTCTACCACATTTGATTAAAAAAAAAAAAAAAAAAAAACACCTCTTCCAGGGTACAATGCAGTTCAGAGCACAGGGGCTCAGCTAAACTACAAGGAGAATGTATGCAACATAGTGTTAACTCTCTTGAGTAATGATCAGCAGGATAGTGAATGCAGATCTGGGCTGTATTACTCACTATCAGGATTAGTATTTGCCAAGTGACACAACATTATGTGTAGATATGCCATGAAACTTACTATGTAAATTCCTAGAAGACATTACTAATCATCAACAATATCTGTAAAGAGGCTGCTCGAATAGACAGCAATGACATAGGTTAAAGTTATATTTCAGTTTGACTACATCTGGTACATCACAAACGCCTGCAAATGTTGCTGGCAAAGTATGGCATATAGTCCAAAACTAACTTATATCCCTATTGACTTAAAAATATTAAGTCTAATATAAAAATATCTGCATTGTTCAAGCTGTGCAGTCAGTTTTTTCCAACATTAATGAGGAAGGACCCTGTGCAGACTTGAAACTCGTACGGGAAATGCGCCTTGAAGACAAATGAAAAGCAACAGAGAGAGACCTTTTGCTCCCCAGCCAGCTAGTTCCTGCTGATTCTAATTTTAGACTTGTAATAATGCAAAAGTAAAGGGAAAAACTGCTGGCGGTTCAGTCAAGTTTGCTGGGAGCCTCATTAACAGCTTCTAAAAGTTCATTACAAACAGCCACATCCCATTAATGCTGCTCTGTGCAAAAAGACTGCTGAATAAATAGACCAAGGCAGATTACTTAGATTCACAGCTCTCCAGAGATGACATCCTATTTGGAAAAAACAATGTCCACAGCACCCTTATGAAGGACAGTAACATTCTTTCCTAAGGATGCTTGTTAAGGCATTTAAAATGGTGTTACTGTAGGATTACAGGCATCACATTTTTTTAATTGTATTTTTTCCATTTTAATTGAAAATTTACTGCATATTCAGACCAATGGGATTAACGTGACCAGCCATACCAATTAAGATGAGGTGCTGGAGGACAGGTTTTGTTTATAAAATGACATTCTAGAGTTATATACCAAGGTCTTTAAAGAGGACCTTTCGCGACCTCCACCAACTCCAACTTTTTGCATCCTTCAATACATGTTGCTACCCTGCTTTCAATAGGCAATGCTCCACCCATTCTGGCACAGTTGCAATTTTCTCTCTAATCCCGCCCGTCATTCCCAAGCAATCATTGCTGTTGGTTTCAGCACAATTATGCTATCTGTTGTCAGGTGGGTGGTCTTGGACTATCTGCTCCAGCCCAGGAACACCCATCTGACAGTAGAGAGCATACAGTGCTGGCCAAAAGTATTGGCACCCCTGCAATTCTGTCAGATAATAATCAATTTCTTCCAGAAAATGATTGCAATCACAAATGCTTTGGTAATAATATCTTCATTTAATTTGTCTTCAATGGAAAACCACAAAAAGAATTTTCAAAAAGCCAAATTGGATATAATTCCACACCAAACATAAAAAAGGGGGTGGACAAAAGTATTGGCACCCTTTGAAAAATCAGGTGATGCTTCTCTAATTTGTGTAATTAACAGCACCTGTTACTTACCTGTGGCACATAACAGGTGGTGGCAATAACTAAATCACACTTGCAGCCAGTTGAAATGGATTAAAGTTGACTCAACCTCTGTCCTGTGTCCTTGTGTGTACCACATTGAGCATGGAGAAAAGAAAGAAGACCAAAGAACTGTCTGAGGACTTGAGAAGCAAAATTGTGAGGAAGCATGAGCAATCTCAAGGCTACAAGTCCATCTCCAAAGACCTGAATGTTCCTGTGTCTACCGTGCGCAGTGTCATCAAGAAGTTTAAAGCCCATGGCACTGTGGCTAACCTCCCTAGATGTGGACGGAAAAGAAAAATTGACGAGAGATTTCAACGAAAGATTGTGCGGATGGTGGCTAAAGAACCTCGACTAACATCCAAACAAGTTCTAGCTGCCCTGCAGTCCGAGGGTACAACAGTGTCAACCCGTACTATCCGTCGGAATCTGAATGAAAAGGGACTCTATGGTAGGCTACCCAGGAAGACCCCACTTCTGACCCAGAGACATAAAAAAGCCAGGCTGGAGTTTGCCAAAACTTACCTGAGAAAGCCAAAAACTTTTTGGAAGAATGTTCTCTGGTCAGATGAGACAAAAGTAGAGCTTTTTGGGAAAAGGCATCAACATAGAGTTTACAGGAAAAAAAAAAAAAAGAGGCCTTCAAAGAAAAGAACACGGTCCCTACAGTCAAACATGGCGGAGCTTCCCTGATGTTTTGGGGTTGCTTTGCTGCCTCTGGCACTGGACTGCTTGACCGTGTGCATGGCATTATGAAGTCTGAAGACTACCAACAAATTTTGCAGCATAATGTAGGGCCCAGTGTGAGAAAGCTGGGTCTCCTTCAGAGGTCATGGGTCTTCCAGCAGGACAATGACCCAAAACACACTTCAAAGAGCACTAGAAAATGGTTTGAGAGAAAGCACTGGAGACTTCTAAAGTGTCCAGCAATGAGTCCAGACCTGAATCCCATAGAACACCTGTGGAGAGATCTCAAAATGGCAGTTTGGAGAAGGCACCCTTCAAATCTCAGGGACCTGGAGAAATTTGCCAAAGAAGAATGGTCTAAAATTCCAGCAGAGCATTGTAAGAAACTCATTGATGGTTACCGGAAGCGGTTGTTCGCAGTTATTTTGTCTAAAGGTTGTGCTACCAAGTATTAGGCTGAGGGTGCCAATACTTTTGTCCGGCCCATTTTTGGAGTTTTGTGTAAAATGATCAATGATTTGACTTTTTTTTTCATTCTCTTTTGTGTTTTTTCATTGCAAGCAAAATAAATGAAGATCTTATTACCAAAGCATTTGTGATTGCAATCATTTTCTGGAAGAAATTGAGTATTATCTGACAGAATTGCAGGGGTGCCAATACTTTTGGCCAGCACTGTAACTGTAATGCAATGCAATGAACTGGAGTTGGTGAAGGTAGCGAAAGGTCCTTTTTTTTTGTAATCCCTGAAAAGGCTTAAAATACCAAATTCTACATACTCACCTCTCTTTGTTCGACTGGCGATCCAGCAGAAAGTCTCCACTCGGGTCCCCAGTAACCCACAGTCTCCAGTTCCTTGACCCACATGTAAGTTCATACAGCAAATCAGCGACGCTCCATTGAAATGGAGCATTATCTTATTTGTGCATCACTTTTATAAGATACTGTAAATACAATATACTGTATATACTTTTAGATGAATATATATGTCCACATTGACCAGATTTTTGCTGTAGTACAGAATATTGGTATTTACATCCAAAACAGGAGAATAATACAGCAATAATCATTTCCAACCAGTGCAGGAGATGAAAATGCCTCATAAATCTCCCCCATTGAATGGTACAAAAACTGCGACTGGATTTAGAATTTACTAGTTTTGGCAAACATACAAAGATTAAACTGAGATTGCATCATCCGTAAAAGTTTATGCAATTGAGATTAATGGATTATTAAAGCAGTTTATTATACCAGTCTATTTTCCTGCCTAATGTTTTTTAAATACGGATTTGACCACCGTTGAAAATGGAAAAAAAACCTTTTTTGGGTTGGAGAAAATGTTCCATTCCATTGTTTTGTTTTCTCTGTTGGGATCCAGTATGTTATGATTGGCAATGAATTGTGAACAGGGATGTGGATCATAGATTTAAGGAGAAGGCCTTATTCACACATCAATGTTTTAGTCAGAGTGGTGCATCAGTGTTTACAACCCAAAACCAGGAGTGGGATGAAAAGACAGAACAGGTGCAAATCTTTCCATTATAGTTCACATTTGTGTAGTTTACACTCTTGGTTTTGGCTTACAAGCACTGATGAAAAACACTGATGATAACAGTGACTTGTAAACAGTGTCAGACTTAAGTGCCTAGGACCCACCAGAGGAACTTGTTCTAGAGGCCCACCCAGAAGCTTTCTGATAATAACCTACATCATGACCTCTTCATTGAAATCTTGCATACGTGCTGACTATTTGGCAACCAACACTGTACATTACTGAGTATTTTCGCAGTATCATCATCCTATATAGTACTATGCATGCCCCAATAGCTACTTGGCCATTTCATGTACAGTACTGTATGGGGAAAGACACAGCCATGGAGCACTCCACGCATGCACAAAATTTTAGTGATGGACGCAGGCATAGCACACAGGGCTGACAGCAGGAATTTGTGGGCCCCTCCTCCTCCCCAATGTATAAGTTTCCTGTCCTGTGGCCCGCACGAAGTATATATATATTGTTCCAAAGTGCTTGCCACACAGTATAAAGCTCCCCACCCCCAAAGTATAATGCTCCAAATGGTATATAATGCCCTATAGTGGCTGCAGATGGTAAAAAATGCAACCCAGAGCCTCCACACAATATAATGCTCCACAGTGGCCCCACGTAGTAAAAAATGCTCCCATGAGAGCTCTCCCTCACAATATAATGCTACACATTTCCTTCCCAACAGTATAATGCTCCACAGTGGCCCCAAACAGTATAATATACTCCCAGAGCCTCCTCTCCCAACAGTTCAATGCTCCACACATTTTAAATTCTCCCAAGAGTTCTCCCCCACAGTATAATGCTCCACAGCGACCCCACACAGTATAATATACTACCCAGAGCTGCATCACAGTGGCTCCACACAGTATAATATGCTCCCCAGGGCCAAACACAGTATAATGCTCCACAGTAGCCCTACACAGTATAATATGCTCCCCAGATCCCCCACACACAGTGTAATATGTTCCTTCACAGTATAATGCTCCACAGCAGCCCCAAACAGTATAATATACTTCCTAGAGGTGCTTCACAGTGGCTCCACACAGTAGAATATGCTCCCCAGGACCCAATACAGTATAAAATGTCCCAAGAGCCTCAAGCCCCTTCAGACAAAAGCCACAAAATTTGGTTTTGACGAATAGTCACAAGGTTTGGCTCTCTGATGTTATTTGATGCTATTATTGCACTCTGGGGTCTCCTTAGGCTGGGCCAGTTTGATGCTGGTTGTGAATAAGGCCTAAGACTCCATGCACACAACCATAGTTGTTTTATATTATCCACAATTACAGATAGTATATGGATCTATTCTTTTCTATTGCTCCATACATATGGTTGTAGTTTTTACAGATCAGTGTCCAGGCTGCAGAAATCATCTGTAAAACATTGAGCAGGTTCTATTCCTGTCTGTATTTGCGGCACATACTCACCCATATGAATGTCTTTTTGCAGATCCTTGATTACGGATGACATATGGATACAACATGAACATGTTTTTTTGCGGAATACGGATTATTTTTGCTAATATGCAAGTGGTGTGCTGTCCATGGCTGTCTCTGAAAAACAGACCTACTTTTTTCCTTTTTCATTTCATTTACTTTCTAGGTCTCTGGGTTTTTGAAAAATGCATGACACATCAATGCCATCTGTAGACTTGCATTGATGTGATGCATCCACATCAGTGAAAAAAAAAACGGCATATGTATGTTAAATGCTGATGTGTGAATATAGCCTAAGACTAGATCTTGAAATCTTCATTTCTTTCTGTTTTAAGATACATCATGGCTCATATATAAGGGAATATTAAGATCTCGAAATGCTCCTAATCGCTTTGATATATAGTGTCTGTCTACAGTTTGGATGGTTTAATAGATTACAAAACCTCTGGGTGCTGAAGAAAACACCATGTAAGTAAACTTCTTTCATTATCGTGCAAGAAACAGGATAAATAGCCACAGCACCTGGACAGCCATGGCCCCAAAACGTTTTGCCTCAATTTGTGTGTTTTTTGTTTCTAACGAAATATTAGTGTTTCTACTTCGTCTTTCACATTAAATGTACATCAAACATAGACTTATAAAATAATCAAAAAAGTGTCCAAACTGCAAGCAGAACTTTTCAGTGGACATATTGGAGGGATGGAGAAATATAGGTGACTGAGATAAATATGACTTGCTGTATATTGAGAATACATGACAAATGTACACCTGTCTGCTTTCTGATGCATATCTGGTATAATCTAATATTCTCCTGTATGTTTTGAAAAACAACTGTAATAATTAATAATTCATATCCACATTAGTACATGATCATTTATTTATATATATATATATATATATATATATATATATACATATATATATATATATATATATATATATATATATATATATATATATATATATATATATATACATACATACATTGTTTTTAATAGTTTCATAAATGAGGATATACAGCAATAATTCAGAACTCATCAACATTTCATCTGTCATAACATTGAAACCTCTGACAGGCAAAGTCAATTACATTTCCATCACAATTGCACCTGTGAAGGAGTGGGATATACAGTATTAGGCAGCAAGTGAAAAGTCACTTTTTGAAGTTTGTGTGTTATGTGTTCCTATAAGTAGGAAAAGTGAGCATAGTGAACTCAGTGAATTATTAATAGCTAGATAATTGGGTTAGAGTATCTCCAAAATGACTGATCTGAATACGAAGTGGTTAGTACCTTCAAAGAGTATTCCAAAGAAGGACTATCAGTGAATCAGTGACAGGACCGTGAGTGTCCAGCAAAGGCCAGCCTATCTGCTCTGATCACAAACAAGGGGTATCGATCTATAACTAGATATCTCTGATGTTTTGAAGCTTCTGTAGGGTAGCCTAAGTTCACATCTGCGTTGGAGTGTCCGTAGGAAACTCCACTGCAGATTCCATCTAAAATTGGTGGAGAGAAAAGTCCTGTATGGAGGACTTTTCTCTCCCCCAATTTAAGTATAAAACCAGTGGAAACATGATGGTCAGCTAAAAAAAATGGACATGCTCTGTCTTTGTCCATTTTGGTGGACATATGGGCCAATAGAAATCAATAGATCCATTTTAATGGATGTAAAATGTCCAAGTTACGCCTGTTAAAAATTGATCACTGGGTTGGGTCAAAAAAAAAACACCAATGAAATTTAAAACAGATGACACTTGGCTATCAAAAATGGACAAACGGACACGAACTGGATGCCCAATGTCCATCAAACACTGACTGTTTTGACCGATCTTCATGGCCAAAAAACTAACATGGTCATGTGAATAAAGACTGCCTTTTGAAGACACTGTGAACTTGGGCTCAAAATACCACAGCAAAATCTGAACCAGAAATGCCTAAGACTAAGGCCACACTATGGAAATGTATTGGAAAATCACAGCAGAAAAAAAAAGCAGCAAAAACATTTGAAAACATATATACAAAAAATCACATTGTACTTTTTCATTGCAATTTACACTTTTCCACTGTGGAAATTCATCTATTTTTCTTCACCCCATATAAATGTATAGGGAACAAATGCAGCGTTTTTACAGCTAATTGATTGTTGAAGCACTAGCAGACATGTTTGTTGCTAGGGTCTTAGAAGATTAGGGGCACAATCACCAAGGCATATGTTTTACAGTCTCTTCACCCCCCCCCAAAAAAAAAAGGGTACAGCATATTTATAAGACAACTTTTATAGCATGGCAGGACAAAGCAGGCTCAGCTCTATATATAACAATTTGCATTGTAATGGGCCAGAGAAGGAGCAGTGCTTAGAGACTTCAACTTTACTTATAGTTCGTCCCTTCCATCATAGCTCTCACAAGGTTATGTGTGCCAGCGTCAGAGCTTAGAGAAAGGATGTCAAGTCCAAGAAGCTGCAATCTGTATGTAAATTCTGAAGCTCACTCCCTTACCAGGCATATACTTTATGGGGCAAAAGAGGCCATTAAAATGTGTGGAGGCATAATCAGCCATTATAATATGAGTGGGGGCAGTAGAAGGGGCCCTTATACTGTATGTAGAGGAAAAAGGGCCTATTATACTGTATGTGTGGGCAAAATGGGGTCATTATATTGTTTGAGGGCAAATGTGGCTCGTTGTACGGTTTGGGGGCAAAAGAGGCCCATTATACTGTTTGAAGGGTATAATGGAGCCATTATACTGTGTGTGAGAGCCATTATACTGTATTTGAGGGAAAAAAAGGGCCACGATTATGTGTGGGGTCCAAAAGGGGCCATTATACTGTGTGTGGGGGCAAAAGGAGGCTATTATACTATGTGTGATGGGGGAAAGGGGGGCATTATAGTGTTATAAACGCACATGCAGTTCACATGCTGCAAATAAAATTACGGCAGTTTTAAAATCACAGTGGGGTGGATTTTGCCAATACTGTCTAAAAGTTAGGTAGTGCAAGTTTAGACTAGAAACTTATCACCCTCATCCACAAGGCTCTCCATAATGCTGCACCTCTCTACATTTCATCCCTCATCTCTGTCTATCGCCCAACCCGTGCTCTCCGTTCACTCAAAGACCTAAGACTAATATCCCTTATTATCAGAACCGCCCAGGCTCGTATACAAGACTTCTCCCCAGTTGCACCACTTCTCTGGAATGCTCTATCCCGGACTATCAGATTAACCCCCAATTTCTACAGCTTCAAGCGCAAACTAAAGACATATCTTTTCAGACAGGACTATCACAACTCCTAATGTAAACCCCACCGTAGTTAGAATCCCTAAAACTTACTCTCGTCTGTTCACGCTCCTGCATTACCTCACAGGATATGATGCCATTTCAGACTAACTTTATATATCCAGGCACCATCTGCACGTTAAAGGACATGACTGGTGATGGCTCATACAACTTTATATATGTGTAATGACAGTAATCTCTATTACAAAATTGTCCAACCATTGTGTAAGCAATGCTACCTCCGATGCCACCCCTGCTACCTCTTGTGTAACCCCTCTACTTCATAGATTGCAAGCTCTTGCGAGCAGGGCCCTCAGTCCCAGTGTGTGAATTGACTATTTCTTTGTAATGTATCTTTTTTATCTGTACTTGCACCCTACAAATTGTACAGTGCTGCGGAATATGCTGGCGCTATATAAATAAAATGTATTATTAATATTATTATTATTATTATTAGACAGTCTTAAACTGCACCAGATTTATCAAAGTGTCTCATGCGGTGTGATAAATCTGTTGTATTCGTAGACTGTCTAGTCTAAAGTTACACTTCCTAGTTAGCCTAATTGGCTTAGTTTCCGCCAAAAAAATGCACCGTAATTTTGGCACATTATTGCACCATGGTGCTGCAAGTTAGGCCAAGCCCCTTCTGTGAACCCATGCCCCCACAAGTCATAAAAAGTGTCTGAAATACTGTGTGCTATGCGCTGCACAGCATGTTAGACATTTTTTGCCACAAATTATGTCAGAATTCTGGCACATTTTGCAAGATTAAGCTCCCCCACTATGTCAATTAGCTACAGATCTGACTCATGGAATCCAACATTTACAATGCAAAGGCTGAAAGCTACACTAGACCTATGGCGATTCCAGTAGGTGTGCCACAGCAAACCCACACAATTTCAGGGGATTTACTGTAGTGACTTTTAGAGGAACACACAAAGATGCCCACTGGGGCAAAGGCACTCAAGGGCCCACTCAAACCTGGAGCTGGCCCTGATTCCAGTACACTTACATCTAGAGGTGCCCTGTCTGATCAAAGTGCAGGGAATGGACTAGAATCTCCTCAGGATTCTCACCAACTCTTTACATTCTACTGTTAATTTAAATGGGTATTCCCACCTCATAAAATGATTCCTGGGATATATGCCATCACTTTATGATCAGTTCCCTATGGAGCGGGTGGCTGGGAGTATCACTACACAGAGAACAACAATGAGGAGACTGCAGTCACTTCATTCTCAGGAGCTTTGGGGGGCCCAGAAGTCCCACCCATCACAAAATGATGGCATATCCTAGCAATATGCCAACAATTTGTGAGATGAAAGTAACCCTTTAAGAGATACAACTTCACCAATGCCTAGGTTGTAATTTATACCCAGTGCTATGTAGTGATATGGCTATAACATGTAACAATCATGTCACCATTCCTACAAGAGATCACTTTGGAACAATACATAATAACTAAAGAGGAAAGAACAAAGTTGACAGTCTGTGAAGAGAACATTTTGTGTTGAAAAGTCATGCTGGACAAAGAATCTATCACCTGGAGAGTCACAGAGAGATCTTTACAGGTCAAAAATAAAGATGAGCTCCAGAAGAGGAAGAAAAAGGATATTGGATAGCACTTATCAAGTCTTCATTAACAATCTGTCAAAACACTGAATCACCAGGAGCTGTGACCTTACCCACTGCTGCCTAACAAAGAGATGTATTATCACCACATGAAGGATGCGCGGAAAGGAAACTGACAAATGTGTTTCAAGCACCTACACTACTGTTCTGTAATTCTTATATAAAGGAGATCAGGTATGAAAACTCGAAGGTCTGCAGGCCAAATCTGCTATAAATGAAGTTCTATTTTTGTTTCAAGGCACTGCGTAAAAGGAAAAGTTAGGATTTGGGTAGACTCAGAACATAAAGTAAGGAACCTTTAGTTAAACTGACATAACTTTCTTCCACATAACTTTTAGCTGAAAAACTTTCAAGATGCTGGATAAGAAGATTGTGAAGATATAAAATATACTAAAGATATTTTGTGGTTTAGAACAGCATTGCTAAACCGGGTAATATATTTATTAAAAAAATATTATCTATAACCAACCCACATGCCACGCCAAAATAGTTGGTGGTGTTCAAGACTTAGGTCCTTATAATCATTTTAGGTATATTTTATACATAATTTTAAGCTATTTTATTTACTGTCTCTTAAATTAAATATTTTTTTTCCAGATTCATCAAAAATGGGAAAAAAAAAGGGAAATGTGATAAAATAATAAAAAGAACCATTACTCAGCTACTGAATCCATAGCCCATAGGTCCCCAAACTTTTGTTCACTGTGAGCTACATTTAACTTGGACTGCTGGTTGAGAGCTACAATCATTTAAAAAATAGAAGTAAAATTGGAGAAATAAATTTTGCTGATATTTTACTGCAATTATTCTAGTGGTATTATATTATACCATCTAAATTGACATTGCTAAGAGATGTGGATACATACTCAATATTGCCAGTATTTATGTCATATTCTAACCACTGCATATGCCCATAACTGAGGGCATCCATGGCAAGCTACACAGATCGGAATGTGGGTCGCATGACATCCGAAGCAACTGTTTGGGGACCACTGTCTTATTATAATTTCACAATACTCCATTGTGATGTCAGAGAACTATACTGTGCTGTCACAGTTCCCCACTGTGATGTCACTATGCCCTTGTTGATGTCATATAATATTTAATTGTGACATCACAATGAGGTTATGTCACAATAACCCATTGTGATGTCAAAATTAACCACTGTAATGTTACAGTGCCCTGTTGTTATGTCACAGTGCCCAATTGTGATCTCAAAGATAACCATTGTTATCTATTTCTAGGTTGAACAGGAATCAGTTCAAGAACAACAGTTTCAATGAGGGTGAACTATGTGTTGAAACAATCAGATGTAGTACAATCAAAATGACTCACAATCTTCTCCATATTGGATGACATTACAACACAAACAATTCCTTCTGTCCTGTACATGGTAATAAAACAATGTGAAAACCTTTTATTAACAACAGTTTTGTTTTCTAATCCTAGATATTTTGCCCGAACAATCTGACTGATGCCAAACATTATCTCTGTTACATGATGATGTAAGGCTTTAGGGTATTCTTTCTGTTTGAATTTCCTATAGGTAATCCGCAATAGGTAATCAGTTTTTTCTAATACGATAATATGATCCAAATGGTGTATTTCTAAGCCAACGGGGTAAGTGACTGCTATAAAAAGAAAGATAACTATTTGTATCAACCTGATTAAAATTATTTTTCGTAGCATTTTTATTATGCTCTGTTTTAAACACAACCAAATTTAAAAATTCAATAGAATTGGTCCCGTGCACCCAAGTCCTCCACATGTGTGACCTTCCAGGAAGCCCAATACAAATTACTTATGCATTGGTACCACACCCCAGCCTTACTTCACTCCCTTAACCCTGGCGTGCCCTCTGGGTGCTGGTGTTGCCTAGCTGCAATGGGCACGCTTTGTCATATTTTCTAGGATTGTCCTCTGATCCGACCCTTCTGGGTGGAGGTCAAAATCCTCACTGAGGCCCTTTTTATACAGGGAGTCCCACTGGACACTTTTAACTACTTGCTTAATCTGCCCCCCAAGACATCTGGGTAAAAAGACATCCAAGCTATTTCTCTACTTATGCACCGCTGCTAAAACACTCATTGCTTCCCACTGGAAGAAGGTGCTCCCCCCACGGGTTCCAAGCTGATTGCTTGCATGAAGGACGTCCGTAGTTTGGAGTTTCTGACTGTCTCCCTTAACCACATGAAACTTTCAATGCCATATGGTCTTCCTGGGACACCTACTGCATCATGCAAGGTCTGAAACTCCTAACCCTCCTTTCCCCTACCCTCTTCCACTGTCATCTTCGCCATACACTCTGTGTTACTTCTGTTTTGATAGTTTTTTGTGCATCTCCATGTTAGACCACCTAATGTTCAGCCAACATACCACTTTTCATGGCATGTTTCTCCTGTTTTATTTTCCTTGTTATTGTATATTTTATAACTTTCAAAAAAAATTACAGTTTAAAAAAAATTCAATAGAAGAAGTGGAGAGTTGGGGTGAAACATTTAACCCCAAAGTAGACAAACAAAACTCTCAAGTTCTGAAGATGTCCCCCCTACCAAATCATAAACTAATTGTCGATAAATCTACAATAAAACATCACGGGGGAGGGGGATGTGCAATGAAAAGGGACTTAAATGCCCCATACATAAAATTAGCCATTAATCAATGACCCCTTGTAATGTCACAATTAAGCATTGTGATGGAACTGTGCCCTAGCCTATAAATCCCTAACCTTTTGTTCACTTTGAGCTACTTCGACTGGTGGTGAGAACCACATTAATTAAAAAAAAAAAGAAGTAAATTTGGAGAAATAAATGGTGAAATTGCAAACATTTGCAGCTATTGTACTGTAATTACACTAGTGCTTTTATACTATACCATTTAAACTGGCACCGCTAAGAGGTTTGGATACATGTTCAATACTGCAAGTATTTATGTCATATTGTATCCACTGCTTATTGCCATCACTAAGGGGCTCCCATAGAGGGTCACACAGTTGGGGGGAGCAAGCCACATGTGGCTCCTGAACTACTAGTTGGGGAACACTGCCATAGCCATTCTGCTGCTCCTGTGCTCTATGTTGGCCAGTTGACATGCCATCTCACTAGCCTTGGTAATCAATGCAACACAGCAGATAAAGATAGGCAGGGAGCACTGGGCAGCAGCACTGGAAAAGCTGCAGATTTAATAGATCTTTTATGCCATTCCCCCTTGAACTCGACCAGTTTTTTGCTTTCCCTTTAAGAAAACAAAAGTTAAGAAATGACTGCTTTAAGTAAAATTATTTTTTTGTCTACATTTAGAGTGAATCCTACCATTTTGCATCTATACTCATTTTCCAGCTGTATGTCTCTAATATAGTTTGTGGATATGAATTTATACTTTATTAGAAATGACATCCTCAATAGGATATTTAATGTCCAGAGTGCAACTGAGGTCTCCTTATTCAGGAAAAGGGGGCTGAGACTTTCAGAGGACCTGCACTAGGGAGGAATTCAGGGGACAAAATCTCTGTCCTGGCTTCAGACTCTAGAAGAAACAAGTTATGGGCAAGACAAATTTTTACTTTCTGACTTATTCTCCAGTGTATAGATACAAATGGAGCTAATAAAAAGGGGGTAGCCTTTAACTACAGAGCCATTACAGGGGTTTCCTACTTATACCAACCCCTTTGATCTTGATCCAGCATCAAGATCATCGGCTTCTGTAGGAAAAATTTTATGTCTGCCATCTGAGTGACAGACCAGGACTGTCTGGGGAAAACTGCTGTTGGTACTGACTTTCCACTTTGACTAATAAGAGGATTTTGTGAGCACTAGCAGCTGTAACAGTTACGTGGAGTGGAATGGACAATATCTGGTGATTTCTGATAAAATGAACATATAATGCATGTAAATATATTATACAATTTGGTTTGGAAAATGTTATAGTAAAGTAGTGACCGCAATGACATGGAAGATTAAGTGTACTTATCAAGCAGCTGCTAGTATTCTCAGAACTGGACACATAATAGTCCAGAAGTCAGTATTCTATTTTGGAGTATATTTTAACACATTGTAGTAATTCTTCTGGGTATAGTGTTATACTAATATATTACATACGATTTACCCATTGCCTTATAATGTTAATTTCAGCATAATAAACCCTCTTAGAAGTCTATTTGCCTGTGTTTTTTGTTCCCATTTTAAAGTTTCCAGCTGACCTTTATTAAATATTTGCAGTAAGAATTACCCATCCCAATGTATAATTAAATCTTATCTGCCAGCCTCAGAAGTGGCGATTCCCCCCAGGCATTGGCCTTTGCTGCGAAAATTAAAATGAAAGACACCTTAATTGATTTAATCTCTATGATTGTCAAACCCAACTTGTGTCACATTAGGAGGAGACCTGACATTTGTCAGCTGTCACTATAAAGACAAATGTGGCCAATCCGATCAGCAATCTAAAGGTGACCTTGTATTACATTTGGGTTTTACAAAGTCCATTAAACAAAGTGGCAGATGAGGACCATGTTGACTTTCATGGATATATATGATGAGACTGATCATTAAATGTACAGTAAATTATAATAATTCATCTATTATTTAGATTCAAAAATTCCGTCCATGACACTTAAAGGATCAGATTACTTTAAAATAAGGTGTGTTATTTAATGAATCTTAATGTGGGTATATATAATGTATAAAATGTGTTTAGATAATGTAACCCCACACCTTATACAGTGTCAGTTATCACAACCTTTCAGAATGCCCCAGTATCAGCTACAATACCCCCCCCCCCCCAGTATTAGCCCACATTTACTCTACTGAAAGCCAGGATGCATTCCCTGTGTTAGTCACATCCTCATTTATGCTCTCGAGAATGCCAGAATGTCATGAAGTATCAGCCATAGCCTGCACGATGTCAGCCAGTATGCTCTTTTGCCTTCCTGAGGCTTAGTTCACATCTATATTGGAAATACCAAATGGACCCCATTGAGTATAATTGGCCTATTGGGTTTCTGTTATGCTGCACCATTTTGTTTGCCATTTTTGGCAGAAAACAGGGCCTCTAACCTGAATGAGAATATAATAACAATATTTAACAACCTTTCCCCCTCAACATATGCAGAACGAACATTTAATACACATTAGATGGTTGGCTTGTTCCACTCAAATTGACTGGTTTAGATAACATATGTCTAATGTGTATATTCACTTTAACATAGAAGGATACATTATTGTGACCAAAGTTACATTATTGCTTTTCACAGACTGGGAATACTTAATACCTGTTTAGCTAGGCTGTTCCATTTAAGATACCCCTTGGCTTTCATGTCTCAGGGCTACAGAAGTAATTGGCCTTGCGGACCTGTATTTTCTATTGAGTCCTAGGATTAAGAAATGTCATAGTAAGTCTTAATCATCACTCTCTGACAGCACAGAGCAGAAGTCATTGGTGTGAAATGCAACAAACATCCATAGGGAAAAGGAGCTGACTGATACACAGGTTTACTATTACAACACAATTATGAGCCATAGACTTGTTACAGGTATTACTTTGCTGAGCAAGGAATTTTCTGCCTGCTCATGTGATTTTATCGAATGTTTTTCTTGCACTAATGGATTTCTAGCTATTGCACTGCTCCAGTAAACACGTGAGAATATTTTTTATGTTTTGCTGTCATTTCTTTTCAGAGAGTACATAACTTTATTTCCTGAACGAAGATCGGCATGATATTCATCAATATTTGCCAATATACAACCCCAATTCCAAAAAAGTTGGGACACTGTGTAAAGGAAACAAGAATGCGATGATTTGGAAATCTCATATAATGATATTTTATTCACAATAGAACATAAAACACACACCAGAAGGTGAGAGTTAGACATTTCTCCATTTCAGACCAATTGCTGGAGTTTTGGGAGAGGAATGTTGCCCCATTCTTGTCTGATGTAGGATTCTAGCTGTTCAACAGTCCTCAGTCGTCTTTGTTAGATTTTTTGTTTCATACTGTGCTAAAGGTCTCCTGCTTTTGAAAGGTCTGGATTGCAGTCAGGCCAGTTCAGCTCCCAGACTCTTCTTCTGTGAAGCCATGCTGTTGTTATGGATGGTGTATGTGGTTTATATGCAAGGCCTTCCCTGAAAGAGCTATTGTCTGTATGGGAGCATATGCTGTTGTAAAACCTCTATATATACTGTTCAGCATTGATAGTGCCTTTCAAGATGTATAAGCTGTCCATGCCATAGGCACTAATGCAACCCCATATTATCCCTAGCTGAGATGCCGGATTTTGTTCTGTACCATTTAAGATACCCCTTGGCTTTCATGTCTCAGGGCTACAGAAGTAATTGGCCTTGCGGACCTGTATTTTATATTGAGTCCTAGGATTAAGAAATGTCATAGTAAGTCTTAATCATCACCCTCTGACAGCACAGAGTAGAAGTCATTGGTGTGAAATGCAACAAACATCCATAGGGAAAAGGAGCTGACTGATACACAGGTTTACTATTACAACACAATTATGAGCCATAGACTTGTTACAGGTATTACTTTGCTGAGCCAGGGATTTTTTTTGCATGCTCATGTGATTTTATCGAATGTTTTTCTTGCACTAATGGATTTCTAGCTATTGCACTGCTCCAGTAAACACGTGAGAATATTTTTATGTTTTGCTGTCACATTTCTTTTGAAAGCGTACACATCTTGATTTCTTGAATGAACATTGGCATTAACCCCTTAACCCTATGTCACATACATGTACGTGATTGGGTGTGAAGGGGTGAGCTCTCTTCATACAGGGCAGATGCCAGCTGTGCAATACGGCCAGGACCCGCTGCTCAACAGACCTCAGTCGTCTTTGTCAGATTTTTTGTTTCATAATGTGCTAAATGTCTTCTGCATGTGAAAGGTCTGGACAGTTCAGCACCTGGACTCTTGTTATGTAAAGCCATGCTATTGTTATGGATGGTGTATGTGGTTTATATGCAAGGCCTTCCCTGAAAGACCCATTGTCTGTATGGGAGCATATGCTGTTGTAAAACCTCTATATACTGTTCAGCATTGATAGTGCCTTTCAAGATGTATAAGCTGTCCATGCCATAGGCACTAATGCAACCCCATATTATCCATATACCCGAGATGCCGGATTTTGAACTGTACTTGATGCTCCCTCTTCTCTTGAGTCCGCAGGAGACGGTGTCTGTGGTTTCATAAGTGGAAGAGGGAAGAAATCAGGCGATACCTTTTAGAGGCTAACTGAGTATATTTGATGGTAAGCTTTTGAGAGTACTAGCTCTCTTCTTCAGACATGGTGTTCTCAGTTAAGTGGTAATGGCACTTCACTGCTGCACCCATGTAAACAGACACTGGTGGGGAGAATTGCAGCATGCTGATGGTAGTAGTGGGGGAGAATAGTGGCAAGCATTTCTTATTTTGTTATGGTATCCTTAGGCAACTTGGGCAGCACGGTGGCTCAGTGGTTAGCACTACAGCCTTGCAGCGCTGGAGTCCTGGGTTCAAATCCTGCCAAGGACAACATATGCAAGGAGTTTGTATGTTCTCCCCGTGTTTGCTTGGGGGTACTCTGGTTTCTTCCCACACTTCAAAGTCATACTGATAGGGAAGTGTAGATTGGGAGCCCTATATGGGACAGTGACTGACAATGTCTGTAAAGCGCTGTGGAATATGATGGCGCTATACAAGTAAGCATAATAATTCTTTCTGTAACTGGACAAAAAAAAAACTTTCAAAGTGAGAAGTAGTAACAGATGTCTTTCATTACATGGTATTTGTCTGGATTACAAAATACAACACGCGTCACTTCTTCTAGTCTTGAGACTTGACTTGTGTCTTGAAACAATCTTCTGGAGGCAGAAATATTTTGAGGCTTTCTCCAGTATATAGTGTACTGTATATAGGAATGTGACATCAAAAGATGAAAAATATAGGGAGAAAGAAGACACATAGTTCAAATAATACATCCTTTAAACATCATTATCAGGGCACGTCTGGTTCAAAGGAAAGAATGAGATGAAGCTGGCATTACACATAAGATAACTGTTAGCCGAACAGCTTTCTCTACTAACAGAAACATACATTCTTAGATTTGCTGATAATTTTGGATGCAATAGGATATGGTATCGGTCACTCTTCGTGTGACAGGTGCAAATCTGCATTGTGTAAGCTGTTGTACCATGTGAGGAGTTATTTTAGCATGTTCTGTAGTATGACCCTGCAATAGCGGCGGTGTGATACTTGGGTTACATTGGAGTGTGTAGAGTCCTACCAGATGGTTCAACCTTTATCATCCCAGCAAGAAGCTACCAAATCACAAGAAGCTGGAGGCCTAGTCCATTAGTGCGAAAGGGAGCGTCATCTAGGGGAACATGAGTGATGCCTACCGCCTTGTGGAGACTCTGGGTGGCTGAGGCTTTTCTGTGAAGAGTACTGTGACCTTGTGTAAGTTGTATCTTCTTTTATATGCCTTCAAGCTCAGTAAAGTTTCAGTATATTGAACAATTGGTGGTTTTTCCTTCTGATGTAACTACTTTACATAACCAGTCTGCACAGGCACGACAACCAGATGTCTGACCGGCATGGTTAAGTTCTTACAGGTTAGGTCATTTATTATCTGCAAAATTGGATTTCACTAAAATAGTAAAAACATCTAAAAAAAACAAAAAAAACTCTAAGCTAACTATACACTGTAGATAGCTGGCAGCTGAATGCTCATTCAGTTGACGCTATTTCTTCTAACCTCCTATACACATGCACGTTCAGCTCAGCCAAGTGTGCATGTTTTCTAAATGGGAAGATGGAAATAAGCTGTTACCAGACAGTAACATTTCTTCTTGGGAAGTCAGAAAACCCCCATATACATGTGATGGACAGTTGTTCTAGATGATGTCCACCTCATGTACAGTGGGGAAAAAAAGTATTTAGTCAGCCACCAATTGTGCGAGTTCTCCCACTTAAAAAGATGAGAGAGGCCTGTAATTGTCATCATAGGTAGACCTCAACTATGAGAGACAAAATGAGAAAACATATCTAGAAAATCACATTGTCGGATTTTTTAAGAATTTATTTGCAAATTAAGGTGGAAAATAAGTATTTGGTCACCTACAAACAAGCAAGATTTCTGGCTCTCACAGACCTGTAACTTCTTCTTTAAGAGACTCCTCTGCCCTCCACTCATTACCTGTAGTAATGGCACCTGTTTGACATTGTTATCAGTATAAAAGACACCTGTCCACAGCCTCAAACAGTCACACTCCAAACTCCACTATGGTGAAGACCAAAGAGCTGTGGAAGGACACCAGAAACAAAATTGCAGACCTGCATCAGGCTGGGAAGACTGAATCTGCAATAGGCAAGCAGATTGGTGTAAAGAAATCAACTGTGGGAGTAATAATTAGAAAATAGAAGACATACAAGACCACTGATAATCTCCCTCCATCAGGGGCTCCTCGCAAGATCTCACCCCGTGGGGTCAAAATGATCACAAGAACGGTGAGCAAAATTCCCAGAACCACACAGGGGGACCTAGTGAATTACCTGCAGAAGGCTGGGACTAATATAACAAAGGCTACCATCAGTAACACACTACGCCGCCAGGTACTCAGATGCTGCAGTGCCAGACGTGTCCCCCTCCTTAAGCCAGTACATATCCGCGCCCGTGTGAAGTTTGCTAGAGAGCATTTGGATGTTCCAGAAGAATATTGGGAGAATGTCATATGGTCAGATGAAACCAAAGTAGAACTGTTTGGTAGAAACACAACTCGTCATGTTTGGAGGAGAGTGAATGCTGAGTTGCATCCAAAGAACACCATACCTACTGTGACGCATGGGGGCGGCAACATCATGCTTTGGGGCTGTTTCTCTGCAAAGGGACCAGGACGACTGATCCGTGTACATGAAAGAATGAATGGGGCCATGTATCGTGAGATTTTGAGTGCAAACCTCCTTCCATCAGCAAGGGCATTGAAGATGAAACGTGGCTGGGTCATTCAGCATGACAATCATCCCAAGCACACCGCCAAGGCAATGAAGGAGTGACTTCGTAAGAAGTATTTCAAGGTCCTGGAGTGGCCTAGCCAGTCTCCAGATCTCAACCCCATAGAAAACCTTTGGAGGGAGTTGAAAGTCCGTGTTGCCCAGCGACAGCCCCAAAATATTACTGCTCTAGAGGAGATCTGCATGGAGGAATGGGCCAACATACCAGCAACAGTGTGTGCCAACCTTGTGAAGACTTACAGAAAACGTTTGACCTCTGTCATTGCCAACAAAGGATATATAACAAAGTATTGATGAACTTTTGTTATTGACCAAATACTTAATTTCCACCATAATTTGCAAATAAATTCTTCAAAAATAAGACAATGTGATTTTCTGGATTTGATTTCTCATTTTGTCTCTCATAGTTGAGGTCTACCTATGATGACAATTACAGGCCTCTCTCATCTTTTAAAGTGGGAGAACTTGCACAATTGGTGGCTGACTAAATACTTTTCCCCACTGTATGTAGGCATATCCACTTTTGTGCAAAGTTCAAAGTATAGACAAGTGCAAGACATTATAAATTCAAAGACATGTGCCTTGTATATTTATAGAAATGGTCTAGGGACATAACTATGAGGGGTGGGGAGGAGAAAAGGGTAAGTATTGATAAATACAGCCAGGTCCAAGGTTAACTAACGGCTTCTCTTCCAAAGGAGATAACTATTTGCCATTTGCTAAGCGTCAAGACTCCATCTTTCACGCAGGTCACTGGAGTGTACAGCTTTATTACCTTTTTTGAAGGGTTCAGAAATAAAACAGCAACTAAAAAGACAACAATTGTAGCATTATTATTATTATAGACCATATGACTCATTCTCAGATTTGTTCTTAACCAGATCATTGGAAAATCTAGGGTCACGTCAACTGTGCAGCAATTGGTAAAAACTGTCACTTTGTTGAAGAATATTTACTCTGGCAACCTGATGGTTAATCATTGCTTGGAGTGACAGTCCAGATTTTTACAGAGATGTCTTCATGGTGTTACATTGTTTTTTTTTCCTCTGATTGCCTGAGAATAATTGGCTATAGAAGGAACGAGATACAGGCACTTCTTAGAAAGAACAGGTCTTACGTCTTGTGTCCCATCAACCGAAGCTAGGTGTTGATCAAAGCCAAGTTACATAAATCTCAGTATGGAGGAATGTCACCAACCCCCCTGCCGCTGGCTTCCTATCAGGCCAAGCTGCTGAGAATAGGACAGAGTATTGCTCTCCTATTGAACAGGAATATCTTGTTATGGTCTAATTAGATATATGTATACACATAAAAATCTACTGAATAAATATTTTATACTTGTTGCTCAGCATGACACTAAGCTTCGAACCCTCCAAAGACAAGTAGCTGAAGACTCTTAATGAGCTCACAATAAATTACTTTGCAAGAACCTACTTACTACATGGAGAAGAAAAAAAAAACACTAAAAGTCTTGCTTTTTATTCAGGGTTGACTATATGCTGTTAATCTTATGAAATTCTTATTTCAGTGTTTTATTTACAGCTTGTATTTCTGAAGCTGAAGAAACATCTTTGAGGCCTTTGCTTCCAGTTTGATGATGATGTCAAATGTGAGGTCCAAAAATATCTACATGAGCCGGGTAAATCTTTTTATCTGCAGGGACTTGATTCTTTGGTTTACGGCTTAGACAAGTATCTTCAAAGAAATGCAAGTTTATTAAAAAAATAGACAAAGTTTGTTTTTACAGCAATTCCATGTAAGTTATATAGTTATGACATTAACATTTTACCAATTTGCTACAGATTAGAACATACCAAAAAGGAGCCATCAACCATAAGTGTATAGGTGATCCTCACTTATACATTCTGAAGGCTTTGTACTTCCTGTTGCTCCATATTTTCTACATTGTAGCATCAAGTCGCTGTTGTTAAAAGTACAGTAACTGTGTCGGCTGTATGCTAAAGGATTTTTTTTTCCCCCCATGTATCACCTATCCCCATACCCTGTGAGTGTTAGGGACGGTTGGCTCACAAAGCTGTCTCAATATCTTCCCTGGAAATACACAGGGTTAGCCTTAGGTTGGATGGTGTCATGTGCAGTACCACTGGTATACCATAAAATGACAGAATAATACTTTCATACTATACCTAAAAAATTGCCATAAAAAAACTAGAGAGAGAATGAGATTATATCTGATGCAACAACCCTTCCAGAGGTACAAGCTCAAGCCTTTAAGCTTGTGCATTGGGATTTATTTGTAAACTGCACTGTAACTATGGGCCCAAAAAGACATTGTTGGGCGAGTTAAAGATCAACATGTAGTTCTTAAAATTTTGGTAACTTTAACTATATCATTAAACACTTGTATACTCTGGTAAGACATTAAAGTCACCTGTCTCTTTATCATGCATGGTGCATGTTTGCTTTGCCAAGGAGCTTAATATTTCATTTCCTACCTCCTCAGTGCACACCTGCCACTGGCAGCTGAGTCCACAAAGCTCGGAAATAAGTGAGAACTTGGCATTTGGCATATTATCAGTCAAAACAGCTGAGACCAGTTTTGAAAAACTGTCATTGAATATTGGTGAGGAAACTGGGTAGCTCATGTCATGTAGGCTAAGGCCCCACGTGGCGTCCCCACAACAAAAAAAGCGCTGCGGGAGAAACCGCGACGGGATCACATCGCGGTTCTTCCCGCAGTGCTTTAGACAGAAAGTTTGCAGAGTTTTCCTCTGTGGACTTTCTGTTTCAATTATACCTATGGGGAAACCGCCAGTGTTTCCGTAGTTATAATTGACATGCTGCGAGTTCCAAAACCGTGCCATGTCCGCAGCACAGTTTTTTCCGCAAAGTGGGCATGGGATTCACTAGAATCCCATCCACTTTGCTCTGACTGTAAAACGCCGCGGCGTTTACACCACGTGGGGCTTTAGCCTTACAGAGTACCCCTTATGTACCCCTAGTGAGATAATTTAGTTATTTGTGGCATTCTAAGTAGTGTAAAAAGAAAAGCCCTAAGTTATGGAGACAACATGCCCCTCATAGATATCCCTCTCAACTGCCTGCCAATCTCCAATAGGTAAATACTGTTCTTTTTCCTGATACGTCACTTGATTTATCACCCTGGTATACAGCACCAGGGCCATTGTCAGCACTTGGTATAGCTGGGCAAATGCCCTGGCCTACTACAGGAGGGAGGCTCACTTCTGCTCACTGATTTTAGGAATACCCAGCACAGGGTGGATACAGTATATACCTGGATCCAGGGGCATAACTTGAGGGGGTGCAGAGGGTGCAGTCGCACCGGAACCCAGGAGCCTTAGGGGGCCCATAAACACTGGCATCAGTATTGAGATTGCAACTTCCATCTGGCCCATAAGCCAAGGAGACCCACAGATGACCCTGACCAGTTTAAGGTTGATTAAACTCCTTAGCACCTGTAACCATCACTATCAAGAATTCACTGTAGGGATGAGTTAGGGGGCCCGGACAAAAGATTGCACCGGGGCCAACAAGGCTTTAGTTACACCACTGCCTGGATCCCTTACAGGATAGCAGAGGCCAGCTGCAAGTTGACTATGTGAACCGAGAGCAAGGCAGGTGGTTTGGACTCCGCAACCAGAAATGAACGCACACGCGGTAGTTCAAGAAAAAAAATATATATTTACTATAAGTTAATAAAGGCTAGTTAAATAAGCAAAATATACAATATAGCATGAACAATTTCAAGGCAAATTCTGCAATGGTTTCTACTTTTACTCTGTCCACTTCTGCAGTATGGACACTGAATGAACAATATACTCAAAACTATCCCTAACTGACCCTGACTTCACATTTGGGTGCACCCCCCTTTTCCCCAGTGGTCCAGGTGGACCGCTTACAGTCCGTAGAAGCGCGCGGTGGGGCCCAAAGTCGGTCCTTTCTTTTATAGTGAAGCGTCCTCTCCTCACGGTTATCAGGATCTTGGGAGAAATGAAGTCCTCTTTAACAGACAGGGAAACCAACTGAATGCAATGTAATCCAACAGCAGATTCCACTCAGCACACTGACAGTCCTGCCGAATCCATACACTGAGCTGGGATGTAAGCCGGGATTTAGCAGGTGCCGTCCAGTACATCAACAGCACTGCGAGTCTCTATCTGTGGTATCCATATACACAGTCACAATGTCAGTCTCACTGATCAGCCACTGAGCACAGTTCCTTTCACGTGGACTCACTAGTCCTGTTGTCTCTTTACACTCTGTTTGTCTCTGGACCAAGATACAGCTTAGCTGTACAGAAAAATCTCCACACCAGTTCAATACAACACTTGCCAAGATGGCTGCTGCTCTCTGTCTCGTCACTTCCTGCTTCTCTGCTCACACTCTGTCTGCAGAACAGGCAGGCTGACATAAAAGGGGGGGGGTCTCACTCCAGCATCATGTCACAATTACAATGGCTGCTGTCTTAAAGGAACAGAATCACAGAAATACATTCAACATTAACAGTTTATACAGACAAATGAAGCTTAAGACAACATTGGCTGTCTCTTACATATTCCCCCCCACTTTAAGATTGGCAGTCCCTGCCTATGACTGTATATCCAGAGGGTTGTACTTTTATGCACAGGGTGGTAGTATACCGATGTATGGCAGGCCAAACAAACTCATCCTGCGCATACCGAACAGGGGGAATACCAGCATTTGGCCTAGTGGTCCGTCTGAGGACCGGTGGTATATTATGGGGTGCTGCAGCTATGGGCTGAGAAGGACCAGCGGATTCCGCACCAGAGGGGGCACAGGCCGGAGATACAGTAGTCACAGGTGGAACATCCCCAGGAGCAGGGATCGGCCAACAATCATC
The DNA here is from genome assembly GCA_947044405.1 of Leptodactylus fallax. Lineage (NCBI taxonomy): Eukaryota > Metazoa > Chordata > Amphibia > Anura > Leptodactylidae > Leptodactylus > Leptodactylus fallax. The sequence continues at coordinate 1,918,812 of CAMRHE010000194.1, forward strand.
CTCCTCGTCGGAGGCCCATTCCGCACCTCCATTCTCTGACTGTGGGAGCTCATTCACATTGGCAGGCCCATCGTGATTTGTCCCTTCAGAATGACACAGGCGCAACATATTTCGGTGAAGTACTCGAACACAATCAGTTCCTTCTTTCTGGACCTGGTACACTGGCCCATTCGCATACTTGCGGCCAACAACACGATACGGCAAAGCCTCCCATCTGCTTTCCAATTTCCCTTGGGGTTTCTTGACACGAACTAGCACCAGGTCGCCTGGTTGCAATGGTGCTTCTTGCACTGGGGTCTTATCAGGATGGGGATGTTCTTGCAGGCGCTGCCGCACCAATCGATGGATCGTCTCAAGTCTCTGCCGATGCGCCCGCACCCAAGAGGTTGGATCCCTCGGAGGGAACCCATCCACATCATTCAACTGTAATTCTCCTATACTTCGCCCAGACCGCCCAAAGAGAAGTGTATAAGGAGAGTACCCCGTTGTAGAATGGACCTGATTGTTATAGGCCCACACCATTTCAGACAAGAACTGAGGCCACTGTAACTTCTTGTCTTCCTCCAGAGTCCGCAGCATCTGTAGCAGAGTTCTGTTGAATCTTTCACAGGCCCCATTTCCCTGAGGGTGGTATGGAGTCGTGTGCGACTTCTTTATCCCGTAGATACGTTGAACTTCTTTCATTACGTGTCCCTCAAAGCAGGCGCCCTGGTCGGAGTGGATGCGTTGGGGGCACCCATATACTCGAATGAAATCTTGGCACAGAGCACGAGCTGCTGACTCAGCTGTCTGGTCCTTGGTGGCGGTTACCACCGCAAATTTGGTGAAGTGATCCACCATTACGAGGCAATACTGGTGTCCGCTATTGGATGGGCCCACCATTAGATAGTCTATCATGACGATTTCTAAAGGTTCCTGGGTCACGATGGTTTGCAGGGGAGCTCTCTGTTCTATTGCCTTATGGATCTCACAAGTTCGACAGCTGCGGCATACTTCTTCGACCATTTGACGAAGACCAGGGCAGTAAATCAGTCGCTGTAACCAACGAAAGGTCTTCTCATGACCAAAATGTCCATTCTTATTATGAGCCTCAACTGCCAAGGAGCGAGCCAGTTCACTAGGCACCACAATTTGGTATCGAATGTCGATCTCAGAAGGTAAATAGACCTTTCGGCATAGCACTCCATTTTTCATCTCCAACTTTTCCCACTGACTCAAAACAGATAATATCTCACGTGTCAGTCGTTCTCTTTCCTCTCTACAGGGCTTCTGGCCTTTCTCAACACACTTGATCATCTGCGCCAGCCCCTCATGGGTCTGTTGTATCTGTGCCCATTCCTGTCGTGAGGGACCAAAGAAAGGAGCCATTTCAGTCCCCTCCATCTCAAACTGATTAGTGGCGGTCAAGGCCTGTGAAAATCTGCTGAAATCGGGCACCTCCACATGCTCCAACTCATGATCCACGTCTACTGTGGGGGTCTGGGCAGTTACCCTAGAAAGTCCGTCAGCATTCTGGTTCTCTGTCTTGGACCGATACTTAATGCGGTAATTGAATGTAGACATTCGGGCTATCCACCTCTGCTCTAACGCCCCGAGCTTGGCATTTTCCAGGTGAGCTAGTGGGTTGTTGTCAGTCAGTACTAAAACTTCAGCACCGGTCAAATATTCAGAGAATTTCTCGGTCATGGCCCATACCAGTGCCAACAGCTCCAATTTAAATGAACTATAATTCTCGGGGTTTCTTTCAGAATCTCTCAAAGACCGGCTGCCGTACGCTATGACCCTCTCCTGGCCATCCTGAAGCTGGGAAAGCACTGCTCCAAGACCATACAGGCTTGCATCTGTATATAGCTGGAACGGCAAGTGGTAATCAGCATATGCCAAGATTGGGGCTGTTGTCAGTGCATCCTTCAATGCCTGGAAGGCTTGTTCCTGTTCAGGTCCCCACTTCACGGACCGGTTCTTTGGACCACCGGATGTGCCTCGTAGGAGAGCATTAAGTGGTGCTGCTACATTGGCGAAATCCTTAATAAACCGTCGATAGTAACCGGCTACTCCAAGGAACGCCCTCACTTCTCGCAGGGTAGTCGGTATCGGCCAATCTTGAACAGCCGCTATCTTGTCTCTTGATGGTCTCACCCCTTCTCCTGATACGCGGTGACCCAAGTAATCAATTTCAGATTGGAACAACCGACATTTACTGGGTTTCAATTTGAGCCCATGTTCCCGCAATCTTCGAAATACTTGCCCCAACTGGTGGAGATGGTCTTCAAAGGTCGCAGAATACACTATAATGTCATCCAAGTAGATGAGAGTGAACTCAAAGTTGAAGTCACTGAGACATTTCTCCATCAACCGCTGAAACGTTCCGGGTGCATTTGTCAACCCGAAGGGCATCCGGTTAAATTCGTATAGTCCCATGGGCAAGATGAATGCCGTCTTCTCCTTGTCTTTTGTGGCCATCGGCACCTGCCAATACCCACTAGCCAGATCTAGTGAGGAGAAGTACCGGGCTCTCCCTAGCGCTGAGAGGGACTCCTCAATCCGTGGCAAGGGGTAGGAATCTCGTACGGTGCAAGCGTTTAACTTCCGATAGTCTACGCAAAATCGGATGGACCCATCTTTTTTTCTTACTAACACCACAGGAGCCGCCCAGGGACTCTGGCTTTCTTGGATGATCCCACCCTGTAGCATCTTAGCTAACAGTTCTTTCACTTCCTGATACAACTGTGGAGGAATTTGTCGGTAGCGCTCTCTAATTGGAGGGGTGTCTCCTGTGGGAATCTCATGGTAGATCCCTGTGGTACATCCAAAATCTTCAGCATACCGTGCAAAGGTGGCTTGGTTCTCCCACAACATCTCATCTACCTTCTGCACCCATTCCAGAGAACATGAACTTACATCCATCTTCATCTGTTCTCGAATTGCACAGCCATTCCATTCAGAGGTGGGTTCCTCATCTTCTCCCATGGACACAGTTACAGTCCACTCATCCCTTTCAGTCGGCTTCAGCTGCATTGGAGTTACTTTCCTTACTTCCTCCGGAGTCACATAGATGTTAGCCAGCAGCCTCCCTGGGGTCAGGTCCACACTCTGGTCCTGAGTGTTTACACATCGAAGTGGTACTCTTCCATTGCGAACTATTGCCAAGGAACGGGCCACTAGCGGATCAACACCTCCTTCGGCTGCCTGCAGTGGTTCTACCAACACAGCTATGCCCTCTAGTTTCCGACAGGTGCCTACGGGCATGGACACTATTGTCTCCCGACTGGGTGGCAGTGTAACTTTTGTATGCAAAGGAACTGAAATTCGAGCCAGAGGACGCTGTGCATCTGAACTTTTCTGTAAGCCACATGTCCGGATCAGCCGCTGGAAAGCTGTTTGAGTAGGCCGATGGGTGGTGGTTTCTTTCCAATAACCGTGACCTTTCTTTTCAAAGAGGATCTGATCTAATTCTTTTAACACATTCATCCCCAAAATGACAGGGACCTTTACTTCATGTGACTCCTGTACCACCACAATGCCTTTCCTACCTAGATCTTGGCCACATACCCGGACATTCATCCAGGCCACTCCCACGACCGGAACTGGTAACTGGTTAGCTGCGACCACTCGTACGAATGTATGGGGATCATATTTCACATGTTGCCGGAAGTACCGTTCATAACAGTCTCTACTCAAGGTCGTTACTTGGGAACCCGTGTCAATCATCCCGGTAACCGGAATACCCTCCATTTCCACCTGTATGAAAGGACTTGCAGCGATCAGGTCATCATCAGGGCATTCTCCCCACATAGTCTCCTTGTCAGTCTCCCCTACTACACGCCCTTCAGCAGCAGGGGACTTCAGTTTAACGGCGGTCTCTCATAAGTTTGTCGCTGCTCTGGACATCTAGCAGCAACGTGGCCCATCCGTCCACACTCCCAGCAGCGTATTCCCCGTCGTTCTGGCCATCTGTTTGGGCCCCTTCGGTAAGCCCCTTCGATTTCTCCTGAGCACTGCACTAAATGATTTGGACCCCTTCGGTAGGTCCTATCCTCACCCCTCCAGCGGGGTGGTGGGTGATTCTGACTTGCTGGGTGTGGATGGCTCACCCTTTCATCTCCAGTCTTCTGGAAGTCTGCAATTTTCACAGACTGCTCATCACAACGAGTGTGCAAGTGTTCCATTTGTTCTTGCAGTTTCTGCATTACTGTGAGAATTTCTTTAACCGTCCCTTTTTCTACTGTCTCTGAGCCAGAACTAGCCCCCTGTGACAAAGTAACTCCAACTGCGGTCTGCGGCCTCGGGACCATACTATTGGCACGGGAGATGGCCTCTACCTGTACATCATGGAATTTAGCATCAGTCTCTCGTCGTATAAAATCCTGCATAGTCACAGTTAAACTGCCGTCACGTATCCCCAGGACAAACTGGTCACGGAGAGTCCGATCAGGGTTACAGAAGGCTGGCGAGCCCCCTCTTTCCTTCCTTTGAATATCTCGGAGCAGTTCTTGTAGGGCATTTGCATATTGGGGAAGGCTTTCATTCTCCTGTTGTACCCTCTGGAAGAACCGAGCCTGCAGAGACCCCAGCAATGCAGTTTCTCCATAGATGGTTTCTAGAATCTGGACTACTTGCTCAAATGTCTGCCTTTGTTCAAATGGCCTCAGTATCACCGTGGTCTTAGCATCCCCTTGTAATGTCAATATTGCTAGCTCTACTAGTACTTCTGGTGCGGTCTGGTACATTCGCTGTATCATTCGTATCTGTTCCACCCACATACTCACTGACATATTATTGCCATCAAATTTAGCTAACTGACTCATTATAGCCCCTGCTGGCATTCTTCCTCCAGCACCATTCTCCCGAACGGGTGCGTCACCGTCCATTCTGGTAAGCGGATCCTGCCGACTACGCCAATTTGTGAACCGAGAGCAAGGCAGGTGGTTTGGACTCCGCAACCAGAAATGAACGCACACGCGGTAGTTCAAGAAAAAAAATATATATTTACTATAAGTTAATAAAGGCTAGTTAAATAAGCAAAATATACAATATAGCATGAACAATTTCAAGGCAAATTCTGCAATGGTTTCTACTTTTACTCTGTCCACTTCTGCAGTATGGACACTGAATGAACAGTATACTCAAAACTATCCCTAACTGACCCTGACTTCACATTTGGGTGCACCCCCTTTTCCCCAGTGGTCCAGGTGGACCGCTTACAGTCCGTAGAAGCGCGCGGTGGGGCCCAAAGTCGGTCCTTTCTTTTATAGTGAAGCGTCCTCTCCTCACGGTTATCAGGATCTTGGGAGAAATGAAGTCCTCTTTAACAGACAGGGAAACCAACTGAATGCAATGTAATCCAACAGCAGATTCCACTCAGCACACTGACAGTCCTGCCGAATCCATACACTGAGCTGGGATGTAAGCCGGGATTTAGCAGGTGCCGTCCAGTACATCAACAGCACTGCGAGTCTCTATCTGTGGTATCCATATACACAGTCACAATGTCAGTCTCACTGATCAGCCACTGAGCACAGTTCCTTTCACGTGGACTCACTAGTCCTGTTGTCTCTTTACACTCTGTTTGTCTCTGGACCAAGATACAGCTTAGCTGTACAGAAAAATCTCCACACCAGTTCAATACAACACTTGCCAAGATGGCTGCTGCTCTCTGTCTCGTCACTTCCTGCTTCTCTGCTCACACTCTGTCTGCAGAACAGGCAGGCTGACATAAAAGGGGGGGGGTCTCACTCCAGCATCATGTCACAATTACAATGGCTGCTGTCTTAAAGGAACAGAATCACAGAAATACATTCAACATTAACAGTTTATACAGACAAATGAAGCTTAAGACAACATTGGCTGTCTCTTACAACTATCCCTAGATCAGTAGCTGGTTGATCTCTAAATATATAATAAGAACTAACGGACATCACTCCAATTCACTGGTAAAATGGTGGACTCCTAAAACCAATGTGAACAGGTGCATGGTTGTAATACAAAACAAATATGAAACTTGCAGCAGTACTTTTGTTCAGTTTTGTCAAACATGCATGCCAAGAACCTCAAATTTATATGCATATACAGCAATGTATTCTCAACTATGTCTTGGCATGTCTATCTATCTAGTTCCTATCTATCTATCTATCTATCACTGGTTGCTAAGTCGTTATAATGCAGAAAAACAAATGGATTCTATTAAAGTATAGGGTCTTATCGCCATAATTCAGAAAAGCACAGTGACATATTATTGCTGTATTTCCTATTAGATTCTATATGGTATATAATATGATGTAATCCAGATTCTTATATGGTACATTTGGTCCATGTGGTCGTAATACAGCAGAATTAGGCTTCATTCACATGAGTGAAGCACTTATTTCACGGCCGAGTGTATACCTGTGGGTTACCTAGTTTCACAGATCCCTCATAGATTTTATTGGAAATATCATGGTCTATTTTACACAGATCTGTTACATTAACTGTTAAAATAGCAGTCGTGTGAATAGATCCTATATTTAGAATGGACCGTGTGCTGACCGTAAATAAACTAGTTAGCACGTGGTTATGAAACCATGTTGCGGGAACAAGCCCTTATAGGGTGTATTACACCATGAAACTCTCAGTTTTACTAAACCAAATTTAGATCACCATAGAGTATATAATAAATGAAGATCAGTGGACCAATACTGTATTGAATTCAAGAGTTCAGATTGAAATCTATATTTTAAGCCCTAAAATGTGGCCTGTAGATACAGCCTAAGGCTAGGGACACACAGGCAGTAGTTTGTTACCTGCTGTGATATTAAGCAGCAGAATAGTGGATGTTATTTCTATAAATCATATCCACATGCTGTAACTAAACCCAGATTATAGAGTGTGAATTTTTAACCTATGACATGTCAATTATTGCTACAGATGTGAACTGCTGCTTTCAATATTTGCAATGCAGCAACTTCTGCAGCAGAGTCATAGCACAAACTAGGTAGTTTGCCATAGTGACTTTCAGAGGAACACATTAATGAATTTCTTCTGATGGAAAATCAGCAGGTTGTCCATTCCATGTGGCCTAGCCTAAGGCTGGGTTCATATAGTTCATTTCTGTTGCATTTCTGTTACAGTTGTGTTGTTTATGCCAATCAAAGCATCCTAGAACACATGCACACAATGCAATTAAAACTGCATCGAAACTGCAATGGAAAAAACTGCATCAAAGCTATGTCTTTTCTTGCAGATTTTGCCATATCATTTTGAGCCAAAGTGACATGAAAACGAAAAGAGAAATATAAAAGGAAACACTTTTCCCTTCTGCTAAATCCATCCCTGGCTTTGCTGTTTCACCTACCGTAAAAATTTGAATAAAAATCAAAAGACTTTTCATAAAATGGTATGAATACTGTGTTTCTCCGAAAATAAGACATGGTCTTATATTATTTTTTGCTCTGAAAAAAGGGCTAGGGCTTATTTTTGGGGTAGGTCTTAATTTTTTCCATGAAGAACAAACACATATTTGATCGCTTCTTATTTCAACTTTTATCAGACGTGAAACAGCGAAAAAACAGCAGTTCGGCACTTTTGATCTTTTTTTTTTTGCCACGGCATTCACTATAGAGGTAAAATATTTTAAGTTTGTAGACCGGGAGTTTTTGGACACAGGGATACCTAATGTGTATGTGTCACAGTAATATTTTATTTTTATATGTATTCTAGTGAAAGTGGGAGGGGGCTTGAACTTATTATTTTGTGTTTTTTATAATTTTTTCTTTTTTTTTTTTTTTTTTTTTACTATTAACCCCTCCTAGGGGGGCTTGAACCTGCAATCATCAACCTATTGCAGTCTATGGGAGATTATCTACATTACTATTGAGGCAATAGTAATATTCCTATGACAGGCCTGGGAGCCTTCATAAGGCTCCCGGCTGTCAAAGGAACAGGTCGGCTCCTGCAATCTCACCCTCGGGAGCCGGCCTGCAACTTCAAAGGTACGGAGCAGGTGAGGACCGGCCCCGGGGATAGTTTATCTGCTTTGGGGGGGGGGGGGTCGATTTGGAGAGGGTGGTCACGGACTGGCACACTTAATGCCCGCGATCAGCGGACTCTAATCGCGGGCATTAACTGCGGGTCTCCACTGTACAAGGAGACTCGGTATAGCAGCTATACGGGGTGGGGACCGGCCATGGGGACTGCGGGGGGGGAAGCGCGGGCATTAACTCCAGCGGTTGTGCTACTTTGGTGGGCAGGAGAGGGGGTCACGCTCAACAATGCCTGTGATCAGAGTAGATACTGACCGCGGGCATTAACTCCAGGTCTCCGCGGAGACCTGGGACGGCAGCTATGGTAACCACTCTGCAGCAGAGCGGCCGCCATCTTTAAGGACCGGCATCCGCTGTAATCGCACGGCAGATGTCGGGAAGGGGTTAAATTAGCTAGGGCTTATTTTTGGAGTAGGGCTTATATTTCAAGCCTACTCCAAAAAACCTGGAAAACGTAGCTAGGGCTTATTTTCGTGGTAGGTCTTATTTTTGGAGAAACACGGTAGTACATCTGGCCCCACAAAAAAGGTGCCTTGAGCGCTGTACAAGGAAATATAGAAGTTACAAGTGTCAGAATATGGCTACTCCAAGAATTTTTTTTTTCGTAAACTTTCGTTTTTGTTTTTTTTTAAGGTTTTAAAACATAAAAAAATCACAGTAAGTGTACTGACCCACAAAATACAGGTAACATGTCATCTTGGCTGCACAGTGAACGCCATAAAAACGAAGCCTGTAAGAAAGTTGCGCAAATGCAGTTTTTCTCTAATTCCATCTCATTCTGAATTTATTTATTATTTACAGCTTCACAGTACATTGTATAAAATATTAAATGGTACCATTTCAAACTGCAATTTGTCCCACAAAAATTAAGCCCTTATATGACTCTGTGAATGGAAAAATAAAAACGATATGGCTTTTGGAAGTTGGGGAGTGAAGAACGAAAAAATGGCTGCAGTGGAAAGTGGTTAAAAACCAGACATTTGAGTAGATAGATTGAAATCAATGGCACAGATGTATTAATAGATAGATAGTGCAAACTTAGACAGGAAGCCTGAAAATACGTTAGATTTATCACTTACTTTGACCCAGAATTTTACAACACAATTTTGTGCATTTTAAGTCCTTCATCAAAAACCACAAGTGTTTTTTAAAGGGAAGTTTCCAGGTCCTTAGTGTGCTGGAGCAATGCAGCATAAACCGCGACAAAACCGCAGCAAAAACCGCAATGACCAAAAATGCAATGTAAAAAAAAAAAAGCATCAAAACACGTTTCCTAATTCCTGAAGATTTTTTCAGCTTGCAAAAAACTCAGTGTGAACACACCCTTAAATTGTAACGCTATATCAAGTATATATGTGCTATATTTTTTCACCATTTCCACTGACTTTTAAATTTCTGTATTTTCACTATGACTTTTAATGGAAACCTTGTTCTTACCACTTTTGGCAAGTAAGACTGAACAGACAGTGAATGGAATGAACCATTTACAGGCAAAGATCAGGGTAAAGTGGTGAAAGGCTAGTTGTGTAACCTTACAGCTGCCTGTTTATTCCAATTAAATCCAATGGAATATACTATGTATGATGAAAAAGTAACATGAATGGGAAATGTCCCAAAAAATCCTTTTATTCTGGTACTGCACACCACAGTTTTTTGCTATAATAGACAAAACATATAGTGACTTATGGTGTAGAGGCTACTGAAAAAAGGGGACTTATCTCCCCCTGTGGAGACACTAGTCAGTGCTGAAAAAGCAATGGACTAAAATATCTGAAGTAATGTCACATCTCTTTGGGACTCCTGTAACTCCTAATCCCGTACTGTTATTGTGCTTTCTACATATAGACCAGGCTCCGCAACCAGCTGCTGTCGTAACTAGTCACAATATTTTGATGGCTCAGTCGGTAATAGCATGGCAATGAAAGCTCCTGACGTGTCCCTCACTTCCTGAGAATATTGTCATGGTTGCAACAAATTATAGATATGAGCTACTACGTGCCCAAAGAACCTGGAAAACTTTGCTTATTCTATACTGAATGGCAGACATTGATGGGGTTCCTAGCTGCCAACCCCTGTCATAATTAAACTGACTACCCACTCTGCACCCTTGGAATAACTTACCCTACTTAATCCTTCATAGTGGATCCTAAATCCTGTAATGCTCCCCTTGCCTGGCTTGGATTTGAAAAGCCTTGCCCCCTTTTTTGGTATTAGCCAAGTATCTCCTGTTGATTCAGCACCTTTTTTTTTAGTTTAGGCACCAACATCTCTGTTCTGTTATATATGTGTCTGATGTTTATTTCTTTTGCCCTCCTTCCTCCCTCCCATCCCTACCTTGTTTAATTTCTATTACCCCTTAGACTTTGGGGCTTCATAAACATATGGTCCTCCTTTTCTTCCATCTAGGATGTAGTATAATCTGACATGCGCTGTTTATGCTATATGTTGACTTATGACCCTCCTGTTTAATGCTAGTCCTGCGTGGCAAAACTTAGACTGATGGACTGTGCCATCCTTCTGCTACTGGATCTGTTAATTTTCAACCCGTTTCATATTATTTACTTGTTCTGTTTTTTACAAAATTTCAATTAAAATGTGTCTTAATTTATATATTGTATATCCAGTAATCAAGCTACTTTTCATAAATGAATAGTGCATGTAAATATAAGAAACAATGTACTATAATTTTATTATAATAGAATATAATCTTATTAAGAAAATCTGTTTCCATCACCACTTATTAGCTGCTCTCCTCCTCCTTATCTTTACTCAGTCTCTTTTTTACATAGAGTTCTGTGTGTGAAGCTGGATATGGAGAGGGGATCTCTATGGAGGGAGGAGGGGGGAGAAAGAGTCTGCAACCGACTGGTTGATTTATTGCTTCAATCTGTGCACTGGTAGCCTCTTATCTACAAGCATAGCAGAGTTAAAAGAGCTCCTAACTCACAGAGTAGTAGAGTGTTGTACCAGCAATTATTCGTGTCTTTTCCAGCAGCCTCTTCTCCTCCCCCTCTCCTCTTCATAGATTAATATGTAGAAAGTTACTCAGCCTGGAAATTGAGGAAAACATATTTCTTTAATATGATATATTCATCTGTACTATGAATTTATGCATAGAGCGTACCTCTAGTTCTAAACAACAAAAGGTTATCATTTGAAGAATACATAGTCTGATATGGAAGGGAAACTGTCAACAGATTTGGGGTATAAAACGTCAATATTTTATTATGCAGCTGGGGTCCAAGGCCCCAAACCTGCCAATATCAACATCGGCTGTTTGTGCAATCTTTACAAAATGTATATAAACTTACTGGAGATGAGTTCAGGACTAATTTCCAGAATCATCAGATGCATTCACATTACACAGATGAAGCCTGCACACTGTGCTTTATTGCGCATGCACTGAAAATCAGGTGCATGCCCAGTGAAGTAAACTGTCCTTGGCGTCACCTGCATAATTTGCAAATATACTAAAACACTTTAGTAGCTACAGGAAGGAAAGAATCTGGCTGTCCATGGATGTCTTTGATAAAATCAGCTGGAGCATCAGCCAGGAGTGTCAGGAGCTGTACCTGTCGGGATTAGCTGATCACTGCAGGGTACACTGGAGGCTCACCATACATTATTCTAATGTGTATGGCCGTCTAAAAACCTCAGTGTAAATAGAGTGATTCGCCTCAACTACATTTTATTTGACATTGAAAACTTTATAATAGTTTACTGCAAATATATAATCTCATTTGGCTCACAAATTAAGCCTGTTGGCAGGCCTGACTGCTCCCTGTTTATCTCCCTATTAGTCATTTTTAAATATTATTATGTGTACATGCTCTTATTTCCATAAGCACAGTGTGATTCATCACCTCTTCATTAGAATAGAGAATTAGATGGCCTGATTTAATACCTCTCTTGCATTCAAGTTCCCTTGGTGATACTTTAATAGAATTCAATGAAAGACAAGCTGAATGCTCTTTAAACTACTGCTGAATAATCTTAACCCACATCAATAGTACCAGAAACATGTTGTGGCCCAATGTGTTTAGAAGGAAACAAGTAAAGAGCAAAATCTGTAATAGTAGAATTATGAATAACTGTACAAAAAAAAAGAATTCAGCTTTAAAGCCATGTAATGCTGCATGCCATGTATTTCTATGGGTTTGCATAAATTTACATATGTATACAAGATTTCATTCAACTTCACTATCATTATTGTAAAGACTTCCACAATCTTAGAATTTTTTTATTTAGTTATTTTTTTTAATGATTTTTGCAAGTTGCACATATTTCCTTCTCTTATAATTTTATTGAATTGTATGTGTTGTGCAATTTTGTTTTAAACAACTCAACACATGGAGCTGTCACCAAAAAGCTGATAGCAACAGGCAAACACACAACTTCCACAAATTCCAGAAACAGCGCCATTCACTGTGTAGTGGCTGAGTATGGTTATTGCAACTCGGGTCCCGCTCAGAATTAGAACTGAGCTGCAGTAACCCGGTTCAATTACTGCACAGTGTACAGAGCTATGTACTTCTGGTTCTACAGTGCTGGCCAAAAGTATTGGCACCCCTGCAATTCTGTCAGATAATACTCAATTTCTTCCAGAAAATGATTGCAATCACAAATGCTTTGGTAATAATATTTTCATTTAATTTGTCTTCAATGGAAAACCACAAAAAGAATTGTCAAAAAGCCAGATTGGATATAATTCCACACCAAACATAAAAAAGTGGGTGGACAAAAGTATTGGCACCCTTTGAAAAATCATGTGATGCTTCTCTAATTTGTGTAATTAACAGCACCTGTTACTTACCTGTGGCACATAACAGGTGGTGGCAATAACTAAATCACACTTGCAGCCAGTTGAAATGGATTAAAGTTGACTCTACCTCTGTCCTGTGTCCTTGTGTGTACCACATTGAGCATGGAGAAAAGAAAGAAGACCAAAGAACTGTCTGAGGACTTGAGAAGCAAAATTGTGAGGAAGCATGAGCAATCTCAAGGCTACAAGTCCATCTCCAAAGACCTGAATGTTCCTGTGTCTACCGTGTGCAGTGTCATCAAGAAGTTTAAAGCCCATGGCACTGTGGTTAACCTCCCTAGATGTGGACGGAAAAGAAAAATTGACGAGAGATTTCAACGAAAGATTGTGCGGATGGTGGCTAAAGATCCTCGACTAACATCCAAACAAGTTCTAGCTGCCCTGCAGTCCGAGGGTACAACAGTGTCAACCCGTACTATCCGTCGGCGTCTGAATGAAAAGGGACTCTATGGTAGGATACCCAGGAAGACCCCACTTCTGACCCAGAGACATAAAAAAGCCAGGCTGGAGTTTGCCAAAACTTACCTGAGAAAGCCAAAAACTTTTTGGAAGAATGTTCTCTGGTCAGATGAGACAAAAGTAGAGCTTTTTGGGAAAAGGCATCAACATAGAGTTTACAGGAAAAAAAAAGAGGCCTTCAAAGAAAAGAACACGGTCCCTACAGTCAAACATGGCGGAGGTTCCCTGATGTTTTGGGGTTGCTTTGCTGCCTCTGGCACTGGACTGCTTGACCGTGTGCATGGCATTATGAAGTCTGAAGACTACCAACAAATTTTGCAGAATAATGTAGGGCCCAGTGTGAGAAAGCTGGGTCTCCCTCAGAGGTCATGGGTCTTCCAGCAGGACAATGACCCAAAACACACTTCAAAAAGCACTAGAAAATGCTTTGAGAGAAAGCACTGGAGACTTCTAAAGTGGCCAGCAATGAGTCCAGACCTGAATCCCATAGAACACCTGTGGAGAGATCTCAAAATGGCAGTTTGGAGAAGGCACCCTTCAAATCTCAGGGACCTGGAGAAATTTGCCAAAGAAGAATGGTCTAAAATTCCAGCAGAGCATTGTAAGAAACTCATTGATGGTTACCGGAAGCGGTTGTTCGCAGTTATTTTGTCTAAAGGTTGTGCTAGACTGAGGGTGCCAATACTTTTGTCTGGCCCATTTTTGGAGTTTTGTGTAAAATGATCAATGATTTGACTTTTTTTTCATTCTCCTTTGTATTTTTTCATTGCAAGCAAAATAAATGAAGATATTATTACCAAAGCATTTGTGATTGCAATCATTTTCTGGAAGAAATTGAGTATTATCTGACAGAATTGCAGGGGTGCCAATACTTTTGGCCAGCACTGTATATACTGTGTTTTTGCTGGTGCTGCAGTTGCTGATATCAGCTGATCAGTTGGTTGCCAGCTGATATTGATGATCAATATTAACATTCTGGATAAACCCTTGAGAATAAGTATAAGAGCTTCCTATATTTTCCCCATTCCTGTTGAAACCACTCTTAGCATTGGCTCATAAAACTACATCAAAATCTGCAATAAAAAAGCTTTTCTGCAATGTAGGGTCTCAGCCTTGAATTGCAAATTATCACATGTAATCGCAAACAATTTATCACGCGCAACTTTCTTGGATACAATGATACATAAAAATTACATTGCAAAATCAAATACAATTTTGTGTTGCGATTTTATACAGTATCATGTGATGAATTTCCATAAAACTGCTTTACCATTGATATGAGTGTGTCCTACAATATTCTATTTTGTCTAATGCACAAAGTACATGGAGTCCTTGCAGCCCTCTACTATGGAGGTCTACTCCCCAGATTTATCTAATATATGCGCTAAAAAAACCCCCACTTTTTTACCACAATGTTCATCATTTTGCATTTCTGTTGGTGAAGGTGGGTGTGGCTTAAACACAGATGATTTTTTTTTCATTGAATTTATGAAGTGCACATAAAGGTGCAATTTTTTGTGCAATCCCACTCCACTTCCTCAGTAGCATAAGAAATGCCATGAAATTTAGGAACACTGTGTGACACATTGACCTGAGTAACCCCAGCAGGTAACGGGCCCTATTTACTTACCAATCCCCGCTCCTGCTCATGGCCGCCTGTGCTTTCCATTCTGCGGAGGCAGAGGTGACTGTGAGCAGGAGCAGGGATTGGTAAGTGAGGCTGCGGGCCGCAACCCCCACAGACACTGCTATCATTATACTCTGGGGTCTTTTCAGACCCCAGAGTATAATGATCGGAGGGCCAGGGGAGGTGAGGGAACATAAAAAACACTGTAACTTACCTCTCCAACAGGCTTTGGGTCTGTTTGGTGACATCCCAGACGTCATGTGGGACGGGCCTACGTCATTATACGTTGCAACGCCGGCCCGGCTCACGCAAGATCTGGTCCAACATTGAAGATGGCCGAAGTAGCAGAGAGTGCACTGGAGCCAGGGAGAGGTAGGCAACAGTGTTTTTTTTTTTTGTTTGTTTGTTTCTATCCTCCCCTGGGTCTCCGATCATTATACTCTGGGATCTGAAAAGACCCCGAAGTATAATAATTGTTCATGGGTGGTCCACAATGGGGCATAATACTGTGTGCAGAGGCCACTATGGGGCAGAATAGTGTGTGTAGGGGCCACTATGGGACATAATAGTGTGAGCAGGAACGCGGTTTGTGCGGGGAGGGGATGGAGGGGGCGGCCCGGGGGGGGGGGGGGGGGCCATGTCAAATGTTCACTTTGGGGCCCAGCCATTCCTCATTACGCCACTGCTGCAGAGGAAAGCTCCATGATCTTTCTGTGAAAAGCACTGTAGGAAAAACCGCAATGCTTCTCCCCGTTGTACATTTAGGCTAAATTCTCGCAGAGCGAAAATGCAGCAAAAAAAAACACTGCGGTTTACAGCACACCACCAAAGTGAATTCGATTTTGGTTAATCTCATCCTTGTATTGTGGAAAAAAAAAACTGAGAAAAAGCTACACTTTCAAAAACGCATGCATTTTTGAAAAACACAACATGTTAGTTTTAGCATTTGAATGCGTTTTTAGCAAGTGAAACATGCGAAAAACAGACAGACACAGTTCCCCTTTTTTGTTTCCATTTTTTTCCAAAAAAACACACACATGAAAAAAAGATTAAAGTATTTGAATAACCCAAACAAAAAAAAAAAATGTTTTTAGTCCTCCAAGTCACGCGTACAAAAAAACCTGAAATTGTGTCCTGTCCTGAACCAGGGAAATTTTCCTGAAGTGGCTAATAAATGCCACCTATTAAGCAAGGAAGAAACTGGCATCATCAGGACATGTGAACACAAAGACAATCTGATGCATGCACGGTTTCTCTATAAAGCAATGCATAGCAATAGGGAAGGACTTTCCTCTAGTTGTCTGTGTAGCATGCACATGTGCTCTCGTGGTTGCACACATGTGTATGTTCTTGAAGTTTTGAAGTTAACTATTATCATGCCTATACATGATCAGATCTTTCATATGTGCCAGGCAAAAGAAATGATGAGAGTCTCAAGTAGCTTATCTCACCTGGACCCACAATTACAGTATGTAAGTTTGACAAAGGCCAAAAATACGGAGAAAAAGTATTTTTCAGTTTCACCAAGATGGTTTCATCTGATATGTTTTCACATAGAGAGACAGGCTGCTTTGTAGCTTCCTCTGTGTGCCGCTCCACTGACTATTTAATTAAGATGAAGTTATGGCTGACAGTCTAATTAGCTTGAAATACGAGTTCTCGCTGCATGTGTCTTACCCCCTATGAGTATCATGTTATTCGCAGAATATGAGATTTAACTCATTGCTATTATTAAAAATACTAATTATCAGGATATGACAGTGTCTTCCTGGCTCCGCTGCTGTGCCACCTGATGTTACACTACAAAAGGTTTGTTTTCTCTCGCTTTCGTTTTTTCAGGAGATAGAGTAAATCAATGTACAAATAGATGTATACAAAGCACAGCTGTACGATATTGTAAAGGACAGTTAAAAAAAAAAAATCTGGTGTCATTCTAAACCCAATATTGTAACATCAATGGGACACCAGTGTGACATTTTATTGTAAGCTGTACCTTTTGGGGAGTACAATGCATGCTGCTCCCTGGGACAGATCTCAAGACTGACTGACAGTTGTGGCATTTGGTGCCCTATTTATGGAGGCAGTACCTGTTGTGACATCACCATCAATTACACTCCAGTTTGTGATGTCATCACCTGTGATATTAGCCATTCTGGAGCCTTACAGTTGGAGAATGCTGAAAACCAAGAAAAACATGCAGCAGTATGCTATAGGTGCTAACATATTGTATGAATTTCAAATAAAATTACTGCTACATGCAGAGGTATAACGGGAAGCTCCTGGGCCCCAGTGTGAAATGGGGCCCTTAAATACTATGTGCCATTTAGAATAGCAATATATTTCATGTGGCTGAGGAATCATTGGGGCCTCTTCAGGTATTGACCGCTCCACCTGGTATTGACTGCTACACCCCTGGCTATATGTACAATGTTTTAAACGTGAGGTTGTTCTAACACCTATGAGAGTGTGAACCTAGAGGGTGCTGAAGAGCACCCAAAAATAGGGTTGAAAAGGACCTTGACCATACCCATCTTGGAGAGAGAGCGCACAGCAGGAGAGTGCTGTTGGAGACAGACAGGTGGCGTGCCCCAAGAGGGCTAGAACCCAGAAGGGTCTTGGTTGAGCTCAGTGCGAACCAGACTGCTTAGGAGAAATCTTAGTAAAGCTGTATCTTGCCCTCAGAAGTTAGTCAGGGTTTAAGAAGTGAGGACTAGGCTGTTTTTTGTTTTCATTCCTGCTATCATTTACAAGCTGAATAAAAGCATTTACTTTTGGATTGCCATTAGCTGCTATGCTGTTTATTTGGCACCCAGCACCACAAACATCTCTGTTAAAGAGGTTTTCCCATTTCCCTCTCTCAGCAGCTTTGTCTGCTTTCTCTTCGTCTCACTTCCTGTATTTTTCAGCAATCTGGTCTGTGGCTTTGACTGCTTGATGAATAGGACACTATGAAGATTCTCAGTAGATATAGACATTGCCTTTACCATGAAAGATTATTTAATATCATAGCTATAAAATATATTATATAACATTTATTATATAATATAAATGCAAATCAAATAATATGCACAGTAAATGTATATTAAATTACACCGGTTTGCAGAGAACACTTACATGCTCCAGGACGGAGAGAGAGCTTGCAATAAACAATGCACCCTTGTCTGAGCCCTTATGAGCAAAATTCAATTAGCTGACCTGATAACTTGAAGAGCAGGAGATAACAGCTCAGAAATATAAGCTCGCTCCTAAGAACTCAGCTCCCTCCTCTCTTCCTGGACATCACTCGCTCTATACTGAGAGATACAGCTACAGGACATGCACCAAGGAAACACTGTGTAATCAATGAGACGAATATTTTCACATAGCAGACAAATGAAGCAGCATTTCTAAAGACATGTATTTAGGAAAAGTCTTGAATTTACATAAAATAGATTAGATAGGATCCTTGAGATAAGAATACCCCTTTAATTTTAGGAAGCTTCTACTTTTGATGTTAAACTACCCCAATTATCACACATCCCATCTGCCATGAAAAAACAGCCTCAGACTATTATGCAACAGGAGACTTGTCTCTCTCACACTCTCTCTGTCAGATCTAGGTCTACAAAATAAACTCAATCCCATTTACGCCAGTCGGGTGTACCGTACTGTGAGCGGGACAGGACAGGGATACCTGACTGGCGTAGATTTCCACTCTAGTGCATGAGTGGAGCCTCTTGATAAAAGAGAAGCACCTTGTGTCTGTCAGGCCCTTTATTAAGACTGGTGTATTAAAAATGTAGGTAGGAATCAGCTTTATTCTGCACTCATTGAAAATGCATCGTACCGATGAGAGAGGTACATGATCAAAATGGAGGCTGTCACCACCCTCAGAAGCACAATGCTAGGAACAGAATAGGCCACACTTGCTATCCTAGTGCAAAGGCGCTGTACGTCCAAGGTGTCACTTTATAATTGGCACAACTTGTTTCTTGTCATTAAATTTTTTTTTAATTGAAAAAAAAATCTACAAGTTTTTACAAGTTTTTTTTACACAAAACAACAGAGTACTGACATACAGGTTAGAATATAATAGTAAGGCCCCATGCACATGATCAAGTGTGCTTCCAATGTGGGGCAGAGTTTGCAGTAGAATGCACTCAGGTCACACTTGGACATCTGAGTGTCATCCAAGGGCATTCACATCTATGGGGGCTTCCGATCCATTCCATTCCATCCCGGTGACATGGAAGATTATAGAACAGGTTCTATCCTGTTCCGTGTCATCGAAACAGAACGGATCGGAAGCCCCAACAGCCGTGAATGGATAAAGGAATGCACTCGGATGTCAGTCATTCGGCCCCACTTCACAGCAGTCATAACTTGTGATGCCACCATTGTGGCATATTATGACATCATCGCAGCACTCTAGAATGTTTTGTTGCTAAGCAACTTGAATAGCAAGGAAATAGATTAGATAAGTGTTGAATTAGATTTTCCTCAATGCAGTTGTCCCAGAAACATGTATAATTCATTGCCAATCTCCCTCATGAACCCCACATTACACAATAGCACAGGGCACATGACATGTTACGCTCACCTAAATGGGAGACATAAAGTTAGTTTACAATAAGGATTTGATTGGAACTTGCGTGTAACCCAGAGAAGATGCTTTTAAAATGTATTGCTAACATGATCCTTGCTGTGTATGTTAATGTAATTTGGAATACAAGTCCTCAGGAAGGCTCATGCTCCAGTGGATAGGAATTGTAAGAAAAATATGCATTTTTCATTGAAAATATCACTATGGATAGGATTTAAATCAAAAAGCTAAATCATAATATTAAGTCTTCTGGAAAAAAAAAGTTATGTGCATTTTCTAATATTTTATGTGAAAAGGTGGCCTTTCGGAGCTACTCATAAACCCCCTCACAGGTACAAAATAGTCACTTTTCAGAGGATTTTGTTTTCTGAGCTTTTCCTGGCACGGAGTTTTTATATCTGGCCATAAAGATAGACAGATAAATCTTGGTTTGATAGAAATGCCTGAGGTTAAGCTTACATTTATACGACAGTTTTTTTTAACGGCTGTCACACGGCTGCATTACATTCACTGTATGTGAATGGGGGCTATTCACATGATTGATTTTTTGAATGTCTGTTTTAATAAATTTTCTAAAGATAGGTCATGTCCTTTTTTTGTCCATTTTCATGGATCCCTCAATACACTGAAATGTATGAGGGACCCATAAAAACGGGTGCCCCTCAGGTGCAAAACTGCCATGAAAAATATACATTTTAAGGTCAGTTTTCTACCATGATTGTGTGGATCTAGGCTAAGGCAAAAAAAAAAAAAAAATGCTGTGTTTTATAGTACCAGCAAAGAGAATGGAGATTTTGTGTAATCTTATCTGTTGTAGAGAAAAATGCTGGTGTATAATGGACATTTTTTACAGTCCACTACATGTCCCTTTTTAGAACAATGGGAGTCAATGGATATATACGTGTCAGTTTTTTTTTTGTTTTTTTTTTAACTGACAGTGATTACTGTCAGGCTTCGGTCATACCTGCATTCGGTGACCGTTCACAAGCAGGACTTTTCTCTCCGCATTTTTCGGATCAAGAGAAAAAAAAAAAAAAAAAAAAAGGACCAATGAAGTTGGCAAGATGGATGTTAAAAACTGACAGATGGCTAGAGAACAGATGAAGCATAAGTAACACACTAATAAACTGACAATTTCATCCATTTTTAGGACTTATTGACATGACCATGCAGTGGCAGTTTTTTTTTTTTTTTTTTTTTATCACATGGCTGTTTTTAAAAACAGTGAGAGTGAGAGAGTGTACATGTCCCTTTTTTGACGGACAGCAAAAACAGACATTTAAAAAAACAGACATGCTCTATTTTTGTCTGTTTTAATGGACACATGAACCTGCTACAAATCAATGGATCTTTTTTTTTTAACAAATGTAAAACAGATTGATGTCCCAGTTATGTCCCTTAAAAATGGATCAGTGAGTTGTGTCAAACAAAAAAAGTGCAATGAAATTCATCCAATAAAAACAGATGCATCAAAAATGTGACAACAGAATAGATCGGAGGCAAAAGGACTGTCAAAAAAGGACATGTATGGCATGGTCATGTGAATAAGTCAACATTCTGCATTGACCAATTTGATTGTCATGTTATGGTTTTCCATTTTCACATACCCCTCAATACAGTCAAATCTTTGAGAGATCTGTGAAAACAAATGTTCCTTGGGTACAAAATGGTTGTGTGAATGTAGGCTAAGGCCCCACAGCAAAAAAGCTCTGCGAGAAAAACCGCGGCAGTAATGCATTGCGGTTCTTCCTGTAGCGCTTTTGACAGAAAGTTCTACAGGAGTTTTCCTCTGCAGACATTCTGATTCAGTTATACCTATAGGGAAACCGCTGGCATTTCCGTAGATATAATTGACTTGCTGCGATTTCCAAAACTGCAATGCCGCGTTTCCGCCACGTGAGGCCCCGGCCTCAATGTCCATTTTTTTTTTCATGTGCATGTAGCCTTGGATAGGTTATCAGACAGGGACACTACATGCATGAGAAGATAACCCACCACAATAAGGAAATCATTGCCAGACCATAGTAAGTTCCTGCATTAATGGTTGTATCCAATGGCAAGATATCAATGTCACCACTAAGATGATTAGAGAAAATCTTTAAAACTCATGAAAAAATTTTAATTACTTATATTTGCAAAAATGTTTAACTTTTCTTGGTGCACAAATTTAAGTATGGTTTTATTTATGGGAAAACCCCTTAAAGAGGACCTTTCACGTCCTGATGTATATGCGGTTTTACATATTGCTAGAAAGCCGACAGTGCGTTGAATTCAGCGCACTGTCGGCTCTCCCGTTATGTGCCCCGGGGCTGGAGCTATTGGTGGTCTTAGTTTCACCGTCCACCATTAGAAGGGCGTTCCTGACAATCTAGCTGGGCTGTGAGGAACTTCCCCCCCCCCGACTGTATTCGTCCATAGCCCTGGACTGTCAGAGGGGGCGTTCCTCAGAGCTCAGCATCATCGTCCCATAGCCTAGTACTCTGACAGTACTAGGCTATGGGACGAGTACAGTAAAAGGAGGGCATTCCTTACCGCCCAGTGATGACGCTGAGCTGTGAGGAACGCCCCCCCCCCCCAGTACAGGTCTATGGACGAGAACTGTCAGGGAGGGCGTTCCTCACAGCCTAGATAGACTGTCACAAACACCCTTCTGACAGTGAGCTGAGATCGGTAACGGCACTGATATCTCCAGCCCTGGGGCACATAACGGGAAAGTGGTATATAAAACCGCATGTGCATGAGGACCTCTTTAAGGTTGAGGCCCCATATTGTTGCAGATTTTGTTGCGTTTTTTTGAGCCAAAGTCAGGAGTGGATTAAACAGAAGGGAGAAGTATAAGAGCTTACTATATTTCTCATTCCTTTTGTAGCCATTTCTAGCCTTGGCTCAAAAAACCACAGCAAAATCTGCAACAAAAAAGCTGCGTTTCCGCAATGTGGGGCCTCAGCCTTAAACCTACAAACTAGATTTTTCCTATTCTATGCTCTAGCAGATATGCATTTAATATACCAATCATAATCATATGACATATCAAGAATTCACATTGTGGTTTTGGATAGTATCTTATCAGTCATAACAGTGATTATTTTGTATTTCAAGGAGTTCCTGTTTCTTATACCCCAGAAACAATTCACAATTGACAACAATGGGCGAGATTTATTAAGTAAAATGTGCCAGAATTCTGGTGTAATTTTCACCAAAAAAAACGTTTGCTGTGCATCGCATTTATCAAGTGTATTAGACAATTTTGAGACACTTTTCCTTCTTGACTGAAAAGGGGCTTGGCCTTGTGTTGAAATTGTGACTCTGTAAATTTGTGTAAATTTAGACTAGACAGTCTAAGACTATGCAAGATTTATCAAACAGTATCAGACACTTTGATAAATCTGGTGCAGTTTAAGACTGTCTAGTCTAAGGCCTCATGCACATGACAGTAGTTTTGATAAAAGTACATACCCATTAATTTCTATGGGCCCATACACACACGGCCATAGTTTTTGCTGCTGTGTGCCTGTGCCGTATACAAGCACTGTAAATTATGAAGCATATCCTAGCACAGGGGTAGGCAACCTTTTTTGTTCGGCGTGCCGATTTTGATTAAAAAAATCAAAGTTGAGGTACTCGGAGTGCCGGTCAATAATTGTAAGTCTGACGACACCTGCACACGGTATTATGTCACATAGCGGCCCCTGCACACGGTATTATGGTGATAATACTAGTGATAATTGCTATTACTATTATTTTAGCGTGTAACAGATATCACTAGAGAGGCGGGCGGCGTATTTTACACTATAAAGATCAGGTATGGACAGGACAGAGACAGTGAAAAAATGTAAACTTTATTGGTGACTTTGTGCATGTGCAGGGCCGGTTTTAGACAAAGTGGGGCCCTGGGCAAAAATTAAAAGTGGGGCCCCAAATGCTGATATGCAAACAACACCATCGTCTTCCAGTGGCAACCCCTATAATAACGCCTGCTTTCTGCCAACAAAAAAGTAATAACAAGCCCCATTTTACCACATACAATTCAAATGAGCACCTTTGTACCACCTATTAGATTTTTGCACCCAGTCATCAGTTATTATAGCGCCTCCTTATAAATAATAGTCCCTGCTTATAAATAATCTTACACCTTTATTAATAATAGCTCCCTTATAAATGATAAATAGTGCCCTGTATCAGTAATATCCCCCCTTATCAGTAACAGTACCCCGTAAAAATAATACTGCTCCCTTAAAAATAATAGCCCCCTCATAAATAATAGTTACCCTTATAAATAATAGTCCCCATTATCACTAATAGCCCCCTTTATAAATAAGCCCACTTAACAATTATACCCCCCTTATAAATAGTTCCCCTCTTATAAATAATAGTTCCCCCTTATAATAGCCCCCTCATACTTAAGTTTCCCAATTATATATAGTAACCCACCCTTATATATAATAGTTCTCCGTTATACAGTGTCGGACTGAAGGGCCTTAGGCCCACCAAAGGAACTTGTTCTGGGGCCCCACCCAACAGCTTCCTGCTAATAGCCTACACCACAGCTCCTTCAGTGGTCCCCCACAGTATAATATGTTCCCCACAGTCCCCCCCAGTATAATGCTCTACAATGGCCCCACAGAGTATAATATGCTCCCGAAAAGCCCCACACAATATAATACACTCCACAGTGGCCCCACACAGTATAACAGGCTCCCCACACTGTCCATTCCCCCAGTATAAAGCTCCACAGTGGCCCATAGTATAATATGCTTCCCAGAGGACCCCCGCTAGTATAATGCTCCACAGTGCCCCCTCCAGTATTTTGCTCCACAGTGGCCCCACGCAATATATTATGCTCCCCAGAGCGACCCCCCAGTATAATGTTCTACAGTAGGCCCCACGCAGTATAATATGCTCCCCAGAGGGTCCCCTAGTATAATGCTCATTAGTCCCCCCCAAATAATGCCCCACAGTGGCACCACGCAATATAATATGCTCTGCTGATGCCCCCCCAGAATAATGCTCCACAGTGACCCCACTCAGAATAACATGCTCCAGAATGGCCTCCACACAGTATAATATACTGCCCAGAGAGGTTTCCCCAGTATAATACTCACAGTGGCCCAAAACAGTATAATATGCTCTCCAGAGCCCCCCCAGTATAATGCTCCACAGTGGCCCAAAACAGTATAACATGCTCTCCAGAGCCCCCCCCCCCCCAGTATAATGCTCCACGGTGGCCCCGCACAGTATAATATACTGGGGGGCCCCTTTGGAGAGCATATTATACTGTGTGGGGCCACTGTGGAGCATTATACTGGGGAGGGGGCCCTCTGGAGAACATGTATATTCTGCGGGGCCTCTATGGAGTATTATAAAGTGGGGGGGCTCTGGAGAGCATGTTATATTCTGTGGGGCCACTTTGGAGCATTATACTGGGGGGCCCCTCTGGAGAGCATAATGCTCCAAAGTGGTCCCACAGAATATAACATTATCTCCAGAGCCCCCCCCCCACACACACATTATAATTTTCCACAGAGGCCCCACAGAATATAACATGCTATCCAGAGGGGCCCCTTCCCCAGTATAATGCTCCACAGTGGCCCCACACAGTATAATATGCTATCCAGAGGGGGCCCCCCAGTATAACATGCTATCCAGAGGGGCCCCTTCCCCAGTATAATGCTCCACAGTGGCCCCACACAGTATAATATGCTATCCAGAGGGGGCCCCCCAGTATAATATGCTATCCAGAGGGGGCCCCCCAGTATAATATGCTATCCAGAGGGGGCCCCCCAGTATAATATGCTATCCAGAGGGAGCCCCCCAGTATAATATGCTATCCAGAGGGGGCCCCCCAGTATAATATGCTATCCAGAGGGGGCCCCCAGTATAATGCTCCACAGGGGCCCTACAGTGCTATTATTATATTATATTCTGGGGTCTCTTCAGACCCCAGAGTATAATAATCGAAGGCCCGGGGTAAGTAAGGTAAAATAACAAACAGTTATACTCACCTTGTTCTTACCTCTGCTGGGCCTCCTCGCGCTGCTCCGCTGTCACTGCCGCCGCCGGCTTCTTCTTCTCTGCGGCTGACGTCACGCGTTGTGGACGTCACCTCTGAGGCCTGTGATTGGGCCTCAGCGATTACGTGAGGCACACCCCACGTGACCGCTGAGGCCAGGCCTCAGCGCCTCAGCAGTGATGTCCGGAATGCCAGAAGATGACGTCGGACGCCAAGGACAGGTGAGTAAAAATGTTTGTTATTTTTACTCACCTCGGAAAGGGGCCCTGCAGTCCCTTTCTGTTAGTGCTTTGGCCGGGCCTGACTCCGGGATCCGGAGTCATCAGGTTCCGGATCCCGGGGGCCCCTTTGGGGACGGGGCCCTGGGCAATTGCCCAGTTTGCCCCCCCCCCCTAACGCCGGTCCTGTGCATGTGTTGTGTAAGTGTTTGGTGCGACACTTCTGGCGCTGCGACCTGGATGATGGTAAATGTCTGGGTCACAGCGCCAATAACTTCCTGGTTATGTGATTAGGCTGAGAGGGGTGTTACATTATCCCTCTATGTGACTATCAGAGAGCAGAAGTATAGTATGTTCTCTGATTGATAGGAGAGGGGATAAGGATGGAAGTCTCTGCTACCCCCTCCTGGGGTCATCTGCAGCTTATGCACAGGCAATGATGAGTTAACATTGTCTCTGCAGCTTCTCCTCCCCCCTCCTTCCTTAGCTCTAAGATGCTGCCTGACACAGGAGGGGGGGGACAATTTTAGAGCCCCATTTCTAAGGATCTATTAGGGCCACAAAGATGCAACTAGATTTATTTTAAAGATGAGAATCTCATCTTTAAAACGATACCAAGATCTCCATGATTGACCTTACACATTCAGAGCGATTCATTGTTAAAACGATGTCAGGAATTGAGATCTGCATTGGGATTTCAATGCCGAACATCGTTTTCACCAGCGAATCGCTCAGGATGTTTAAGGACGATCATGAGGATCTTGGTATCATTTTAAAGAGGAGATTCTCATCTTTAAAATGAATCCAAGTGTTTCTTTATAGCTTTAAAAAAATCCTGAGCAATTCACTCAGGTATAGTAGTGAAGCCCGCAATTACCGGCTTTACTACTGTACATAGACTGTGCAGAAGCCGGGTGCTGCCACATCCATCTTCAAGCAGCACCCGGCGCTAATGAAATTTTAAGGAAGCCGGATGGAAAAATGCTGCAGGTAACGTTTTTCTATCCGGCTGAGGCACAAATCCAGCGCCAGAACTGATGCCTCTTGTGTCAGAACCGATCCCATAGAAAACTATGGGATCCGTCCTGGCATCAGTTTCCCTCCAGCTTGTGTGCACCACGCCGGAGGGAAACAGATGTGACATATGTGAACACACCGCTGCCGTGCCAGGGAAATAAGCTTCGTGTGCCACTCTTGGCACGCGTGCCGGGGGTTGCCGACCCCAGTCCTAGCATTTGTGGCACAGAAGAGTGTAGGGGATCATACAGGTCTTTTAGTGGACCCATGATTACAGACAGGGTCGGACTAGCCCATTGGGGTACCGGTGAATCCCCCAGGGAGCTCCATGCATTTAGGTGGCCCTACCAGACCCTCACTGCGGTAACAGCCCCTTAACACTTACCTCTTCCTGCTCTTGCTCTCTCCTCTTTAGTCTCCAGGGGACCCCCGTACGACGCGCATTACGTCATCGCGAAGTGATGTGCACAGGGCCCCGGCTGTAGAAGGAAGAGGAGAGGCCACGAGCAGGAGTGGGGAGAGGTAAGTGATGCAGCCAGGTTGTCCCCTGTTTTGCAATCCGATTTTAACAACCGGATCACAAAAACAGGGAGAAGTGGCGCCACCGACCAGTTCTGCTACTAGTAGAGCAGAAAGCCACAGGCTTCCTGCTCTACCACTCATAGACTTGTAGGCCACAGGCCACATGCCACATTGAGCCTGTGGCCTACAAGCTATGCACCAATACTTACCTGACTGCTCTCCGGCGCCTCCTGCTTCTTCCTGCTCTGGGCGCACATAATGTCACATCAGTGCACCCGGAGCAAGATTAGTGGGACTGGGGAGCAGACAGGTAAGTAATGACCTAATGCTGCTATAGGGGGACCAGTGAAGGGGCTACTGTATGGCTCATACAGTGTCCCCTTCACTATTCACCCCATACAGTGGCCCCTTCAGTGGTCCCCTATACTGTATGGGGACCATTTATGGGGCTATTATACAGTGGGGAAAAAAAAGTATTTAGTCAGCCACCAATTGTGCAAGTACTCCCACTTAAAAAGATGAGAGAGTCCTGTAATTGACATCATAGGTAGACCTCAACTATGAGAGACAAAATGAGAAAAACAAATCCAGAAAATCATATGGTCTGATTTTTAAAGAATTTATTTGCAAATTATGGTGGAAAATAAGTATTTGGTCAATAACAAAAGTTCATCTCAATACTTTGTTATATATCCTTTGTTGGCAAAGACAGAGGTCAAACATTTTCTATAAGTCTTCACAAGGTTGGCACACACTGTTGCTGGTATGTTGGCCCATTCCTCCATGCAGATCTCCTCTACAGCAGTGATGTTTTGGGGCTGTCGCTGGGCAACACAGACTTTCAACTCCCTCCAAAGGTTTTCTATGGGATTGAGATCTGGAGATTGGCTAGGCCACTCCAGGACCTTGAAATGCTTCTTACAAAGCCACTCCTTCATTGCCCTGGCGGTGTGCTTGGAATCATTGTCATGCTGAAAGACCCAGCCACATTTCATCTTCAGTGCCCTTGCTGATGGAAGGAGGCTTGCACTCAAAATCTCACGATACATGGCCCCATTCATTCTTTCATGTACACGGATCAGTCGTCCTGGTCCCTTTGCAGAGAAACAGCCCCAAATCATGATGTTGCCACCCCCATGCTTCACTGTAGGTATGGTGTTCTTTGGATGGAACTCAGATCAACTCACTGTCCTCTACCAAACAGTTCTACTTTGGTTTCATCTGACCATATGACATTCTCCCAACACTCTTCTGGACCATCCAAATGCTCTCTAGCAAACTTCAGACGGGCCCGGATATGTACTGGCTTAAGCAGGGGGACACGTCTGGCACTGCAGGATCTGAGTCCCTGGCGGCGTAGTGTGTTACTGACGGTAGCCTTTGTTACGGTAGTCCCAGTTTTCTGCAGGTCATTCACTAGGTCCCCCCCTGTCGTTCTGGGATTTTTGCTCACCGTTCTTGTGAT